>OY757018.1:11223289-11903488 GCA_963580285.1 Lucinisca nassula
CTTCCAGTGTTATATGTTGGCCAAGTCCATTTGTCATATAAGGTGTGTCAGGACTATTTTTTTTTTCGTTTTTATTCTATTTTTGACGGAAAATTCGGTTAGGAAATAGTGCAGGTCCTGATCAGACGCCGGGTTCTGTGGCATCTGATCTGGGCTTGCACTGTTTGCCAAGGTATCCCTTTAGGGGTTTCCCCGCATACAATGGGTTAACTAGAATTTGTTTTTCTACAAAAACACAGATGTCTCCCCCGTTTTTGACCTTTGCATTGGAGGTATTAAGCTGGGTCTTGTGTGCAACACATCATCTAATGAAGATGAACATTTCTGCAAAGTAACTTAAAAAATGTTCAAAGAAAAATAAAAAAGTTATTGGACGTACACAAAAAAGCCCTTTTTTACCTTTGACCTCTAAGTATGGCCTTGACCTTTGAGGTACAACACATCATCTGATTTAACATTTCTGCCAAGTAATTTCATAATCCATCAAAGAATAAGGAAGTTATTGACCGTCCCTTTTTTACCTTTGACCTCTAGGTATGACCTTGACATTGGAGGTATGGACCTTGGTCTTGCACATGACTCATGGTCTAATGACGGTGCACATTTCTGCATGGTTACTTTATAAAGTCCATCCAGAAATAAAAAAGTTATTGACTGGAGGACACAAAAAAAAAATAATTTTTTTACTTCTGACCTCTTAGTATGACCTTGATCTTGGATGTACCGACCTGGGTCTAGCGTGCACCACATCGTCTCATGATGGTTAACATTTCTGCCAAGTAATTTCACAATCTATCCAGAAATAAGGAAGTTATTGACTGAACACTAAAAAAGGCCCCTTTTTGTCCTTTGACCTCTTAGTACGACCTTGACATTTGAGGTACAAACTTGAGTCATGCACCCAACACATCGTCTCGTGGTGGTTAACATTTCTGCCAAGTAATTTCAAAATCCATCTAAAAATAAGGAAATTATTGACCAAACACGAAAAAAGGCCCCTTTTTTTACCTTTAACCTCTATGTATGACCTTGACCTTTCAGGTACCAAACTGGGTCATGCGTGCAACACATCATCTCATTGTGGTTAACATTTCTGCCAAGCAATTTTAAAATCCATCTTAAAATAAGAAAGTTATTGACCAAACACAAAAAAGGCCCCTTTTTTGACCTTTGACCTCTATGTATGACCTTGACATTTTAGGTACCAAACTGAATCATACATGCAACACATCGTCTCATGATAGTTAACATTTTTGCCAAGTAGCTTCAAATTCTATCTAAAAATAAGCAAGTTATTGACAAAACCCGAAAAAAGGCCCCTTTTTTTACCTTTGACATCTTTTAGTATGACTTTGACCTTTGAGGTACCAACCTGGGTCATGCATGCAACACATCGTCTTATATTGGTTAACATTTCTGCCAAGTGATTTCAAAATCCATCTCAAAATAATAAAGTAATTGACCAAATGCAAAAAAAGGCCCCTTTTTTGACCTTTGACCTCACATCGTCTCATGGTTGTTAATATTTCTGCCAAGCAATTTTAAAATCCATCTCAAAATAAGAAAGTTATTGACCAAACACGATAAAAAGGCCCCTTTTTTGACCTTTGACCTCTAAGTATGACCTTGACCATTGAGGTACCGACCTGCCTGATGCGCACCACACATCGTCTTATGGTTGTTAATATTTCTGCCAAGTAATTTTAAAATCCATCTAAAAATAAGAAAGTTATTGACCGGACACGATTTCCCCATACATATATACATACTGACAAACTTCCAAGGGAGATAATTCAAAAAGTATTAATGCGAGAGTTATAGTTCTTGCGCACTGCACGTCGTCTAATGCTGATTAATTTTTATATGAAGTTTCGTGAAGATAGCTTGAACGGTTTTAAAGTTATATAGCGGACACGAATGTGTGACAGACGGACAGACGTACAGGCAGACAGACAGACGCCCGGGGGAAAAACAATGTCTCTCTGAAAAAAATTTTTTCGGGGGAGACATAATGAATCTAACCAAAGGCTCGCTTCAAAAACTGCATATGAAATGAATACTCATGTGCGTTCCGCTTTATTCTGCATATACATCATTACGATAACACATTCGTGTGAAACAGTGCGTTCTTTCATATCTCAAAAACGGCTATTTTTCTGATGAAAATTTGTGATAATTTTCTACTCAATGCTTCAAACATAGATTGTGGGTACTCGTTAGAACCGCCTCATCGAGGCGGTTCTAACGAGTACCAACAACCTATGTCTTGGAACAGAAATAAGAAAAATAATGTATACCCCTGTAAACCCCAGTTTTCTCTATATTAAGTGGGGTCTAGGGGGTGTTCATTTCACGGACTTGTTCACGTGATGTGGTATCAAAATAAAAGATTAACCTACCGGATAGATCGCTATACTGAATGACATAACAGCTGTTTCGTTGTAATCAATATTCGTTGTAATGTTTGGCCCCACATGAATCCAGGCAGTGAAGTCACCCTTTACTGTAGAGAGATGCATTTCACGCTGACCTTCTGTTGGGAGTTCATTTTCGTCTACTGGCAGTATTGCAACCTCTGCGTAGAGGCCAAGGTCAAGAGTTTGAATGTAATGATCGCTTGTCATGTTCTCAGGTAGAGGGACCCTTGTGCGACGGTTCTGAAAAATCGGTGAAATGCAAAGATAATTTTGGGGTTGTTTGTTTATAACATCGACCCGAAGTTATAAAGCGCGTAAAGCTTTTGGGTGAATATCAGGAAAACCAGGCAATAGTTATTTATAGAAACTTATCAATGAGTAAAAGGGTTATCTATAGAATCTGGACTGGAATTATGGGCGGGATTTGACGAACAGTGAAGATCCTGATCAGACGTAGCAGAATACAGCATCTGATCAAGGTATTCACTGTTTGCTGAAAGTACAGGAATTTAACCCATAAAATGCCAATCACGACAACTGTTGTCTGTTTGTCACCCTCCGATTACTTTAAAAGTCATTTTTGCAAACAGTGTGGACCCAGATCAGACTTCTCCTAGAAGATCTGTGTCCAAACTGTTTGCCTGTATGCAAAAATATTTTTAAAAAGTTTGTAAAAAGATAAGCAGACGACATTTTCAGATGTAGTTTTTCTCTGTGTCTCCATCAGACAACAAAGCAGAAGGCAATTGTTGTGACAACTGGTGTGATTGGCGTCTTAAGGTTAGCAGCTGCAGAGATATGAACTGTGCTATGGCATGGATATAAAGGATTTTTTGTAAGTTAATCCTTGTTCTACTGAATAAATTAATATAGCCACACCCATTCTGACTTTCAACCAATCAGTTTACTTGATGGAATTTATTCCTAAAACTTCACAAACTGACTATCAAACAGTGCAGATACTGATCAAATGGCTTCTAAAGAGGCCATCTGGGCCAGGTGTTCAAAACTAACGACGTCGTTAGTTAACATATCGTTAAAACTTTGATCATTAAATGTGGCAAATATGCTGAAATTTTTGCTGAAAAAATGTGAGCAGCTTTTGCATATGCAAAAGCTGCTCACATTTTTTCAGCAAAAATACCAAAATTTTGAATATTAAACTTGCTAGAACAGTGAATAATATGACCACTAATGAGCTCGTTAAGCTAACGATGCTTTGAACAACTGGCCCCTGATCTGTATCTACACTGTTTGCAAAGGTAGAGCATAGCCTGGATCAGCGGGACAGAGGTTAATCAAGGGGCTTGTACCTCTTCCATCTTATCCCACTGTACATGACAACCCCTACCTTTGAAAACAGCATAGATCCAGATCAGATGAGGAAGCCATCTGATTCTGATGGTGGCCGAGGAAGCCATCTGATCAAGATCTACACATTTTTCATTCGGTTCACAAATTTAAATGGATATAATATAGTAATTTGATTGGCTGATAGTCAGAAGTGTGTGTGGTAAAAATTGATTATTCAGCAGGATCAAGGTTAATGGTCCAATGATAGCTCTATGACATTTTAGCACATTAGCCTTACCTACAGTATACAGTCGAACTTCGATGGCTCGAACCCTTTTGGGACCATGAAAATTTATTCGAGACAGCGGTAGTTCGAGCCACTGAGGGTTAATGCCAGGAGACATAACGAGATACTTTTGAATATTTTGAACATGTTCTATAATGAAAATGTATACTATGTGTACTCATTAGAATCGCCTCACCGAGGCGATTCTAATGAGTACACAAAGCATACATTTGGAAGATAAAAGACTACAATCTCCTAAATTATTCCACATTATGTCTTATGTAGAGGATTTCCCTAGGGGCTCAAGAGCGAGTTCGACTCAGCCATGGTAAACGAGCCATCGGTGTTTGAGCCATCGAAGTTCTACTGTATAAATATTACATTCCTGAGAGGGCAGACTTGCCTACCCCTTGAGACAGAAAATACCGTATTCGCCCTAATTACCGCACATGCTCCTATAAGCGCACACCAAAGCTATTTTTGAAAAAGAAATGCATAAGCGCACACTTTACAGTAATCTCCCCTTGAAGCTCTCATAGTAAATCTATAAAAACTTACCATTATTTCTTCCAACAGTGAAGGCAATGCTTAAGTATCTTTTTCCGTCCCATTAAATATTAGTATGCATCATCTTGGAAGCTGTCGTTTTCGTATCAAGTATGCGCTAATTAGGTAGAATTTTCACCATGATTTTATGACACGATTTTGAAAAAACTAAGCGCACAGTGCGGTAATTAGGGCGAATACGGTAGTAAGATCCCATAAAAAAACTGTAAGATTCAAATATTATTCGTAAGGGTTTTAAGGTATCTGATGCGAGGTCAAAATAAGCCTTGCATTTTTTTTTGTTTGTTTGACTGCACTGAATTGGCCAATTCAGCTTTTCTTTTTCATCCCCATGTTTTTTCCATCGTAAAGGCATCCATCTTGACGCTCATACCGAAACGAATTTGTTAAATGAACTGTGATTGGCTTATTTCCCTATCATTAGCCAATGAAATTCTATTTAAATTCGCAACCAGAGTAAGCCAGGAACGACAACTATTGTCTTGTTCCGGTATAAACTGCGCTTACCCGAACCGAACCGAAATAATCGCGCCAATTTACCGTTTTTTTTTTTTAACAAACATCGAAAATCGTAGGGAAAACGGCCAGGATCGTAAGGTCGTAATTTGGACATGAAAATAGTAAGCCTTATGACCAAATCTTAAGGGTAGGCAAGTCTGAGAGGGTCATAGTGAAATATGTCAGCCTGAGGCGTATGAATATCAACCGAGGCACAGCCGAGGTTGATATTGATATTCCAAAGGGTGACATGTTTTCACTATCACTCTATCAGGAGTGTAATATTTATTTCATTATACCGAACAAAACTAATATTATACCGAACAAAACTAATAATTAAGGGAAGGGATTTTTAATGAAAAATACAGGACAGCTCACATGTGACTTTTAACGTTATGACGTTCCAAGTTATCGAATAACGTCAGCTTTTTACATAAGCAACATTAGCTAGTGAAAAAGCAATTCAAGAGTACAAACAGCAATAACTTTGTTATTTCTGAATAAAACCCTAAGTGTGGGTATGCATTTTCTTAATTAAATCAAAAGAACATTTTGGTACCAAAATTTCTCAACTTTATTACAATTTTTGGTTCAGACTCTTTTTCTCCAGTTTTCTTGAAGAACCGAACCATAGGACGCACAATTCCGTGCATGTGATAGTCGAAATTATCACAGGGTGATAGTATACAACTATTTCATACCTTTTTGGGCGACAGTCAAAACTATCAGCCCCGAGGTGCTGTGGAGCACCTGATGAACTATCGCCCGAGGCCAAAGGCCGAGGGCGATAGTTCATCAGGTGCTCCACAGCACCTCGGGGCTGATAGTTTTGACTGTCGCCCAAAAAGGTATGAAATAGTTGTTTTATTACCCAACTCGTATAAAGAGTTATTTTGATCACAATAAGCAATTACTACTTGTCAAGTTGCTAGGTGATCACGTGACCATGAGATAGTTTAAACTATCTGCACCGGGCAATAGTTCAGTGCTCCGTGTGATAGTTCTCTGAAAACCGGTTCAATCCGATTTCATGCGAAAAGGTGTTAGATAGTCGAAAATGCTTAATAACTTCTTATATAGTAGGTTGGGTAATAATAAAAATTATCACCCTCAGGCTATGGGGTTTTGTATGGGAAAGTCAGATGAGGTATAATAACATACAATAGCTATACAATAGGTGTAATAATACAATAGCTATACAATAGGTATAATAATATACAGTAGCTATCATGTTCCAGCGAAGGCTTTGTCACGCCAGTGGGGGCATAAAGACACCAAACAATGGGTGTAGGTCAAACATGGTTGCTTGCGTAAAAGTTGCCATTCCTAGATACAAGCTTTGTACCAATTACTTATAGTTCATAGGAAATAAGCTCAAACACAGGGGTGATTGCTAGGGTTGATGCAATAGTTCACTTAAGTCCGTGAACCACAAAATGTAGGTCAAACAAATGATATATGTACACTGTAGGGAGCATCCATCAATGTAAAATCACACTATAAGACACAAAAAATTTCTATATTAAGACCACCTTTGGGACTGTTCAAAAGTGGTCTTAAGACCACTTTTGAATAGTCCCAAAATGGTGGTCTCCCAAAGGTGGTCTCCAACTAGAGCACAGTGGATGTAGAAAGCTCAAAGAAAATGTACCTGGAACCTTCTTAATATGCTTTTAAAAGCATAATTTGTCTAAATTTAGGTGGTCTTATTAGCGGATTTTTACTGTACCAATTTCTATACCGACCACCCCACAATACAGGTCTGGTAATAGCAGACAGACGGACAAACGGACGGAAAATTGGACAACCATATCATGCCATGCTAATTGCAGGTGCTAGCGTGACAAAAACATAAAAAAGCTTTGCGGGGAAACAAGCACCACTGTTAAGTGTAATGGACAGATAATGTAAAATTCCTATATTAAGACCACCATTGGGACCACCATTTGAACAGTCCCAAAGGTGGTCTTTCATTCGGAGACAATGGTTGTTTAAAACACAAAGAAAGAATAACTGAAACCTTCTCCAATAAGCTTTTAAAAGCTGATTTAGTCTTAATTTTAGATGGTCTTAATAGCAGAATTTCACTGTATACTCAGTGAAACTACAATACTTTTCGGACAATAAAAATTTGTTTGAGGTAGGGGTAGTTCAAATTACTGAGGGTTAACCGTACTAACAGCATAACCATAGCAACAGATAAGTTTGGTATTTTGTGATAAATAAAGAATAGTTTTTGTCAATTCTCATTAAAATCTTATGTTTTCGGTATTCATTAGAACCACCTCAGCGGTTCTAACAAGTTCCCACAACACAGATTTACAGTAGAACTTCGATGGCTCGAACACCGATGGCTTGCTTACCATGGCTGGGTCGAACTCATACTTGAGCCCCTAGGGAAATCTTCAAGATAAGAAATGGTGGGGGATGATTAAGGAGATTTTAGTCTTTTATCTTGCAAAGGTATGCTGTGTGTACTCATTAGAATCACCTCGGTGAGGCGATTCTAATGAGTACACACAGCAAACATTTTCATTATATAACATCAAAAGATGTTCAAAAGTATCTCGTTATGCCATTTGGCAGTAACCTTCAGTGGCTCGAACTACCGCTGTCTCGAATAAATTTTCATGGTCCCAAAGGGGTTCGAGCCATGGAAGTTCGACTGTATATGGAGAAATAAGGAAAAATATCCTTCAAATATCACATAATACCCGTCTTATCCATTGCTATGGTAACTATAATAATAATAATAATAACAACAATACCGTAAAATCTCTAATAGACACCTGGGTGTTTATTAGAATCATTACCTTTCCTAAAGAGGGGAGTGGGCATTTATTAGAGGCTTTAGAAACCTGCAATTCGCATACGACGGTCCAAAACACTCACTTTCTTTCTTATGGCTGCCATCTTGTTTTTCAGAAAATGACTGGTGATACAATAGCCTTGTTTTAGAACAGAATAGTAGTTACCTCCCCTTTCTTCACTAAAGTGAATTTCATTAATGTTTTTCTCATTTCGTGTCAAACATGGCAAAATACGTAAAACCTGAAGTCATTTTGTTTGACTTGTTTAATTACCGACCCTGTCACAATGTCATAAAAAGTTCCTATGAATCAACATTGGAGTAAAGTAGGCATTTATTGGACGCTGGTATTTTTCTGAGAATTGCCAAAAAATGCCATCTTTAACATCCAAATCGGGTGTTGGGCATTTATTAGAGCATGGGTTTCTAATAGTAATTTTACAGTAAGTAAAAATATAACGAAAAAAAAAAAGACCCTCTTTTTGACCTCTGAGTATGACTTTGACCTCAGAGGTACCAACCTGGGTCTTGCATGCAACACATCGTCTCATGATGGTAAACATTTCTGGTATGAAATTTCAAAATCAATCAAGGAGTTATTGAAGTTATTGAACGAAACGAAAATACCCTTTTTTTACCTTTGACCTCTAAGTATGACCTTGACTTTGGAGGTACCAACCTGGGTCTTGTGCACAACACATAGTCTCATGATGGTCAACATTTCTGTCAAGTAATTTCAAAATGCATCCAGGAATAAGGAAGTTATTGACCAAATACAAAAAAGACCCTGTTTTTGATCTTTGACCTCTAAGTATAACCTTGATATTTGAGGTACCGACCTTGGTCATGCGTGTGACATATCATCTCATGATGGTTAACATTTCTGCCAAGTAATTTCTAAATCCATCTAAAATGAGAGTTATTGACCGGGTACGATTTGCCAATACATACAAACAAGATTTTATGACTGACAAAAATCCAAGGGAAATATCTCAGAAAGTATAAATGCAAGAGTTATAGTGATTGCGCTAACAAGACAACATATTTTCACAGTCAGTTACTAGTCCATGCATATCATTACGATAACACACCCGTGCGACATAGTGCATTTTTCTTATCTCCAAAATCGCTACTTTTCTGATGAAAATCCGTGATATCTTTCTTATTTATACTGCAAACATAGGTTGTGGGTGCTCGTTAGACCCGCCTCATCGAGGCGGTTCTAACGAGTACCCACAACCTATGTTTTGGAGCAGAAATAAGGAAAATAATGTTTACCCCCCTAAACCCCAGTTTTCTCTATATAAAGTGGGGTTTAAGGGGGTGTTCATTTCACGGACTTGTTCACGTGATGTTGAGTAAACATATAGATAACTGAAGCTAAGGAAGAATTTTCTAGGAGCTTAACGCACTGCATGCTGGGTATTTTTTTTTTTCAGCAGACGACATTTTGAAATATTTTTTTATTTGTCCCGTTTTCTGGGAAAATAACTGAAATAACATCAATTTGTCGTCTGCTGAATCAGCCTAGAGAGTGGTAACGCAAAGGTACCATCACGTGAACAAGTCCGTGAAATGAACACCTCCCTTTAAACCCCACTTTACTCCCCTTATTTCTGCTCCAAGACATAGGTTGTGCGTACTCATTAGAACTCACTCGATGACAAATAAGAAAAATATCACGGATTTTCATCAGAAAAGTAGCCATTTCGGAGATGTGAAAAAATGCATTATGTTGTGTTATCGTAATAAGAAAATAGCCATTTTGAATATATGAAAACAATTCATTATTTCACACAGATATATTATCGTAATGCATGTAAATACATCTGTATGTGTATTGCTTGAAGGAGTCACTGGAAATAAAGGTCCTGGATTAACATGGGATAAAAGTTTTGAAAATATTTGAGGATCACTGATGAGGCCATACTGGCCAAAACTAGTTAGTCTGGCCCAGAAAAACTTGTTCATTCCATACTTTTAAATTTTATAGTGTATTCCTTGCATCAAAAGGGTAACCGTTTAACCCTTATCTTGCTGTTCACGACAACGCCTATCTTTGCAAACAGTGTAGATCCAGATCAGATGGCTTCTGAAGAAGCCATCTGATCAGGATCTACACTGTTTGGCATTCAGTTTATGAATTTGTAGCAATAAATTACATCAAGTAATTTGATTGGTTGATAGACAGAAATGGGTGTGGCTTAAACAAATATTCAGCAAGAGAAGGGTTAATACAACGTATTTAATGTTACAGCTTGTGTTAAGGGAACATGTGGCGGCTGTCAAAAGTCTCACTATCCTTGATCAGGGTGTAGATTATCATCACGAAAACACGCCTATATAATTTTGACCCCCCTTGAACCCCACTTTTATTTAGAAAAACTGGGGTTTCCCGGGGTATACCTTATTTTTCTTATTTCTGCTCTAAAATATAGATTGTGGGTACTCATTAGAACCGCCTTGATGAGGCGGTTCTAACGAGTGCCCATAATCTATATTTTGAGCAGAAATAATCGAGGCGATTCTAACGAGTACCCACAATCTATATTTTAGAGCAGAAATAAGAAAAATATCACAATTTTCCATCTTAAAATTTTCATTTTTTCGGCGATAAAGGTGGCAATGTATTTGTAAAGGCGTGTTTGCTTAATGATTTCCTAGTACATGTACTTTGGTATCAATGATTCCATTGTGAAATTTTGAAAATAACTGAAGGTCACTGACAAGTTCTAATTGGCTCAAACTAGCTAATCTGGCCCCCAAAAAACTTCTACACTTCATACTTTTCAGTTCTGTGGTGTACTCCTTGTTTCCAAAGGATAACCCTTTTATAGAAAATATTGCATGTTTTAAATAACCAAAAACAGCTAACAAGGTAGTTAACTATAAAATCTGAGGTATTCCAATATTAGGATGGCCATCAAGTGAACAAGTTCGTGAAATGAAGACCCCCTACACCCCACTTTATGTAGAAAAAACTGGGGTTTAAGGGGGTAAACACTATTTTTCTTATTTCTGCTCTAATACATAGGTTGTCGGTACTCGTTAGAACCACCTCACTGAGGTGGTTCTAACCAACACCTTCAACCTATGTTTTGAACATTTATAACAAACTATCAAGGATTTTCCTCAGAAAACTAGAGCTGTCAGTGAAACTGACTAGGGCCCCGGCAGCGCTATCAGAGGAGTAGGAAAATGTTGATGTTAAAAAAGACGTTTTTTTTTTCCTTTCACCTCTAAGTATGACCTTGACCTTTGAGGTACGGACCTGGGTCTTGCGCGTGACACACTGTCACATTATGGTTAATATTTCTGCTAAATAATATTTAAATCCATCCAGGTATAAGAAAGTTATAGATTGGACACAATAAAAAAGACGCTTTTTTGACCTTTTATCTCTAAGTATGACCTTGACCTTTGAGGTACGGCTGTGGGTCTTGCGTGTGACACTTCGTCACATTATGGTTAACATTTCTGCCAAGTAATATTTAAATCCATCCAGGAATAATAACAAAGTTATTAATTGGACACAGGAAAGACCCTTTTTTGACCTTTAACCTCTAAGTATGACCTTGACCTTTGAGGTACGGACCTGAGTCTTGCGCGCAACACTCCATCACATTATGGTTAACATTTCTGCCGAGTAATATTTAAATCCATCCAGGAATAAGAAAGTTATGGAGGATAAAAAAATTTGTGGACGGACAGACGGACAGACAGACAGACGGACGGACAGAATGATGCCAAGTAATATTTAAATCCATCCAGGAATAATAAAAAGTTATGGAGGATAAAAAAATTTGTGGACGGACAGACGGACGGACAGACAGACGGACGGACAGAGTGATTACTATAGGGCACCCACACTTTCAGTGCGGGGCCCTAATTAGCCACATTGGAGATGTGAAAAATGCACTATGTCGCACGGGTGAGTTATCGTAATGTATACCTGTATAGATTACATAAGGAAGATAACTGAATAATCATGTTTCTCAAGCACTTGCATGCAAGGGAAGGAAATGCCAGGATATTGCATTAATTTGACGAACACTCACACTTTCCAATGGCTGCGTAATAAACAAGAAACACATCCTGTAATTTGATTGGTTGATAGACAGAAATGGGTGTGGCTTAAACAAATATTCAGCAAGAGAAGGGTTAATACAATGCATTTAATGTTACAGCTTGTGTTAAGGGAATATGTGGCGGCTGTCAAAAGTCTCACTATCCTTCATCAGGGTGTAGGTTATCATCACGAAAACATGCCTATATAATTTTGACCCCCCTTGATCCCCACTTTTATATAGTAAAACTGGGGTTTACAGAGGGTAAACCTTATTTTTCTTATTTCTGCTCTAAAGTATTGATTGTGGGTACTCCTGAGAACCACCTCGATGAGGTGGTTCTAACGAAAACACAATCTATATTTTGACTCGATGAGGCAGTTCTAATGAGTATACACAATGTATATTTTGAGCAGAAATAAGAACCAGAGGACCAGTGGTCCTGAACCGCTCACCTGTCTGGTGACAATTTTCCTACTTAGATCAGCAGAAAATGTCATTTACCCTGCTCATAAATTTTAAAATGCCATCTCAATATTTGTTGGCATTTTAAAACTTATGAGCAGGGTAAATTTCATGCTGAAGTGAGTTGAGCGTGAAAAAAGTTTTATAACCTCGGTACCTGGCTCACAGAAAGGGAAAATATGAGGAACTGTCCATTGGACATAAATGGTATACTGTATACAGAAGCAAATGAAACAAAAAGAAAACTTGTTCCAATTTATTTTCATATCTCAAGAGCAGTAACAGAACAAAACTAGAATTTGTTTTTCAACAAAAACACAGATGTCTCCCCCCTTTTTTTATCATTGAGGTACCTACCTGATTCTTGGGGGCAACACATTGTCTCATGACCCCCTGCCCCCGCCCATCGGGCTTGAAGAAATAGATCGGGCTGCATGATACTTCTATGCAGAGCTGAAACCGACTGCAAATGAGTACTGGTAAACAGCATAGAGGTTCTAAGCCTGTCCAGGAAAAGTGATGCAAGTCGGACCACCCATGCACAAAAACCCTATTGAGATGCCATTTCATCTCAATGCCAGGTAAAAGTCCATTATTTTCACTTTTTCCTATGCAAAAGCCTAAGTCAGCATATTTGACATTACTGTAAAATAGGTCAAGTTCAACCCAGGGTCACCATTTGAACAAATTATGATAGGCCCGAGTACCATATGCTACATGCCAAGTTTCAAGGCCATTGGCCTTACGGTTCTTGAGAAGAAGAATTTCGAAGTGTTTTTACCATATATGGGCGTGGTGGCCATCTTGATCATGTGATCTAGACCATATTGGCAGCTTTTCATTTGTTCAACTCCCAAAGGCTCCATATTGAATTTCACTTCAATTGGCTCAGTAGTTTCTGAGAAAAAATGTTTGAAATATTGAACCTGTGTGACCTTGGTCTAAGGTCAATTAATGACCTTGACCTTTCTTACACATAGATCTTCATGTATTCAGCTACTTTACCTTATCTACTAATTTTGGTGAACTTGTCTTCAATGGTTTCCTAAAAATCCATTATTTTCACTTTTTCCCATGCAAAAGCCTAAGTCGGCAAATTTGACATTGCTGTAAAATAGGTCAAAGTCAACTCAGGGTCACCATTTGTATAAACTATGATGGGCCTGAGTACCATATGCTACATGCCAAGTTTCAAGGCCATTGGCCTTACGGTTCTGGAGGAGAAGAATTTTTAAGGCTTTTTTCCATATATGGGCGTGACGGCCATTTTGGTCATGTGATCTAGACCGTATTGGCATTTTTTCATTTGTTCAACTCACAAAGGCTCCATATTAAATTTTACTTAAATTGGCTCAGCAGTTTTTGAGAAAAAAATGTTTGAAATATGGATCCTGAATGACCTTGGTCTAAGGCCAATGAATGACCTTGACCTTTCTGACCCATAGATCTTCATGTATTCAATTACTTTACCTGATCTACAAATTTTGTTGACACTGTCTTCAATGGTTTCCTATAAATCCATTATTTTCACTTTGCCCCATGCAAAAGCCTAAGTCGGAAAATTTGACATTGCTGTAAAATAGGTCAAGGTCAACCCAGGGTCACCATTTGTACAAACCATAATGGGCCCGAGTACCATTTGCTACATGCCAAGTTTCAAAGCCACTGGCCTTATGGTTCTGGAGAAGAAGATTTTTGAAGGCTTTTTACCATATATGGGCATGGCGGCCATCTTGGTCATGTTATCCAGACCCGTGAACAAGGCCAATGAATGACCTTGACCTTTCTGATCCATATACATTCATGTATTCAGTTACTTTACCTGATCTACAAATTTTGGTGACACTGTCTTCAATGGTTTCCTATAAATCCATTATTAAATTTTCACTTTGCCCCACGCAAAAGCCTAAGTCGACAAATTTGACATTGCTGTAAAATAGGTCAAGGTCAACCCAGGGTCACCATTTGTACAAACCATGATGGGCCCAAGTACCATATGCTACATGCCAAGTTTCAAGGCTACTGGCCTTATGGTTCTGGAGAAGAAGATTTTTGAAGGCTTTTTACCATATATGCATATATGGGCATGGCGGCCATCTTGGTCATGTGATCCAGACCCCGCGAACAAACTTTCGTTCCCCCATCCCACTGAGGCTCCATATGAAATTTGGCTTTGATTGGCCCTGCAGTATAGGAGAAGAAGATCTTTGAAAATGGTGGACGGACGGACGACGGACCATGGCTATACTATAAGCTCACCTATGAGCCTAAAGGCTCAGGTGAGCTAAAAATATCACAATTTTTCATCTAAAAAAAATTCGATTTTTTGGAGGTAAAGTTTACAATGAATTTGTATAGGTGTGTTTTCGTAATGAAATATAGGTCAATATAAAGACATGTAAAAATTGCAAGTGCACATCAGTACATTTGTGTTTGTGACACTTTATATGCATGTGGCATATATGTAGGCATATACAAATATGTATGCACATAGTATAAAAATTAGAAATGTGTCAATGCTCCACAGATGTCACCACAGAGCCTGAAAACAGCATGTTGCAACATCAAATTTCGTCGGACAGCATAGTTTGCCTGGTAAAGTGTCCTTGAGAACATGGGCACAGGTGGGGATATTGCCGATTAAACCATTTGATAAATATCTATCATCATACCAAATATGAACACAATCCATCATATGGTTTGGAAAATATGAGCTCTTAAAAACTTAGCCATTAAAAACTTAGCCATTATGACCTTGACCTTGAGGTCCTGAGCAGGGGCTGGGCTATGGCTGAATGAAACTTTGGCTCTGTATCTATCATAATTCCAAATAAGAAGCAAATCCACATGGTTTGGAAAATATTAGCCCTAAAAAAATTGTCTTTGGTCTTGACCTTGCGGTCACTGGAATTGGTGGGGATATCTCTGAATATCACTTTGGACCTGCATCTATCATTTCACCCAATATGAACCAAATCCATCATATGGTTTGGAAAATATGAGCTCTTAAAAATGTAACATTAAAAATTTCCAAGTCTGTAACCTTGACCTTGAGATCATAGGCATTGGAAGGGGATGGGGTCGGGTTGCTCAATAAAACTTTGGACCTGTATTGATCATCATAGCAAATATAAACCAAATCCATCACATGGTTAAAAGAATATGAGCTCTTAAAAAAACTTAAACATTAAAAATTTTCTAAGACAATGACCTTGTCCTTGAGGTCATGGGCATTGATGAGGGTATTGCTGAATAAAACTTTTCACACCAGATAAGGAAATCCATGTTTTTAGCCTGGGATAGAATATAATAATCTTATATGGGTGTGAGGGGTGGATGGAAAAATCCGTCCCAAGGGTCAGTGTCCGGCATCACGAGGCTTGCCGAGTGATGCAAGACAGTGATCCCGAGGGACGGATTTTTCTATCCACCCCTCACCCCCATACAGGATTCTTTTTCTTGCATACCTTCCATTTCTTAGCAGGGATTTTAAATGCTGCAGTCACTTCGGTTACCGACGTCCACCATACAGGAATGTTTTGTGACGTCACGTAACGTGCTGTGACGTCAACCTTAACGACGGCGCATATGAGGTCGTAATCAACCAGCCGATTTATCAAACACACAATTATATTCGATTTTGGGTAGGAACACCAGGGTCAGAACATAAATTTCTATCCCAGCGTAAAATCCCGGATGTCCTTGTCTGGTGTGCAAGAATAAAAGAATCTGATATGGGGTTCTGTTGTAGATGGGCGTTTCCAACCCGAGGGATGACCGTGATGAACGGAACCGAGGCTACGCCGAGGTTCCGCTCAGCACGGTCATCCCGAGGGTTGGAATATAAGAATCTTATATGGGTGTGAGGGGTGGATGGAAAAATCCGTCCCGAGGGTCACTGTCCGGCATCACTAGGCTTGCCGAGTGATGACGGACAGTGATCCCGAGGGACGGATTTTTCTATCCACCACTCACACCCATATAGGATTCTTTTCTTGCATACCTTCCATTTCTATTGCGAATTTTTAATGCTGCTGTCACTTCGGTTACCGACGTCCGCCATTTTGTGATGACACAACAGGAATGTTTAGTGACGTCACGGATGACGACGCCGCGCATGAGGTTGTAATCAACCAGTGCATTTATCAAACACGCGATTATATTCGATTTGGGGTCGGAACACCAGAGTCAGAACATAAATTTCTATCCCAGGGTAAAATTAAGGATTTCCTTGTCTGGTGTGCAAGAAATGCCCATCTACAACAAAACCCAATATTGGATTCTTTTTCTTGCACAACACTTCCCAAACATTTTCTTTTCATTTTTTTAACGTTTCATTTTTGTGCGCACTATACTTTTAATTTTTTTTATTTAACAATATTCATGATATTCATCCGCTGTTTTGACGGTTAGTTTTGACAGCTCGCACATGTATATTGTTTACAAAATGAAAGTAGTGCGGAAGTAGTTCCGGCAGTTGAATAGAATTGAAGCGCACTTATGTCAGTTGCCTGGGTCAGAACACTAGGGTCAGAACATAAATTTCTATCCCAGGGTTAAATCACGGATTTCCTTGTCTGGTGTGCAAGAAATTATGTTCTTACCCTGGTACTCTTACCCATGGGCAGGGTAAAAATTGAATATTCTTAGGTGTTTGATTATGCACTGGTTGAATAAGACCTCATGTTGACGTCACAACACGTTATGTGATGTCACTGAACATCATACCATTGTCATCACAATATAGCAGACAACGGCAACTGAAGTGACTGCATTTTTAAAAATCCAGAAATGAAAGATATGCAAGAAAAAGAATCTTACACGGGTGTGAGGGGTGGATAGAAAATCCATCCCTCGGGATCACATTCCAGCATCATTCGGCAAGCCCTCAGAACCTCTGACCCTCAGAGTAGATTTTTCTATACACCCTTCACACCCATGTAAGATTCTTATATCTATCATCATTAGTTCAGAGCCAGGAGTTCAATACACGGAATTGTTAATGCAACGTTTCCACACATAAAGTACAGAGGACATAAATATTAATTAGCTTACGATCCAAGTATTATTAAAACAACTCTTTTTAATATTTGTGGCATACAAGAAGATTATAAGAATCTTATATGGGTGTGAGGGGTGGATGGAAAAATCCGTCCCGAGGGACACTGTCCGGCATCACCAGGCTTGCTGAGTGATGCTGGACAGTGATCCCCGAGGGACGGATTTTTCTATCCACCCCTCACACCCATATTGGATTCTTTTTCTTGCATACCTTCCATTTCTTTGCGCGGATTATTAATGCTGCAGTCACTTTGAGTACCGACGTCCGCCATATAATGATGACACTGCAGGAATGTTTAGTGACGTCACATAATGTGCTGTGATGTCAGTCACGTAATGTGCTGTGACATCAACCTCAACGACGGCACATATGAGGTCGTATTCAACCAGTGCATTTATCAAACATGCGATTATATTCAATTTTGGGTTGGAACACCAGGGTGAGAACATAAATTTCTATCCAAGGGTAAAATCACAGATTTCCTTGTCTGGTGTGCAAGAAACAACGTTTCCTTACCCCCTGTCCTTTCCGATTGTAGATTTTCAATGTTTTCTGTCCATCTTCCGTGCTGTTGTCTTTAGTGTAAACTGTTCCAGCAGCCCCACTCTCACCACCACTGCTGACACCACCATCAGAGTAAAAGTTGCCCTCAAAGACGTTTTCCATGTACGATATTGACAGGCGGCCACCAGAACCACCATTCCGACCTGAACCACCTTTCACCTGTGAAGGAATGTACAAATACCTGTCACTAAGGCAACACAAAAATGAACTTTTTCATCATCAAAATATTTGGATTTATCCACTAGGTCTTGCCATGCAAAAATGTCTTAAAACATGCATTTAGCAAAGACTAAGCTAATCAGTTTACAAAATATTTGGATTTATACACTAGGTCTTGCCATGCAAAAATGTCTTAAAACATGCATTTAGCAAAGGCTAAGCTAATCAGTTTACTTTCTTATTTTTCGGTGAAAATAAGGCTTGACAGTACAAAGTTCCAGATAAGACACTTTTTAAATCCGAAATTACTGATATTTTTTTATTTCTGCACAAAAACATATGTTGTGGGTACTCCATCACAAAAACACGCCTATATAATTTTGACCCCTCTGAACCCCACTTTTATATAGCAAAACTGGGGTTTCCGGGGGTATACCTTATTGTTCTTATTTTTGCTCTAAAATATAGATTGTGGGTACTCGTTAGAACTGCCTCAACGAGGCGGTTCTAATGAGTGCCCACAATCTATATTTGGAGCAGAAATGAGAAAAATATCACGATTTTTCATAATAAAATTTTCATTTTTTCTGCGATAAAGGTGGCAATGTATTTGTATAGGCGTGTTTGCATAATGATTAGAAGCACCTCACCGAGATATGTTTTCGTGCAGAAATAAGAAAAATAATATTTTGCTACCCCTTCTTATCTGGCCCTAAGCTGATCAGTTTACTTTCTTATTTTTCAGTGAAAATAAGGCTTGACATCACATGTTGTAAATTCACATGAATGAATGAACAAGCCTTACTTTTGCTGAAAAATAATGAAAAACTGGAATGGTGTCCATGGGGACATGAATGCCCCCCCCCCCCCCCTATATAACATGAGACACAGAAAAGAGTGTTGTGTGATGGACATGTGAATAAAACATTTTTTACCGTTCTGTTGGGACACTCTACTACCACTTGATAATGGCTAGAATGTTCGAAATAAGCCCATATTATTGCAAAAAAATCCATAGCATGACATGACAATTCAGTTATGCAAGTGATTTTCTGTGGACAACTGCACTTTATCCATAGAAAAAATTGTGTGAGGTAGGTAACTACAGCTCAATAACTACCAGGGGGTAGCTAGGGGTCTATGAAATGATGTGCGGGAGCGTGGTCGAATATTAAACAATAAACAACTTATCTGTTAAAGAAACTAAAAGAGCGTGAGAACAGAAGTTTTTATATCATTAAAACCTATTACAATAACACATTCGTGTGATACAGTGCATTTTCAAACCTCAAAAAAGATAATTTTTCTGTTTTTCTGATAAAAATTTGTGATATTTTTCTTTTTTATACTCCAAACCAGGGCTCGAGAAAATGTCGGTTTTCCTGTTCCGGACCGAATTTGGCTGCCATAAACTGATTTTGATTTCAGAAGAAGATAAAAAAAATGGTCCATAATTCTATAACATTTTAAAAAAATTGGTTCGAAAATTTTGCGCTAAATCATTACATTGTAAAAACCAACTGACCGTTTGCCACTGATAATCCAAGCATGTATACAAAAAGCGCCTACAGCACAAGGTGTTAGACCGGTTCATTATCTAACTAGGTGAAAATCGGACAAGTCCACGTCGGGTTCTTTGATCTTATCGCAGCGAAATTTGACCCGTGTGTCATAATTATTAAACCGTGAACACTGGCCTCAGGCGTTATCGGCAAGCTGGCAAGGTGAGAAAATTAGGTGAATCAATGCAGGACATACGCTAGTTTGTTTACACAAGTCATTAATTTATGGCTTACTATAGAACCGGTATTTGAATATAATTTTTTTTCACAGGGCGCAATTTTCAATACACACCTGTCATGTTTGAACATTGCGTGTTAAGCCTTCGAGAGAAAATGCTTTTTTTTCACCCAGCCTAAACAATATTTTTATTTATGAAATACGCTCCATTGAAACCGATAGCATAAACTACGTGTGTATTATGCCCCTGAATGAATTAAAATGAAACAGCATGATGTGATTTTCCGATCACGTGGCTTCAATATCGGTTGCCATTTGTAGACAAAGCGATTTGTTTCAGGCTTGTGTTATTGTGAAATATGTATTTATATTCTTTAAAACTTGGTTCGGCCATGTAAGATTTTCAATAACTCTCGTTCGGCCATCTTTTGGTTCAAGAGTAAAGAAATGTTTTTCGATTTATAACCCGTTCGAAACGATTTCTTTTTAGAAATTTGTAAACAAAATAAAATGCGTGAAATAAAAGAAATATTTTGGAGGTTTTAAAAAGGGAAAAAATATAGTGACCATCGAACTGGTCTTTGACTGCCCCACGTTGGTTGTTTCGCTTTAGCAGTTTTCAGGTTCTGCGGATATTGGGAAAATGAAAGTAGATGAAATCTGGCGCAGAAAATGATGAAAGTAGATGAAATCTGAATGATGTGCTGTGCAATAATTGCTGTTTATAATCGATATACTGGTGCTCATATCCGTTGACAAGTGTAAGAGCAACACTGGTATGTCATTCCTTACGCTAATAACACATTTTGAAATTGCAAATCGCCAAGGACAATTACGGAAATTACCGAAACCGATCGGCAATTTCCGTATTTTTCGGGGAAATCTGGCTGGACCGATTTGGATTCTTCAGTTTCTCGAGCCCTGCTCCAAACATAGGTTTTAGGTGCTCGTTAGAACCTCCTCATTGAGGTGTTTCTAACGAGTACCCACAACCTATGTTTTGGAGCAAAAATACGGAAAATAATGTTTACCCCCGTAAACCCAAGTTTTCTCTATATAATGTGGCGTTTAGAGGGGTATTCATTTCACGGACTTGTTCACGTGATGCTAAATACTTAAAGGTTCTGTTTACAAGTGATTTATTTCCATGCTTTTTCAACAGCTATGTTCCCCAGAAAGGGCCCCTGAAGACAATAAGCATGTGCTAATTCTCAATGGTTTATGATAATGAGGTCATGAATATTAATGAAGCCAAAGTTTTCCAGAATTTGCACATTTGAATATTCATATTATTTTATGATATCTTTAACAGGTCTATGAGCGTTTGTTTTCATTAAGAAAACATGCCTATACAATTACATTGTAAACTTTACCCCCTAAAGAACGCAAAATTTCAGATGAAAAATTGTTATATTTTTCTTATTTCTGATTGTGGGTACTTGTTAGAACCGCCTTATTGAGGCGGTTCTAACAAATATCCACAATCTATATTTTAGAGCAGAAATAAGAAAAATAAGGTTAACCCCTGTAAACCCCAGTTTTACTATATAATGGTGGGGTTCAAGGGGGTCAGAATTATATAGGCGTGTTTTCTTGATGTTATCTTGATCATACTATTTTTCTTGCACATCACTAACATTTCTAAGAGAGACAAGTCAAACTGACAAAAAACGTAAGATCTCAAAGATTTGTCTCTCATTGAAGCTCTCCTAATGGAAACACAAATATTTATTTACGCCTGTCACATGGCAAAACACCATTTTTAGTGCAAACTAGAGCTGTCAGTGAAACTGACTAGGGCCCCGGCAGCGCTATCAGAAATTTGTGGACGGACAGACGGACAGACAGAGTGATTACTATAGGGCACCCACACTTTCAGTGCGGGGCCCTAATAAGGAGAGTTTTACATCCTTGTTGTGACTTTTTTGTTGGAAACTTGAGCCTCATATGGTGAATAGATGCCTTGAATTAAACAAATGCTAGTACATGTACTCTATTATCAGCATAGAAGCCTCTGTGGTGTAGTGGTAACACTACTCGCCTTGTAAACCAGGGGTGGCAGGATCAATCCCAGGCTTCTCCTGATTTTCGGACGAGTCTAGAAACCGAGGTCCCGTCTCCGTATGACCTTAGCTGTTGGTGGGATGTAAAACTCAAACACTCACTCACTCTATTATCAGCTTTCGTAAGACCAATATTCAGATGTTGCATCACGAAAACACGCCGATATAATTTTGACCCCCTTGAACCCCACTTTTATATAGTAAAACTGAGGTTTCCGGGGGTATACCTTATTTTTCTTATTTCTTGAGCAGAAATAAGAAAAATATCACAATTTTTCATCTTAAAATTTTCATTTTTTCAGCAATAAAGGTGATAATGTATTTGTATAGGCGTGGTTGCGTAATGCATAATTTTGCGCACAACTTGCACCTGAATTATACCGGCGCACTGGTATCAAACCTACTCATAACTATCTGGGGACCAAGAACAATCATTGTTATGCTTAACAACCCACAATCGGAACGCTGAAAACTCGGAAGATGTCCTAGACCTTGTTTATTATAAGTCAGGTTTAAAACTTAGGCTCATTTTGGGTTTTGGCCCCTGCCTAAGAAATATATGATGCTTCCACACAGAGGTATATCCGGCCCGCACACTAGTACTGGTAAACCGCTTAGAGGATCTAAGCCTGTCCAGGAACCGCGGTGCGAGGCGGACCGTCCATGCTAATAAACCATATTGGTTTCATTGGGCAACAGGGCTTGAGATGTCATTTCATCTCAATGTCGGGTAAAAGTCCCACAAAATTGGAAGCAACGTCTCCAAAATGACCTTTACAGTGTTGACGGCGACGTTAAACCTCAAATCAACCAAATGCTCATTTTGGGGGAAAAATTCCCGTCTTATAGCCAAATTTTAATGGTATGTCTATAAATATGACTGATCACAGCACATAAAGCAAGAAAGTAATGGAGGAAACATGTGACTCAGTGATATCCTATCAAAATACGTTGTAAATTTTTCGCTGAAAAAAATGAAAATTTTAGATAGGATGAAAGATTGTGATATTTTCATTATTTCCGCTCAAGATATAGATTGTGGGTACTCTTTAGAAAAGACTCATTGAGGCGGTCCTAATGAGTACCCACACTCTATATTTTAGAGCAGAAATCAGAAAAATAAGTTTTACCCCTGTAAACCCCAGTTTTACTATATAAAAGTGGGGTTCCAGCGGGTAGAAATTATATAGGTGTGTTTTCGTGATATCTCAGTTTACCTCTATATCTCCAATTCCGTCAAACTTTTTAGTGGTTATATGGATGCTTCCTCCGGCACCGCCCCCTCCCCAAGAACTGCCATCCTGACCATTGGCACTCAATTTCCCGTTCACTTTGAACAGCTCAAAGACATTCAGTGTCAAGATACCACCACCACAGCCACCTGTGAGATAAAATACAAGATAAGGTAATAGTGGTGTACAAGTGATGAAAGGACGTATATGTACTTACCAGATGACGGGTTCGATACCTGCTAGGGTCGGCAACATTCTTTCGTGGAGATTGATCATGAAAAATTTTCTATGGTCATTCTCTCCCTTCCACCGATTCAAGAAGGGCAGTTGTCAGTTTCTGGCGAAAGAATATGCACTGTACTGGTTAATTGCTTACACATAAGTCTGCCTAGGAAAGGTGTTGATAGGTAAACTGACCAGCTCAGAAATGACCTAAATAGTGTTGACTGGGTCGTTAAACTCCAATACAAACAAACAAAACCTACCACATGAACAATATGGGATGCACCCTACAATGGCAACTGTGGGGAGCATTTTATATCCCACGGTGTTTTTTGCAACCCACAATATTTGCACGCCATAATTTCTAAGGTACTGTCTATTTGTTGAAGACTTCCACTTCTGTTTACAGTAATTGTTTAGGTGTGTAGAAGTAAGCTTGGTGGGGTACCTTTAAAGTGGGTTAAACATGCATGATTTATATTTTCCTTCCAAAGGCAGCTATCATTGTGGGTTTACCCCAAAAAATTCTCGGATGGACATTGTCAAACAATGTGTCCATACATATTCTGGGGTGCGCTCTTTAAATATGATTTTCCCTACATATTCTTTACATCTCCCTCATCACAATGTCAAATCTCCCTCTTACAGTTCAAAAAATTATCACAGTTCTAACGAGTTCCAACAACCTATGTCTTGGAGGAGAAATAAGAAAATTAATGTATACCCAAATAAACCCCAGTTTCCGCTATGTAAAGTGGGGTTTTAGCGGACTTGTTCACGTGATGATCATGATTAGCAGATAAGGCTGGAAAACATTATGAAAACACGCCTATACTAACACATTGTAAATTTTACCGCCTGAAAACGAAAAATTTCTGACGAAAAATAGTGATATTTTTCTTATTTCTGCTCTAAAATATAGATTGTGGGTACTCGTTAGAACCGCCTCATAGATTGTGGGTACATGTTAGAACTGCCTCATCGAGGCGGTTCTAACGAGTACCCACAATCTATATTTTAGAGCAGAACTAAGAAAAATAAAGTTTACCCCTGTAAACCCCAGTTTTACTATATAAAAGTGGGGTTTAAGGGGTTCAAAACTATATAGGCATGTTTTTCGTGATGTACATGTGAATCCTCTGCTAGAGAGACAAATCACATGAAATGACAAGCATGTACAATGCACATTAAAATGATGCAATTCGAAGTCTTTTTTTCATTTAAAAACAAGAAAAATGTATCCATGAGACACGGAAACCCCTGCCTGGTAGTTGGGACACTAATGAAAAACACGCCATATCAGACTCAGACAGAACTAGAAATGCGTCCATAGGACATGGATGCCCCCGCCTGAAAATATCTCTATGTTCATATTCATCCATAGAAAGTTATTGACCGTGTTTAAGTTTTGGATCCTTTTTTCACATTAGACCTCTAAGTATGACCTTGACCTTGGAGGTAAGGTCCTTGGTTTTGTGTGAGGCAGATTGTCTCATGATGGCCAACATTTCTGCCAAGTAATTTCAAAATCCATCCAGAGATAAGAAAGTTATTGACTGCGTTTAAGTTTCAAACCATTTTTTTAACCTTTGACCTCTAAGTATGACCTTGACCTTGGAGGTTCGGATCTGGGTTTGCATGTGACATATCGTCTCATGATGGTTAACATTTCTTCAAAGTAATTTCAAAATCCATCCAGAAATAAGTAAGTTATTGACTGCGTTTAAGTTTTGGACCCTTTTTTTGACCTTTGACCTATATAAGTATGACCTTGACCCTGGAGGTACGGACCTGGGTTTTGATCATTACACATCGCCTCATGATGGTTAACATTTCTATAAAGTAATTTCAAAATCCATCCAGAAATAAGAAAGTTATTGACTGCGTTTAAGTTTCGGACCCTTTTTTTGACCTTTGACCTCTAAGTATGACCTTGACCTTGGAGGTACGGACCTGGGTTTTGCACGTGACACGTCGTCTCATGATGGTTAACATTTATGCCAAGCAATTTTAAAATCCATCAAGAAATAAGGAAGTTATTGACTGCGTTTAAGTTTCGGACGCACGGACGCACAGACGCACGAGCGTCTTTACGGATGTATACTTGTGTGTCTTCATCCCTACAAAGTACCCTTGTGTGTCAAATTTCCTGGAAATTTCTTGGAAAATAAGACACACAAGTAGCTATTTTTGACACACAAGTCAGTGACTTGTGTGTCTACGGAATAAATCGCATTGAGTTTAATGGAAGTGTCCATAATTTTAAACACACAAGTATACATCTGTTCCTGCGGACAGACGGATGCACAGACGCACGGACGGACAGGGGCAATGCTATATGCCCTTTCCACCATTCTTTGAATGGCGGGGGCATAAAAACTCAAATTCAAATTGCTAATGCCATCATGAAGTGGACAGACAGCTGTCAGGGGGGAACATTATATGCACTTTCTCGCATTCTTTGAATGGTGGGGGAATAAAAAACAAAACAAGAGCACCGCATGCAGGTGCCAACGCTCGGCTGCAAAAATTCTAAGTCGAAAAAGGGGCATAACTGTGCCAAAAAATATTTTGAGAGTTACCTCACCTATTGGTATGAGTTCCCCTTTTCATAATGAAAAACTAGTCTGAGTTTCAAGTAAATATGTTCAGTAATGACAGAGATATTACATAATGTCCAAGTTTTTGCACCACGACGACGACACAGACGACGCAGACGATGCCAGAGCTATGACAATACCTCGTCGTTTTCTTTGAAAACAGCCGAGCTATAAATGTCATCTGCTGAAGAATTTTTCACAGCACTTAATGTGTTTAGAGCATGTTTGTAAAGTACCTTAATAATCCTAAGTATTGCGACAGAAAGGCCTAAGCAAATATTGCAGACCCAGATCAGAGTCTTCAGAAGCAGTCAGATCAGGGTCTACACTGTTTGCCATTCCGTTTGCACTTTTTGGACTCCTTGCTGGATTGTCATCATGTGAATAAGTCTGTGAAATAAAGACCCCCCTAAACCCCACTTTATATAGAGAAAAATGGGGTTTACAGGAGAAAACATTATTTTCCTTATTTCTGCTCCAAAACATAGGTTGTGGGTACTCGTTAGAACAGCCTCATTGAGGCGGTTCTAACGAGTACCCAAAACCTATGTTTGGAGTATAAATAAGACAAATATCACAAATTTTCATGAGAAAAAATACCTTTTTTGAGGTTTGAAAAATATACTATATCACACTGATGTGTTTTCGTAATGAAAACAAATTTGTTAAAATATTAGGAGAATTACAGCAAGTCCTCAAGATGTCTGAATTTTTAGGAGTTTTACGATAATACAATATTTTTCATGATTAAAAATCTTCACCTACCTTTGTGTGTTGAATCAGCATCTCCACCTGCGCTACCAAATGCTGCTGGAGCGATAAAAGATCCATAAGCTGGTGGCGCATCAAAGGCCTTTGACTCGGCACCACCGTCTCCACCATGACTTCCACCAGAAGCATAGATTGAGCCTTCTAACCGTGAACCGTGACCGGGTCCCTCTGAAAAGTACAACCATTCATAAGCTCAGGAAAAAACCTGTTTTCAGCATTTCCCGGCTTGCAACCAATGACCAGGGGCTATTTGTTCAAAACTAATGTTGTCATTAGTCAACGTATCGTTAAAACTTTGATCATTTAATATGGTAAATATGCTAACAAATGTTGCTGAAAAAAACATAGGCAAAGCTGCTCTCATTTTTTTTCAGCAAAAATAATGCTATATTAGATACATGTATTGAACTTGCTAGAACAGTTATAATTTTCACCACTAACGAAATCGTTGACCCAGTATTGCTTTGAACAACTTTGAACAATTGATGACATCTCCGGCTTGGCCTCCTCTCAGGCGTGGGAGGCAGGGTCAGGCCATTGTGGCGAATCAAGCAAGTGCCTGAGGAAATTCAGAGTGGGAACACTCAATGTTAACACTCTGAGAGGAAGAGTTTGCGAGGTAGTGGAAACACTATCTCGCAGGGAAGTGGATGTCTGTTGTGTCCAGGAGACCAGATACCGTGGTGGAAACTGCCGCACGATCAAGGGCAAGGACACCAAGTATAAGCTCTACTGGTCTGGAAACGATAAAGGCACTGCTGGTGTAGGAGTGTTTGTGGCAGAAAAGTGGATAGAGTAAGTTTTTAAAGTGCAAAGAGTCTCAGACAGAATCATTTTGGTGAAGCTTGTAGTCGGCCAGTGTGTGGTCAACCTTCTGTCTGTGTATGCTCCACAAAGTGGTTTAAGCGCTGAAGTTAAGGACTTGTTATTTGACAAACTGCGTGCTGTGGCTGCCAGGATCCCAACTCCTGATCCCATGCCGAGATTGGAATGGCCACGTAGGCCGTGCAGGCACGGGATACAAGGAAGTGCATGGTGGGATTGGGTACCAGTTCTCTCTTCCCGCCACCTCTTGTTCAAGACAGGTGGCCGTGTTTACAGCTCATGTGTGCAGAGCGCAATGCTCCATGCCAGTGAGACATGGCCATTGACAAAGCCAAACCTCCAACGTCTTCAGCGGAATGACAGGGCAATGATCAGACAGATCTGCAATGTCAAGCCACAGGACACTGTCACCATCAGGTCCAGTGAGTTACTTGAGCGCCTTGGCATTGAGGACCTGGACCTCATCCTGAAAGAGAGAAGGCTTCGCTGGTATGGACATGTGGAACGCTCCAACGGTGCAGTCCAGACTGCCTGTGACATACAGGTAGGTGGAAAGCGGGGGCCTGGAAGGCCCAAGATGACCTGGAAGCAGGTGACAGAAAGAGAATGCAGAAAATGGAAGCTCTTTGCTATCGATCCTCATGATAGACAGGCCTTGAGTAAGATCTGCCATGCATGCAGCAAGCCAGCTACCTGGAAGGGGGCCCACTTATATGGACATTGCCCCTGTACCTGCACGTTAATCAAAAATCAGTTGATGATGATGAACAACTATTCCCAGTTTTCCATCAGGTAAACAAGTTCATGTAATGAACACCCTGGTAAACCCGACTTTGTACAGAGAAAAGTGGGTTTACAAGGGTATACATCTATTTTTTGACTGGAAATAAGAAAAGTATGAAAAAATTTCATCCTTACAATGCTATTATAAAATTTATAGATAGAGCTGAAACCAACCGCACAAGTACATGTTTATTTGATTTGAGGTTTAATGTCCCCGTCAACACTGTAAAGGTCATTTTGGAGACGTTGCTTCCAATTTTGTGGGACTTTTACCCGACATTGAGATGAAATGACGTCTCAAGCCCTGTCGCCCAATGAAACCAATAGGGTTTATAAGCATGGACGGTCCGCCTCGCACCGCGGTTCCTGGACCGGCTTAGATCCTCTAAGCGGTTTACCAGTACTAGTGTGCGGGCCAGATTCAGCTCTGCGTGGAAACATCATGCAGCCCATATATTTCTTCAAGCCCCTATGGGCGGGGGCTGACAAGTACATGTAAACTGCTTAGAGTGCCTAAACCTGCCCAGGCAAAGTGGTACGAGTTCGATTGTCCCTATATATAAACCCTCTTGGTTTGTTAGGGCAGCAGGGCTTGAGATGTAATTTCATCTCCATGTTGGGTAAAAGTCCTACAAAATTGTAAGCAATTTCTCCAAAATGACCCAAACAGTGTTGATGGGGAAGTAAAACCTCAATTCAAACAAACAAAAATATGTAGCGTTACAGGGCTTATCTAACTTATTTGTAGGGCTGGATAATCGAAGCTGAAAAGATAATCGATTATCAGTCCTGCCATTGCAATCGATAATTGAT
This sequence comes from Lucinisca nassula, assembly GCA_963580285.1. Taxonomy (NCBI): domain Eukaryota; kingdom Metazoa; phylum Mollusca; class Bivalvia; order Lucinida; family Lucinidae; genus Lucinisca; species Lucinisca nassula. The sequence continues at coordinate 11,252,526 of OY757018.1, forward strand.
TAGTAATTGCTGCGGTTTTTGTCATAATGTTACCTGTCTCGCCTTCTGTCTGAGCATGACTCTTACCATATGTTGCACTTGACCATATGTATATTTGAACAGACAGGCCTGAGCAAACAGTGCAGACCCAGATGAGATGCCACACTGCGGCATCTCATCAGGGTCTGCACTGTTTGCCACTAATCCAGCTATTTTAGGCATAACTTTGGGTAGTAAATTATACCTATCAAGTAACCGATTAAAAGCAAATCAGAAATGATAATCATTTTTTGTGGAATTTATCGATTTTTTAATACATGGCATTATTAAATTCTCATATGAGTAATAAATAACTAAACAAAAATAATTCTTGCCGCTGGGTGAGTTTTAGTTTTACGTCCCACCAACAGCTAAGGTCATACGGAGACGGGACCTCGGTTTAAAGACTCATCCGAAAGTCTGGAGAAGCCCGGGATCGATCCTGCGATCCCTGGTTTGCAAGGCGAGCAGCGTAACCACTGCACCACGGAGGCTTCTAATTCTTGCTGCTTGTCTCGGTAGCTCAGTCAGATGAGTGTCTCACTTGTGATCAGGAGGCCTGTTTGACAGCTGCCGGGATTAGGTCCCCAACATGCTTTTATTGATATTAACCCTTATCTTGCTGAACATTCATTTAAGCCACACCCATTTATGTCTATCAACCAATCAAATTACTTGATGTAATTTATTGCTACAAATTCATAAACTGAATGCCCAACAGTGTAGCTCCTGATCAGATGGCTTCTTCAGAAGCCATCTGATCTGGATCTACACTGTTTGCAAAGATAGGGGTTGTCGTGAACAGCAAGATAAGGGTTAATCATGCATCATTTGAAATGAACAACCCTAAACCCCATTTTATATAGTGATTTATAGGGGTTTATGGGGTATACATTATTTTTGCTTCAAGATATGGGTTGTGGGTACTCATTAGAACCGCCTCAATGAGGTGGTTCAAAAGAGCACCCACAACCTATATTTGCTTCCTCAACTCCTTTAATAAATTCAATAATACATGAACACTCATGTAAGATCCTCTATTTCCTCTCTGCTGCTGATTCATGAAGGGAAGTTGTCAGTTTCTGGCGAAAGAAACTGTGCAGCATACATGTATAACCATGTCCCAAAAATTTGGTAAACCCTTTTTGTACCAAATGGTATCTTCCATCTTATGTATGGTAGGTGTCCATTTCGAAGTTTAAGGGTGTCAGGTTGTGTTTTCTTCAAAATTTATTCGAGAAAGGACTTAACATTTTACAAACAGTGTAAGCCCTGCTCAGACGCCGCGTTCTGCGGCCTCTGATCTGGGCCTGCACTGTTTGCCAAGGTACCCGTTCTGGGGTTTCCGGTACAAAATGGGTTAAGGTAAACTAACCAGCTTGATATGAGTGAGTGAGTGTTCGAGTTTTACGTCTCACCAACAGCTAAGGTCATACACAGATGGGACCTCGGTTTAATGACCCATCCGAAAGTCTGGAGAAGCCTGGGATCAATCCTGCGATCTCTGGTTTACAAGGCGAGTAGCATAACAACCACACCACGGAGGCTTCTACCAGCTGGATATGACCTAAATAGTGTTGACTGGGCTGTTAATCCACTTTGCACCAGACACCCCAAAACGGATGATTGGCAAACAGTGCAGGCCCAGATCAGACATGCAAAATGCGGCCTCTGGTATCTGATAAGGGCCTACACTGGAAAGAAGTTCAGCCATTTTTCCAAACAGATTTTGAAGAAAACACAACCTGACAGCCCTAATTTTTTTAAATGGACTTGTGCCATATGTAAGGTGGAAGATTGCTTTCGGTACAAAATGAGTGAAACTACAAACAAACTCCTCATTACGATAACACACCCGTGCCAATTGGTGCATTTTTACAATTGCCATTTTTCTGATGAAAATCTGTGATATTTTTCTTATAAATACTGCAAATATAGGTTGTGGGTGCTCGTTAGAACCGCCTCATTGAGGCGGTTCTAACGAGTACCCACAACCTATGTCTTGGAGCAAGAATAAGAAGAATAATGTATACCTCCATAAACCCCAGTTTTATCTATATAAAGTGGGGTATAGGGGGGTCCTCATTTCACGGACTTGTTCACGTGATGTGGGTCCGGTTGTTCAAAACTAACAATGTCCTTAGTTAACATATCATTAAATTGATCATTTAATATGGCAAATATGCTAATATTTTTGCTGAAAAATGTGAGCAGATTTTGCATTTTTTCAGCAAAAATAGCAGAGTATTAGATACCATGCTTGCAAGAACAGTTAACAATTTGATCATTAACAAACTTGTTAGGCTAATAATGATTTGAACAACTGGGCCCAGTTGTCAAAATCTATGTCTTTAGTTAAATTTTGATTATTTAATATGGCAAATATGCTAATATTTTTGCTGAACAAGAGCACCCCATGCGGGTGCCAACGCTCGTCTGCAGTTTCTTTTAGAAAACCAAAGTTCTAAGTCAAACAAGCGCAATCAAATTGCAAGATGGAGTTATAAAACTTGTAGGGAATGTAGCTCTTGTGACGGTGAGTATGTGTATGAAGTTTCATGAAGGTAGGCCAAATACTTTTGGAAATATGGTCAAGGTTAAGGTTTTCGGTTAAGGACGACGCCAGACGACAACGAAGACGCCGGAGTGATGACAATAGCTCGAAAGTTTTTTTTTCAAAAAAACAGACGAGCTAAAAATGTGAGCAGCACATTTTTTCAGCAAAAATACCACAATTTTAGAAATTGTACTTGCTAGAAAAGTTAACAATTTGACGACTAACGAGCTCGTTAAGCCAATGAGAATTTTAAAAACTGGACCCTGCATATTAAGGGGAATGGGAACCCCTTCAGGGGAGAAAACTCTTGCAAAAGTATTTTTGTCTCCCATGTCAATAGGGGTCAGCTCTTAAAGGAAAGAATTCACTCCTGAGGAGCAAATTCTTTCCTTTAAGAGTAGACCCCTTTTTCCGTGGGATAGATATTGTAGAAAAGTGAATAGAAAGTCCTAAAAGTTGTCTCCCTATGAAAAATCGCTGAGGGAACTACGACTGTAATACATACCCATGTTACAATACCCGTTGTTATTGGCATTCATCTCAGCAATCACATCAACAATGAGTGTTTCAACGTCAATTCGCACCTTCTCCCCAGTGAAAAGCCCACCGGGGAAAATCTGCATGAGAGTACCCTCGAGATGATGCTGTCCGTGCTTCATGTTGACAGTTCCTTTGTTGCGTATGTTCAGTGCATAGAATTTGATGTCATTAATTATTTCGTACTGCAGATTCATCATTTCATGGACATTTAAAGTTCCTGAGAAAAAAATTAAATAAAATGCAATTAAGCTCAATGGATATACATCCAAGTAGGTAATTCTTGCAACAAAAAAATAGTAACTTTTGCCTTCTTTATGAATACTGTAATGGCCGACTACTGTAAAACACTTAGATTTGGCAGCAGCAAATTTTGGTGGTTTTGGGCAGATTTTCAATTGTGCTCTGTGACATAGCCCTGTGTATCTTATGAATGCGAGTACTACATGGTGATTTGCAAGTCATGCACAGTGATTCATTACAAAAACACGCCTATACCAATACATTGTAACCTTTATCGCCTAAAAAATGAAAATTTTAAGATGAAAAATTGTGATATTTTTCTTATTTCTGCTCAAAATATAGATTGTGGGTACTCTATATTTTAGGGCAGAAATAAGAAAAATATTGGTTACCCCTGTAAACCCCATTTTTACTATATAAAAGTGGGGTTCGAGGGGGTCAAAATTATATAGGCGTGTTTTCGTGATGTTCAACTGTTATTACCATTGCACTGAGAGTGAATACAAATAATTTCTATTGTTATTTAATTATTCAGTAAAACAGATTTTGAGTTATAGTTTGCTGTAGTTTTCTTTCTTGCATTCACACTTTCGCTACTCATAATGTCGGACTAGGTTTACTCACAGGCAAAGCCGTCAATCAATTACAAATTCAACATGCAATTTTTGACAAATACAGTTAACATGTATTTGCTTTTATTCAGCCCTGTTGAGAATGCTAAATGGCTTCATAATTGTTAAGGTTAGCAAAGAGAAAGACTTAATACAATATTTTTTACTATGGCTAGATAGAATAAACTTAATTTGTGTTATTCTCCCTAACACTATGTGCGACTTCTAAAGTAGTAAATACACTTTTTCTTTTGTCACCAATAATGCCCTTGACTGATTGACATCATTTTTACCTACCGTATTCGCCCTAATTACCGCACCGTGCGCTTAGCTTTTTCAAAATCATGTAAAAAAATCACAGTGAAAAAACTACCTAATTAGCGCACACACGATGTGAAAACAATAGCTTCCGAGATGATGCATACTGATATTTAATGGGACGGAAAAGGATACTAAAGCATTGCCTTCACTGTTGAAGAAATAACGGTAAGTTTATTGTCAATTTACTGTGAGAGCTTCCAGGGGGAGGTTACTGTAAAGTTAGAGCCTATTCATTTCCTTTTCAAAAATAGCTTTGGTGTGCGCTTATAGGAGCATGTGCGGTAATTAGGGCAAATACGGTATATCATACCTGTGGTGTGTATTGGGAATAAAATGTCTGCCAGTCTGTTATTCTTCTGTTACACCCTTTGATCTTTATTGACAATTTTTTATTTTGGCCATTTCTTTTCTTGACCGCCAAAAGCGCCAAAATAAAATTACCGCCAAATGTAAGTGTTTTACAGTAACTGGCCAAGGGGCTCAGTTTTCAGTTTATACTAAAGCAGACAAAAACGAACAAATTTAACCTTTAAGGGGAATGGGAACACCTTCAACTCCTGCAAAAATATTTTTGTCTAACATGTCAATAGGGGTCAACTCTTAAAGGAAAGAATTTGCTCCTGAGGAGCAAATTCACCTGAGGAGCAAATTCTTTCCTTTAAGACTAGACCCCAATTTCTGTGGGACAGGGCTTATAGAAAAGAGAACAGGAAGTTCAAAAAGTTGTCTAGGTGTGAACTTTTATGCAGGCATCCATGTTTGACCTTGACCTACAATCCATGGTTCATTGACTATGCGCCCCCATAGGCGCAACATAGCCTCCGGCAGAATTCTTGCATTTGTACAATAAGGATCAGGTGAGTGATCCAGGCCCTCTTATTAATTTTTTTTTAATTTTGCAGTGATTGCAAAACACTATGAATATTGGATAGATATTAGAAATTTACAAAGTAAATCAGACTTATCTAAATTGGTTTAAATCTTATCTGACTAAATGGTCTCAAAAGTATGTTATAAAAACACATTCTCAAAAGAAGAAACTGTAAGATACGGAGTGCCTCAAGGATCGATCTTAAGGCCACTTTTATTTCTTCTCTTTATTAATGACCTTCCATTATATACTAGGGCAATGACTGATCTCTATGCAGACGATGCAACTCTTTATGAAATCAATGAATCAAAGGAAGAAATTGAAAAGAAACTTCAAACAGCTATTTTAGATTTAGCTGCATGGTGCAAACAAAATGGAATGGTAATCAACATAGATAAGACAAAATCTATGCTGGTTATCACAAGACAGAGAAGAAACAGAATTGATGGAAATCTAAGTATATCTCTAAATAATGTTCGGTTGCTGACTGTTACAAGCGATAAAGTTTTAGGAGTACAAATTGATAACAATTTGTCATGGGGTGAACAAGTTACCAAAGTTGCGAAAAAGATGGCTAAAAATATTTGGCTGTTATCTAGAATTAAGGGTTATTTATCAAGAGAACACCGAGGGATTTATTACAAAAGTTACATCCAACCACACCTTGACTATGCTAACATTGTCTGGGGAAGGACAACGAAAACAAACTTAATGAAAATTGAAAAGCTTCAAAAACGTGCATGTAGAATCATTCTAGACAACAATGTGGATAATGTTTACCAGTCCATGAATGATTTAAAGATTTTGTCTTTGTCTGAAAGAGTCTTTTTCAGGAAAGCCAAGTTCATGAATAAGGTTTCAAATGGAATTACTCCAGAATATATAAATGAAATGTTCTCAAAAAGGCAAGCTCAGATTAATAATCATGTCTCTCACATTTTACGTTCAATGACTGCAGACAACTTCTTGTTGCCAAAACCACAAACAGGATTATATAAGCCCCGCCAAGCGAATTTGGGTCTTCGAGCATTCCGTCATGACAAATTTCAACTGCGCATGCCCAGCCATTCAGAGGGGCCAGGGATATGGATTTCTGTCTGAAGGTTCCTCTTGATTCACTGCTTGTATGAGCGAGCAGCGAAGGTTCTGGCGAGACTGCGCGGATGAGCAGGCTCGCCTGAACCTTAGCTGCTCGCATAGGCGATAAGTACCAAAATCGCTTGACAGGGCCCATAATGAATAAGAATATATAGAGGATCTTACATGAGTGCTCATGTATTATTGAATTTATTAAACGAGTTGAGGAAAAGGGAACCTTCGCTGCTCGCATAGGCGATAAGTACCAAAATCGCTTGACGCGGCCCATATAAAGGAAGTTTGGCATTTTCAGGTCCAATTATTTGGGGTTGCCTTGATCTCAATATTAAAAGTGCTCCTTCTCTTGAATCTTTTCATTCAAGATGTATCAAATGGATGAAAAATTAAATTTTGTTATTTTACTCAGACATTTTAACTATAACATTTTGTACATATTTCATTCATTCATTCATTCATTCTTAATATGCCTATCTTTGTTCATACTTCATTTTTTTTCTTATCTTGATTTTGAGTGGTCTGAACAATTGTCAAACTGGTGTGCTGTTTGATTGATCAATTGATTTGTCAATTGATTGGTTGGTTTGATCCAGTTGATTAATGGCCAATTTGATTGATTGGTTGATCGGGTAACGGACTGGTTGATTGATTGGCTGATTTGTTCATTCATTCATTTAAGGAACCATTCATTCATGGATCCATCATATTCACTGGTCGGCTGATTGACTGATTGGTTGATTCATATACACTCACTTATCCATCCATGGAATCATTTATTCATCCAGCTGATGATTTGTTCATTCAGCTAATAATTAACACCATTATTATTATTATTTGTTTGTTCATAAATTTGTCTATTCAACCAGTCATTACAAATGTGTGAGAGGTCTGAGAGAGTGATCATTGTCCAAATTCTCATATTAAACATGTTTCTCTTTGTTGTATAATTTGTAAATATTGAGGGCCACAAGGGAGATTAGTTGTTGTACTAATTGTGTTACCCTCATAAAATCATCACGTAATCACGCCTATATAATTTTGACCCCCTTGAATCCCACTTTTATATAGTAAATCTGGGGTTTCCGGGAATATACCTTATTTTTCTTATTTCTGCTCTAAAATATAGATTGTGGGTACTCGTTGAAACCGCCTCGATGAGGTGGTTCTAACGAGTGCCCACAATCTATATTTTGAGCAGAAATAAGAAAAATATCACAATTTTTCATCATAAATTTTCATTTTTTCGGCGATAAAGGTGGCAATGTATTTGTATAGGCGTGTTTGCGTAATGAAAGTCTATTATTATTATTAAAATGTCTGATAAATTTTGCAAGTAAGATTCACCATTTTTCACTCTACACCACAAACTCTTTATAACGCTGCTCATTATGTGTGTGAATTCGGGTTTAACGTGGCTTTCAACAATTTTTCAGTCATATCACGACGGTGTCTGGTTGCGACAGGGAGCTCAATGCTCACGTTTATAGTGCTGCCTCACTGAAGTATCATGTCCCAGACCCATTACATGATACCACACCCAGTCACATTATCCTGACACTGGATCGACCAGTCCTAGCTCTACCCCGTAAATCTGAGTGCCAAGCGAGGAGCAGCTAGTACCATTGTTAACGACTTTGGTATGTCGCAGCCCGGGATCGAACCCGAGACCTCCCGTTCCCCGGAGCGGACACTCTATCAACTGAGCTATCGGGGCCGGTAACGCTGCTCATTATAATGCAGTTCTGGTATAACACGGTTTGAAGATGAATCACAAAAATAAATAAAAAAAAATACCATTTTTTTTTTTTTCGTATATAATATATACATTTTTAACTACCCTGGGTCCAGTTGTTCAAAGAACCGTTAGATTAACGAGCTCGTTAGTGGTTGTATTATTAACTGTTCTAGCAAGTACAATATCTAAAATTTTGGCGTTTTTTTGCTGAAAAAATGTGAGCAGCTTTTGCAATTGCAAAAGCAGCTAACATTCTTTTCAGCAAAAAATAATAGCATATTTGTCATATTAAATGATCAAAGTATTAACGATACATTAACTAAGGACGTATTTAGTTTTGAACAACTGGCCCCTGGTTTCTACTTTGGACACTAACTGTAGTGTTATAGAGAGGTTGTGCCATACTTTTCTAGCAAATACAGTAAATTTCCTATATTAAGACAACCTTTGGGACTGTTCAAAAGTGGTCGTTAAGACCACTTTTGAACAGTCCCAAAGGTGGTCTCTTATTAGGCGACACTGGGTGTAGAAAACAAAAATAAAGAATAACTGAAACCTTCTCAATAAGCTTTTAAAAGGAGATTTAGCCTGAATTTTAGGTGGTCTTAACAGCAGAATTTTACTGTAAATTTCATAAAATATTCATACCGCCATCCACAATTGTGATATTTTCCACACTGGCCACTATCCCCTCTACTGTCACAGTAACACCAGCAGCCCTCAGTTCTCCCTGCAATATTGTCTTACTGCCACGGTACAGCTGAACATCCGTTGGAAGCTGTCCGGTGCCAATATACAATGTCTGATTGAAACCTATGTGTAGATTGCCTGTCCTTTCGCCCATCGTCGCCTCTGTTGTAAGATTTACCAGCTTATCATAGTCATCTCCATCTGTTGAAGCAACCATCGCTAACTGTGCCTTACGGTAAATTTGCAGATAATCCAATGTTATGTCTGTCTCTGGATTAGCGATTTCCATGCCAACCACCACATCATCCGGATAATCGCCAGGAAACACAAATGTGACGCCACTAGCTTCTGCATAATTCTGGTAAGTGCTAGTCAGGTTTCTGTGTGGCGAAACTGGCTCTTGACCATTGTTATTGACCTGGAGGGTGCGATTCTCCTTAAAATGAGATGTGTCTTCTGTGTAATCCGGTACCTTGTGGTAATACATTGGTCCCGCTCCACCTGGTTCTGCGTTTGCTCCACCTGCCCCACCAGCATTTTGATATCGTCCTAAAAGAGAAATACACAGTCAGGGTGAATGGATACCACTCAGAGGAAAATAAGCCCCATTAGCCCAAATAAAACATTATGATAATACACCCGTGCGACAGTGCATTTTTACACATTTTCAAAATTGCTACTTTTCTGATGAAAATCCGTGATACTTTTCTAATTTATACTGCAAACAAAGGTTGTGGGTGCTCGTTAGAACTGCCTCATTGAGGCGGTTTTTAGCGAGTACCCACAACCTACGTCTTGGAGCAGAGATAAAAAAAATAATGTATAGCCCTGTAAACCCCAGTTTTCTCTATAAAAAGTGGAGTTTAGGGGGGTGTTCATTTCACGGAACTGCTCACAAGATGACTGGCAACTACAATCAAATTTCTATACTTGAACATTTTTGCCTCATCTTACGCTCAGCAAGCTGGGTACATACTTTTCAGCAGACAATATTTTGATTTTTTTTTTCAATTTTTCCCAGAACATTACGAAAACATGCATATACAAATACATTGTAACATCTATAGCCGAAAAAAAGGGAAAATTTTAAGATGAAAAATTTTGATAGTTTGCTTATTTCTGCTCTATATTTTAGAGCAGAATAGAAAAATAAGGTTTACCCCTGTAAACCCAAGTTTTACTTTATAAAAGTGGGGGTTCAAGGGGGTGAAAATTATATAGGCATGTTTTTGTGATGAACAGGATTTCACACCTTATGCAAATGGTCTGCATGAGATGCCAAAGTCTGTTTTCTGGTCAGCCTGGTCATGTGACCTTGACGCCACAAATTTTCGTTCCCCCATGCCATGGATTCTTCACATGAAATTTGACTTCAATCGGCCGAGTGGTTTCAGGGAAGATGTTCGAAAATGTTGACAGACAACAGACGACAGACAACTACCATCACACAAACATGTCTATATAATTTTGACCCCCTTGAACTCCACTTTTATATAGTAAAACTAGGGTTTACAGGGGTAAACCTTATTTTTTGTATTTCTGCTCTAAAATATGAATTGTGGGTACCTGTTAGAACCGCCTCAATATGGCGGTTCTAACGTGTACCTACAATCTATATTTTGAGCAGAAATAAGAAAAAATATCACAATTTTTCGTCTTAAATGTTTCATTTTTTCGACGGTAAATTTACAGTGTATTTGTATAGGCGTGTTTTCGTAATGTATGGAAACTACCACATTGTAGGAATAGACCAGATCATGATGCCACCCATAGAACTTGCTAACAGTCTGGTTTTTTTATTTATCAGTTACCCCCTATATTAACTGCTTTGTAGCGCATTGACCTGATAAAGATATTCTATCTCAGGACAAGTGAGTTTATCAGGTCAACGTGACATTGCACTTTTATGAATGAAACGGAATACTAGAAAAATTGGCAAAAATGTTATAATTCCTAGAAAACAGTAAAAAAATGGTCAAAATTACTTGAAAAAAATATTATATGGAAAAATGTGGTCAGCTGATACAACATATATCTATGTTGGGACGCACTGAAGACCATCGATAACTAATCGTCATCACGTGAACAAGTCCGTGAAATGAAGACCCCACTTAACCCCACTTTATATAGAGAAAACTGGGGTTTACGGGGGTATTCATTATTTTTCTTATTTGTGCTCCAAGACATAGGTTGTGGGCACTCGTCAGAACCGCCTCAATGAGGCGGTTCTAACGAGCACCCACATCCTATGTTTTAAGCATTTATAAGAAAAATATGAAGGATTTTCATCAGAAAAGTAGCCATTTTGGAGATGTGAAAAATGCACTATGTCGCACGAGCAAGTTACCGTAATGTAAATTGCTATTTTAATAGTGCACAAGGGGATAAACTGATAAATAGAATACCAGTTTCGTGTCATTTGATATCGAGTTTATGAGGCTCGGCTTCGAGAACACATGTAGAATCGCTCGGCAAGCCTCGCGATGCTACATGCGTTCTCGAAGTCTTGCCTGATAAACTTGATATCAAAAGACACTCACCTAGTATTCTTTATATACCTGGCTATGGAGAAAAAAGAAATCAAAGCACTGAGAGTACTGGTGAGTCGATTTTCTCTGGATGAGGCTGGAAAAATAGTCATGGAATGATCACAGCAGTAAATATGAAGATGCTGATCAGGCTCTGCAGATGCCCAGTTTCTATTATGCAGCATATTTTGATTACCGAGCCGGTAAGAAAGCTGACTCTTACTCACACTTAGGGTTCTCACTGCTGTAGTTTGAGCAATGGTAGGTGAGGTGGTCTTTCTCCTGGTACTCCAGTTTTTTGCCCACCTCTGGTTAACAATCAGCTTGAAAACAGTGAAATAATCTTGGAAGGTTCATGAAACCAACCCCCTATCACCCCCTCCCCCACCCACAAAAAACAACCAAAAAAAATGTGGATACCCCAAATCCTAAATATTTAAACACCAAAAAAATAGTAATAAACCTGGGGCCAGCTGTTCAAAGCCTCGTTAGCTTAACGAGCTCGTTAGTAGTCATATTGTTAACTCTTCTAGCAAGTGCAATATAAAAAATTTGGTATTTTTGCTGAAAAAATGTGATCCGCAAAAACTGCTCACATTTTTTCAGCAAAAATTATAGCATATTTGCCATATCTAATGATCAAAGTTTTAACGATACGTTAACTAACGACGTCGTTAATTTGGAACAACTGGCCCCTGAGCAAATACTGTAGATCCCGATCAGACTGCCCATAAAGATGCAGTCTGATCTGGATCTACAATGCCACTGACTAAAATATAAAATGAATAAGAATATATAGAGGATTTACATGAGTGTTCATGTATTATTAAATTTATTAAACAGGTTGAGGAAAAGGGATAAAATGCGAGGCTTTGCCGAGCATTTTATCCCTTTTCATCAACGAGTTTAATAAATTCAATAATACATGAACACGAATGCAAGATTCTATTTATCACATGACATTTAAAACGCATTTTATTCACGATTGTTTACAAAAATATCAATATTCCGCCATTAGTAAACGCGACGCCGTTAAGGACGTCGTACATGTAACTTTATGGGGCATATCTAACTAATTTGCATAGTTAATCCACTAGTGGATTATCGAATTTATTACATGGCATTTTTACACTCTCAGACGCGACATCATATGATAAAATAATATATAATTTGCAGCAGGCAAACGTTGCTATGGCAAAGTCAAATCAATGTCGGGGCAATGTCATGACGTTGTACCAACAGAGATGTGACGTTGCAAAAATGTCACGACGTTGTATTGATGTTGATGTAACGTATCAATTACGCCATGTGCCTGAAGACAGCCCATATATTTCAGATAAATATGGCATGCAAGGTTGAGAATAAAGACATATAATAACATACCAACAAAGAAGTTATATTTGTAGTAGAGAGCCACCAGGCCACCCCCTCCTCCGCCGCCATGAGCCCCATAGCCGCCGCCGTATCCATCACCACCAGATGCATCAATCAAACCACCGCCATCGATGGTGTAAACATTCATCAGAATAGAGCCACCGCTGCCACCACCCGCCTCCACAGACCTCCAGATACCACCTTTAGCTAACAATTCACCATCGACTGTCAGAGTGTGGCTAACTTTTAGATACAGTCGACCGCCTCCGATACCACCAAGGTGAGGGAATGTCGAGTAGCCGCCATTTTTACCAAAGGTTGTAGGATTCGTGAAAGCTCCATATGCTTTTCCGGCAACTGGTTCTGACTGACCTCTGCCCCCATTGCCACCATGTCCACCTCCTGAGCAACCCCCAGTGTTACCAATCCCTGGTCCAAGGCCTGTTTTAAACAATGAAGAACATTATCGTTAAAATATCACTTGGTAAATGTATATAGCCCATTTGTACTCTCATGTAATAAAAACTGGTTTTTAACCCATTCAGTACCGGAAACCCCAAAACGGGTACCCTGGCGAACAGTACAGGTCCAGATCAGATGCCGCAGAAGGCGGCGTCTGATCAGGGCCTACACTGTTTGCAAGTAGTTCAGCTATTTTCCGAATGGTTTTTGACGCAAACACAACCTGACACCCCTAAATTTTGAAATGAACTCCTGCTATATAATTATAAGAAGGAAGATTCCATTTGGTACAAAAAGGGTTACAGCAAATGGTACGTAGTGGACACCTACTTATTTCTTTTTGAGATAACCTAATCAAGATCTAGGACCCGTTCTGATATCATCTCCATTGGCTTTGCCATATATTTTTTTTCTGGAATTCTGTGTGTTTCTTCAGTGACACCAGGTTGTTTATTTACTAATTGCATTTCAATCTGGTCTGGAGTTACATGGGCCCGTCAACAATATGCAAGTCATGTTGAGCAGGTCATTTTACCCAACCAAACAGCCCTGGATATAGCAACTATCATGTTTATTTTATTACACATCTATTCTTCTGTATTTATCCCAAGAATTTGGACAGTTTTTTGCCTTATAGTTGTCATACATTATTAATTACATGTTTCTGCCTTAAAGGCGTTTGCTCAGTGACAAACAGTGTAGACCCTGATCAGACTGCTCCTGAAGGAGCAGTCTGATCTGGGTCTTCACTGTTTTATCAGGCTAATTTTTATAACCTTTTGGTTTCTAAATATTAAGGGCACATAAGGTTTTGTTTGTTTGATTTTAGGTTTAACGTCCCCATCAACACTATATAGGTCATTTTGGAGACATTGCTTTCAATTTTGTGGGACTTTTACCTGACAATGAGATGAAATGACATCTCAAGCACTGAGGCCTAATGAAACCAATAGGGTTTATAAGCATTGAGGGTCCAACTCTCACCACTTTGCCTGGGCAGGCTTAGAGCCTCTAAGCTGTTTACCAGTACTCATGTGGGGTCAGTTTCAGCTCTGTGTGGAAGCATCATGCAGCCCAATCTATTTCTTCAAGCCTCGACTAGCGGGGGCGGAGGGTAAATAAGGTATTATACATATAACACTGTCTCATTATTATACAGGATTTTGTATGACTCCCAACAGTAGCAGTATAAAGGGACTGTACTATAATTCTCTGTCACAGAGAGTTACCTACCATTATGCTGCTCATAGAATGGGACCCCTTCTGACACAGACAAAATACCATAGGGCTCCAGAGTAACGTTCTCATAGTTCAGTTCTAGATCATTGGAGAAAAACTAAAAATAACAAAAGAAAAAACAAGCATAAATACACCTGGCACCATAAATGGGTCCATCTGGAAATAGGATTGGATCAACCTAGCAACAAGAATGGACACACCTAACAACAGAAATGGGAACAACTACCAATTGGAATGGGTAAGCTATGTATTTCTTCATTTTCTGCATAGTAAATTTATTGAGATTTTTGTTCTTTTTCTTAACCCATTAAGTACCAGAAACCCCAAAATAGTGCAGGCCCAGATTAGACGCCGCAGAACGTGGCGTCTGATCAGGGCCTCCACTGTTTGCTAAAAGTTCAGTCATTTTCCAAATAAATCTGACAAACAGTACAGGCCCAGATCAGACGCCGCAGAATGTAAGTAGTTCAGCTATTTTCCGAATGGTTTTTGAAGAAAACACAACCTGACACCCCTAAATTTTGAAATGAACTTCTGCTATATATAAGGAGGATGATTCCATTTGGTAGAAAAAGGGTTAAACCGAGCCCCTCTGACAAAAAGAATCAAACTGAAAATTCTAGGGAGCAAATTCTATTCTTTAACTATTACCACCCTCTGGGCTAATTCAGCAGACGACAAATTGTTGTTTTTTTTTATTACTTTTCCCAAAAAACATGATTTAATAGCTCATGCAGAATTGTCTCCTTCCCAAAAAACCAGGACTTGACATCTAATGCAAATTGTCTCTGCATGAGATGTCAAGTCCTGTTTCAAAATGTTGTCTGCTGAAAAAAATACTTTGGATGCAGAGCACTAAAAGTAAGTTCCTGTTGACAAGAAAAAAAAAATTATGTGTGAATTAGTTGCCTCCCTTGCATCACATTAATAAGTCTGTATAATGATTGACTGATTGTTTTGTGTTTAACGATACGTCAACCCTCTTGGGTCATTTTGTGTCATCTCCCAGAGAAAGGGAGAAAAAAGATGAAAGTGAGGAACAGGGGAGAAAGAGGAAAATTAATGGAAGTGTAAGAAATAACAACACTCCCCCTCTACCCTTACCTGCTGCAAGGACAGCAGCACAGCAGGCCTTGCTCAACTGTTGGACGGCGCAGTGATGTAAGATACACGTCACCTTTGCCTCACCCAGCCCCCTCCCAAGTCCGTGTAATGTACATCCCTCTAAACCCCACTTTATATGGAGAAAACTAGAATTTACAGGGGTATACATAATTTTGCTAATTTCTGCTCTAAGACATACAACCTATATTTTGTAGTATTAATAAGAAAAATATCACAAATTTTCATTGGAAAAGTAGCCATTTTGGAGATGTGAAAGAATGCATTTTCTTGCACACCAGACAAGGAAATCCGTGATTTTACCCTGGGATAGAAATTTATGTTCTGACCCTGGTGTTCCGACCCCAAATTGAATATAATTGCGTGTTTAATAAATGCACTGGTTGATTACAACCTCATGTGCGGCGTCATCATGCGTGATGTCACTAAACATTCCTGTTGTGTCATCACAAAATGCCGGACGTCGGTAACCGAAGTGACAGCACCATTAAAATTTCACGATAGAAATGGAAGGTATGCAAGAAAAAGAATCTAATGTGGGTGTGAGGGGTGGATAGAAAAATCCGTCCCTCGGGATCACTGTCCGGCATCACTCGGCAAGCCTCGTGATGCCGTACAGTGTCCCTCGGGACGGATTTTTCAATCCACCCCTCACACCCATATTAGATTCTTATAATGTCGCACACAGATGTGTTATCGTAACATATATGTATCCTCAAAAGGTTTTTGATTGGGATAACTTACCCATTTGACATACATCACATGAATAAGTCCCTGAAATGAACAACCCCTAAACCCCACTTTATACAAAGTAGACTGGGGTTTAAGAGGGAACACAATATTTTTCTTATTTTTGCTCCATGACATTGGTTGTGGGTACTTGTTAGAACCGCCTCAATGAGGAGGTTCTAACGAGCACGCACAATCTATGTTTGCAGTATTTGTAAGAGCAATATCACGGATTTTCACCAGAAAAGTGGCCATTTTGGAGATGTGAAAAAATGCACTAAGTCACACAGGTGTGTTTTCATAATGTAGTTATTCTATCTTATCTCCAAAACGGTTAATTTTCTGATGAAAAGTTAGTAATATTTTCTCATTTCTACCACAAAAATAGGTTATGGCTGCTCGTTAGAACTGCCCCCTTGAAGGCTTTTTAACAAGTACCCACAAACTATGTCTTGGAGTAATAATAGGGAATATAATGTACATGTATACCCATGTATGGTAACCCCAGTTTCCTGTGTAAAAAGTGGGTTTTAGAGGACTGTTCATTTCACAGGTTTTTTAAAGTAATGTGAATATCAGTCAATTAGAAGAATCTGCTCCTTATGAGAAGCGAGGCAAATCCTATTTTGCAGAAGCAACCTTATGTTATGTTATGATCCTAAGTATGCCTCAACCTTGTTATAACATGGAACTACCAACAACGGACCATGTTAGTTAACCGAATTGTCTTAAAAACTGATTGATTTGTTATGGATCAGTCTATTCCACTATCACACATGCCACCTTCAATGTTATCAATAAGCCTACTGTTGTCAGAGGATAAGTAGACAGTGACGTAAAAGATAATACCACCACAGGTAGGTTTGACAGGTTGCACTGTTATCATTATCATACCCACCATTGGTTGGCAAGGCATATTACCATTATTATTATCTTTAGTCATTCCATCTCACTGTCGGGTAAAAGTTCCACAAAATTGGAAGCAATGTCTCCAAAATGACCTTTACAGTGTTGACGGGGACGTTAAACCTCAAATCAAACAAACAAATCATCCTAGTGGACCCGTTTGAGCAATCATCCAAGGAACATTCATGGGAAATTATTAAAAAATCCACCCACTGTTTAAGGAGAAGTCGTTTAAAGGTTTTTCTATTGTTAGCTTATTGTGGTGCCATCTTAATTTTGGTTGAGTGTTACCCAAGAAACATTCATGTGAAATTATTTCAAAATACCTCAACTGGTTAAGAAGTCGTTTGAAAGGTTTTTCTATTCTTAGCTCTGGTGGCCATCTTGTTCATCAAAGCAGAACAATTTGAGCAATTTTCATAGAGGGTCACCCAAGGAACATTTCTGTGAAATTATTTGGAAATTGGTCTAGATGTCGTTTAAAGGTTTTTCTATTTTTAGCTCTAAGTGGAACCATTTAGACAATTTTGGTAAAGGGTCACCCAAGGAACATTCTTGTAAAACTATTTCAAATTCTATTCAACCATTTAGGAGATGTCTTAAGTAAATTGTTGACAGACGCATGACTGACGGCACATGACTGACAACACATTCAGTGGTCACAAAAGCTCATCTTGATCAAATCTGCCCTTGACAATGGTTTTGTTTGTTTGATTTGGGGTTTAACGTCCCCGTCAACACTGTAAAGGTCATTTTGGAGATGTTGCTCCCAATTTTGTGGGACTTTTACCCAACACTGAGATGAAATGACATCTCAAGCCCTGCCGCCCAAGGAAACCAATAGGGTTTATAAGCATGGACGGGCAGACTCGCATGGCTTTGCCTGGGCAAGCTTAGATCCTCTAAGCGGTTTACCAGTACTAGTGTGCGGGCCGGATTCAGCTCTGCGTTGAAGCATCATGCAGCCCATATACTTCTTCAAGCCCCTATGGGCGGGGGCAACAGTGGCTTCAGAGGAGATGTCGTTTGAAAGTGTTGACGCAGATGACGATGCAGACGACGACCACGGACAACTGCCTATCCTATAAGCTCCCCCGGAGCCTTCGGCTCTGGTGAGCTAAAAAGGGCTGATCCAATCTAGTTAGTACTACAATCCTCACCTCAGCACCACTTCTAACAGTGACTGTTTTCCCTCTGAGGGTCGTTAAAGAATCATTCTTTGTCAGTACATTCACTTTTGCGAACGTCTTCACGTCTAGATGCTCTATTTCATTGGTCGTTGGCATAAAGTGGTCAATGGTTAAATAACAGTAAGCGTTCACTGTCCAGTTTTGGATTGGATAAAAGAAACCTGCAAAGTACAACAGAGAAGGTCATTTCTATTACATGCTTCTGGTTATGTTTCTTCACTTAAGGGGAATGGGAAAACCTTCAGGGGAGGCAACTCCTGCAAAAGTATTTTTGTCTCCCATGTCAATAGGGGTCAACTCTTAAAGGAAAGAATTTGCTCCTGAGGAGCAAATTCTTTCCTTTGAGAGTAGACCCCTTTTTCAGTGGGATACTGCTTATAGAAAAGCGAACAGGAAGTACCGAAAGTTGTCTCCCTTTGAAAAATGGCGGAAAAATCTGCCACGTGTTTCAATTCCCCTTAAGAGAAAACTGGAATCCTTGTTCAATTTCTACACCGTGATACTAAAAATTATACCCATGTGCCACTTTTTATGATATAAGGTTATTAATCAAGGAATTTTGTATTGGCCCAGTAACAGGTCAGAAGTCTGCTGTATTGGCCCGAAGCTGAAGGCCTCAGGCCAATGCAGCTGACAGAGGGCCTGTAACAGGGCAATATGAAATTACTTGATCAATGGAAATTTTATTAATTGACACAATTAAAAAACATGATCATTTATTCTTGACCTCAAGCTTATATTACTTGACCTCCAGTAAATATTTGTTGACCTGGTGTTAATACGAATGACCACCAATCAATATGTGATAGTAAATATTGGTTGACCTGGTGTTAATACGAATGACCACCAATCAATATGTGATAGTCAATGAATAATAACTTAAATGTTATTATTTTTTGTTTTTCTTTGCAGTTGTTATAAACAGTCTGCACCAGTAATCAGATGATACTGGCAGACCTGTATACAACATGCACATGTTATTTCATGTTTGTGTTTCTTTCTGTTTGGTGTCTCTGATGGGAGGTGTGGGTTAATTGTATCGATTTCTGATCATTGCCTTCACTTCTATTTTGTATAAAAGGAAAAGATGAATGTCACTGGTAAGACTAAAAGTTAAAAACATTAAATTGTGATATTTGGAATTCTACGTAAACTTTGTAACACTAAAGCTATACAAAAATACACTTGATGAAAACACACCTGTATGATTTTAACCCCTTTAACTCCACTTTTATATAGTAAAACTGGGGTTTACAGGGGTAAATATTATTTTTCTTATTTCTGCTCAAAAATATAGATTGTTAGTACTCGTTAGAACCGCCTCAACAAGGCGGTTCTAACGTGTACCCACAATCTATATTTTTAGCAGAAGTAAAAAAAATATCATAATTTTTCATCTTATAATTTGCATTTTTCGGCGGTAAAACTTGCAATGTATTTATATAGGCGTGTTTTCGTAATGCCTACTGAAATGTTTTGAAAAGGCTTTTACTGCCAAAAGAATGAAAATTTTCTGATAGATTTCATATTCTTGCTAAAAAAATAGATTGTGGGAACTTATCGAACCGCCTCAGAGTACCCACAATCTATGATTTTGAGCAGAAATAAGAAGAAGAATGTATATAGCAGTAATTACCAGTTTTACTATATAACAGTGGGGGCCAGCTTTTTGTTCCTAATAAGCGCCCCCTCTTTTTCCATTTTTTTAAGCGCCCGGGGCGCTAAATGGGAGGAATACGGTAGGTGTATTTTCATAATGGAAAATGTACATTAACCCATTCAATGCAGTAAACACCAAAATGGGTTAATGGCAAACAGTGATGGCCTAGAAGATACCCTGCAAAATGAGGTGTCTGATCAGGGTCTTCACTGTTTGCAGGAGTTCAACCATTTTCTAAATAAATTTGTAAATATAGCTGAACTGACACCCCTAAATTGCTTTATAGGAGCCAATTTATATATAAGGTGAAAGATTCCATTTAGAACAAAATGGGTTAACCCTTATTCCACTGAACACAACAACCCCTACCTTTGCAAACAGTGTAGATCCAGATCAGATGGCTGAAGAAGAAGCCATCTGATCTGGATCTACACTGTTTGCCATGCAGCTTATGAAATGAATGATAACATTATATGTATATCAAGTAATCTGATTGGTCAATAGCCAGCGATGTCTAAGTTAATTTATTCAGCAGGATAAGGGTAAATCCATCAACTTCAACCTGAGTGTGCTTTATGATTATAATGAGCATTAACCAAAATCCAACCATCACCAGGGGGTTATTATGTCACATAAGGAAAAGCATTTTGTTTCAGTTGCAACATTCCATTCCTGGCACTACTGTCAAATGTTGTTTTTTTCTTCATGTAAAGATCAAAGACCTAAATAGCAATCAAGTTTCTTTTATCTGAAATATTTTGACACTCATAAGGAACACCCACTTGTCAGTGATGACCACTGATTGGTCAATGTACCACCAACAGCAACAAAAATAGTGTGTCATGATGTTAATTGTTGAAATCTACATCAGGCACTGTACTGTTTTGATGTCACAGGTAGAAAGTTGGCACACTTGACTGTCAAACATGATTGACTTGTCTTCACAGTGCTGTACATTCTTGCATCAAAGACACAGGGGTATATCAAAACCATTTTGATCTGACAATTTGGAAATCAAGGTTTTTTTTAGTTGAATGAAGAGGCTGTTGCAGGCGAAACAAAATGGGTAGTATTTGTTACAGTTCAGGAAAGGCATTTGTTCTGATGAAAATTACCGAGAAACATAAAACAAAATTTGATGTCATCTACTTTGGAATTCAGCTTGACATCTCAGATTTCATAATTGTTAACCCATGAGATGTCAATCACAACAATTGTCGTCTGCTTTGTTGTCTGCTCATTACTTTAAAAGTCACTGTTGCAAATAGTGTGGACCCAGATCAGACTGCTCCTGATCAGGGTCCACACTGTTTCAGGAGCAGTCTGATCAGGGTCCACACTGTTTGCCTGTATGCAAAAATATTTTAAAAAAGTTCAAGAAGATTTAGCAGACGACAAAAACAGGCAATATTTTCAGAATGAGTTTTTCATGGCATCTTAAGGGCTTAAGCACAATGGAAAATTCCAGAGCAGATGATAATCTATTATTTTGAGACAATAAAACTTGACATTTCATGTGAATCATCTATCAAAATCATGGCTTAACATTTCATATGAATAATCTTGACATTTCATATGAATAATCTTGACATTTCATGTGAATCATCTATCTAAAACAAGGCTTGTCATTTCATAAGAATAATCTAAAACAAGGCTTGACATTTCATATGAATAATCTTGACATTTCATGTGAAGCATCTACCTAAAACAAGGCTTGACATTTCATTTGAATTTTCTAGACATTTCATGTGAAACATCTATTTAAAACAAGGCTTGACATTTCATAAGAATAATCTAAAACAAGGCTTGACATTTCATTTGAATAATCTTGATATTTCATGTGAATCATCTATCTAAAACTAGACTTGACATTTTATATGAGTAAATCCGTTATGCAGATCTCAAGCCTTATTTTCTCTGAAAAATAAGAAAAGAATAACTTAGTGCATTAAGGATTAGAATAAAAAGTGAATACCTAATGTAAACCCCACTTTATATAGAGAAATAGTGGGGTTTACAAAGATATATATTATTTACTTAAGTTTGATTAAAAGATAGAGTATGGAATTCACTAGAGCTGCATCAATGAGGCAGTTCTAACAAACACCAACAATCTATGTTTAGAACAGATATGAGAAAAATATCTCGAATTTTCATAAAAAAAGAGACACATGATTACAGCAATGAAAGAAAGCATTGAATCAGACTTGCTATACAGGCTAAGCCAAATTTTGTCCAAAATTTTAACGCGTAAGCTGCCAAGAAAAAACATCTGAAAATGTTGTCTGCCGAATCTTCTAGCAAAGGTTTTTCAAAATATTTTTGCATACAGGCAAACAGTGTGGGCCCAGATCAGACTGCTCCAATAGGAGCAGTCTGATCTGGTCCACACTGTTTGCAAAAGTGAAATTTTAAGGTAACGGGCCGACGGCAAAGAGACGACAATTGTCATCATTGGCATTTTATGGGTAAAAAGTTTAGTTTATTTTCTGTCACAAGGACAGTCTACCATATGTATTTGTAAAGACAGACCTGAGCAAATAATGAAAATCCAGATGAGATGTCACAGAATGTGGCATCTCACCAGGTTCTACATGGTAAGCTACTCATCCACCTATTTTTAGATACAACTTCGGGTAGTAAATTGTACTTAGAATAAATATGATATGGGGTTGAGGTGTCCGAATACTTAGAGTAAATAAAGTATTCAGAGAGGATTAAGAATATCTAGCATACAAATTTGTCAAAATTGTCCAAGACTGTTTTTGCCGGTAAGTTCTCAAAGGAAAGCTAGATCAGGGACCAGCTGTGCAGAACTAACGATGTCACTAGTTAATATCTTTAAAACTTTGATCATTCAATATGGTAAATATATATTGACATTTTTGCAAAAAAATTTGAGCAGCTTTTGCGAACGCAAAAGCTGCTCACATTTTTTAAAGCAAAAACACCACAATATTAGATAATGTACTTATGAGAACAGTTAACAATGTCACCACTAACGATCTTGTTAATCTCAAAATTCTTTGAACAACTGGCTAATTTTACATAAATAGGGTACATATACTAGCAAAGAAACAATACAAAATCAGAAAAAAATGTCAGTTTAGTCTCAGGAGGAAATATATACTGTCAAGTTCCTTGCCCAATAGCATGATGTTAGATTATTAAAACCGTTATGTCAATTATGATAAAATAAATAGTAAGAAGGTAAATATTTCACAGCAAATATACGTAGTTAGTAGAAAATCAAAACTGTTACAGGTAACCATATGCAATCATATAAACTGTGCATGCAAACCAAATATACCTTCGGCTTCGAAGTCCAGGGTTTCGGCGTCAATTGTGTCATTGTAGTGACCTAAGAGGCCTGGGTATGAATACAAAACAACATGTAACAACAACAAAATACAACATACAGCATCATGTACAGTAAGGGGAGATAACTGTATTCACAATTGTCATTTGGGCAGGTACATGTATATCAGCAGTCACAAATTTCGTGTTACGGCTCCTGTCATTTGTAGTGGCAAATTGCTAGTTTCCAGCAAGAAATTTCATTTTACAGCCACTGTTTTAACAGAGCCATGAAAAGGTGTGTTCCATCACAAATCAAACAATTAAACTTGCCTAAATAATAATTGTCAGTGCAGTTATCCCCATTCTAATACACCTAAAATTGAAATATTTTGCTGAAAGCTGCAAGAACTGGGAGTTGCATAAAATCAAATGCCAGCTAATGAAAAGTTGTGTTACATGAAAACGTCTGGGTTTCACAGAAAATACTGTTGCAAATCTTTGACGTTGTCCAATCAGAAGTTATGTTATATTATTTGAGCCGGGGCACAGCATTTCCTACAATTTCCTACATGTGCGCCCAGCAGAGAATCAGATCAGACTGCTCATCCATATATATATATATATATATATATATATATATTGACCAGTGACCTCTCTTGCTGCATGAAGGAGCATTGGGCCCTTATCTATCCTGTGTGGATGTGCAGGCCAATCTGAGTCTTTGTTGGGCGCACATGCAAACTGTAGGAAATGTTGTGCCCCGGCTCATTTATAAGTCCATCAGAATGACTTTAACAAGTTCGTGAAATGAACACCCCTGTAAACCCCACTTTATATGGAAAAGGGGTACACATTATTTTTCTTATTTCTGCTTCAAGACATAGGTTGTGGGTACTAGTTAGAACCGCCTCAATGAGGCGGTTCTAACGAGCACCCACAACCTATGTTAGGAGTATAAATAAGAAAAATATCACATTTATACAGTCGAACTTTGATGGCTCGAACCCCTTTGGGACCATGAAAATTTATTCGAGACAAGGGTAGTTCGAGTCACTGAGGGTGACTGTCAGGAGGCATAACGAGATACTTTTGAACATCTTTTCGATGTTATGTAATGAAAATGTATGCTGTGTGTACTCATTAGAATCGCCTCACCGAGGCGATTCAAACGAGTACACACAGCATACATTTGCAAGATAAAAGACTAAAATCTCCTTAATCATCCCCCACCATTTCTTATCTTGAGGATTTCCCCTAGGGGCTCAAGCACGAGTTCGAACCAGCCATGGTAAACGAGCCATCGGTGTTCGAGCCATCGAAGTTCTACTGTAACTGATTTGGAGGTGTGAAAGAATGCACTATGTCACACAAAGGTGTCATCATAATGTTTAATACCATGGCTAATTTGATATCATTCTTCAGTTCCAAGAAAGGTTTTCTCATAGCTCCTTATAACAGATACCTTAATGACAGATACCTTATAACAGATACCAATAGCAGATACCTAGAGGTAATTTAAGGAGAGGCTTCTTATTTCATGCTGAAATGTATATTGCATGTACTCAAAACTGCCTCAGTAAGGCAATTCTAATGAGTACATTATATAGAAGATAAAATTATACATATCCTACGAAACAGATATACCATGAAAAGAAAACATATGCGCTTGTGCTCACATTCTACTCCCTTCAATCACACTGATGACTATTGTCAAGATATCTAAGGACACTCCCTGGCATATTGTCCCTTGTCAATATATTACAAGGACACTCCCTGGAATATTGTCCCTTGTTCTGATATGAAGGAGTCTCTCTGGAATATTAACCTTTTTTTCAGATATCAAAGGACACTCCCTGGAATATTGTTCCTTGTTATGATATGAATGACACTCCCTGGAATATTGTCCCTTGTTCTGATATCGAAGGACACTCCCTGGAATATTGTCCCTTGTTCAGATATTGAAGGACACTCCCTGGAATATTGTCCCTTGTTCAGATATTGAAGGACACTCCCTGGAATATTGTCCCTTGTTCTGATATTGAAGGACACTCCCAGGAATATTGTCCCTTGTTCTGATATTAAAGGACACTCCTTGGAATATTGTCCCTTGTTCTGATATTAAAGGACACTCCTTGGAATATTGTCCCTTGTTCTGATATTCAAGGTCATTCCCAGTGTCCTTCAATATCTGAAATACAGTCAAACTTCAATGGCTCGAACACCTTTGGGACCTCGAAAATCTGTTCGAGAAAGGGGTAGTTCGAGCCACTGAGGTTACTGTCAGGAGGCATAACGAGATACTTTTAGACATTTTTTCGGTGCTCTATAATGGAAATGTATGCTGGCGATTCTAATGAGTACACACAGCATACATATGGAAGCTTAAAGACTAAAATCTCCTCATGCAGTTATCCCCCACTATTTCTTATGTAGAGGATTTCGCTAGGGGCTCAATAATGGGTTCGATACATCCATGGTAAACGAGCCATCGTGTTCAAGCCATCGAAGTTCTACTGTAGTCAACAATATCAATCTTTTGCTCAGAGGCAAACAGAGTAGACCTTGACCAGCAGTCTGAGCTGGATCTACTGTTTGCTCAAGCTTATCTTTATGACTTTTTGGTGTCTGTATAATTAGGGTAGGGCTTCTGAAGAAGCCATCTGATCTGGATCTACACCGCTTGTCATGCAGTTGGTAAACTGAGCACATACATTATGAATAGTAATTTGATTAGTAGATAGTATGAAATAGGTGTGGCTAAATTACTTTATCCAGCAGGATAAGGGTTAATTTTACTTAATTGAACTTTCACCTACCTTTAATCACAACGTCAATACCTCTGCAGTTCACGACTCGTGGGAAAGCTATGCCCGACAGTCTCTGTGACAAGACGGAGAACTCTTGCAGCACTCGTGCCTGTGTGGAGAAGTAGACCTGGGCTTGCCGTATTGTCAGGCGTCCTGAATTGTCACCCAGTGCTTCATGAGCCACCATTTGTGCATATTTACCAACCAGATTCAGGGAGGAGCCGCCAATAATAGAGAGCTGAAAATATTCAATAAATCATCCAAGTAAACTTCTTTTGGATTTATTTTCCTTGTGAAATCATTGTTCATTATCAAATTTAGCTTTAAAAAAAAAAAAAAGAAAAAAAAAAAGTTTTAAACTTATTCATACTTCCATTTCAGAAAGCTCAAAGAACTTACAAACACAAACTTGAAAGGTGTGAAAATTGGTGGAATTACACCACAACCTCTTTTTAACACTATCAATGGGGTCCAAAGCAGAAACTATGTTGCTTAACAATATTATATCCAAACAAAAATGCACAGATTATATCAAACTAGAAATGTGTCAATATGACACAGATGCCCCCACCCTGGGGCCCATCTCACCCCCAAAAAATAATGCTGCAAGAACAGTTGTAATCAGACAGCATAACTCACCTGAAAATAGTCCTGAAGGTCATTGGCATAGCTGGGGGTATTGCCAATTAAACTGTTGAAAAAATAACTATAATCATTATAAACACGAGTTCTTAAAAACTTCAACATTAAAAAGGTCTAAGTCTATGACCTTGACATCGTAAGAAGGCAGGGGAGGGGGGTATGGCTGAATGAAACTTTTCACCTGTGTCTATCATGATTCCAAATATGAAGCATAGGCATAGCCATCATATGGTTTGGAAAATATGAGCTCTAAATACATTCAACAGCAAATATTTCTTAAGTATGTGACCTTGGCCTTGATGTCAGACCTTTGGACATGTAACTAGCATCATACTAAATATGAAGCAAATCCATTATTTGGTTTGGAAAATATCAGCTCTTAACATACTTTAAATTATAAAACTTTTGTGTCTGTGACAGAGATGCCAACCCTAAATGTTGCTTATCAGGAATATGAAAGACACTTTTCAGGAATCTGGGGACATTTTCAGGAATGCCAAGTTTTTCACAATTAATGCTGTAAAAACTTTACAAAATGCAATTACACGAGACAAATTTCAAAATCGCCTCTTTCTCCCTCCCGTAGGCATAACAGAGTTCTGTTGTTTTACATAGGTAGTGGACTTGGTCTTTCTTAGAAGTTCTTCAGAAAATGTTTGTTTATAAGAAAACTTGTAAAGTACATATTTCCAGGTCTGAAATCCCAGTCTGTTTAAATAATGCCGAGACGGATTTATTTTCAGTTTTCAATACCGCTAAGCCACTGTATTTCTTGGACGAAACATGACAGCGACAGTCATCCTGGGTGCCAAGTGAGATGGAAAAGTCTGTCTTACAAACATCGCAGAAAGCAAAATAGTCTCTCGCCTTCGATGGCTTCAGTACTGGCCACAGATTTGTATAATCTGCGATGAATTTCTGCATCGCTTGACACTTTTTGGCAGGGGAAGACATTTTGATCTGTATGACGTGTCGGGTTCTCAATCTTGCAATTTTTAACCAGCTATAATTACGGTTTTCCAATAAACAATGCACAAACCAGTCTGTTTTTCAAGGGGAAACAATCCAATTTACTACTGGTGAACAGGTATAATTTTTATCGGTGTATAGGTAGGCGCGACTTCCGTTATTTTATCCGGTACCGATTTTTGCCGGAATTTTGATGTCCAAAATCGTAATGCGGAAATCAGACCTAAAAATCAGTATGATTCCGCAAAAATCGGAATGGTTGGCATCTCTGCTGTGACCTTCACCTTGAGATCATGTGCATGGGTGGGGTTTTGTAGAATATCATTTTGGACCTGTATATATCATCGTACCAAATATAAACACAATCCATCATAAGGTTTGGCAAATATGAACCATAAAATTAACAAAACATTTCTAAGTCAGTGACCTTGACCTTGAAGTCTTAGGCATGGGTGGGGGTATTGCCCAATAAACCTTTGGACCAGTATCTATCAGGTTTGGAAAATATGAGCTCATTAAAACTTTAAAATTAAAAAAATTCTAAGTCTGTGACCTTGACCTTGAGGTCATGGGCATGGGGGCGGGGGAGTATAGCTGAATAAAACTTTGGACCTATAACTATCATCATGCCAAACATGAACCAAATGAATCTTAATAGGTCAGGTTCTAACTAGTACAAATACCTAAACCTGAGTCTTTAACATTAAAAATTTCAGAGTGTGTGGCCTTGACTTTGAGGTCATGTGCATGGGGGGGTTGTTGTATAACACTATGGACTTGCATCTATCATCGTACGAAATATATACACAATCCATCACATTGTTTGGCAAATATGAACTATTAAATTAAAGTGAACAAGATGTGTTTGTGAAACACTGATGCCCCCAGACAGCGCATGTTAAATATGAAAGCAGTATCACTAAGCAATCGAAAGGTATGGCCAATGTTAAAGTCTTAAAAAAGTAGGTCACGGTCACAAGATAAAACATTATGGGAGGAGTAAGTATCATACTAAATACAAGAATATCGGTGAAACCGATGGATGCTCCCCGAACGTGCAATAGTCGGAACAGGAAACATTATCCTAGTTAAAGAGCAGTATACTGTGTATACTCACTGTACTTCAAAATGGAGTATAACAAAACCTGTCGGTGGACAGATTAGCTTACCTGATGAAACTGTCATACAAACATCAGCAACACAAAAGTCGGAATAAATGAAAGGAAGTGTCTTCAGGTACGATACCATACCCCAAGATCCTGGGTGGTAGTTTAGTTATATTAATTGGGTAAAACTGTTTAATACAAATTATTGAAAACTTACTCTTGTACATAGGCCTGTCTCCAGGTATGATACCATACCCCAAGATCCTGGAAGGTAGTTTAGCTATATTAATTGGGTAAAACTGTTTAATACAAATTATTGAAAACTTACTCTTGTACATAGGCCTGTCTCCAGGTATGGTTCCGTATTGGGTGCCTTTACATGCATATAAAATATCAGACGGGTTCGAAAATTATATTAAAATCCATCAGCTAATGTAGATACTAGAGCGATGACAAAGTTTTTCTAAAAATAGCCGCAGTGATCTTGACCTTGAGCCCAGGACCCTGAAAGTCAATCTTGCTTGAGATATTATTATACCCAACATTTGTGTGAAGTTATATTAAAATCCATCAGCAAATGACGACGCTAGAGCGATGACAAAGTTTTTTCTAAAAATAGCCGCAGTGATCTTGACCTTGAGCCCAGGACCCTGAAACTCAAACTTGCGCGAGATATTATCATACCCAACATTTGTGTGAAATTATAATAAAATCCATCAATAAATGTAGGCACTAGAGTGATGACAATGTTTTTTTAAAAATAACCACAGTGACCTTGACCTTGACCCCAGGATCCTGAAAGTTGAACTTGCTCGAGATATTATACCCAACATTTGTGTGAAGTTATATTAAAATCCATCAGCAAATGACGAACCTAGAGCGATGACAAAGTTTTTTCTAAAAATAGCCACAGTGACCTTGACCTTGAGCCCAGGACCCTGCAAGTTGAACTTGCTCGAGATATTATCATACTCAACATTTGTGTGAAATTATATTAAAATCCATCAATAAATGTAGGCACTAGAGCGATGACAAAGTTTTTTTTCTAAAAATAACCACAGTGACCTTGACCTTGACCCAAGAAACCTGAAAGTTGAATTTGCTCGAGATAGTATAATACCCAACATTTGTGTGAAGTTATATTAAAATCCATCAGCAAATGACGTCGCTAGAGTGATGACAAAGTTTTTTTTCTAAAAATAGCTACAGTGACCTTGACTTTGAGCCCAGGACCCTGAAAGTTGAACTTGCTGGAGATATTATCATACTCAACATTTGTGTGAAATTATATTAAAATCCATCAATAAATGTAGGCACTAGAGCGAAAACAAAGTTTTTCTAAAAATAGCCAGTGACCTTGACCTTGAGCCCCGGACCCTGAAAGTCAAGCATGCTCAAGATATTATCATACCCAACATTTGTGTGAAGTTATATTAAAAACCATCAATAAATGTAGGTACCAGAGTGATGACAAAGTTTTTCTAAAAATAGCCACAGTGACCTTACACTGCAGCTTTAAACAAAGTACCATAACTCTGTGACGAATCATCTAACCAGATAGCATGGATAATATGCGCATCCCCTATTGCTGCTTAAGGTTCCATTGAAGTTTCGTTGAATTTATGCAAAAGTTGCTGAGAATTCGCGTAGACACAAACAGTACCCTATATATTCATGCAGAATTCATCAAAGGGCCATAACTGTTGGAAAAATCATCGAACCAAAACACGCAAGTGACATGCGCATCCACCTTCGATACTTAATAGTCCCATGACGTTTCATTGAAATCCCCCCAGTAGTTTCTGAGAATTCGCGTAGACAAGAGCGGGACGGACACACAGACTCACGGACAAAGCGGTTACTATATGCTCCCCCGAAATTCTTCGGGGAGCATAATAAACCAAATCCATTGTATGGTTTTAAAATATGAGCTCCAGTTCTACCTGGTACAAATACCTTAACCTGGGTCTTAAACGTTAGAAATTTCTCAGTTCGTGACCTTGACCTTGAGGTCACGGGTATGGGTGGGGGCATTGCTGAATAAAACTTTGGACCTATATCTATCATCATACTAAATATAAACCAAAACCTATTGTATGGTTTGGAAAATATGAGCTCAAGTTCTACCTTGTAAAACAAGAATTCCGCCGAAGGCTATGTCGCGCCTGTGGGGGCGCAAAGTCACCCAACCATGATATGTAGGTCAAGGTCAAACATAGATGCTTGCATAAAAGTTTCCATTCTTCAATGCAAGCATGTACTAAGTATCATTAATGAAGCTGTAATAATTCTTGAGAAATGAACTTAACCATTAGGGTGAATGCTAGGGTGGTCGCAATATTTTACAAAGTCAGTGAACTATGAAATATATGTCAAGGTCATATATGGATGCTTGAATTTAAGTAACCATCCCCAGATACAGGTGACATGTTTAAGTTCTAAGTTTGTTTGATTTGAGGTTTAACGTCCCCATCAACACTATTTAGGTCATTTTGGAGACGTTGCTGCCAATTTTGTGGGCTGAAATGACAACTCAATCCCTGCCGCCCAATGAAACCAATAGACGTTTCCGAGCTGTCAATCAAGAGCGCTGTTTCATCCAATCGAAAAAATCAATTTTATTTAGTGCCGCTGTGTTGGTCACTAACGGCCATTTTCTCCCACAAACAAAGAAACGCGGTAGTGGGAAAGGGCATTACAGGGTAATGGGGTTGTGTGGGAAGTTTATTATTAGGACTGTCAAACAATTGTCATGTTGTAGTATTTAGATAAATATGTACATGTATATATGATGGCCCCCGCAAATCGGGGCTTGAAGAAATAGATGGGCTGCATGATGCTACCACACAGAGCTAAAACCGACCCGCACACAACTACTGGTAAACCGCTTAGAAGATCTAAGCCTTCCCAGGAAAAGCGGTGCGAGTCGGCCCGTCAATGCTAATTAACCCTGTTGGTTTCATTGGGTGGCAGGGCTTGAGATGTCATTTCATCTCAAGGTCGGGTAAAAGTCCCACAAAATTGGAAACATCATCTCCAAAATTACCTTTACAGTGTTGACGGGGACGTTAAACGTCAAATCAAACAAACAAACATGTATATGTGTATATGCATGTATATATAGAGTGCATAAGTGGCCGGTTTAACTGCTCTGGGCCTTTTTGCCTGGTCATTGTGTCACTCGCTTTGTAACCCCAGGTCGTGGGTTCAGTCCCCAGTCGGGACACTCAACTGGATTTTTCTTAACAGATTTTTTCCTCCTACTACTACAATGGTTTCTGGTGCCACGATGATAACCGTTTGAGCCCAGGGGCGGGGCAGATGCAGCAGACTGGAAAGAAGCTGGAAATGTGATACTGTTACATTAGTATCTCCTAAACATTTGAAACAAAGGTCTCCCTGTAGTAGGGAGGAATGTAGTAGTAGGACCATAATAAATATCCATATAGAGTGTATAACTGACTGGTCTGGTTGGTCCGGGCCTGGTGGTTGTGTCGCTCGCTTTGTAACCCTAGTTTCGTGGGTTCAATCCCCGGTCGAGGCACTCGACTGGATTTTTATTTTTATTTACAGATTTTTCTCCTCAGACTGCAGTGCAGTCACAAATATTGTATGGTTGGTGTGCTTCGGGGCAAGCGTGGGGGCTTATGCGGGCAACAAGGACTGGGATCAGCCTGCGCATTTCCGCAGTCTGACTGGGGCCCTCGCGGATTGCAACTGCCATTCTATAGTCTGCTGGCTTTTCAAAGAGAGATGCGCGAAATCTCTTGTCTTAGTGAGTAATTAAGCATATACTACTAGTGTGTTGGCTCAAGTAGTATATGCTCATAGCATGATCTCTGGTCTAGAGGTTGATGGGTTGGCTGCTGGTCTACATTTGGCTGTCTGATTAGGGATCAGTAAATATAGAGTTAATGCGGATTACATGAAAGGGTTGCACTGTATTGTGGTGTGGAATTATTGTATAATGAAATGAGGAGCATAAGCTTTATAATTAAGTTTGTTTGTTTGTTTGTTTGACACTGTAAAGGTCATTTTGGAGATGTTGCTTCAAATTTTGTGGTACTTTTACCCAACATTGAGATGAAATGACATCTCAAGCCTGCCGCCAAATGAAACCAATAAGGTTTATTTATACACTGACCGTTCCAAGGCGGCTCTTCTGTGGCGATTTATTTATGTTGTTGTTTGTTACTTACTGTGTGTATCACTTGTGTCTTTTAATTTTGGATGGCCATATGGCCATTTTGTGGGAAAGTAACTGTCCATATGGCCTTCCTTTCTTTAGGTTTCCATTATGGTTTGGTCGCTTAATGTTTGTATTTCTTTCCCTTTGGTGTCTTTTATGGATGGAGTAAGTTAATTGTATCAATTCCTGATCTTTGTTTTACTTCTACTTTTTATAAGCATGGACAGGCAGACTCGCACCGCATTGCATATAATTAAGTAAACAAGTGTTTAATGTGCACAGGTTTGTTTGTGTGTGTTGTGGGATGTGTGGTTGTACAGTGAAGTTCCTATATTGGGACCACCTTATGGACTGCCCAGAAGTGGTCTTAACCCTTGTCCTGCTGAATATTTATATATACCACACCCACTACCGATTATCAACCAATCAGATAACTTGATGCAAATTATTGCAACAAATTCACAATCAGAATGGCAAACAATGTCGATCCTGATCAGATGGCTTCGTCAGAAGCCATCTGATCTGGATCTACATTGTTTCAAAGATAAGGCATATCCGGGATTAGCAGGACAAGGGTTAAGACTACTTGCGAATGGTCCCTTAGATGGTCTTTCACTAGAGCATACAGGATGTATAGGGGGTGCAAAGAAAATACATGTACCTGGAACCTTCAAGGTGCGCTTTTAAAAGCATGATGTTTCATGGGTCTAGGTGGTCTTAATAGCGGAGCTTCGCTGTATTTGGTTTTGAATTCATGTGTGTGTGTGTGTGTGCGTGTGTGTGTGTGTGTGTTTTCGTTTTCCGCACCAAACGCCAACACTTCGCGGTAACTTCGAAATAATTTTCCAGTCATGTACCTGGAACCTTCAAGGTGCGCTTTTGAAAGCATGATGTTTCATGGGTCTAGGTGGTCTTAATAGCTAAGCTTCGCTGTATTTGGTTTTGAATACATGTGTGTGTGTGTGTTTTCATTTTCCGCACCAAACGCCAACACTTCGCGGTAACTTGGAAATAATTTTCCAGTCTGAATATTTTGAAATTATGCACATAATTATTTTATAATTCCTTAGCCCTTTGGTTAGGCTGTTTTTCTTTTTGTCAAAGTTTTATGTCTCGGTAAGTAAGAAACGCCAATATTGTCCGGAATACTTGATAAATCTCCTCCGAGTTCCACACAGACTTTATTTGTTTCCGCCATATTGGCTGCAAAGTTTGTGGGACGTAGCAACAGTAACCAAGTAGGCGGAGCATAAGATTATGTTCTCGGAAACGTCTATAGGGTTTATAAGCATGGACAGGTCGACTTGCAGCAATTTTCCTGGGCAGGCTTAGACGTTCTAAGAGGATTACCAGTACTCATACGGTGATTGTAATTTAATGTCCCCTTCAACATTATTTAGGTCATTTTTGAGACATTGCTTAAAATGTATGGGACTTTTGCCTGCCAACAAGAAGAAATACCTCAAGCCCAGCCTTGCAGAGAAACTAATAGGGCTTACATGAACTGGATGGGCTCACTTGTACCACTTTGCCTGCAGAGGTTTTGTCTACCAGTGCTCATGTGGGGTCACTTTCAGCTCTGCATGGTGAGGGCCAATATTTGAAATAAAGCTTTTGTCAATATTCAACATTTATAAGATATCCAGTTACAAACTCCCTGATGCTGATGTTTTTCCTTATGTGTGAGATTCTGGTTTCTCTGTGCTTGGCTTAGAAAGAAAGAAAGAAGGTGTTTTTGAATTATTTTTGTACAGTATTTCATAGCAACACAGTGTGTGTCCTGTTGTCATTGCTGGGTGTAATATACCCGGTAAATATTTTTTTTGTTTTCATTATTCACATGCATGCAAGCACATACCCATCAACACACACAATCTGAAACCTGACACACACAACATTTTAATTGGTCTTTATGTTATAAATAATATCAAAGTTAAAAGAAAAGCAAGAAAAGATAAAATCCATGAGTCAGTATGAATATTTAGAGCACATGCATATTTTAACCATGATACATGTATTCATGATTTTGAAGAGAATGAACAAATCTGTTGCTTCTGCTCTGTGTTCATGTCTATTTAAGTATTGTGTAGCATGCTGGGAAGATTATTGAATAAATTATTGGTTTTGTGGTGTTTTGTGGTGTTTTGTAGTGTTTTGTGATGTTTTGTAGTTTGGGGTGACATGAACACTACAAAACACCAAGAAACACTACAAAACACCACAAAACACACCACAAGCCACCACAAAACACTACAAAACACATCACAAACTTAATTTTGTTCAGATGATCCGAATCACAGGATATCGTACATACTTACATGTCCGGCTCGGTAGCTCAGTCAGATGCATGTCTGACTGGTGATCAGGAGGACCTGGGTTCGATACCTGCCGGGGTCGGCAAAATTCTTTTGTGGAGATTAATCATAAAGTCTTTTCTATGGTCAGTCTCTCCCTTCCACTGATTCAAGAAAGGCAGTTGTCAATTTCTGGCGAAAGAATGTGCAATGTACTGGTTCACTGCTTACCATGTATATGAATGCTAAAGGTCAAGGTCATTCAGAAACCTGGGTCCAAGATCAGTTGCATTGCAGGTCTATCAACATTTCAAAGGACATAATCTCTAAAACTGACAGGGCAATTTCACTTTTAATTTTTTTCTTCCTCAGCAGTCTTCAAATTTGGTATGTAGCATCAGATGACTGAGTATGTAGCATAAGATGACTTAGTACAACCAAGTTTGTATGCGCCCCTGACTGGTGATCAGGAGGATGCGGGTTTGCTTCCTGCCAGGGTCTGCAACATTCTTTTGAAGAGATTGACATGAAATCTTTTCTACTGTCATTCTCTCCCCTCAGCTGATTCAAGAAGGGCAGTTGTCAGTTTCTGGGGAAAGAATGTGCATTGTACTTGTTAACTGCTTACATATAAGCTTGCCAAGGCAAAGTGTGGATAGGTAAACTGACCAGCTCAAAAATGACCTAATTTGTGATGACTGGGCTGTTAAACCCCAATACAAACAACCAAGTATGTTCAAATGATGATCTTGATATTCATCTTTATTTGATAATGGTCACTAAGATGAGTAAAAACGTTCTGAGAAGCAATTAATAACCCTTATCCTGCTGAATATTTAAATAAGCCACACCCATTTCAGACTATCAGCCAATCAGAATATGATTTAATGTTTTCCTTCAAATTCACAAGGGGAATGCCAAACAGTGTAGATCCTGTTCAGATGGCTGAAGCCATCTGATCTGGATCTACACTGTTTGCAAAGGTAGGGGTTGTTGTAAAGAACAGGATAAGGATTAAGACCCCATGAACCAATTGTTTGCTATGTCATGGCACTAAAATGCACTAAAATGCCATCTTTAGGTTTGCAACTCTACCTCTGTCCTCTGAGTCTTATTTTTATTTTATTAAAAAAAAAGAAAAAAAGGTAATAATAATAAATAAAAACAATAGCTTCTTTTTCTTTAATTAATTAGCATATAACTGAACCAAATCAGCAGACTTCACACACACACTTCACACTAAGATAAACATTTTAACTGATGGCCTTTATAGGTTCTTGATGTGTATTGATGTGTTTTGTAGTGTTTTGTGGTGTTTTGTGGTGTGTTTTGTGGTGTTTTGTAGTGTTTTGTGGTGTTTTGTAGTGTAGTGTTTTGTACATCATAGTGTAGTTTATATTTTCTTGTCCTTTGGGATCATTGATTCCATTGTGGAATTTTGAAAATATTTGAGGGTCACTGATGAGGCCTAATTGGCCGAAACTAGCTAGTCTGGCCCAGAAAACATGTACACTTCATATTTTCCACTTTTGTGGTGTATTCCTTGCTTCCAAAGGATAACCCTTTTATAGAACATATTTCATATATGATAACAGGTATATAATACTAATTACTCCATTGATTTGCAGTGGGGCCAATAATTTATTCAATAATCTTCCCAGCATGCTACACAATACTTAAATAGACATGAACACAGAGCAGAAGCAACAGATTTGTTCATTCTCTTCAAAATCATGAATACATGTATCATGGTTAAAATATGCATGTGCTCTAAATATTCATACTGACTCATGGATTTTATCTTTTCTTGCTTTTCTTTTAATTTTGATATTATTTATAACATAAAGACCAATCAAAATGTTGTGTGTGTCAGGTTTCAGATTGTGTGTGTTGATAGGTATGTGCTTGCATGAATGTGAATAATGAAAACAAAAAAATATTTATAATACACCCAGCAATGACAACAGGACACACACTGTGTTGCTATGAAATACTGTACAAAAATAATTCAAAAACACTCTTTCTTTCTTTCTTTCTAAGCCAAGCACAGAGAAACCAGAATGTCACACATTAGGAAAAACATCAGCATCAGGAAGTTTGTAACCGGATATCTTATAAATGTTGAATATTGACAAAAGCTTTATTTCAAATATTGGCCCTCACCATGCAGAGCTGAAAGTGACCCTACATGAGCACTGGTAGACAAAACCTCCCCAGGGAAAGTGGTACAAGTGAGCCCATCCAGTTCATATAAACCCTATTGGTTTCTCTGCAAGGCTGGGCTTGAGGTATTTCTTCTTGTTGGCAGGCAAAAGTCCCAAAAATTTTAAGTAATGTCTCCAAAATGACCTAAATAATGTTGAAGGGGACATTAAATTACAATCACCGTATGAGTACTGGTAATCCGCTTAGAACGTCTGAGCCTGCCCAGGAAAATTGCTGCGAGTCGGCCTGTCCATGCTTATAAACCCTATTGGTTTCATTGGTCGGCAGGGATTGAGTTGTCATTTCATCTCAATGTCAGGTAAAAGTCCCACAAAATTGGAAACAACGTCTCCAAAATGACCTAAATAGTGTTGATGGGGACCTTAAACCTCAAATCAAACAAACAAACCAAAAATTACAATCAATTACGATTAATTAAATTTAAAATGCGTTAAGATTGTGCTCACATTAGGAAACATAACCAGATTCATTTGTAAGTAATAGCCATAGTGCATGATAATGGCATTTAAGTATAAGCAGGTCCAGGAGATCTGTCTCAAGTGAGCAATAGTGAACATATGGATCTCTTGTCTTTAAACTAAGATAAACATTTTAACTGATGGCCTTTATATGTTTGTGATGTGTTTTGTAGTGTTTTGTGGTGGTTTGTGGTGTGTTTTGTGGTGTTTTGTAGTGTTTTGTGGTGTTTTGTAGTGTTTCATGTCTCCCCCAGATACAAGTTTGTTTCCAGTATTAACAAGAATTCCGCCGAAGGCTATGTCGCGCCTGTGGGGGCGCAAAATCATCGAACCATGATATGTAGGTCAAGGTCAAACATAGATGCTTGCACAAAAGATTCCATTCTCAAATGCAAGCTTGTACTAAGTATCATTAATGAAGTTCTAATAATTCTTGAGAAATGAACTTAACCATTAGGGTGAATGCTAGGGTGGTTGCAATATTTTACAAAGTAATTGAACCATGGAATTTAGGTCAAATATGGATGCTTGCATTTAAGTTGCCATACCTAGATTCCAGTTTGCACCAAGTATCATTAATAAAGCTTTAATAGTTCTTGAGAAATAAACTTGACCATTAGGGTGAACGCTAGGGTGGTCGTAATATTTTACAAAGTCAGTGAACTGTGAAAAGTAGGTCAAGGTCAAATATGGATCCTTGCATTTAAGTTGGCATCCACAGATACAAGTTTGTACCACATATCATTAATGAAGCTCACATAGTTTTTGAGAAATAAATTTGACCATTACGGTGAACGCTAGGTTGGTCGCAATATTTTACAAAGTCAGTGAACCATGAAATGTAGGTCAAGGTCAAATATGGATGCTTGCATGTAAGTTGTCATCCACAGATACAAGTTTGCACCAAGTATCATTAATGAAGCTCTTATAGTTCTTGACAAATAAACTTGACCATTAGAGTGAAGGCTAGGGTGGTCGCAAATGTTGATGCCTTGACAAACGGACGGATAGATGAATGAATGGACTGAATACCGGGCGCCTATATCGCGCCACGCTAATAGCAGGCAATAAATGTAGCTGTTATAGTTCTTGAGAAATAACCTTGAACCTTAGGGTGAACTCTAGGGTGGTCGCAATATCTTAGGATGTCAGTGACCCATGAAATGTAGGTCAAGGTCAAATATGGTTACTTGCATGTAAGTTGTCATCCCATGATACAAGTTTGTACGAAGTATCAAAAATGAAGCTCTTACAGTTCTTGAGAAATAAAATTGAACCTCAGGGTGAACGCTAGGGTGGTTGCAAATGTTGAAGCCTTGACAAACAGACGGACGGACGAACGAATGGACAGCTAACCGGGCGCCTATATCGCGCCATGCTAATAGCAGGCGCGACAATAAAACTCTTATAGTTCTTGAGAAATAAACTTGACCATTAGGGTGAACGCTAGGGTGGTCGCAGTATTTTACAAAGTCAGTGAACCATGAAATATGGGTCAAGGTCAAATATGGATGCTTGCATTTAAGTAACCATTCCCAGATACAAGTTTGTACCAAGTATCATTATTGAAGCTCTTATAGTTCTTGAGAAATAAACTTGCCCATTAGGGTGGTCGCAATATTTTATGAAGTCGGTGAACCATGAAATGTAGGTCAAGGTCCAATATGGATCCTTGCATTTAAGTTGCCATCCTGAGATATAAGTTTGTACCAAATATCATTAATGATGCTCTTATAGTTCTTGAGAAATAAACTTGACCATCAGGGTGAACGCTAGGGTGGTCACAATATTTTGTAAAACCATGAAATATGGGTCAAGGTCAAATATGGATGCTTGCATTTAAGTAACCATCCCCATATACAAGTTTGTACCAAGTATCATTAATGAAGCTCTTATAGTTCTAGAGAAATAAACTTGACCATTAGGGTGGTCGCAATATTTTACAAAGTCAGTGAACCATGAAATGAAGGTCAAGGTCAAATATGGATGCTTGCATTTAAGTTGCCATCCACATATACAAGTTTGTACCAAGTATCATTAATGAAGCTCTTATAGTTCTTGAGAAATAAACTTGAACCTTTGGGTGAACACTAGGGTGGTTGCAAATGTTGACGCATTGACAAACGGATGAACAGCCGAACGGACGGAAAACCGGGCGCCTATTTCGCGCCATGCTAATAGCAGGCGCGACAAAAACCTTAACCTGAGTCTAACAGGATTACGTACGTAGGTACACACTTTCGTACAGAAGGACTTACATTAGGACGCTCGTATGCACGTACGCATGTACCCACGGAGGCAAGTACGGAAAACCGAAAAACTCTATGCCCCCGGCATCTTCCGATGCGGGGGCATAAAAATGGTTCTTTTTCTAACAAAAATCCGTAATATTTTTCGTATTAATACTGCAAACATAGGTTGTGGGTGCTCATTAGAACCGCCTCATTAAGGCGGTTCTAACGAGTATCCACAACCTATGTCTTGGAGCAAAAATAAGACAAGAATTCCGCGAAGGCTATGTCGCACCTGTGGGGGCGCAAAGTCACCGAACCATGACAGCTAGGCCAAGATCAAACATAGATGCTTTATCAAAAGGCTTGTACTAAGTATCATTTATGAAGTTCAAATAATTCTTGAGAAATGAACTTAACCATTAGGGTGAACGCTAGGGTGGTGGCAATATTTTACAAAGTCAGTGAATCATGAAATGTAGGTCAAGGTCAAATATGGATGCTTGCATTTAAGTTGCAATCCCAAGATATAAGTTTGTACCAAGTATCATTAATGAAGCTCTTATGGTTCTTGAGAAATTAACTTGACCAGTAGGGTGAACGCTAGGGTGGTCGCAATATTTTACAAAGTCAGTGAACCATGAAATTTAGGTCAAGGTCAAATATGGATGCTTGCATTGAAGTTGCCATCTACAGATTCAAGTTTGTACCAAATAATATTAAAGAAGCTCTTATAGTTCTTGAGAAATAAACTTGACCATTAGGGTGAACGCCAGGGTGGTCGCAATATTTTACAAAGTCAGTGAACCATGAAATGTAGGTCAAGGTGAAATATGGATGCTTGCATGTAAGTTGCCATCCCCAGACACAAGTTTGTATGAAGTATCACTAATGAAGCTCTACTAGTTCTTGAGAAATAAACTTGACCATTAGGGTGAACGCTAGGGTGGTCGCAATATTTTACAAAGTCAGTGAACCATGAAATGTAGGTCAAGGTCAAATATGGATGCTTGCATGTAAGTTGTCATCCCCAAACACAAGTTTGTACCCAGTATCATTAATGAAGCTCTTATAGTTCTTGAGAAATAAACTTGACCATTAGGGTGAACGCTAGGGTGGTCGCAAATGTTGACGCCTTGAGGAATTGACGGACGAAAGAATGGACGGAAAACCGGGCGCCTATGCTAATAGCAGGAGCGACAAAAAATAATGTTTACCCAGAAACCCCAATATTCTCTAAATAAAAGTGAGATTTAGAGGGGTGTTCATTTCACGGACTTGTTCACGTGATGTAGACACTGCACTTTGCACTTGCTAGACGCTTGTCTGGAATTGATTTTTCTGAAATTCAGTACACAAAACCTGATGTTTTCATAAAAGAAAAAGTGTACCGTATCAAATATGTAGATTCTGGTTTTATCTTCTTCTGGGAGGAGATAAGCAGCTCCATCGCCGTTACAGTACGGCTTCTGCTCGGTCTCATCTGGGTCTTCACCTATCCAGATCTCAAATTCCGCCAGAGATATCGTGGAAGCATGTGACTGTAAGTTTACTATGATCTGAAACACAGAACGAAAACTAGAAATATGGTTATTAACAGGGTCTATCTATCTCTCTTCATATACTGAGTCGGTCATACTTGGCCATTACCTCAGTCGGGTGGTGCGCTAAATTTACAATTTAGCAAAAACAACAACAAAAAAACTTGCAGCTTTTTTGGGGGGTCCTGCTTTTTGGGTTGTTTGTCAATTGATCAAACAGTTACTAAGCACAGTAGTTTTTCATTGCTGATGTCCATGCGACTATATAGAGGATCTTACATGAGTGTTCATGTATTATTGAATTTATTAAACGAGTTGAGGAAAAGGGATAAAATGCGAGGCTTGCCGAGCATTTTATCCCTTTTCCTCAACGAGTTTAATATGTTCATGTATTATTGAATTTATTAAACGCGTTGAGGAAAAGGGATAAAATACGAGGCTTTGCCCAGCATTTTATCCCTTTTCCTCAACGAGTTTAATAAATTCAATTATACATGAGCACGAATGCAAGATTCTATTTATCATATGACATTTAAAACGCATTTTATTCACGATTGTTAACAAAAATGTCAATATTCGCCGTTAGTAAACGCGACGTCGTTAAGGACGTCGTACATGTAACGTTACGGGACGTAACTAACTAATTTGCATATTTAATCCACTAGTGAATTATCGAAAATATTACATGGCGTTATTACACTCTCAGACGCGACGTCATATGATAAAACTGATTTGTACGAAATCCAGAAGTTATTTATAGAAAACAGCCTTGCTTCCAAAGGATAACCCTTTCTAGAACAAATTTAACGTCACTACAGATGTTGTCTGGGAATGTGTGGCTGCCGTAAAAAGTCTCCCTGCCCTACCTCATGGTGTAGTTTATATTTTCTTGTCCTTTGGGATCATTGATTCCATTGTGGAATTTGAAAATATCTGAGGGTCACTGATGAGGCATAAATGGCCGAAATTAGCTAGTCTGGCCCAGAAAACATGTTCACTCCATATTTTCAAGTTCTGCGGTGTATTCCTTGCTTCAAAAGGATAACCCTTTCTAGAACGTATTTAACATCACTACAGGTGTTGTCTGGGAATGTGTTGCTATATTTATTGCTGTTAGGTCCGAGTGCTGTGTGAACAACAGATTGTTGTAAAACACTGACTTGGCTCATGTTCCTTGGACATTGGAAAACAGTGTAGACCTAGATGCATCAGAATCATATGATCTAGATCTACACTATTTGCTTACAGTTGTTCAAAGCATCGTTAGCTTAACGAGCTCGTTAGTGGTCATATTGTTAACTCTTCTAGCAAGTACAATATCATAAATTTTGGTATTTTTGCTGAAAAAATGTGAGCAGCTTTTGCATCTGCAAAAGCTGCTCACATTTTTTTCAGCAAAAATTTCAGCATATTTGCCATATTTAATGATCAAAGTTTTAACGATACGATAACTAACGACGACGTTAGTTTTGAACAACTGGCCCCAGGAATTGATGGGTTAAGGAAACTGTTTCAGTCCTAGTTCTGGACCATTTTTCCAGCCTCATTACGATAACATGCCCGTATGACATAGTGCATTTTTTCACATCTCCAAAATGGCTGCTCTTCTGATGAAAATCTATGATATTTTTCTTATAAATACTACAAACATAGGTTGTGGGTCCTCGTTAGAACCACCTCATTGAGGCGGTTCTAACGAGTACCCACAACCTGAGGTGGTTCTAACGAGTACCCACAACCTATGTCTTGGAGTAAAAATAAGAAAAATAATGTTTACCCCCTTAAACCCCAGTTTTCTCTATATAAAGTGGGGTTTAGGGGGGTGTTCATTTCACAGACTTGTTCACGTGATGTACACTCAGAGGCAATTAACCACTAGTGCTTTCAGTACTCGGATTATACACCACAACCTCATTATAACACTTTTCGTTAAAATATGGTTTTGTATATAACACAGTTTGAAGAGGAATCCCAAAAATGTAAACATTGTAGATTATGTAGAAAAATGACCATAAATTGTCAGTCTCAAAAATATATAGATAATATGGAAAAATGACCATAAACGGTATATAATCTACACATTTTTGTTTGGATATTACACGGTTGTTTAGCTAACACAGTTTCCGATTGGATCCCAATTAACAGTGATATAAAAAGGTTGCTGTGTAACTAATTTTGCCTTAAGAACTTTTGCCTTTGAACAAAAGGGATAACTCTCCATGCAGTGTGGAGGTTTGGCTTTGCCATTGGCCAAGTCTCACCGGCATGGAGCATTGCGCGCCACACATAAGAGCTGTACACACGGCCACCTGTCTTGAACGAGAGGTGGCAGGAAAAGAGAACTGATAGCAGCACCTTGAAGTTCTTCCAGGCTGTTTTCACACGGGATGTGGTCGAAAGACCATATCATCATCATCATCATCACCAACGGATTTTTTATTAACATACAGGTACAGGGGCAACGTCCACATAAGTGGGCCCCCTTCCAGGTAGCTGGCTTGCTGCACGCATGGCAGATCTTACACCAGATCTCCAAGCTTGTCTATCATGAGGATCGACAGCAGAGAGCTTCCATTCTCTGCAATCTCTTTCTGTTAGCTGCTTCCAGGTCATCTTGGGCCTTCCTGGCCCCCCGCTTTCCACCTACCTGTATGTCACAGGCAGTCTTGACTACACCATTGGAGCGTTCCATATGTCAATACCAGCGAAGCCTTCTCTCTTTCAGGATGAGGTCCAGGTCCTCAATGCCAAGACGCTCAAGTAACTCACTGGACCTGATGGTGACAGTGTCCTGTGGCTTGACATTGCAGA
The DNA here is from genome assembly GCA_963580285.1 of Lucinisca nassula. Lineage (NCBI taxonomy): Eukaryota > Metazoa > Mollusca > Bivalvia > Lucinida > Lucinidae > Lucinisca > Lucinisca nassula. Next base: position 11,296,988 of record OY757018.1, read on the forward strand.
TCTGTCTGATCATTGCCCTGTCATTTCGCTGTAGACCTTGGAGGTTTGGCTTTGTCAATGGCCTTGTCTCACTGGCATGGAGCATTGTGCTCCGCACACAAGAGCTATACACATGGCCACGTGTCTTGAACGAGAGGTGGCGGGAAGAGAGAACTGGTAGCAACTCCTTGAATTTCTTCCAGGCTGTTTTCACACGTTATGTAGTTGAAAGGTCGCAACCACCCACTGCAGAGAGCATATCACCTAGGTAGCAAAAGGAAGCTACAACCTCCAGCTTGTCGGATCCGACTTGGACTTCCCTCTGTGGTCTGCCATCTAAGGGGCGTGCAGTTCCTTGGCACCGTGTACACCTGTAATCAGGGTCCTCCATCAAGTGTTTGAGCCCACTGCATTTCTTGTACACCCAGAACTTGCAGCCATTACAAAAGATACTGTTGCTGCCCACTCCAGTGCGACATACAGCGCATGGGAACTGGCCTGTACTCTGCAAGAGGTCCAGACCTGTACCACAGATCATGATCTTTGTCTTTCCTGCATTTACTCTCAGCCCTTTTGTCTCCATTGGGTCTTTCCAAGTTAAGAGCCTCCTCACACATTCCTCAAGGGATTCAGCTATGATGACAAGGTCATCAGCATACAGGTCCTCCCAGGGGACTCCAGAGCGGAACTCGCACGACAAGGCTTCAAGCACAATGATGAAAAGCAGTGGGCTGAGAACAGAGCCTTGATGAACACCCACCTTCACCTCGAATTCTTCACTGTAACCATAACCAACGCGGACACGGATCCGAGCATTAGCATACATTCGTTGGACCAGTTTCACAATCAACTCGTCCACTCCAAGTTTTCTTAGTGCCCACCAGATGACTTTCCGAGGCACTCGGTCAAATGCCTTCTCCAGGTCTACAAAAGCCATGTAGAGTCTCCTGTTGGCCGCCATATACTTCTCTTGTAGCTGCCGTACAACAAAAATTGCGTCTGTTGTGCCTCTTCCTGGGACGAAGCCAAACTGGGAATCGTCAATGGACACCAACTGCCTAATGAGGCCATCCACAATCCTCTCTAGGACTTTCATGACCTGTTCTGTCAGCTTGAGACCACGGTAGTTGCCCCGTTCCAATGCATTGCCCTTGCCCTTGTAGGGACAGACAATGAAACTCTGTTCCCAGTCAGAGGGTACCTTTCCATCACGGATGATTGCAGCTGCAAGGTCACGGATCATCGAGGCACCCGCATCACCTGCAGCTCTTATCATCTCCACCACTATGCCAGAGGGATCCCGTGCTTTGCCAGTCTTCATCTGAGGGATAGCCTTCTTAACCATATCAATAGTGATTGGGATGGGTGGCCCTTCCACTGGTGGTTCATCAGACAGGTGGTCTGGGTCCCAGTCGAACTCGACATTGAGTAGCCTTTGGTAGTATTCTAACCAGGCCCTCTGCTTTGAGTCTCACTCATTGACATCTCCCCTGCATCATTCTTTACTGGTTTGTCACCTACAACATCGGCATTCTCTCTTCGCATCTGGTTAGCAAGGCGGTATACTTCTGAGGCCTTAGGGTCAATATTCTTGTAGATCTCCTTCTCAGCTTCTTGGCGAGCATAGTGCACCGCACGTCTGGCTATGCGTTTGGCCACAAGATATGATGCACGGGTGCCCTTACCAGTCTTCCATGCTTTAAAGGCTTGCCACTTGGCTGCAATGACCTTATTAACATCCTCATTCCACCACCAGGTTTCGCGACGCCAGCCGTGGGGCCGAGTTGTGCCACACACCTCTTCAGTTGTCTTGAGCAGACCCCTCTTGTTGCTGTTCCATATATCCTCAGTGGTAGCATCTGCTACACTGGCTGAAGCACTCACTTGCTGGCTGAAAACCTCCTGGAAATGATTTCTTGTCTGAGATTCTTTCAGCTTCCAAACTTTTAGTCTGGGGGTGAACTTGCGCTTGGATTTTGGTGGCACATCAATCCTCATGTCGCATATGAGCAGCTGATGTTGCAGGGCTACTTCGTCGCCAGGGATCACTGTCACATCTGTGACAAGTTTGCGCATTGTCCTGCGGTAAAGGATGAAATCTATCTGCGTCGCTGCGCTTCCTGACTTGTACGTGATAAGATGACTGTCAGGTTTCTAGAAACCGTTTCTTCATAACCACGGGTAAATGAAAGCATGTCTCCTAGGTATTATGAAAATCCCAAAATATTGTTTAAACTAAAAATCCCCCAAATTGGGACACCTTGAGGCCTTGCAGTAATTCTCCTAAATTTTAACAAATTTATTTCATGATCCAGCAAGGAGTACAAAAGATGCAGATGGAATGGCAAACAGTGTAGACCCTGATCAGACTGCTCCTGAAGGAGCAGTCTGATCTGGGTCTGCACCGTTTGCTTAGGCATGTCTGTCCCAATACTTAGGATCATTCCACTAGCATAATTTAAGCAAAAGTTTTTTTGTTTTTTTTTTTATTTTCACCTGAATCAGAAAAAAAAATTGGGGCATACAAAACTCATATTAACCCATTTTGTCATTAGGTTAACACACCCGTGCGACACAGTGCATTTTTCATATCTCCAAAATGGCTACTTTTCTGATGAAAATCTGTGTTATTTTTCTTACTTATACTGCAAACATAGGTTGTGGGTGCTCATTAGAACCGCCTCATTGAGGCAGTTCTAACGAGTACCCACAACCTATGTCTTGAAGCAGAAAAAGAAAAATAATGTAGACCCCAGTAAACCACAGTTTTCTCTATATAAAGTGGGGTTTAGGGGGGGTGTTCATTTCACGGACTTGTTCACATGATGTATTGAATGGAATCTTCCGCCCTATAAAAAGCAGTAGTCCATTTCAAAATTTAATTTGTCAAGCTGTGTTGTCTTAGGAAAATCTACTTCTTTCTGATTTTCCAGGGAAAACAAGGCTTGAAATTTCAAGAGTACATGTATATCCCTGGAAACTCCACTTTTCTCTATATAAAGTGGGGGTTACAGGTTAAGTGTGGTTTATAGGGGGTGTTTAATAGACAGACGAATCCAATCTAGGTTAACATGTTTAACAAGGTTCACATCGTGAGGCAACAGTCAAGAGCTGACAGTTCATTAATTCATACCTTGTCTATGTTTTCCGTGACCCACACAGTACCATACTGGTCCGGTTCATTCTGGGTCCGACAGCTTACGGTGCTCACATACCCGTTGGTCTTGCTCTTCCACAAACCACCCTCCAGTGACACATGAACCTCATAATCTGTCACCCAGGACCCTCTGAAATAAGAGGAAATTAGAAATGTTAATAAAACAACTGTGTTATTCGACTGTTTTAGGTTTAACGGCATGTCAACTCTTGTGGGTCATTTTGTGTCATCTCCCAGAGAAGGGGACAAAAGAAATAGTAGAGACAGTAGAGGGTAAGAACGTGAGGTAAAGAGAAAGAGGAAAATGAACGGAAGTGTAGAAACAGAAGAAATAATAACTCTCCCCCTGTACCCTCACCTGCTGCAAGGACAGCAGGCCTAGTCCAACTGTAAGCCAGTACCAGGTGGACACCCCGGTGATGCAAGATACACGTCACCTTTGCCTCATCAAACCACCCCACAAATCCAAACAAAAAAAACTGTGTAACATTCAAACAACAAGAGGGCCATGATGGCCCTCGATCGCTCACCTGATCCATAGTGTAACAAGTGGGCCCCAGGGAAGGCCATTATTGGCCCAAGGGCTTTAATGTGCATAATGTTGAGGGAGGTCGTAAAGCTGAAGCTTCATACCAAACATCAACAAAGGCTATAATTTGAACAATCTTGGTAGAGGTCCACTAGATGACGCTTCATACCAAATATCAAAGACCTGGGCCTTCTGGTTTCAGCCGAGAAGATTTTTAAAGGTTTTCCCTATAAAAGGCTATGTAAAACCAGTGGGCCCTGGCGCGAAGGCGTTTTTGGCCCCAGGGCTATAATTTGAACAATCTTGGTAGCGGTCCACTTGACGAAGCTACTTACCAAATATCAAAGACCTGGGCCTTCTGGTTTCAGACAAGAAGATTTTTAAAGGTTTTCCATATGTAAGTCTATGTAAAACCAGTGGGCCCCGGGGCGGGGCTGTTTTTGGCACCAGGGCTATACATGTAATTTGAACAATCTTGGTAGCGGTCCACTAGACAAAGCTACATACCAAATATCAAAGATCTGGGCCTTCTGGTTTCAGACAAGAAGATTTTTAAAGGTTTTCCCTATATAAGCCTATGTAAAACCAGTGGGCCCCGGGGCAGGGCCGTTTTTGGCCCCAGGGCTATCAATCCATCCACTGGTTAAGCAGGAGAAGCTCTGGTGGCCATTTTGTTCACCCGAGCAGAACAGTATGAGCAATTTTGGTAGAGGGTCACCAAACGGACATTCCTGTGAAATAATTTCAAAATCCATCCACTGGTTAAGGAGAAGAAGTCGTTTAAAGGTTTTTCTATTTTTAGCTCTGGTGGTCATTTTGTTCACCCGAGCAGAACAGTTTGAGCAATTTTGGTAGAGGGTCACCCAAGGAACATTCCTGTGAAGTAATTTCAAAATCCATCCACTAGTGAAGGAGAAGAAGTCGTTTAAAGGTTTTTCTATTTTTAGCTCTGGCAGCCATCTTGTTCACCCGAGCAGAATGGTTTGAGCAATTTTGGTAGAGGGTCACCCATGGAACATTCCTGTGAAATAATTCCAAAATCCATCCACTAGTTAAGGAGAAGAAGTCCTTTAAAGGTTTTTCTATTTTTTGCTCTGGTGGCCATTTTGTTCACCCGAGCGGAACGGTTTGAGCAATTTTGGTAGAGGGTCACCCAAGGAACATTCCAGTGAAATAATTTCACAATCCATCCAGTGGTTAAGGAGAAGAAGTCGTTTAAAGGTTTTTTCTATTCTTAGCTCTGGCGGCCATCTTGTTCACCCGAGCGGAACAGTTTTAGCAATTTTGTTAGAGGGTCACCCAAGGAACATTCCTGTGAAGTAATTTCGAAATCCATCCACTGGTTAAGGAGAAGAACTTGTTTAAAGGTTTTTCTATTTTTAGCTATGGTGGCCATCTTGTTCACCCGAGCGGAACGGTTTGAGCAATTTTGGTAGAGGGTCAACCAAGGAACATTCCTGTGAAGTAATTTTGAAATCCATCCATTGGTTAAGGAGAAGGAGTCCTTTAAAGGTTTTTCTATTTTTAGCTCTGGTGGCCATTTTGTTCACCTGAGCGAACGATTTGAGCAATTTTAGTAGGTGATCCAAGGAACATTCCTGTGAAATAATTTCAAAATCCATCCACTGGTTAAGCAGGAGAAGTCGTCTAAAGGTTTTTCTATTTTTAGCTCTGGCGGCCATTTTGTTCATCAGAGCGGAACAGTTTGAGCAATTTTGGTAGAGGATCACCCAAGGAGCATTCCTGTGAAATTAGATCAAAATCTGTCCAGCAGTTTTGGAGAAGAAGTTATTTAAAGCAAAAGTTGACGACGGACACGTGCACAACGGACCGATCCCAAAAGCTCACCTTGAGCACTTCATGCTCAGGTGAGCTAAAAATATACTGGGGCCAGTTGTTCAAAACTAACGACGCCATTAGTTAATGTATCGTTAAAACTTTGATCATTTATTATGACAAATATGCTAATATTATTGCAGAAAAAATACCAACATATTAGATATTGAACTTGCTAGAACAGTTAACAAAATGACCACTAACGAGCTCGTTAAGCTAACGATGCTTTGAACAACTGGGCCCTGATTATTATCCCTGCCCTAATTGATGAAAAAGTGGGGATCATGAGATTACCAACCCCCACCAGCCCCCCAGTCCACCTCTGTCCATCTTTCCCAGGCAGGGGTTGGGGCCCAACACTGCAATGACTGGGAGTCACCAGGTCAAAAAATAGGATTCTGTGTCCTTTATTTCGACTGTTATCCTCCAAGGATTTTTGAGCTAGAATCTTGAAACTGTCACAATTAATAGCCCTGGGGTAGGGGCCTGACCCTGCCCAACGGGTCTAAAATATATTTTGTACAAACATTGTCATGTTGCATATCAAATCAAAGGTAATGAAGAGTAGAATACAATGGTGTAAAAATTTTGCCCAGTGGGCATTTTTCAGGGTCACCAGAGGTAAAAAAAGTATGTTAGATCCTTTCATTGTGACATGATTTTCACAGCATCAGGATATGCGATGGCGCGCCATCAACTTGCTCTAGTTCTATATTCCCTATACATTTTTGGATGGTTCGTAAACCCTTAAGACACCAATCACAACAATGGTTGTCTGCTGGTTATTTTAAAAGCCATTGTTGCAAACACTGTGGACCCAGATCAGACTGCTCCACTACTTCAGTAACAGTCTGATATAGGTCCACACTTTGTCTGTATGCTTAAATCGGTTTTGAAAGTTTGCAATAAGATGCAGCAGACAACTTAAAATTTGTGATTTTTTTTTCTTAATTATACTTCAAACACAGGTCATTGGTGCTCGTTAGAATGGCCTCAGTGAGGCAGTTCTAATGAGTACCCATAAGCTAGGTATTGGAGCAGAAATAAGAAAAATAATTTATACCCTGCAAACCTCATCTTTCACCATATTAAGGGGAATGGGAACACCTAGCATATTTTTCCGCCATTTTTCAAAGGGAGACAACTTTCGGGACTTCCTGTTCGCCTTTCTATAAGCCCTGTCCCACTGAAAAAGGGGTCAACTCTTAAAGGAAAGAATTTGCTCCAGAGAATTTGCTCCTCTGGAGCAAATTCTTTCTTTTAAAGGCATTTATTCTTGATTATTGAGGACTATCATTTCATTACATAATATTATGTAGCCCTCAGTGCTCACTGGAGAGAAGTCCTCTGTCTTCAACAGGTAAGGGGCCGCCTTGGGGGAAATCAATAAATTACTTACTGTTGACTGGTGTACATTATTGATTTTCCCCTTAAGTGTCTCAATCAGGGGATTCAACAAGAGCTACTAATCACCCTATTAAGGGCCGCCTTTGATCTGCTATAGTCAGTATATCACAGGGGGCAATAAAACAATTATGGACACACGGTGTGTTTTACTGTTACAGAATAAATGCCTTTAAGAGTTGACCCCTATTGACATGGGAGACAAAAATACTTTTGCAGGAGTTGCCTCCCCTGAAGGTGTTCCCATTCCCCTTAAGTGGGGTTTAGAGGGGTGTTCATTTCTTGGACTTGTTAACCTGATGTATTAACCCTTGTCCTGCTGAATATTCATATATGCCACACCCACTACCGATTATCAACCAATCATATTACTTGATGCAAATTATTGCAACAAATTTACAATCTGAATGGCAAACAATGTAGATCCTGATCAGATGGCTTCTTCTACATTGTTTCAAAGAAAAGGCATATCTGGGTTCAGCAGGACAAGGGTTAACACATTTAGTACCAGAAACCCCGAAACGGGTACCCTGGCAAACAGTGCAGACCCAGATCAGATGCCGCAGGGCCTCCACTGTTTGCTAAAAGTTCAGCCATTTTCCAAATAAATTTCCGTGTAAACCCAACCTGACACCCCTAAATTTTGAAGTGGACTCCTGCTATATATAAGGAGGAAGATTCCATTTGATACAAAAAGGGTTAAAAGAACGACATTTTAAGATGTATTTTTTCTTGGCATTTTAAGGGTTAAACCTTGTTTTATCATATGACGTCGCGTCCGAGAGTGTAATTACGCCATGTAATATTTTCGATAATCCACTAGTGGATTAAATATGCAAATTAGCTAGATACGTCCCGTAACGTTTCATGTACGACGTCCTTAACGACGTCGTGTTTACTAACGGCGGAATATTGACATTTTTGTAAACAAACATGAATAAAATGCGTTATAAATGTCATATGATAAATAGAATCTTGCATTTGTGCTCATGTATTATTGAATTTATTAAACTCGTTGAGGAAAAGGGATAAAATGCTCGGCAAAGCCTCGCATTTTATCCATTTTCCTCAACTCGGTTAATAAATTCAATAATACATGAGCACTCATGTAAGATCCTCTATATATCCATAACCTTGATGTATTGGCCAATGTTATAAAGAGGTTGTGGTGAATTTTGAATGATATTTTTTTAAGTTTTTCCCATTGTTAGTCTATGGGAGCTATATGTTGCTATGGCAACACCAGTTTCAATCTGAACTGCCCCAAAACATACTGCATCTTCTCCCCCAACCGGATAATGCTTCTCATGAAATTTAATCATGATTGGCCAAGTGGCTTTAAAGATATACTTATTTGAAAATGTGAACAGACACCAGACCATTGGCATACTAATACCTCACTGGAGCCTTCGGCTGAAGTGAGCTAATAATACTAGCAGTTTCAGAGAAGAAGATTTTTTAAGCTTTTTTTTCCATTATAAGTCGATGGGGGCTAAGGGGCCCCAGGGCATGGCCAGCTTAGATCCCAGGGGCATGATTGGCACAATTTATGTAGGGGACCACTTGACATTGCTACATGCTTAATATGTAAGCTCTGGGCCTAGTGGTTTCAGAGAAGATTTTTTAAGCTTTTTTTTTCATTATAAGTCTATGGGGGCTAAGGGCGAGGCCAGTTTAGACCCCAGGGGCATGATTGGCACAATTTATGTAGAGGACCACTTGACATTGCTACATGCTTAATATGTAAGCTCTGTGCCTAGCGGTTTCAGAGAAGAAGATTTTTTAAGCTTTTATTTCCATTATAAGTCTATGGGGGTTAAGGGACCCCGGGGCGTGTCCAGTTTAGACCCCAGGGGCATGATTGGCACAATTGATGTAGGGGACCACTTGACATTGCTACATGCTTCATATGTAAGCTCTGGGTCTAGTGGTTTCAGAGAAGAAGATTTTTTTAGCTTTTTTCCATTATAAGTCTATGGGGGCTAAGGGGCCCCGGGACGTGGCCAGTTTAGACCCCAGGGGCATGATTGGTACAATTTATGTAGAGGACCACTTGACATTGCTACATGATTAATATGTAAGCTCTGTGCCTAGTGGTTTCAGAGAAGAAGATTTTTTTAGCTTTTTTCCATTATAAGTCTATGGGGGCTAAGGGGCCCCGGGACGTGGCCAGTTTAGACCCCAGGGGCATGATTGGCACAATTTATGTAGGGGACCACTTGACATTGCTACATGCTTCATATGTATGCTCTGGGCCTATTGGTTTCAGAGAAGAAGATTTTTTAAGTTTTTCCCATTGTAAGTCTATGGGAGCTATATGTTGCCATGGCAACAAGAGTTTCCATCATATCTGCCCCAAAACATAATGCATCTTTTCCCCCAACCTGATAATGCTTCTCATGAAATTTAATCATGATTGGCCAACTGGCTTTAAAGATATACTTAGTTGAAAACGGACGACGGAACGCGGATCATTGGCATACTAATACCTCACATGAGCTTTCGGCTCAGGTGAGCTAATAATGTACATCGCCATATACCCCACTTTTCTTCATATAAAGTGGGGTTTAGGGGGTGTTCATTATACGACTTGTTCGAGTGATGGGACCTCATGGAAGAGCAGTCATCATGTAAAGGAGGTTGAGGAATATCCATGTAAACTCCACTTTATATAGAGAAAAGTTGGGGTTTGCAGGGGTATAATTATTTTCCTTAATTTTACACAAAAACATAGATTGTGGGTACTTATTTGAACAGCCTTATTGAGGCTGTTCTAATGAGAACAAAAAATGTATGTTTGATAGAGAGAAAAAAAAAGAAAAGAAAATTTGATCAGAATAATTTGTGTTGTGGCGGGATGAAAGACTTCACTACAGCATACAGGGGTGTTTTCATAATGTCTTGAAACTAAATATATAACCCTCTCAAAATAGCCAATTATTATTATTATTACCATAAAAATCCTAAACATTACGAAAACACGCCTATACAAATACATTGCCACATTTATCGCCGAAAAAATGAAAATTTTATGATGAAAAATTGTGATATTTTTCTTATTTCTGCTCAAAATATAGATTGTGGGCACTTGTTAGAACCGCCTCATCGAGGCGATTCTAACGAGTACCCACAATCTATATTTTAGAGCAGAAATAAGAAAAATAAGGTATACCCCCGGATACCCCAGTTTTGCTATATAAAAGTGGGGTTCAAGGGGGTCAAAATTATATAGGCGTGTTTTCGTGATGAAATTTGGACACCTTGAGGACTTGCTGTAGTAAACCTAAAATTTAACAAATTTGTTCAACAATCCAGCAAGGAGTCATAAAGGGGTAGATGGAATGACAAACAGTGCAGACCCTGATCAGGAGCAGTCTGATCTGGGTCTGCAATGTTTACTCAGGCCTGTCTGTTCTAATACTTACGATCATTATGGTATTGCAAATGTGCAGGCTAATCTGAGTGTTTGCTGTATTCACATGTTTTTTTATTTGTTATATGGCAATCACAATTCAAGCAAAATTCGGTATAACACATGAGCTTTTAACTAATAACCTTTGAATTGTCAGTCACGTCCAGCAGATAATGTTTTCAAAGTTGTTGTTTTTTCAATTTCTACAGAAGCTAAGGATTGACATTTCATGTGAATTCACTGCCGGGCTTGACATTTTTTGTGATTTAACTGTCAAGCTTGACATTCATGTGAATAGTATGCTAGGCAGATTCATGTGAATTGTCTGCTAGGAAGATGATTCACATGAAATATCAAGCCATATTTACTCTAAAAATATTCTAAAACATTGGACTGTAGTGTGCACTAAAATTTTCGAATATCTTTACAGATTTTGACTCAAGACTTGTCATCTTGTTTTGACTCAGGACACAGAAGCCTCTGTGCTGTAGTGCTTATGCTATATGCCTCATATAGCGGGTATCGTGGGTTTGATTCAAGGCTTCACCAGACTTTCTGATGAGTCTTTAAATGAGACCCCATCTCTGTATGACCTTAGCTGTTGGTTGGACGTAAAACTCAAAACACACAGACTCAGAACACATCATCTTACCTATTATGTCCTGTCATGTTGTCATATGTTCTGAGTTAGATAAAACTTATATGCAATATAGAACAACCCAGAACATATGACAACATGACAGGACATAATACTCAGAACACATCATCTTACCTGTTATGTAATGAACTGCAGAATGGGTAAATTCTGAGGTATTCCACATACACCTTAGTTGGCAAATCAAAAACCAACTGCCCCTGAGCATTAGGACTAGCAAACACAGAGCCCCTGTTTGGACCGCCCTCACTGAACATATTACTGAGTGGGTACGTCGGGTCGTAGTGATTATCATAGCGATGGTAGCCATATGGTCCCACATTAGATGTTACGTTGACACCGCCGTAGGAGTGGAACACAACATCGTTCCAATTGTGAGAAGTTCCCGTCAGGTTCAGACGTTCAACTTCGGCAATTCTTCTGCTCTCCTGAAAATATAACACAATATGAGCCAGCGCACGACAAAACCTACAGTAAGACAATAAGACATGTGCGCCTACTGAAGACTCAGATCAGCCTGCACATCCATATAGTCTAACCAAAGACTTCTCTTGCTGCATGAAGGAGCATTGGGCCCTTAGTTATCCTTAGAGCACACAACAAAGACTCTGATGCAGGCTGAGCGGAGTCTTCGTTGGGCACACATGTCTTATTGTAGGTTTTGCCATGCGCTGGCTCATATCTAATTATGGATCAAGGGCTAACCAGGAATCAGGGGCTAATCAGGTATCAGGGGCAGATTCACCTTGGACAAGACTGTTTTTGATGCAATGGGGCCAGTTGTTCAAAACTAATGCTGTCATTAGAAAATATTTGTTAAATATTTGATTGGTTAATGAAGCAAATACACTCATATTTTTTGCTGGAAAAAGCAACTTGTGAAATCATAAACAGGATAACAAGTAAAGAATGCTCAAGTAAAAACCTGTTAGAGAAAAACCTGTTCCTGGAAAAGAAAGTAGTCCCTCTTTCTAACTAAATCTATCTGCCCCCGCCCATCGGGGCTTGAAGGAATATATGGGCTGCATGATGCTTCCACGCAGAGCTGAATCCGACCCACACACGAGTACTGATAAACCGCTTAGAGGATCTAAGCCTGCCCAGGCAAAGCAGTGTGAGTGTCGGACCGTCCATGCTTTTAAACCCTATTGGTTTCATTGGGTGACAGGGCTTGAGATGTCATTTCACCTCGATGTCGGGTAAAAGTCCCACAAAATTGGAAGAAACGTCCCCAAAATGACCTTTTGTGTTGATTTGGATGCTAAACCTCAAATCAAACAAATAAATACATCTGTAGAATACTGCCCGGTAAACTGGGACTTCACTTCTGGTAGATAAACTTGTTATAAGTTTTTGTTTGTTTGTTTGATTTGAGGTTTAACGTCCCCGTCAACACTGTAAAGGTCATTTTGGAGACGTTGCTTCCAATTTTGTGGGACTTTTACCCGACATTGAGATGAAATGACATCTCAAGCCCTGCTGACCAATGAAACCAATAGGGTTTATTAGCATGGAGAGTCCGCCTCGCACCGCGGTTACTGGACAGGCTTAGATCCTCTAAGCAGTTTACCAGTACTAGTGTGCGGGCCGGATTCAGCTCTGAGTGGAAGCATCATGCAGCCCATATATTTCTTCAAGCCCCTATGGGCGGGGGCTTACTTGTTATAAGTTCTAATGTCTTATGCTTTAAGACTTGCTTTGAGACAAACCAATCTCCACCTTTCTGTCTGTCTGTCTTTCAGCCTGTCTGTGTTTATCGTTTGTGTGTGTGTGTGTGTGTGTGTGTCTGTCTGTCTGTCCATCTGTCTGTCTGTCAGAATGTCCACCCATCTGCCTGTCTGTCTCAGCTTGGCACAACCTGCTTGCTACTGTTTGACTGCATGTTTGATTGCATGCCTATATCTTTCTGTCTTTGTCTGTCTGTCTGCCTGCCTGCCTGTCAGTCTGTTTGACTGCATGTTTGATTGCATGCCTATATCTTTCTGTCTTTGTCTGTCTGTCTGTCTCAGCTCTGAACTCAGGCCAGCCTGCCTATCTGTGTCTGTCTGCCTGCCTGCCTGTCAGTCTGTTTGACTGCATGTTTGATTGCATGCCTATATCTTTCTGTCTTTGTCTGTCTGTCTGTCTGTCTCAGCTCTGAACTCAGTCCAGCCTACCTGTGTTTGTCTGTCTGCCTGCCTGCCTGTCAGTCTGTTTGACTGCATGTTTGATTGCATGCCTATATCTTTCATTCTTTGTCTGTCTGTCTGTCTCAGCTCTGAACTCAGGCCAGCCTGCCTATCTGTGTTTGTCTGTCTGCCTACCTGTCGGTCTGTTTGACTGTATGTTTGATTGCATGCCTATATATCTTTCGGCCTTTGTCTGTCTGTCTAAGTTCTGAAATCAGCCCAGCCTACCCATCTGTGTTTGTCTGTCTGCCTACATGTCTGTCTGTCTGACTATATGTTTTACTACATGCCTATATATCTTTCTGTCTTTGTCTGTCTGTCTGTCTGTCTCAGCTCTGAACTCAACCCAGCCTACCTATCTGTGTTTGTCTGTCTGCCTACCTGTCTGACTATATTTTTGACTGCATGCCTATATACAGTGAAATTCTGCTATTAAGATCACCTGTCATCCCCAAATTTTGAAAAGGACTCCTGCTACAGATAAAGAGGAAGACTCCATCTGGTACAAAACTGGTTAACCCTTGACCTGCTGAATATTTAAATATGCCACACCCACCAATGCTTATCAACCAATCAGATTTCTTGATGCAAACCATTGCAACAAATTCATAAACTGAATGACAAACAATGCAGATCCTGATCAGATGGCTTCTTGAGAAGCCATCTGATCTGGATCTACATTGTTTCAAAGATAAGACATATCCCAGCTCAGCAGGACAAGGGTTAAAGATGATGTCATCCTGTTCATCATAAAATCCATTCTCACTCATAGACGTACCTTATAGCCACCATTGTCAGTAGTTAGCTTAGTCGTAGACGGTGTGACTGATAAATCTTTCCTGAACAGGGTACCAGAACCACCCCACTGGAGGTACCCTTTTCCTCCACTGATGATATATTCCCCAGCATAATGGTAAGTGTCTGTGTGGTATATTGCTATCCTGCCTCCTGAACCGCCACCTCCATATTGAGATGCACCTATAAATAAAGAAATAAAGGTAAATTTTATATGTTCATTGAAGTATGAAAAATATTGTTCATGACCCGATGCTGTTTATACTTTAACCCTTTTTGTACCAAATGGAATCTTCCAGCTCATATAGAGCACAAGTCTATTTAAAATTTTAGGGGTGTCAGGTTGTGTTTTCTTCAAAATTCATACAGAAAATGGCTGGATTTTTTTACAAACAGTGTGGGCCCTGATCAGAATGCGACAGAATGAGGCCTCTGATCTGGGCCTGCACTGTTTGCCAATTACCCGTTTTGGGGTTTCTAGTACAAAACAGGTTAATGAACATTGAATAAATTACCTTTTTACTTATAAGTCATTATTTTCCTTCCATTATTGGACAATAAGTCTGGATAGAGTGCTTAACCCATAAAATGCCAATAATGACAATTGTTGTCTGCTTTGTTGTCTGCCGGTTACTTTAAAAGTCATTTTTGCAAACAGTGTGGATCAGACTGCCCATGGGCCACTATGCTCACCAGAGCTCAGTGGGGCACTGCCCACTGGCAGCAATGTATTTTTATTAACCATGTAAGCCCAGCCCCCAAGGATATTACAGATAAAATTTGGACCCAATCAGCGTAGTGGCTTCAGATGTCTGATGTGGCTTGAATGTGTTGTTGCAGGACAACAGATGGCAACTGACAAGTTCCCATCTGTGGCAACCAATAGGCCTAAAAGAACATCACTAAAAGAACATTTCTATGAAAGTTTGACAAAATATCTTGAACGGCATAAATGTCATTTTTCAATTTTCCCCATTATAAGTCAATTTTGATGGAAACTCTTAATTGCCATGGCAAACAAACCAAAGAGCCAAATTTAATAAACCACAGCTCAGGTTGGCACTGCCAAATGGCAACCAGGGGCCAGTTGTTCAAAACTAACAACGTCGTTAGTTAACGTATCGTTAAAATTTTGATCATTTATTATGGTAAATATGCTTATATTTTTGCTGAAAAAATGTGAGCAGCTTTTGCATTTGCAAAAGCTGCTCACATTTTTTCAGCAAAAATACCAAAATTTACGATATTGTACTTGCTAGAAGAGTTAACAATATGGCCACTAACGAGCTCGTTAAGCTAACGATGCTTTGAACAACTGGCCACAGGTATTTTAACATGATATGATTTTGATCTACCAATTATGGCAGCCATGTATTTTAACATGATGTGATTTTAATCTACCAACTAGAAATGTTTTCAGAGGAAAACAATGTCCCCCCACCATAAAAATATCTTAAACATCCATTTGACTTCAATAACTAGGTTAAAGTCACCAAAATGTAAGCTGCAAACAAGCCATTTTTGGCCTTGGCCCAAAATTGACTGTTTTTGGGGTGCTGTGAACTTGAAAAAAAAAAAGGTCAAGGTCATCAAAATCTAAGCGAATCTTTGGTCTGTTGTAATGAGATATTGTACCAAGTATGACAAAAATCAATCAATTCGTTAATGAGATTTGGCCAGGAATTGACTGTTTTTGGGAACCTGTGACCTTGAAAAAAAGGAAAAGGTCACCAAAATCTAATCAAATCTGTGGTCTGTTGTAAAGATACATTGTACCAGGTTTGACTAATGTCAATCAATTCGTTAATGAGATAGAGTGCAGACAAGCCATTTTTTGGCCAAAATATGACTGTTTTTGGGTTGCTGTGACCTTGAAAATGAGGTCAAGGTCACCAAAATATAAACAAATCTGCGGTATGTTGTAATGATATATTCTACCAAGTTTGACTAAAATTAATCAATTTGTTAATGAGATAGAGTGCAGACAAGCCATTTTTTGCCCAAAAATGACTGTTTTTGGATCGCTGTGACCTTGAAAATGAGGTCAAGGTTGCCAAAATCTAACCAAATCTGCAGTTTGTTGTAATGATATACTGTACCAAGTTTGACTAAAATCAATCAATTCCTTAATGAGCTACAGTGCAGACAAGCTATTTTTGGCCCAAAAATGTCTGTTTTTGGGTCGCTGTGACCTTGAAAATGAGGCCAAGGTCACCAAAATTTAATCAAATCTGTGGTATGTTGTAATGATATATTGTACCAAGTTTGACTAAAATTAATCAATTCGTTAATGAGACAGAGTGCAGACAAGTCATCTTTGCCCCCAAAAATGACTGTTTTGGGATCACTGTGACCTGGAAAATGAGGTCAAGGTTACCAAAATCTAATCAAATCTGCGGTATGTTGTAATGATATATTTTACCAAGTTTAACAAAAATCAATCAATTCCTTAATAGAGTGCAGACAAGCCATTTTTGGCCCAAAAATGACTGTTTTTGAATCGCTGTGACCTTGAAAATGAGGTCAATGTCATCATGACCTAATGACTGTTTTCCCCCATCCTAGTAATGTGTCTATGCAAGTTTGGTCAAAATCCATCCATATGTTCAGGAGATATAGCGCTTCAAACAGGCTACGCTGACGCAAACGGGATCTGCATCAAAAACAGTATGTCCCCCTCCCCTCTGGTGGGGGACATAATTATAAAGTCTCCCAAACAAACCCCATACCCAAATAAGCACCCATGTGGACTCTGTATCTGAAATATTAGGTCTTTTATAAAGTAGATGGGGTGGGGCATGGACCCAATGGAGCCCTGGTTGGTATCACTAAATGCGTCTTATCAAAAGAAACAGAGACATATATGGTATAGTGGTGGGGATATGTATGGTTCCTGAAATGTAAATCCTTTTAAGCAGTGGAGGGATTGGGGCATGAAAAGCCCAAAGTTGTTGTCACTGAATGTGTCTTATCATCAGGATCAATAATATATATGGTTAAAGGGGTGGTGATCTGAACGGTTTCTGAGAAATGAGGCCCTTTTATGAAGTGGATGGGAGAAAAATGGCCCCTGCGGACCCCCCACGTCAGTGTGATTGAATGTATCTAATAATGAACAAGAATATACATGATTATGGGGTGGGGATTTGAATGGTTTCTGAGATATATGGCCTTTTATGAAGTGGAGGGGCAGGGCATGGCCCCAGCACATTGCCCCAGCACAAAGGGACCCCCATGCTGGTGTGAATGAATGAGTCTTGCCATAAGGAACAAGAATATATATGGTTAAGTGGTGGGGATTTGAACAGTTTCTTAGATATATGGCTTTTAATGACAAAAAGGGATGGGGCATGGCCCATGATACTGAGGCAATTCTCACAACATACCTTTATTATACAGAAAATAAAATTTCCTTTCTGAGGCAATCTTATGAGTAACACAACATACCATTTTTGAAAAGGTGAGGCAGTTCTTACGAGTATCCACAATCTATATTTTGAGCAGAAATAAGAAAAATATCATAATTTTTCATCTTAATAATTTTCTATTTTTCGGCAATGTATTTGTATAGGCGTGTTTTCGTAATGCTATGCTTGATTTGAAATTGTTCTTGGATTCCTAGGGAATTCTTTGAGGTAAATGACAAGGTGTAATAGGCAGAAACTAGCTCGACTGACCCTGTAAAAACTTGTACACTCAACAGTTTTCAGTACTTTGCTGTAGTCCTTGCTTCCAAAGCATTACTTTTTTAACCCTTGTCCTGCTGAATATTATAATCTGTCACACCCACTACCAATTATCAACCAATCAGATTACTTGGTGCAAATTATTGCAACAAATTCACAATCTGAATGGCAAACAATGTAGATCCTGATCAGATGGCTTCGTCAGAAGCCATCTGATCTGGATCTTCATTGTTTGGAAAATAAGGCATATCCGGGCTCAGCAGGACAAGGGTTAATAGATTATATTCCTACAGGTTTAGCTAAGTAAGGGATTTTTTTATCTTGAAAAGGTATGTTGTGTGTACTCATTCGAACTGCCTCATTAAGGCATTTTTATGAAAAACACAACATAGCTTTTTTTTCCTTTTTTGAAAAGGTATCTTGTGTGTACTCATTAGAATTGCTTCATTGAGGTTTGAGTGATCTCACTAAACACTGGTAAACCACTCAGCGTGTTGAACAGTGAAGCTAACTGACTGGTCTGACATGACCAAAGCTGTTGACTGGGCCATAAAACCACAACACATAACATCCCTACAAAATTTACGATACTTTTATTTCTTACCTCCCTTGGCCTCTATTCTTCCCAAACCATCTAGATGGTTGACATAGATCAGTATAGCACCACCAGCACCACCACCAGCCTGGCTGTCGCCACCGTTTTCTCCGTTAGCATGTAGAACACCTTCAACCAGTAGTTCATCCTCTATATGAAGCTCGAGAATACCTTGAAAAAAGTTATTATTATCATTATCGTTACCATTATTTTCTTATATCATATGTTGTCTCAGTGTTGAAAATAAGACTTGCGACCAGTCTTCTTCCTCTGAACCTGCATAGGCATGCTCTATTTGCAGCCTTAGTCAAACAGCCAATATCAAGCAGCAAAAAGAAAGAGCACTATTGAATCACTTATCACTCTTGAGCAAAGTATAGAAATCACAATTTGCAGTCGTATTGGCACTGATTTCGACACATTTTCAGCTCATTTTTCCACCAGCTTTATAAATTTCAAAAACAGGCAGTGCATCATTTTTCTATGGTGGGGCACCGGCAGTCCAATGCCACTATGTCTTGTTGTGGAGCTATGGAGTTATGGAGCTATGGAGTTCTGTCCGCTTGACCATGGCAGACATAAAAAGCTTTAACAAACGAACGAACGAACTTGAAAAAAGATTTTCATATAATCCTTTAGACACAAAGAAAAAGTGCACTTGAGAATTTCATCTGTTTAGGCCGTCTGCTATCTCCTCTATATAAAGCTCCAGAATACCTTAAAACAAAAGATTTTTATTTAACCCTTAAAGAATATAGGGATCAACCATGGTTTTTCAAGCATTAACATTCGCCGGGTCCCGAGAAAGCTGTTTGAACATGCGGCCACTAGGCCGAATGTTCAAATATCTGCCGAGGGATCCGGCAAATGTTAATGCAATGAAATAACCATGGATGATCGTTGTTCTTGCATAACTTATGATTCCAACAGCAAACGTTGACTAAAATGCCCAAAAGCTCCATATAAATTCCGTATAAACTCTTCAAATGCAGCAAGCAAACCAAAATGGCGGCCGGCTCAGAATGTTGTTTACAATGACGTTGTTATGCAGTAACCCTCTGACATCATCAAAGGACCCTAAAATGCTACGTTCAGGGCGATAACGTTACTTCGCTCAACATAACGTAAGCAAAGCAAGGCCCGTCTTGTGATATCAAAAGCTCATAATCCATGTTCAAACAGCAAGCAAATTTCATGATTTGAACATGGTTTTTGCTATTTGAGCACGGCTTTCAGTCCATTTGAAAATGGCTTTAAACAACCATGCGCATAGGTTTTTATGCAAGAAAGCCAAGAAAATCTGCACTTGAGAATGTCGTCTGTTTATGTTGTCTGCTGCATTCTCTATATGAAGCCCCAGAATACCTTGAAAAAAGGTTTTTATTTAATCCTTAACCCATTTTGTATCAAATGGAACCTTCCTCTTTATTTTGTTTGTTTGTTTGTTTGCTTTGAGGTTTAACGTCCCCGTCAACACTGTAAAGGTCATTTTGGAGACTTGCTTCCAATTTTGTGGGACTTATACCCGACATTGAGATGAAATGCCATCTCAATCCCTGCCGACCAATGAAACCAATAAGGTTTATTAGCGTGGACGATCCGCCTCACACCGGGGTTCCTGGACAAGCTTAGATCCTCTAAGCGGTTTACCAGTACTAGTGTGCGGGCCGGATTCAGCTCTGCGTGGAAGCATCATGCAGCCCATATATTTCTTCAAGCCCCTATGGGCGGGGGCTTACCTTCCTCTTTATATATTGCAGGAGTCAATTTCAAAATTTAGGGGTGACAGGTTGTGTTATCTTTAAAATTTATATAGAAATGGCTGAACCTTTTACAAAATCTCTGCCTGTACTGTTTGTCAGTATCCCATTTATGAGTTTCTGGTACAAAATGGGTTAAAGGATGCCATGAAAAACTGCATTTTAGAATGCCGTCTGTTTATGTTATCCACTGCATCTTTTGGCATAATTTTTAAACATTTTTTTGCATACAGGCAATTATTTATGTCAGGAACAGTTGCTTACTGTAGTGTTGGCATTTTAGCATTTATAACTTGTTTTCATACAACAGGGTTTGAAGGTCGATCCCAAAAACATACATATCTATAAAAATGGACATAAATGTTATTCTTTTCTATATAATCTATACTTTCCCAAAAATGTAAAGATTATATAGAAAAATGACCATAAATTGTTTTTTGCTTGTATATAACATGGTAGTTTAATTCATGAACAACAGTGTTATAAACAAGTTTTGGTGTATTTATGAGCAGTTAAACCTCAGCTAAGTAGAGCATAAAGAAGTCCTATAACCTTGAGTGCTCATTTTTTCCTACCTCCTCCACGTCCTCCATTGCCGTAGACTGAATTACCACCACCGCTACCCATCTGACGTGGTTCATACACAGAATCATAGGCATATCCCGAGATGTAGCTGTTTCTGGCTCTTCCTCCCCTGCCGCCGTGGCCTCCACCGCCACCACCACCGAGCCACGCGTTGGCATTTATACCATATCCAGGGCCAAGACCACCAGCATGCCCAGTGAAATCAGCATGGAAGTCACCTGTCAAATTTAAACATCAGAATTTAGTTGTTCAAAACATCGTTAGCTTAAGAGCTCGTTAGTGGTCAAATTTTTAACTCTTCTAGCAAGTACAATATCTAAAATTTTGTTATTTTTCCTGAAAAAATGTGAGCGGCTTTTGCATCTGCGAAAGCTTCTCACATTTTTTCAGCAAAAATTTTATTAATTTGCCATATTCAATGATCATAATTTTAATGATACGTTAACTAATGACGTTGTTAGTTTTGAACAACTGGTCCCAGAATTTTTGTATAACAGTATAGATGGCATCTATTGTTAAACAATTATGTTGACACACACATTTGCTACATCTTTGTGTGTATTCTTCGATTTATATCAAATGCAAATGCCTGTATGTATTTATCCCTGAATAAATGTATCTCCATTATGCATATATAGACAGCAAATGGGCCCCATCAAGCGATTTTGGTACTTATTGCCTATGCGAGCAGCGAAGGTTCAGGCGAGCCAGTCTCGCCAGAACCTTCGCTGCTCGCTCATACAAGCAGTGAATCAAGATGAACCTTCAGACAGAAAGCCATATCCCTGGCCCCTCTGAATGGCTGGGCATGCGCAGTTAAAATTTCTCATGACGGAATGCTCGAAGACACAAATTCGCTTGGCGGGGCTCAATTATGGTACTTAACCCTTTTTGTACCAAATGGAATCTTCCTCCTTATATATAGAAGGAGCCCATATCAAAATTTAGAGATGTCATGTTGTTATCTTTAAAACTTATTTGGAAAAAAGTTGAATTTTTTGTTAATAGTGTAGGCCTTGATCAGACTGTTTGCCAGGGGATATAACACGATTGTTTACCTAACACGTATAAAGAGGTTGGGCTGTATTTTTAGATGTTGAATATTTTACTAAATTTTGTTTCATGAATGCAAATTCTTTCCTTTAAGTGGAGACCCATATTATTCGAGTTTTAAGTCCCACCAACAGCTGAGGTCATACAGACATAAGTCCAGAGTTTAATGACCCATCCAAAAGTCAGAAGCTCAGAATCTAAACCATGACCCATGGTTTGATAAGAGAGACAAAATACATTTGCTGGAGTTGCCTCCCCAGAGGCTCCGAATTTTTTCCTTTAAAGAAACTACCTAATAATAATAAAGATAAAATATTTTTGAAAGAGTAATCTTCCCTAACAGTGAATCAATTTGCCTGATAACGCAAACACGCCTATACAAATACATTGCCACCTTTATCACCGAAATAATGAAAATTTTATGGTGAAAAATTGTGATATTTTTCTTATTTCTGCTCAAAATATAGATTGTGGGCACTCGTTAGATCCGCCTCATCGAGGCGATTCTAACGAGTACCCACAACCTATATTTTAGAGCAGAAATAAGAAAATTAAGGTTTACCCCCGGAAACCCAGTTTTACTATATAAAAATGGGGTATGAGGGGTCAAAAATATATATAGGCGTGTTCTCTTGATGTTAAGTTTAATTTTGTATGCCAGAGATAGTTAACCCTTATTCTGCTGTTCACGACAACCCCTACTTCTGCAAACAGTGTAGATATAGATCAGATGGCATCTGATCAGGATCTACACTGTTTGACATTCAGTTTACGAATTTGTAGGAATAAATTACATCAAGTACTCTGATTGGTTCATGGTCAGAAATAGGTGTGGCTAAATTATTGAATATTCAGGAGGATAAAGGTTAATAATTGGTGAACTAAAATTTTTATCAACCTGTTAGTCCAGTTCAGTCTCTCTTGCTGTTCATGACAACCCCTATCTTTGCAGACAGTGTATATCCAGATCAGATGGCTTCTGAAGAAGCCATCTGATCAGGATATACACTGTTTGACATTCAGTTTATGAATTTGCAGAAAGTACTCTGATTGGTTCATGGTCAGATATGGGTGTGGCTAAATTGAATATTCAGCAGGATAAGGGTTAATAATTGGTGAACTAAAATTTTTATCAATCTGTTAGTCCAGTTCAGTCTAATTTATCAGTTACCCCCTATATATATTGCATTGTAACGCATTGACCTGATAAAGATATGCTATCTCAGGACAAGTGAGTTTTATCAGGTCAAGGTGACATTTCACTTTTTTAAATGAACCGGACTACTGGAAAATGACAAAAAATGTTATTGTAGATGGGAAAAATGGCAATATTCCTTGAAAAAAAAATATCATAGGAAAAACATGGTCAGCTGATACTAAATATATCGACCACCAGAATGCTTGGACGCACTGAGGACCATCAATAACTGACCAAAAATTGCTAATTTAAGAGTGTACAAGGGGATAAACTGATAAATAGAATACCAGATTGTGTCTTTTGATATCAAGTTTATCAGGCTCTGCTTCGAGAACGCATGTAGAATCGCTCGGCAAGCCTCGCGATTCTACAAGCATTCTCGAACCCTTGCCTGATAAACTTGATATCAAAAGACTCTCACCTGGTATTCTCTATATAGTTCTTGGAAATGATGCTGCAACAAGGGTAAGTCAATAAGTAACCAGCTTATCCCATTCTCAACTGACCAAATCAACCAAAACTTTCATGCCTTGTTCCAATACATGTTTTACGCATGTGGACAAACTTGCACCCTTATAATGCCATTCACTCATAAGATATTGAACATCAAACATGGTTAGCGATGCAAAAGCAAGCTTTTCGTCAAAAGTTGAATACCGTGCTGTAAATTGGTACTTTTATTTGAAAGGGAAAACAGGTCAGGAAATACATTGTGGGTTGACCAATGTTTATGGGTCTTCTGCACCATCTGCTGGAAAAGAGATGGCAACTGTATTTTGGGACACACAAAGTGTTATTATGTTGGACTTTCCGGCAAAGAAAAGTACAATAACATGTGTGTATTATGCAAATTTGTTCGACCGACTGAGAACTACGATCCTTAAAGACGCCGAGGTAAACTCTCCAATGGGATTATGCTCCAACAGGACAATGCAAAAGTCCACGCTTGCAAAATTGCAATGGATGCTGTTGAGAGGAATGGGTATGAGCTAATACCGCAACCCGCCTATTCTCTTGACTTAGCTCCTAGTGACTATTTCCTATTCCCAAACTTGAAAAAGGATATCTGTGGATGTCATTTCTGGTCCAATGAAGAAGTTGTGGCGGCAGTTGAGGAATGGGTTGGAAACAAGGACTCTGGCTTCTTCAGTTCTGGACTAATGGCACTTGAACCGCAATGGACCAAGTGTATCGTTCCATAGGGCAATTATATCGAAAATGAAGAGATCAATCTCACCCAGAAATAAGTTAGGCTGGTTTTTTACTGACTCACTCTCATACATTTAATTGGACATTTCTGCCATTTTCACATCATCATTTTCAGAAATTCTTATTGTTCTTTTCTTTGTCTTTTTTTTTTTTCTTCTTTTTCAAAACAAAGACCCCACTAACAAGGGGTCAACTCCTAAAAAAAGTTGGGCGTGGGCGAATACTGTTTTCTATAGGTTTACATTTAGTTTTACACTGGTAATGTTAATATCACAAAACAACACGCCTATTCTAAAATATTGATTTTTTCACCACCCAAATATGAAAATTTTCAGATGAAACATGAGCATATTTTTTCTTATTTCTGCTATAAACATAGGACACTTGATTACACTCTTCTGGAGTCCATGTCTGTTGATCTGAACATTGATATTTGCCATTTTGTCTATGGACTAATGATTTTGGATTAACGCTTTGGTACTACGACCTAAACTACTTTTAGGTACTTTTTAGAACCACACTGACAGGGCGATTCTAACAAGTACCAACAATCTATGTTTTTGAGAAAACAGATTTGGGTACTTGTAAAAACGGCATTGACGAGGCGGTTCTTACAAGAACCAACAATCTATGTTTTTGAGAAGAAAAAAGTAAATTTATATAAACCCTTGTAAACCCCAGTTTTACTATATAAAAGTGTAGTTGCAGGTGGTCAAAATTATATAGGCATGTTTTGGTGATGCCACACTCAATTCCAATACCGTCCCAATTACATCGTTTTCCGCGATCTTTTGTCGTTGATAAGGTTTTGTATTAAAAACGATAAATATGCTCAAACTTTCTGTGAAACTACCTATCCACCTTCCAAATTCATTCTCGGAAACAAAAACATTGTAATTTAGGACCTAAATGCTGCTAGGAACTAAGTTTTTAGGGATGGAGTTGAATGGGGGCCGAGTTTGCTAGGGGCCGAGTTTGTCAGGGGCCGGGTTTGTTAGGGGCCGAGATGTCCATAAATCTCGTCATGTTGTTTGGCAACAAGGTCATGTGATTTCACGGTGCGTGCTCAAATCCAATATGGCTGCGGCCATTGACTGAGAATTCAAAAGAAATCGAAACTGAGAGAGAAGTGTCAATTTTACCTGCAGGTCAGGTGTTCTTTAATTATGACATCCACAAGATAGTTTCAGGATAGTTTGTTTGTTCAAGCAATGTGACTGTCACCTCTGAATTAATTTAGCAAATTAAATTTTCAGATTGATAAACTTTAGCCTAAATGGATAAAAAAACAACAAAAAAACTCCTAAAAGACATCAAATTGCTCCATAGGAATGTTTTTCCAGTAAAGAGTAGACCTAAGTTGACAAGCATAATGGAAGTATTTTTCAAAGTGATCTCCTCTGAAAATATATTCATTTCCCTGGCAATATTTCCACTTGTACTGTTAAACAATGTTGACATCACGTGATCAAGTCCGTGAAATGAAGAACCCCCCTCAACCCCACTTTATATAGAGAAAACTGGGGTTTCCGGGGGTATTCATTATTTTTCTTATTTCTGCTCCAAGACATAGGTTGTGGGTGCTCGTTAGAACCGCCTCATTGCTCCAAGACATAGGTTGTGGGTGCTCGTTAGAACCGCCTCAATGAGGCAACCTATGTTTGCAGTATTTATAAGAAAAATATCACAGATTTTCATCAGAAAAATGGCCATTTTGGAGATGTGATAAAATGCACTATGTCACACGGGTGTGTTATCGTAATGAAACATGGACATATTTTGCCAACTCATAGAAAGCATTGTTAGCTTAACACTTGTCCTGCTGAATAAATTCATTTAGCTACACCCATTTCTGACTATCAGCAAATCATATTACTTGCTATAATACATTTGTTTAATTCACAAACTGCATGGTAAACAATGTAGATCCTGCAGAAGTCACCTAATCTGAATCTACATTCCTTTGTTTCCTTTGAGGTTTAACATCCCCGTCAACACTGATTAGGTCATTTCACATTACGATAACACGCCCGTGCAAAATAGTGCATTTTTCTTATCTCCAAAATGGCTACTTTTCTGAGAAAACCCGGGATATTTTTCTTATTTATACTGCAAACATAGGTTGAGGCGGTTCTAACGAGTACCCACAACCTATGTCTTGAGTAAAAATAAGAAAAATAATGTTAACCCCCGTAAACCCCAGTTTTCTCTTTACAAAGTGGGGTGTAAGGGGGTGTTTATTTCACGGACTTGTTCACGTGATGAGAGATCCTCTGAGCGGTTTACCAGTACTTGTGTGCTGTCGGTTTCAGCTGTGTGTGGAAGCATCATGCACCCCATTTATTTCTTCAAGCCCCAATGGTAGGGGTTGTCGTGTTCAGCAGGAGAAGGGTAAGCAGATGCATTGGAGGTCATAAATAGAGGATCTTACACGAGTGGTCATTTCATATGAAATTTATGAAACGAGCCTTTGGCGAGTTTCATAAATTTCATTTGAAATGACCACGAGTGTAAGATTCTGTTTATCATATGACCACTTTAAGATTCTGTTTATCATATGACCACTTTAAATTGCATTTTATCGCCTTTAAATTGACATATTTTTTTCCACAAAAAATGCATGGTTGACATGGACGTCGTCATGACTTTACTTAATCCCGCAAAAGTGTTATTACACGTGTGGTCATACGATATTTATTACACGACGTTATCCACTGCTTATCAACGACGTCATATGATAACATTAACTGTACAACACCCTATACAGAGCACCCGCATTATAACGACAGTATTTGTTCTCTATTATTGTGCCGTTATAATGAATTTGAATGAATAAAGAATCCCAGTCTGGAGTGTGATAGGTTATAAAAGGTCTTTTCCACATCACTACTCCAAGATGAGGCGATTCTAACAAATATCTATAACATTTGTTTCTCGGAGTATTAAATTACAAGAATATTTCATGGCTATGGCTTCAATACCCTATGGAAGCCAAAGCCATTCGGAATCGAGGATAAACCTTGAGCTAAGAATTCATTCCATTGAAATTGTTGTTACAAGGAGTTTTGACGTCATAAAGAATGTCGTTATAAAGTAGGTCCTCTGTACTTTGGTATACTTGCTGTACAAAGTGAGAAGCGCTTGAATTTGCAATTTGTCTGCAAACTATTAGCATATTAAATTTTGCCATGGAATAAAGTTTTTAATCATATGACGTCGCGTCTGAGAGTGTAATAACGCCCATGTAATAAATAAGATAATCCACTAGTGGATTAAATATGCAAATTAGTTAGATACACTCTGTAACGTTACACGTACGACGTCCTTAACCACATCGTGTTTACTAATGGCGGAATGTTGACATTTTTGTCAAACAATCGTGTGTAAAATGCATTTTAAATGTCATATGATAAATAGAATCTTGCGTTCGTGTTCATGTATTATTGAACTTATAAAACTCGTTGATGAAAAGAAATAAACTGCTCGGCAAAGCCTCGCATTTTATCTCTTTTCCTCAACTCGTTTAATAAATTCAATAATACACGAGCACTCATGTAAGATCCTGTATAAGGATACAACAGTTAGCGTTGAATGACTGAACCTGGTACCCAAGATTTTGCCTTATCCCATAGTCACTTGCTTAACCCTCTGCATGCTGGGTATTTTTTTCACAGCAGACGACATTTTGAAATATTTTTTTCTAATTTTCACAGAAAACAGGATTTGACATCTCGTGCAAATTCAAGTCCTGTGTTTTGGGAAAATTAAGAAAAATATCAACAATTTGTCGCCTGCTGAATTCGCCTACAGAGTAGTAAAGAATAAAACAGGTT
Source organism: Lucinisca nassula (assembly GCA_963580285.1). NCBI lineage: Eukaryota > Metazoa > Mollusca > Bivalvia > Lucinida > Lucinidae > Lucinisca > Lucinisca nassula. The sequence continues at coordinate 11,324,842 of OY757018.1, forward strand.
ACAAAGTACTTTTTTTCCTACCTGATAAATCTATAGTGACATTGACAGCAGTCAAGTTGAGACTATTAGTCCTGAAGTAACCTTTGCCATTGACAACCACCCTCACAACGACCAGTTTAATCTGTTTAATTGCTGTCAGAGCTTCAAGTTTGCCACCAGCTCGGATTGAGATGTTTGTGGAGTGGATCTCCCCCTCTGGGAAGCCATCAGACCTAGCCAAGGACCAGATAAAAAGTTCTCCTCGGTTCTCGATGGTAATTTCATCCATGCCACTGACCGTAGCATTAATCTCGGCCCAGACATCTCTCAGCGTTACTCTGTCAGGAATCTCAAGGCGGGACCCTCTGCAAAGTAAACTCATAACATGTAAAACCACCATTTTGCTTTAAATCTTTTGATGCTTTGTTTGTTTATTTGATTCCAGGTTTAATGTCCCCGTCAACACTGTAAAGGTCATTTTGGAGATGTTGCTTCCAATCTGTGGGACTTTTACCCGACATTGAGATGAAATGACATCTCAAGCCCTGTCGCCCAATGAAATCAATATGGTTTATAAGCATGGATGGGCCGACTCGCACCGCTTTGCCTGGGCAGGCTTAGATCCTCTAAGCGGTTTACCAGTACTCACGTGCGGGTCGGATTCAGCTCTGCGTAGAAGCTTCATGCAGCCCATATATTTCTTCAAGCCCCGATGGGCGGGGGCCGTCTTTTGATGCTAATCAGAGAAATAAGCTGAAAAAGTGCCAACAGTGGCAGGCCTGTTAAGGCATGGCATCTAAATTTCTTGTCATGAAAGGAAAACTTAACCCTTAAGGGGAATGGGAACACCTTCAGGGGAGGCAACTTCTGCAAAAGTGTTTTTGTCTCCCATGTCAATAGGGGTCAACTCTTAAAGGAAAGAATTTGCTCCCAATTCTTTCCTTAAAGAGTAGACCCCTTTTCGGTGGAAATGCGCCAATAGAAAAGCGAACAGGAAGTCCTGAAAGTTGTCTCCCTTTGAAAAAAAACGGCAGAAAAATGTGCTAGGTATTCCCGTTCCCCTTAAGACGCCATGAAAAAACTGCACCTGAAAATGTTGTCTGTTTATGTCGTCTGCTGCTTCTTCCTGTTAACTTTTCAAACCTTATTTTACATATGAGCCCCGCCAAGCGAATTTGTGTCTTCGAGCATTCCGTCATGACAAATTTTAACTGCGCATGCCCAGCCATTCAGAGGGGCCAGGGATATGGCTTTCTGTCTGAAGGTTCCTCTTGATTCACTGCTTGTATGAGCGAGCGGCGAAGGTTCTGGCGAGACTGCGCGGATGCGCAGGCTCGCCTGAACCTTCGCTGCTCGCATAGGCGATAATTACCAAAATCGCTTGACGGGGCCCATATAGACACACAGAGTGGACCATGGTCAGAAAGCTCCTAGAGGAACTGGGTTCACACTGTTTGCAAAAATGACCTTTAAAGTAACTGGCAGACGACAAAGCAGACAACAATTAATGTGATTGGCATCATAATATGAAATAAAGGCACTGCTTTTTGAGCAAACACACTCATTTACACCCCTATCTATCTATCTATCTATCTATCTATCTATCTATCTATCTATCTATCTATCTATCTATCTATCTATATACTATACATTTGGGGCTTATCATCATTTTGTAAATCTTGGGAAGGTAGAAATCCACAGGTAGCCAGATAGCTCACTGTGTCTCATACAATTTCCATGGCTTTATTTTATACCCCTGAGTGATAGTTTGCGAAAAGTTGTAATTGCTTGGCCAGACGAGAAGCGCTTTCAACCCTACCGAGAAGTTCCGGTAAATGCTTCGGCATATGCTCCGGTTACTCGTTGGTCCAGTCGCGGTGCTTGGTTTTACCGTCTTACCTTCGCGGCTCAGTGCGGTACGTTTCAGTTAATTTAAACGCATGACGTAGTTTCGAAGCTTTCCCGCGACCAAACTTCATCGTTTGATGCATCAGTCTTGAAAAGAGCTTTTTTAAAATTATTTCGACGCATTTTGTGTTTCTGTTGTAATAGATCTTAACTCCCTTTGGTTTTGAGAAGCACTTTTTGGATAGGAATACAATTCTCATGAACTCTGTAAAGATGGCGGATTATCGCGAGAAATTGAACGAGATTCCAGGCGAGATTTGGGTGCCTAAGTATGTTGTCCAGTCTCTCTACAGTAAAGCAAACACTTCGTGTGTTTGCTATTAACATGCTCCTGTGTAAAAAATGGTGCTCTACAACTAACGTTTTTGATAGCTTTCTTATTCTTTAGTCCAAATATTGATTGTGGGTGCTCATTAGAACCGTCCCAATGAGGTGGTTTGACCAAGTACCAACAATCAATGTTTTGTGAAGGAAAGTAATGAATAACATGTAAACCCCACTTTTTTCTACCTAAAGTGGGATTTAGATGGGTGTTCATTGCACTGAATTGTCTACATGATGAACTTTTTACAACTAAGCCCAGTTCTTTTGAAAATTATCAGCTTAAGCCTTGACCTACTGAGCCCGGATTTGTCTTATCTTTCAAACAATGTAGATCCAGATCAGATGGCTTCTGAAGAAGCCATCTGATCTGAATCTTCATTGTTTGCCATTCAGTTTAATAATTTGTTGCAATAGTTTGCATCAAGTAATCTGATTGGTTGATAATCAGTAGTGGGTGTGGCATATTTTAATATTCAGCAGGTCAAAGGTTAACAAGCTCATTAGTGGTCAAGATGTCAATCATTATCCTGCTGAACATGACAACCCCTTCCTTTGCAAACAATGCAGATCCAGATCAGATGGGCCACTGATCAGGATCTACACTGCTTGTCATTTAGTTTGTGAATTTGCATGAATACATTATATCAAGTTCTTTGAATGGTTGATTGTCATTACACTAACGCATTTTTTACATCTCAAAAATGGCTACTTTTCTGACGAAAATCAGTGATATTTTTCTTCTTTATACTGCAAACATAGGTTATGGGTGCTCGTTAGAACCGCCTCATTGATAATAATGCTCATAATGCAGCATCTGATCAGGGTCTACTCTGTTTGTTAAGATGATTTTCCATCAAAAATATAATAAATCATCATCATCATCATCATCATCATCATCGGAGTTTTCTCAATAAAAGTCAAAAATATAGAGCCAGCACTCTTTAAATGTTTTTTTTCTTTGATTTGAGGTTTAAAGCCTCAGTCAACACTGTAAAGGTTATTTTGGAGATGCTGCTTCCAATTTTATGGGACTTTTACCCGACAATGAGATGAAAGGACATCTCAAGCCCTGTCGCCCAGTGAAACCAAAAATGTATATAAGCATGGACGGTCCGACTCACACCGCTTTACCTGTGCAGGCTTTGATCCTCTAAGTGCTTTACCAGTACTCGTGTGTAGTGGGTTTCAGCTCTGCGTAGAAGCACCATGCAGCCCATTTATTTCTTAAAGCCCAAATGGGCGGGGGCCGATATAACGAAGGAAAAGTCCATCAAGAAACAATGGGTAAAACAAATGAACTTACTTGTAGGCTGAGATATGAACAGGCAGGTATATATCTACATCAATGATGAACACTGTTTGATTCATTCCAGCATGTATCACGCCTGTCTTGTCACCCCATAACCAATCAATGTTGGCTCTTACTGCCTCGTTCCAGGAATCACTTAAAATAGCCATATGAGCTTTGCCACTAACTTCCACCTCTTTAAAATTGTATAGCGAGCCTTCTTGATCCAGCCAGGTAATACCACCGCATTCGCTAATATCGTCATAAATTCCGTCATTGATATGTCTGCGATCTCCAGCACTGATCACTTGAGCTTTGGGATAAGCATGGCCATTGTTGTTTATTGTGAGTTTTTGTTTGAGAATTTTTCCAGTAGGCGAGATGGACTCCACAAACACGGTTCCGGCTCCACCTGTTTCAAATGGACTGGTTCCTGGCAAAAAGGAAGTCAACATTTAAGTTATAAATCACAACTAACACACTATTGAGTATTTTCAAACTACAGTAAAACCTGTCATTGTGGTCAACTCTATTAAGCAAGCAACCTGTCTTAAGAAAGCATGCATTTGGTTCCCCAAAAAGGCAAATGCATTAAAATTTGCCTGTACATGTATTAAGCAGGCACCTGTCTTGAGCAACACATTTTGGCCAACCCTTAAGTGTTTGGACTGTATTACCGTAATTATTCTAAGTTTTGGAAAAGACAGGCCTATGCAAACAGTGAAGACCCAGAACAGACTGTTCCTAATGGAGCAATCTGATCATGGTCTGCACCGTTTGTCATTCCAGCTGCACTTTTTGGACTCCTTACTTGATTGTGAAATGAATTTGTTCAAATTTTATGAGAATTACAGCAAGTCCTCAAGGTGTCCAAATTTTTAGGATTTTTACAGTATTTTCTGACTTTTCTGAATCCAAACATTATGGTATAAAATATGTTACTGTCTATAGGCAAACATCTCATTTCAAACAGATTGATATACACCGGAGACAGAAAAAGGAACTAGAGCTATCACTAAAGGTGATGAATACCCCTACAAAAACTGCCTTGATAGTACAACAGTGGCATTTTGCAATTTTTTCACTTGAAAGGGGCCATAACTATGTCGAAAATTGACGAATTGTAGTGGAAATCGAACTTGACCTGTATTTTATGATGTTACATCAGTGTACCAAAAATTATAAAGATCAAAGAAGCGTTTTTTGAGTTATCGTCTGGAAACCAAGTCAACAGACCGACCAACCGACCGACCGACCGACAAGCTCACTCCTATATACTCCCCCAAATTTCATTTGTGGGGGTATAACTAAGCATCACTTCTCACTGCATTATGACATAACTGATGACATCATCAATGACATCATTGATTTTGTTTTTAGTTGACGTTTAACATCCCTGTCAACATTGTATAAGTCATTTTGGAGATGTTGCTTCCAATTTTGTAAAACTTTTACCCGACATTGAGATGAAATGACATTTCAAGCCCTGTCACCCAATAAAACCAATAGAGTTTATAAACATGGACGGTCCGACTTGCACCTCATTGCCTGGGCAGGCTTAAATCCTCTAAGCGGTTTACCAGTACTAATGTGCGGTCGGTTTCAGCTCTGCGTGGAAGCATCATGTAACCCATATATTTCTTCAAGCCTCAGTGGGCGGAGGACATCATGCTGACTGACAAGCGATTAGCACAACATCTACTGAAATAGAATCACTTACTGAAACACTTAATGGAATGAAGTGAACAGAACTAATTATTTGAAGACCACAGAACTACAGTAAAATTCCTATATTAAGACCACCTTTGGGACTGTTCAAAAGTGGTCTTTAAGATCACTTTTGAACAGTGCCAAAGGAGGTCTCTGTCCAGAGGACAGTGTACGCAGAAAAGACAAAAAAAAGAATACCGTATTCGTCCTATTTACCGCACCGTGCACTTAGTTTTTTCAAAATTGTATGAAAATATTGTGGTGAAAAATCTACCTAATAAGCACACACTCAATACCAAAAAAAATAAGAAAAAAAGCTTCCGATATGATTATTTTATAGAGTTGAATTTCAGCATAGGGGTTCACCACATATACATGTGATTTCCCCGGGTCAAAGATGCAGCAAAACTCAATATGAATTTGTTGGGAGGTTACTGTAAAGTGTGCGCTTGTGTATTTTTTTCCAGAAAAAGCTTGGGTGTGTGCTTATAGGAGCATGTGCGATAAATAGGTCGAATACGGTAACTGCAACCTACTAAAAAAGCTTCTAAAAGCAAATTTAGTCTTAATTTTAGGTGGTCTTAATTTCTTAATAGCGGAATTTTACTGTTTATTCGACCTCCACAACAAAACATGAAAACTGTTGATGAAACAAGCCTTTGGCAAGTTCTATAAGTTCTGTGAGAAGTGGGTGAAAGCGTGAGAGTTTGTTTATCATACATTAAGAAAACACGCCTATACAAATACATTGTAAACTTTACCACCGAAAAACTAAAATTTAAAGCTGAAAACTTGTGATATTTTTCTTATTTCTGCTCAAAATATAGATTGTGGGTACTCGTTTGAACTGTCTCGATTAATATTTTTCTTGTTTCTGCTCAAAATATAGATTGTGGGTACTCGTTAGAACTGCCTCACTGAGGCAGTTCAAAAAGTACCCACAATCTATATTTTAGAGCAGAAATAAGAAAAATAAGGTTTACCCCTTTACACCCCAGTTTTACTGTATAAAAGTGGGGTTCAATGGGGTCAAATTTATATAGGCGTGTTTTCGTGATGTAGAATTTCATTGACTACTGACAGTACATGCCTCTCAAACAGAAAAAAAAAACATGTTTAATAAAGCAGCAGGTAAGGAACATCCCTTTAAACCCTATTTTATAAAGAGAAAACAAGGGGATTGTGGGGTTATTCATTAGTTTTCTTAATTGTACATAGAAACATAGATTGTGAGATATCCTTGGAACAGCCTCAATGTGGCGGTTCTAGACAATACCCACAATCTATATTTGGACTAGAAATAAGAAGTAAATAAAAACATTTCATTCGAAAATACTAGTTTTTGAGACACAGTCAACCCTCTTTATACCGACATTCTTTACAATGGCAAAACTCGTTATAACGGCAATTTGAATGGAGTGATTACTTAGCTAAAGGCTTAGCCTCTGTTCCGAGCGGCGTGGGCTTCTCTCAGGTTGGAAATGCACATATCGAATCCATAGTCATGAAAGAATCTTGCAATTTAATACTCCAAGAATCAAAATTTTATGTTATAGGTATTTGTTAGAATATCAACATTTGTTTCTTGGAGTAATGCTGTGGAAAAGACCTTTTATAACCTATCATACTCCTAACTGGGATTCCTTATAATGGCAAATTCATTATAACAGCACAATAATAGAGAACAAATACTGTTATTATAAAATGGATATGTGTGATGTCACAATGACATTAGTCATGTGACAACTTTTGCTGATCTCATGAACACCCATTAGGAAAACAATAATGGTGTCCAACATGGGGTCAGAAGTTACACATCAAACACGCAAGAATATTCGATTTTGGGTAAAAATGATAACATCTTTGTTATTTCTGCTTTTAACATAGATTGTGAGTGCTCGAGTACCCACAATCTATGTTAAAAGCAAAAATAAGGCAGATAATGAATACCCCCATAAATCCCACTTTTCTCTATATAAAGTGGGTTTTAGAGGGGTCTTCATTTCACGGATTTGTTATCATGATGACCTTCAATGTCAGGTAAAATCACTCACCTCCATAAGCATCTAGGGTGATATTCAGTTTATTGACGTTGTCACACCTGATAGAGATTCTACCTCCCCCACCACCACCTCCTCCATTAGATGAGGACCCTCTGCCATTACCGCCATTAGCTGACATTCTGCCGTGTCCGACAATTTCCTCACATTCTATCCAGATGGAGCCACCAGCCCCGCCACCTGAAACACAAATGAGCCAGTGCATAACATAACCTACAATAGCCCTTTTCTTGCTGAATATTCAGTTTAGCCACACCCATTTTTGTCTCTGAACCAATCAGATTACTTGATGTCAATTATTGCTACAAATTCATGAACTGAATGCCAGTGTAGATCCAGATCAGATGGCTTCTGAAGAAGCCATCTGATTAGGATCTACACTGTTTGCAAAGAAAAGGGTTGTCGTGAACAGCAGGATGAGAGTTAATACTGGTGTGACAGCAGAGACTCAAATCAACCTGCGCACCCATCCACTATAACAAGACCTTATGCTTACGTCTCTTTGCTTAGATACTAGCCTATAGTAGGTAAATGCGATCAGTGAAGACTCTAAACAGACTGCGGGAATGCCCAGGCTGATCTGAGTCTTCACTGGTCGCTCAAGACTCAAGAATTTGTCACCATTCTAAAACTTTGAGAACAACAACTTTTGTGCTCAACGGAGCAGAGAATGAAACGTTTTGTAATCATGGAACAAGATTTCAAATGGGACCAGTTTTCAAGTGATTAAAAACTGTTACCTTACATTAATCCATTTTGTACCGGAAACCCCAAAACGTGTACCCTAGCTAACAGTGCAGGCCCAGATCAGATGCTGCAGAATGCAGCGTCTGAACGAAGCCTACACTGTTTGCAGGAAGTTCAGCTATTTTCCGAATAGTTTTAGAAGAAAACACAACCTGACACCCCTTTATTTTTAAATGGACTCCTGCGAATCTATATATAAGGAGGAAGATTCCATTTGGTAAAAAAGGGTTAATTTTTATCATTATCACCACAAACCTTATATCACATGAATTTGTGTGCCACAGAATGAGTATATTGTCATTTGCATCCACAAATAAATCTTTCTTGAATGATACAGAACGTTTTAAACGGACACATTTTATGATTTTTTCCTAAAAGGACACATTTTATGATTTTAGGGGTTATTTGCTCAAATTCCATGTTACCATATACAGTAAAGTTTCTATATTAAGACCATCTTTAGGACTGTTCAAAAGTGGTCGTACAGACCACTTTTGAACAGTCCCAAAGGTTGTCTCGGAACAAAGGACATTGGTTGAAGAAAACGCGAAGAAAGAATTACTGAAACCTTCAAAATAAGCTTATTATAGCAGAATAAGTCTTAATTTTAGGTGGTCTTAATAGCAGAATTTCACTGTATATATGATACTGATCCTAACTTACAAATCCTAAGTATTGTGACAAACAGGCCTAAACAAACAGTGCAGACCCTGATGCCAATCACAACAATTGTCGTCTGCTTTGACATCTGCTGGTTACTTTTCAAGTCATTTTTGCAAACAGTGTGGACCCAAATCAGACTGCTCCTCAAGGAGCAGTCTGATTTGTGTCCACACTGTTTGCCTGTATGCAAAAATATTTTTAAAAAGTTTGCAAAAAAAAAACAAAAAAACAAGAGGCCCATGGGCCACTAAGCTGACCAGAGCTCAGGTGGGCACTGCCAAATTGCAGCCATGTATTTTAACATGATATCATTTTAATCTGCCAAATGAACCCCCATATCCAAATGAGCATCAATGTGGACTCAGTATATGAAACATTAGGCCTTTTATGAAGTAGAGGGGGTGGGGCATGGACCCAATGGAGCCCTGGTTGGTATCACTAAATGTGTCTTATCACAAAGAACAAGAATATATATGGTTTAGCAGTGGGGATCTGCATGGCTGGAGATATAAGTGGAGGGGTTGGAGCATGCCCTGTCGTTCCCAGGAAAGCCCAAGATTGTTGTCCCTAAATGTGTCTCATCATAAGGACCAAGTATATATATGGTTTAGGGGTGGGAATCTGAACGGTTTCCAAGATATCCTTTCATGAAGTGGAAAGGAGAGGACTGGCCCCTGCGGACACCCCTACAGTAGGTGTGCTAATAATAAGGAACAAGAACATATATGAATATGGGGTGGGGATTTGAATGGTTTCTGAAATATATGGCCTTTTATGAAGTGGAAGGGCGGGGCACATTGCCTCAGCACAAAGAGACCCCCAAGTTGGTGTGACTGAATGAGTCTTATAATAAGGAACAAGAATATATATGGTTTAGGGTGGGGATCTGAACTATTTCTGAGATATGTGGCTTTTAATGAAGTCAAGCGGTGGAGCAAGGCCTGGGCATGCCCCGGGGACCCACAAGCTGGTGTCAATGAATGTGCCTTATCATAAGGAAGATGAATATATATGGTTTAGGGGTGGGGCTCTGAACAGTTTCTGAGATATAAGGCTTTTTGTGAAGTGCAGGGGTGGGGCAAGGCCAAGGGAAACCCCCAGGTTGGTGTCAATGAAAGTGTCTTATCATAAGGTACAAGAATATATATGGTTTAGGGGTGGGGATCTGTAAGGTTTCCGAGATATTGTGATATTATGAAATGGAGGGGGTGGGGCATGGCCCCAGCACATCCCTGGGGACCCCCAGATTGGTGTCACTGAATGTGTCTCATCATAATGAACAAGAACATATATGGTTTAGGGGTGGGGATCTGAACAGTTTCTGAGATATATGGCCTTTTGTGAAGTGAAGGGGTGGGGCATGGCTCCGGATCACCCCGGAAGACCCCCAATTTGGGGTCAATGAATGCATCTTATCATAAGGAGCAAGAATATATATGGTTTAGGGGTGGGGGTCTGTAAGGTTTCCGAGATATTGGGCCTTTTATGAAATGGAGGGGCGGGACATGGCCCAGGCACATCCCGGGGGACCCCCAGTTTGATGTCACTGAATGCGTCTTATCATAAGGAACAAGAGTATATAGGGTTCAGGGGTGGGGATCTGAATGGTTTCCGAGATATTGGGCCTTTTATGAAGTGGAGGGGGTGGGGCATGGCCTCGGCACATCCCGGAGGACCTCCAGGTTGGTGTCACTGAATGCGTCTTATCAATAGGAACAAGAATATATATGTTTAAGGTGTGGGGATCTGTAAGGTTTCTGAGATATAAGTCATTTTATGAAGTACTGGGGGCGGGGCATGGCCCCGGCACAACCTACTGGACCCCCAGGTTGACATACAAGAGGGCCATGATGGCCCTGAATCGCTCACCTGAATCCAAGATGTTTCAAAGCTTATGGAAATGAAGGATTCACTGCTTTAAGGAGATGTGGACCAAAGATTTTTCTTTGGAGGTTATTTTTCATTGTAGTGGAATTTGAAGGTTTTTCTATTTTTAGCTCTGGTGTCCATTTTGTTTAACAGAGCGGAACAGTTGAGGCAATTTTTAAAGAGGGTCACTCAAGGAACATTCCTGTGAAATTATTTTCAAATCGGGCTCTTTGCCTAGGAGAAGATGTCATTTAAAGGTTTTTCTATATTTAGCTCTGGTGGCCATTTTGTTTAACGAGCGAAACGATTTAGACAATTTTGAAAAAGGGTCACTCGACGAACGTTCCTGTGAAATTATTTCCTAATCGTGCCATTTGCCTTGGAGGAGCTGTCATTTAAATGTTATTCTATATTTAGCTCTGGTGGCCATTTTGTTAAACAGAGTGGAACAATTTAAGCAATTTTGAAAGAGGGTCACTCAAGGAACATTCCTGTGAAGTTATTTTCAAATCTGGCCATTTGCATAGGAGGAGATGTCATTTGAAGGTTTTTCTATTTTTATCTCTGGTGGCCATTTTGTTTAACGGAGTGGAACGATTTAGGCAATTTTGAAAGAGGGTCACTCAAGCAACATTCCTGTGAAATTATTTTCAAATCGGGCCATTTGCCTAGGAGGAGATGTCATTTAAAGGTTTTTCTATTTTTGGCTCTGGTGGCCATTTTGTTTAACGGAGCAGAATGATTAAGGCAATTTTGAATGAGGCTCACTCAAGGAACGTTCCTGTGAAATTATTTTCAAATTGGGCCATTTGCCTAGGAGGAGATGTCATTAAAAGGTTTTTCTATTTTTAGCTCTGGCGGCCATTTTGTTTAATGGAGCGGAACGATTTAGGCAATTTTGAAAGAGGGTCACTCAAGGAACATTCCTGTGAAGTTATTTTCAAATCGAGCCATTTGCCTAGAAGAAGATATCATTTAAAGATTTTTCTATTTTTAGCTCTGGCGGCCATTTTGTTTAACGGAGCGGAACGATTTAGGCAATTTTAAAAGAGGGTCACTCAAGGAAAGTTCCTGTGAAATTATTTTCAAATCGGGCAATTTACCTAGGAAGAGATGTCATTTAAATTTTTTTCTATTTTTAGCTCTGGCGGCCATTTTGTTTAACGGAGCGGAACAATTTAGGTAATTTTGAAAGAGGGTCACTCAAGCAACATTCCTGTGAAATTATTTTCAAATCTGGCCATTTGCCTAGGAGGAGATGTCATTTAAAGGTTTTTCTATTTTTGGCTCTGGTGGCCATTTTGTTTAACGGAGCAGAATGATTAAGGCAATTTTGAAAGAGGCTCACTCAAGGAACATTCCTGTGAAATTATTTTCAAATTGGGCCATTTGCCTAGGAGGAGATGTCATTTAAAGGTTTTTCTATTTTTAGCTCTGGTGGCCATTTTGTGTAACGGAGCGGAACGATTTAGGCAATTTTGAAAGAGGGTCACTCAAGGAACATTCCTGTGAAGTTATTTTCAAATCGAGCCATTTCCCTAGAAGAAGATGTCATTTAAAGGTTTTTCTATTTTTAGCTCTGGTGGCCATTTTGTTTAACGGAGCGGAACGATTTAGGCAATTTTGAAAGAGGGTCACTGAAGGAACGTTCCTGTGAAATTATTTTCAAATCGGGCCATTTGCCTAGGAAGAGATGTCATTTAAAATTTTTTCTATTTTTAGCTCTGATGGCCATTTTGTTTAACGGAGCGGAACGATTTAGGTAATTTTGAAAGAGGGTCACTCAAGCAACATTCCTGTGAAATTATTTTCAAATCGGGCCATTTGCCTAGGAGGAGATGTCATTTAAAGGTTTTTCTATTTTTGGCTCTGGTGGCCATTTTGTTTAACGGGGCAGAATGATTAAGGCAATTTTGAAAGAGGGTCACTCAAGGAACGTTCCTGTGAAATTAATTTCAAATTGGGCCATTTGCCTATGAGATGTCATTTAAAGGTTTTTCTATTTTTAGCTCTGGCGGCCATTTTGTTTAACGGAGCGGAACGATTTAGGCAATTTTGAAAGAGGGTCACTCAAGGAACATTCCTGTGAAGTTATTTTCAAATCGAGCCATTTGCCTAGAAGAAGATGTCATTTAAAGGTTTTTCTATTTTTAGCTCTGGCGGCCATTTTGTTTAACGGAGCGGAACGATTTAGGCAATTTTAAAAGAGGGTCACTCAAGGAAAGTTCCTGTGAAATTATTTTCAAATCGAGCCATTTGCCTAGAAGATGTCATTTAAAGGTTTTTCTATTTTTAGCTCCGGCGGCCATTTTGTTTAACGGAGCGGAACGATTTAGGTAATTTTGAAAGAGGGTCACTCAAGGAACATTCCTGTGAAGTTATTTTCAAATCGAGCCATTTGCCTAGAAGAAGATGTCATTTAAAGGTTTTTCTATTTTTAGCTCTGGTGGCCATTTTGTTTAACGGAGCTGAACGATTTAGGCAATTTTGAAAGAGGGTCACTCAAGGAACGTTCCTGTGAAATTATTTTCAAATGGGGCCATTTGCCTAGGAAGAGATGTCATTTAAAGGTTTTTCTATTTTTAGCTCTGGCGGCCATTTTGTTTAACGGAGCGGAATGATTTAGGTAATTTTGAAAGAGGGTCACTCAAGCAACATTCCTGTGAAACTATATCAAAATCCATTCACTGGTTTAGGAGAAGATGTCATTTAAGTAAATTGTTGACAGAAGCACGACGCACAACGGACGACGGACATTGACCGATTACAATAGCTCACCTTGAGCCTTCGGCTCAGGTGAGCTAAAAAGCATATGGCTGAGAGAAGTTTACTAAAGGAACATTTCTATGGAAGTTTTGTCAAAATATCTGCAAAGGCTTTGTAGTTAATGCCATTTTTCAATTTTCCCCATTATAAGTCTATGGAAAATCTAAGTTGCCATAGCAACCAAACTAAAGAGCCAAATTTCATAAAAAACACAAAACCTGTAAAGGCAAATATGGTGAATATTTCCATAAACTTTCAGCCTCATAGAGCATATGGTTTCTGAGGAGATGATTTTTTAAGTTTTTTTTTTTTTTTTTCTATTTTTTCATTTTGGTTTCCATGGCAACCAATACAAATGAGCAGTAGGCCTAAAATCATATGGCAGATAGTAGATTGCCTAAGGAATATTTCTATGAAAGTTTTGTCAAAATATCTGCAGTGGCTTGGCAGTAAATGCCATTTTTCAATTTTCCCAATTATAAGTCTATGGAAACTCTAAGTTGCCATAGCAACCAAACCAATGAGCCGAATTTCATAAAAAACACAAACTTTCAATCCCCCAACCCAAGGATGCTACAGATGAAATTTGGACTCAATCGGCCCAGTGGCTTCAGAGGAGATGTCGTTTGAAAATGTTAAAGCCAGACGACGACGACGACAACGACGGACAACTGCCTATCCTATAAGCTCCCCCGGAGCCTTTGGCTCTGGTGAGCTAAAAATTTAGCAGACGACATAAGTAGACGACATTTTCAGCTGTAGTTTTTCTCGGCTTCTTAAGGGTTAACATATTTTTCTAATTTCTATTCCAAACTTGGGTTGTAGGTGCTCATTAGAACTGCCTCATTCAGGCAATTCTAAAGAGTTCCACGAACTCTTTTGAGTAGAATTTAGTAAATAATGTATACCCTTGTAAACCCCAGTTTTTTTCCATATAAAGTGGGGTTTACAATGTGTTCATTTCATGGAATTGTTAGCTTGATCATACCTGCTCCAGTGTCAAATCTTGAGTCAGGCGCCAATCCACTTGCTGATATATGTCCATCAACATCGACATGGCGACTACGTATTGTCAGTCGACCACCACCAGCACCACCAAGCCCCATGGGAACTATCTGGTTACCATAGTTACCATCACCAAAATACAGGTGATCTGCAAGACATCATATTAATGCAATTTAACCCTTAATACAACAAACAAAACTGCATTGCAGATAGCATTCATTTTTATACTTTACTGCGAAAATCAGACTTTACAGATTAGTGAAAATAAGACTTTACAGATTAGTGAAAATCAGACTTTTCAGATTAGTGAAAATCAGACGCTACAGATTAGCGAAAATCAAACTTTACAGATAAATGAAAATCATACTTTACAGATTAGTGAAAATCAGACTTTACAGATTAGTGAAAATCAGACTTTACAGATCATATGAATCACCAGCCAACAGAAAATGGGAGTTTTGGTTTATTGAAACCCTTCCCAATAGGCAAATGATGTCATATCATGTTGCATTGATGCTTATGGAACATTACATGTACATTGTGTGCCCACTGGGCTCCAAAACTACTTCATTAATGAAAACAGGGACACAACCGAAATAAGTGGAAATTTGAACTCGTTCTGAAGTCCCTAGAGGCTTCTTCCAAATATCCATATATTTTATGATAATTTGTTGAATTTTTTTTTTCTGATATCTTATCATATGTATTGGAACAGATATGGCTAAACAAACAGTGTAAACCCAGATGAGATGCCACAGAATGTGGCATCTCATCAGGGTCAACACTGTTTGCCACTCATTCAGCTATCTTAAAACAACATTAAGTACTATATTGTACTTCTTCAGATTTTAGAATAAGTATGGTAAGGGCTGAGATATAGAGAATACCAGGTGCGTGTCTTTTCATATCAAGTTTATCAGGCAAGGCTTCGAGAATGCTTGTAGAATCGTGAGGATTGCCGAGCGATTCTACATGCGTTCTCAAAGCCGAGCCTGATAAACTTGATATCAAATGACACAAATCTGGTATTCTATTTATCAGTTTATCCCCTTGTACACTCTTAAATTAGCAAATTTTTAGTATCAGCTGACCATATTTTTCCTACAATATTTTTATCATTTTTCCCAGTTTTGTCATTTTTCTAGTAGTCCTGTTCATTCATAAAAATGGGTGCTCATTAGATCCACCTCAAAGAGGCGGTTCCAACGAGACCTAAGGGTACTTGTTGCATTTAAGTTGCCATCCCCAGATTCAAGTTTGAACCAAATATCATTAATGAAGCTCTAAAAGTTCTTGAGAAATAAACTTGACCATTACGGTGAACGATAGGGTGGTCGCAATATTTTACAAAGTCAGTGAACCATGAAATATAGGTAATGGTCAAATACGGATGCTTGCATTTAAGTTACTACCCCCAGATACAAGTTTGTACCAAGTATCATTAATAAAGCTCTTATCGTTCTTGAGAAATAAACTTGACCATTAAGGTGAATGCTAGGGTGGTCGCAATATTTTACAAAGTCAGTGAACCATGAAATGTAGGTTAAGGTCAAATTTGGATGCTTGCATTTAAGTTGCCATCCACAGATACAAGTTTGTACAAAATATCATTAATGAAGCTCTTATAGTTCTTGAGAAATAAACTTGACCATTAGGGCGAACGCTAGGGTGGTCGCAATATTTTACAAAGTCAGTGAACCATGAAATGTAGGTCAAGGTCAAATATGGATGCTTGCATTTAAGTAAACATCCCCAGATACAAGTTTGTACCAAGTATCATTAATGAAGCTCTTATAGTTCTTGAGAAATAAACTTGACCATTAGGGTGAACACTAGGGTGGTCGCAATATTTTACGAAGTCAGTGAACCATGAAATGTAGGTCAAGGTCAAATATTGATGCTTGCATTTATGTAACCATCCCCAGATACAAGTTTGTACCAAGTATCATTAATGAAGCTCTTATAGTTCTTGAGAAATAAACTTGAACCTCAGGGTGAACGCTAGGGTGGTCGCAATATTTTACAAAGTCAGTGAACCATGAAATGTAGGTCAAGGTCAAATATGGATGCTTGCATTTAAGTAAACATCCCCAGATACAAGTTTGTACCAAGTATCATTAATGAAGCTCTTATAGTTCTTGAGAAATAAACTTGACCATTAGGGTGAACACTAGGGTGGTCGCAATATTTTACGAAGTCAGTGAACCATGAAATGTAGGTCAAGGTCAAATATTGATGCTTGCATTTATGTAACCATCCCCAGATACAAGTTTGTACCAAGTATCATTAATGAAGCTCTTATAGTTCTTGAGAAATAAACTTGAACCTCAGGGTGAACGCTAGGGTGGTCGCAATATTTTACAAAGTCAGTGAACCATGAAATGTAGGTCAAGGTCAAATATGGATGCTTGCATTTAAGTAAACATCCCCAGATACAAGTTTGTACCAAGTATCATTAATGAAGCTCTTATAGTTCTTGAGAAACTAGACAAAAGTGCCCAGTGGGGCACGTATACCCCCGGCCAGTGCCATCACCTCAGCTGAAACAAGAACTACAAAGGGAAATAACTCTAAAAGGCCTGACCCCTTGGCCCTTATTTTCTTTCCCACAATACAACTAGTCATACTGATCATGTTTGCAAAATTTCAAGTTTCTATGTACAGTAGTTATTGAGAAATCTTTGACCCAAAATAAAAATATACACTATTAAACAGCAAGAACTACAAAGGGAAATAACTCTAAAAGGCCTGACCCCTTGGCCCTTATTTTCTTTCCCACAATACAAGTAGTCATACTGATCATGTGTGCAAAATTTCAAGTTTCTGTGTGAAGCAGTTCCTGAGATATCTTTGACACAAAATAATTGTTTACGGACAGACAGACAGGCGGAAAAGACAAAAACTATATACCCCCATTGCATACTTCGTATGCCGGGGGTATAATAAACTTGACCATTAGGGTGAACGCTAGGGTGGTCGCAATATTTTACAAAGTCAGTGAACCCTGAAATGTAGGTCAAGGTCAAATATGGATGCTTGCATTTAAGTAACCATCCCCAGGTACAAGTTTGACAAAGTATCATTAATGAAGCTCTTATAGTTCTTGAGAAATAACTTTGAACCTCAGGGTGAACGCTAGGGTGGTCGCAAATGTTGACGCCTTGACAAACGGACGGACGGTATATCGCGCCATGCTAAAAGCAGGTGCGACAAAAATGGGGTTCAAGGGGGTCCAAATTATATAGGTGTGTTTTAGTGATGACTCTGGTCATGTGATATGGCAAATATACAAATATTTTTGCAGAAATATATGCTAGCAGCTTTTGCCAAAATGAGGAATGAGAGAGTAAAAACAGGGTAAAAATAAAAGTTGACACCAAAAGTCGGATAAACAATTTATCAATCAATAAATTGGCACCAATAATCAGGTAAACAATTAATCAGTCAATAAATTCCACAAAAATAATTATCGTTACTGATTTGCCAGTGATCAATTACATGGGCCCCGTCAGCGATTTTGGTACTTATCGCCTTTGCGAGCAGCGAAGGTTCAGGCGAGCCTGCGCATCCAATGTTGTGTCTAAACTAGCTGGATGAGGTGCGAACAGAGCAGACCCTAATGAGACTATAAGAATCTTATATGGGTGTGAGGGGTGGATGGAAAAATCCGTCCCGAGGGTCACTGTCCGGCATCACGAGGCTTGCCGAGTGATGCCGGACAGTGATCCTGAGGGACGGATTTTTCTATCCACCCCTCACACCCATGTAGGATTCTTTTTCTTGCATACCTTCCATTTCTATTGCGAATTTTTAATGCTACTGTCACTTCGGTTACCGCCGTCCGCCATTTTGTGATGACACAACAGGAATGTTTAGTTACGTCCCGCATGACAACGTCGCGCATGAGGTTGTAATCAACCAGTGCATTTATCAAACACGCGATTAAATTCGATTTGGGGTCGGAACACCAGGGTCAGAACATAAATTTCTATCCCAGGGTAAAATCACGGATTTCCTTGTCTGGTGTGCAAGAAACCACAATCTGTGACGTCTCCTCTCAGTCTATTACAAAAACAAGCCTATTCAAATATATTGGTAAAATTTTACCACCAAAAAATAAAATTTTCAGGTAAAAATCCTGATATGTTTTCATATTTTTGTTGAAATCCCAAGACTGATTATACATTATCTTTTCAGCTCTGATTAGCCAGCCCTGGTAAAAATAAGGGTGATAACTACAAGTACATTACCATGATGGTAGCCAAATCCTCCATGGTTGCCATACTGCACTGGCGCATACATGGAATCACAACCTTGACCTACTTTAGTGAGGGCAGAGCCTCTACCGCCGCTGCCACCATGGCCCCCACCACTGCCTCCGGACTTGGAACCTGTTGATGATAAATCAAGACAATCATACATGTACACATGCATTTATCAAATGAACAGCCTTGTAAATTCTTATTTACCCTCATCATGCTAGAATGGGATTTATCATATGACATCATGTTTGAGAATGTAATAACGCTATGTAATAAATTCAGTAATCCACAGTGGATTAAATATGCAAATTAGCGATATACACCCCATAATGTTACATGTACGACATCTTAAACGTCAAATTTACTAATGGCCGAATATTGACATTTTTGTACAAAAATTGTGAATTAAATGTGTTTTAAATGTCATATGATAAATATTATCTTATTAAACTATTTGAGGAAAAGGGATAAAATGCTCAGCAAAGCCTTGCATTTTACACCTTTTCCTCAACTTGTTTAATAAAATTCAATAATACATGAACACTCACGTAAGATCCTCTATATAAACTTTTTTTAAAAACTGTATGGATCCAGATGTGGAATGCTGCATTGCAGTGGTAAAGCATCAGATTTGAGATCCAGAGGTAGCCGGTTTGATACCCGAAAGCACCTAGTGTTGTTTCCTTGAGGAAGAGACTTTATCCACATTGCTTAGTACTGGTTCCTACCCAGGAAAAGAGGGCCACATGGAAGATTAGTACTAGTACTTAGTGTTACTCTCTGTAAATAAGGTCTATTATTATTATAATTATAGATCAGCAGGCTTCTGGGAAGCCAGCTGATTAGGATCTATACTGTTTTCCATTCTGCTTCTGAATCCATAGTAAAAATTGAAATCATGTAACATAAATTCGGAAAAATCATGTAACACAAATGAAAATTTGGGGAGGAGTTTAGTATATTGAAAGATTCAGCATAGGTAGGGTAAATACTAAGAAAACTGATCATTGCGTTCCCTTCTACTTTTTATTTCTGTTCAAGAACATCTAATTTTCAGACACCTGAAGATTGCAATGACCACCATAGGTGTGGTTTGTAAACATTCCATTTGCCACTTTCTGTATTTTTCCAGTGAGGTTTCGAACAAGTACAATTTACTGTTTTGTTTAAAAATAGCT
This sequence comes from Lucinisca nassula, assembly GCA_963580285.1. Lineage (NCBI taxonomy): Eukaryota > Metazoa > Mollusca > Bivalvia > Lucinida > Lucinidae > Lucinisca > Lucinisca nassula. The sequence continues at coordinate 11,344,601 of OY757018.1, forward strand.
GAATTAGTGGCAAACAGTGTAAACCCTGATGAGATGCTGCAATATGCATTACAACATCCTAAGGGACGTTTTCTCATAATTCAGCTCAATCTTGGAAGCATTTAAGGGTAATGGATACACCGTCAGGGGAAGCAAATCCTGCTAAAGTATTTTTGTCTCCCATGTATATAGGGGTCAACTCTTAAAGCTCCTCAGGAGTAAATTCTTTCCTTTAAGAGTAGATCCCTTTTTCAGTGGGACAGGGCTTATAGAAAAGTGAACAGGAAGTCCCGAAAGTTGTCTCCCTTTGAAAAATGGCGGAAAAATCTGTCAGGTGTTCCCATTCCCCCAAAATGTCAATCACAACAATTGCTGTCTGCTTTGTTGTCTGCTGATTATTTTAAAAGCCATTGTTGCAAACTGTCTGCTCCTCTCTGAGCAGTCTGCTCACGGTTCACACAGTTTGCCTGTATACAAAAATATTTTCAATGCAGAAGACTCTGCAGACGGCATAAACAGACGACATATTCAGATGCAGTCTTTCATGGCATCTTAACCCTTGTCCTGCTGAACCCGGTGTAACAGTTTATCTTTACCCCCTGGGTAGCTTTACCCCCGGGGGTAAAGATATCCCGGGATATCTTTACCCCCACCCTGGATATCTTCACCCCCGGGGGTAAAGATATCCCGGCTGGGATATCTTTACCCCCGGGGGTAAAGCTATACTGGCCAGGATATCTTTACCCCCACCCCAACTTTTGGGTATAAACTATTTTCTTAATGCCCAATTCCTTCTTATATGTAAGTGGAGCAAGATAGTGGACTCGATGTATCACTTTAACATTTTTTCGTTTCAATCATGACTTGGACTAAAAGAACTACCCTTAGTAAGAAATATGACCATATTATAGAGGGAAATGATTATTTAATAACTTCTTTTTTGCATATTTTCTTATTCAAAATGTTGCTTATGACAACCTTTCATAATCTTGCATTATCCCTGTCAGTCGTAAAATGGGCGGTGGTGGTGAGTGGAAAGGCGGGGGTAAAGATATCCTGGCTGGGATATCTTTATCCCCGGGGGTAAAGCTAAACTGGCCAGGATATCTTTACCCCCAGGGGTAAAGCTGGGGGTAAAGCTAAACTGGCCAGGATATCTTTACCCCCACCCCAACTTTCGGGTATAAACTATTTTCTAAATGCCCAATTTTTTCTTACATGTAAGAGAAGCAAGATAGTGGACTCGATGTTTCACTTGAACATTTTTCTTTACAATCATGACTCGGACTAATAGAACTACCCTCGGTAAGAAATACAACCATATTATAGAGGCAAATGATTATTTAATAACTTCTTTTTGTATATTTTCTTATTCAAAATGTCCCTTATGACAATCTTTCATAAACTTGCATTATCCCTGTCAGTTGTGAAATGGGTTGTGGTGGTGAGTGCAAAGGCGGGGGTAAAGATATCCCGGCTGGGATATCTTTACCCCCGGGGGTAAAGCTAAACTGGCCAGGATACCTTTACCCCCACCCCAACTTTTGGGTATAAACTATTTTCTAAATGCCAAATTTCTTCTTATATGTAAGAGAAGCAAGATAGTGGACTCGATGTTTCACTTTAACATTTTTCGTTTCAATCATGACTCAGACTAATAGAACTACCCTTAGTAAGAAATATGACCATATTATAGAGGCAAATGATTATTTAAGAACTTTTTTTTGTATATTTTCTTATTCAAAATATTGCTTATGACAATCTTTCATAATCTCGCATTATCCCTGTCAGTCGTGAAATGGGTGGTGGTGGGGACTGGAAAGGCGGGGGTAAAGATATCCCGGCTGGGATATCTTTACCCCGGGGGGGTAAAGCTAAACTGGGCAACTGGGCAGGATATCTTTACCCCCACCCCAACTTTTGGGTATAAACTATTTTCTAAATGCCCAATTTCTTCTTATCTGTAAGAGAAGCAAGATAGTGGACTAGATGTTTCACTTTAACATTTTTCATTTCAATCATGACTCGGACTAATAGAACTACCCTTGGTAAGAAATACGACCATTGATTATTTAATAACTTCTTTTTGTACATTCTTCTAAATTATATTTCCGCAGGGAAAATAACAAATAGTCTATGAATTAAAAATCACTTTAAGAAATTGTATAGTTTCTTATTCAAAATGCCCCTTATGACAATCTTTCATAATCTTGCATTATCCCTGTCAGTTGTGAAATGGGTGGTGGTGAGTGGAAAGGCGGGGGTAAAGATATCCTGGCTGGGGTATCTTTACCCCCGGGGGTAAAGCTAAACTGGCCAGGATATCTTTACCCCCACCCCAACTTTTAGGTATAAAACTATTTCTTAATGCCCAATTTCCTCTTATATGTAAGTGAAGCAAAAAAACCCAAAACAAGCATAATTAAACCATACAGCTTGCAAGAATATTTTTTTCACATCTTATACCATTGCTCATGGGTGGAGGTGAAGATTTCATGGCTGGGATAGGGTGACCCCCACCACCCCAAAAAAAATCAAGACTTTGGAAAACCCAGACAAGCACACTTCTCAACAATGGAAGGTATACTGATGTCCAATGGTCTATGGTTGACATAACATCACCACAAGCTAGCTTTCATGAAACACGATTTCACATCTCTACCATTGCTCATGGGTGGGGGTAAAGATATCCCGGCCGGGATACCTTCACCCCCACCTTGCCACACACCACCACAACCACCACCACTCACAACTGACAGGGTTAATGCAAGATTAAGAAAGATTGTCATAAGCAAGGTGTTGACTAAGAAAATAAACAAAATGAAGTTATTAAACGGTCATATGCCTCTATAATATGGTCATATTTCTTACTTAGGGTAGTTCTATCAGTGTCATGACTGCAACAAAAAATGTTCAAGTGAAACATCCAGTCCACTATCTTGCTTCAGTTACATATAAGAAGAAATTAATTGGGCATTGAGAAAATAGTTTATATCCAAAAGTGGGGATGGGGGTAAAGATATCCTGGCCAGTTTAGCTTTACCCCCGGGGGTAAAGATATCCCAGCCAGGATATCTTTACCCCCACCTTTCCACTCACCACCACCCATTTCACAACTGACACGGATAATGCAAGATTATGAAAGCTTGTCATAAGGGACATGTTGAATAAGAAACTATACAAAAAGAAGTTATTAAATAATCATTTGCCTCTATAATATGGTCATATTTCTTACTAAGGGTAGTTCTATAAGTCCGAGTCACGATTGAAACGAAAAATGTTAAAGTGAAACATTGAGTCCACTATCTTGCTTCTCTTACATATAAGAAGAAATTGGGCATTAAGAAAATAGTTTATATCCAAAAGTGGGGATGGGGGTAAAGATATCCTGGCCAGTTTAGCTTTACCCCCGGGGGTAAAGATATCCCAGCCAGGATATCTTTATCCCCACCTTTCCACTCACCACCACCCATTTTACAACTGACACGGATAATGCAAGATTATGAAAGCTTGTCATAAGGGACATGTTGAATAAGAAACTATACAAAAAGAAGTTATTAAATAATCATTTGCCTCTATAATATGGTCATATTTCTTACTAAGGGTAGTTCTTTAAGTCCGAGTCACGATTGAAACGAAAAATGTTAAAGTAAAACTTTCAGTACACTATCTTGCTTCTCTTACATATAAGAAGAAATTGGGCATTAAGAAAATAGTTTATACCCAAAAGTTGGGGTGGGGGTAAAGATATCCTGGCCAGTTTAGCTTTACCCCCGGGGGTAAAGGTATCCCAGCCGGGATATCTTTACCCCCGCCTTTCCACTCACCACCACCACCCATTTCTCGACTGACAGGGATAATGCAAGATTATGAAAGATTGTCATAAGGGACATTTTGAATAAGAAAATATACAGAAAGAAGTTATTAAATAATCATTTGCCTCTATAATATATGTTCATATTTCTTACTAAGGGTTGTTCTATTAGTCCAAGTCATGATTGAAACGAAAAAAGTTTAAGTGAAACATCGGGTCCACTATCTTGCTTCTCTTACATATAAGAAGAAATTGGGCATTTAGAAAATAGTTTACACCCAAAAGTTGGGGTGGGGGTAAAGATATCCTGGCCAGTTTAGCTTTACCCCCGGGGGTAAAGATATCCCAGCCAGGATATCTTTACCCCCGCCTTTCCACTCACCACCACCACCCATTTCACAACTGACAGGGATAATGCAAGATTATGAAAGATTGTCATTAGGGACATTTTGAATAAGAAAATATACAAAAAGGAGTTATTAAATAATCATTTGCCTCTATAATGTGGTCATATTTCTTACTTAGGGTAGTTCTATTAGTCTGAGTCATGATTGAAACGAAAAATGTTAAAGTGAAACATCGAGTCCACTATCTTGCTTCTCTTACATATAAGAAGAAATTGGGTATTAAGAAAAAAGTTTATACCCAAAAGTTGGGGTGGGGGTAAAGATATCCTGGCCAGTATAGCTTTACCCCCGGGGGTAAAGATATCCTGGCCAGTTTAGCTTTACCCCCGGGGGTGAAGATATCCAGGGTGGGGGTAAAGATATCCCGGGATATCCTTACCCCCGGGGGTAAAGCTACCCCTGAGTAGCTTTACCCCCGGGGGTAAAGCTACCCAGGGGTCAAGATAAACTGGGACACCTGATATGCCTTATCTTTCAAACAATGAAGATCCAGATCAGATGGCTTCTGAACCTGATTAGGATCTTCATTGTTTGTCATTCAGCTCATGAATTTGTTGCAATAATTCGCATCAAGTAATCTGATCGGTTGATAATCACTAGTGGGTGTGGCATATATAAATATTCAGCAGGTCAAGGGTTAAGGATTAATAAGTTTCAGCCTATTGCCGAAAAAAAAGCATAGGAAAAAATTGAGTATTTCTTCTCTGAAATTTTTTTTACCTATTCCTACTCCTGGGCCTTTCTGATTGGTGTTTGGTTTGTACCCAGCTCCATCTAGGTTTATTTTACCTCCTGAGTAGACAGCAATAAGATGGTGAACAGTCATGTTGAGGCCAGAGTGAGTTATAAAATGTCCGCCACCATAGATCTGGAAACATAATATCTTCTAATTCAAATTCTCCATCATTATATGAGCCCCGCCAAGCGAATTTGGGTCTTTGATCATTCCGTCATGACAAGTTTTAACTGCGCATGCCCAGCCATTCAGAAGGGCCAGGGATATGACTTTTTGTCTGATGGTTCCTCTTGATTCAATGCTTGTATGAACGAGCAGCGAAGGTTCTGGCGAGACTGAGCGGATGCGCAGGCTCGCCTAAACCTTCGCTGCTCGCATAGGCGATAAGTACCAAAATCGCTTGACGGGGCCCATATGCATTTCAAGCGATATGAATGCTTCAAATAAAAGTTTTTTTCTTCCATAAATTCCATGAGCAAGAAACTCAGACCTGTTTCACACAGTGACAGAAAGTCATATAACATGACGTCAAAGAGCATGTTTAGAACCCGAGCATTACATTATTATTTATGAAGCAACATCAACAGTGTTTGATTAAAAGAAGAAGAACTTTTGAAAACATAAATGCCAGAAGACAAATTAACTAAATTTAAAGACTTGATGGGTTTTTTTTGTTTTTTTTTATTTGCTTGGGTTTCTTTCTAAGACAGAGGCTTATTCCTCCGTGGCCGTAAGTTAATTCTCATTGAGGTGGTTTTAACACATAGATTGTGGGTACTTGTTAGAACTGCCTCAATGAGGCAGTTCTAACAAGCACCTACAATTTATGTAAATAAGAAAAATATGACAATTTGTCATCACAAAAATATCAGTGTTAGCCATATGAGAGAGTGCACTGAGTCACTGGGGTTTGATATTCTTATGCAAGTCATCTATAGGTGTACAAAATGTTAGTGACTGACCAAACTCTTCTTGGGGCATATAGGGAAGGCTGCGTTCCAGTTTCACATCTCCAAAATGGCTATTTTTCTGATGAAAAATATAGAGATCAACCATGGTTTTTCATGCATTAACATTTGCCGGATCCCGAGGAAGTTGTTTGAACATGAGGCCGCTAGGCCGAATGTTCAAATATCTTCCGAGGGATCCGGCAAATGTTAATGCAATGAAATAACCATGGATGATCGTTGTTCTTGCATAACTTACGAATCCGACAGCAAATGTTGACGAAAACGCCCAAAAGCTCCATATAAATTCCATATAAACTCTTCAAATGCGATAGGCAAACCAAAATGGCGGCCAGTTCAGAATGTTGATTACAATGATGTTGTCATGCAGTGACGTCATCATAGAACCCTAAAACGCTACGTTCAGGGCGATAACGTTACGTAGCTCAACGTAACGTGAACAAAGCAAGGCCCATCTTGTGATATCAAAAGTTCAAAATCCATGTTCAAACAGCACGCGAATTTCATGATTTGAACATGGTTTTGCTGTTTGAGCACGGCTTTCGGTCCATTTGACAACGGCTTCAAACAGCCATGCGCATAGGTTTTTATGCAAGAACGTGGTATTTTTCTTACTTATGCTGCAAATATAGGTTGGGGCTGCTTGTTGGAACCGCCTCATCTCAAGCCCGGCCACCCAATGAAACCAGAAGGCTTATATGCATTGAATGATCTGACTCACACCACTTTGCCTGGGCAGGCTGAGTCCTTCAAGCGGTTTACCAGTACTCTTGTGTGGTCAGATTCAGTTCTGCGTGGAAGCACCATGCAGCGCAATCTATTTCTCCAAGCCCCGATACGGGGCGGGGGCTAGGCATGTTTTTGTAATAATACTTACAGTGATATTGGTAAGATCGATATCCCATGTGTAGGCGTCATGATAGGCTTTCAGTGCAAACGTTCCTTTATCCTGGACATGTAGAGATTTGAGAGAAACAATGGCCGGTGAGTGGTCTGTTGCTATGCTACCATTGGTATCCACAGACACTGAACCACCATCAAACACATAAATGTCTTCCAGCCCAGAAACCTGAAGTATAATACTACCCTTTCAGCAAATAATATGGTTCAAATATGCCACACCCATCATCAAGTAATATACACCGCAATCTCATTATAACACTGTTTGTTATAACACGGTTTTGGATATAACACAGTTTCAAGATGGATCCCAAAAATGTATAGATCATATAGAAAAAAAAATGACATAAATGTTCATTTTTCTGTCCCAAAAATGAATAGATCATATAGAAAAATGACCATAAATGTTCATTCTTCTATCCAAAAATGAATAAATCATATAGAAAAATGACCATAAATGTTCCTTCTTCTATCCAAAAATGAATAGATCATACAGAAAAATGACCATACAGAAAAATGACCATTCTTCTATCCCAAAAATGTATAGTTCATATAGAAAAATGACCATTTATGGTCATTCTTCCATCCCAAAAACGTATAGATCATATAGAAAATGATCATAAATGGTCATTCTTCTATCCCAAAAATGTATAGTTCATATAGAAAAATGACCATAAATGGTAATTCTTCTATCCCAAAAAATGTATAGATCATATAGAAAAATGACCATAAATGGTAGTTCTTCTATCCCAAAAATGTATAGTTCATATAGAAAAATGACCATAAATGGTAATTCTTCTATCCCAAAAATGTATAGTTCATATAGAAAAATGACCATAAATGGTAATTCTTCTATCCCAAAAATGTATAGTTCATATAGAAAGATGACCATAAATGGTCATTTTTCTATATAATTTATACATTTTTGTTTGGATATAAAACGATTGTTTTACTAACACGGTTTCTGCTTTGGACCACAACAATAGTATTATAAAGAGGTTGGGGTGTAGTACAGATGCTACCTTTATATCCCTCTGAGGTGTAGTGGTTATGCTACTTGCTTCATAAACCAGGGGCCATGGGTCCTATCCTGGGCTTCTCCAGACATTCGGATGAGTCTTTGAACTAAGGTCCCATCTCAGTGTGACCTTAGCTGTTGGTGGGAAGTGAAACTCCATTTAGCATTTAGTTGGGTACTCACCCCTTAACACTGCACACGGCAAAAAAAAATTACATATACTGTAATGATCCTAAGTATTGGGACAGATAGGCCTAAGCAAACAGTGTAGATCCTGATCAGACTGCTCCTAAAGGAGCAGTCTGATCAGGGTCTACACTGTTTGCCATACTGTCTGCACCATTCAGTCTCCTTTCTGGATCTTGAAACAAATTTGTCTAAATTTTTGATGAATGACGACAGGTACTTAAGGTGTCTAAATATTTAGAATTTTTACGGTACCAAAAGGATTTTCTCATTCCATTACCTTTCCTGATGAGTGAAGTTCTGTCTTGTAGAAGAAAGCTCTCGGAGGATACGTAATATGTCCCTTCTCGTACACGTAGGCATTAAATGGTATATCAGAAGCGGTGTCCTTTATCTCAAACTTTTGATTGTACCCGACATGTAGCCAGCCTGCGAGAAAAAAAATCTCAACATAACCCTTTTTGTACCAAATGGAATCTTCCTCCCCATATATACCAGGGGCCAGTTGTTCAAAACTAACGACCTCATTAGTTAACGTATCGTTAAACTTTGATCATTAAATATGGCAAATATGCTAAAAATTTTTGCTGAAAAAATGTGAGCAGCTTTTGCAGATGCAAAAGCTGCTCACATTTTTTTAGCAAAAATACCAAAATTTTAGATATTGTACTTGCTATAAGAGTTAACAATATGACCACTAACGAGCTCGTTAAGCTAATGATGCTTTGAACAACTGGCCCCAGGATTCCATTTCAAAATTTAGGGGTGACAGGTTGTGTTTGTATCAAAATTTATCTGGAATATGACTGAACTTTTAGCAAACAGTGGAGGCCCTGAACAGATGCCGTGTTCTGCGGCGTCTGATCTGGGCCTGTACTGTTTGCCAGGGTACCCGTTTTGGGGTTTCTGATACTAAATTGGTTAATTATCATAACACATCTATGTCACAAAATGGCATACAGCAAAATTCTGCTACTAACCCTTTGTATAATAGTGGACTCTTCCATTGCTATATGTTGGACAAGTCCGTTTGTTATATAAGGGGTGTCAGGCATATTTTTTCCGTTATTATTCTGTTTTTGACGGAAAATTCTGTTAGCAGATAGTCCAGGCCCTGATTAGAGGCTGCATTCTGCAGCGGCTGATCAGGGCCTACACTATTTGCCAAGGTACCCCTTTTGGGGTTTCCAATACAAAATGATTCTGTTAGCAGATAATCCAGGCCCTGATTAGACGCCGCATTCTGCGTGGACTCACGAATATATACTTAAGTGTCAAACTGTCCAAATTTTTTGCCCCCTAAATGTCGTTTCGTTGGTGCGGACACAAGGACGAATGGCAGGACGAAAACTATATACCCCCATAGCATACTTCGTATGCCGGGGGTATAGTTACCCTTTGAAGGGGAATGGATATACCTTCAGGGGAGGCAACTCCTGCAAAAGTATTGTTGTCTCCCATGTCAATAGGAGTCAACTCTTGAAGGAAAGAATTTGCTCCTCAGGAGCAAATTCTTTCCTTTAAGAGCAGACCCCAAGCAAACAGGAAGTCCCAAAAGTTGTCTCCCTTTAAAAATTGCAAAATTTTGAAAGATCTGCCAGGTGTCCCCATTCCCCTTTAACATATATTTAAAAGTTTAAGCTATTCTTAACGTTAATTGCACACAGGGTCCTTTAGAAAGAGACCTCCTTTGGAACTGTTCAAAAGTGGTCTTAAAGACTGCTTTTAAACCGTTCCAAAGGTGGTCTTAATAAAAGACTTTTGTTGTATTTCATACCTTTTGAGCTAGCATTACAAAAACACGCCTATACATACAAATACACTGTAATTTTTACCGCCAGAAATATGAAATTTCCATGAAAAATTATGGCATTTTTCTTGTTTCTACTCAAAATATAGATTGTAGGTTTAAGTTAGAACCTCATTGAGGCAGTTCTAACGAGTACCCACAATCTATATTATAGAGCAGAAATAAGAGAAAATAAGGTTTACCTTCTATACAATCAAGGTTTCTCACGCTTTTATTTTATTTTTGACGGAAAATTCTGATAGCAAATAGTGCAGGCCCTGATCAGGCAGCACTGTTTGCCAAGTTACCCGTTTAGGGGTTTCCCATATGCAATGGGTTAATTAACAATGATGCATGTTTTTTATTGTGAGTTACAAAATATATTCCCTAAATTAAATACCATCTTTCTCCATTACCATATCTCCTCTTAGTATTAGGAAACCTAATTTTTTTTCCCATATTTGCTCTAAAATTTTAACAAATATAATTTTTACCCCATGTTGTGTTTAGAACTAGCTGGATGAGTGGCAAACAGTGTAGACCCTGATGAGATGCCACATTCTTGCACACCAGACAAGGAAATCCGTGATTTTACCCTGGGATAGAAATTTATGTTCTGACCCTGGTGTTCCGACCCAGGCAACTAACATAAATGCGCTTCAATTCTATTCAACTGCCCGAACTACTTCCGCACTACTTTTATTTTGTAAACAATATACATGTGCGAGCTGTCAAAACTAACCTGAGGTGTTGTGCAAGAAAAAGAATCCAATATGGGGTTCTGTTGTAGATGGGCGTTTCCAACCCTCGGGATGACCGTCCTGAGCGGAACCTCGGCATAGCCTCGGTTCCGCTCAGCACGGTCATCCCTTGGGTTGGAAACGCTCATCTACAACAGGACCCCATAACAGATTCTTATATTCTGCGGCATCTCATCTGGGTATACACTGTTTGCTCAGGCCTATCTGTCCAAATACATGCGGAAAATGCTGTAATATTACATATGAGCATGTATATGGATTCAACAGCACACTAATATAGAAAAAATTCCTATATTAAGACCACCTTTGGGACTGTTCAAAAGTGGTCTCTAAGACCACTTTTGAACACTCCCAAAGGTGGTCCTTGTTAGAGACCGCTTTTGAACACTCCAAAAGGTGGTCCTTGACCTGAAGACCAGACTTTCGGATGAGTCTTTAAACCAAGGTCCGGTCTCTGTATGACCTTAGAAGCCTCCGTGGTGTAGTGGTTACGCTACTCGCCTTGTAAACCAGGGGTCGCAGGATCGATCCCGGGCTTCTCCAGACTTTTGGATGAGTCTTTAAACCGAGGTCCCGTCTCCGGATGACCTTAGCTATTGGTGGGACGTAAAACTCAAACACTCACTCACTCCGTATGACCTTAGCTGTTGGTGGGACGTAAAACTAAAACTCACTCACTCACTTGACCTGAAGACACTGTTTTCATAAAACACAAAGAAATAAGTTTTTTAAACCAGAATTAGACTTAATTTTAGGGGGTCTTAATAGCGGAATTTCACTGTAACTCAATTTACTCCATATCTCAAAGTGTCTTGGAAGACTGGCAAATTCATTGTGTTTCAACCTTCAGCAGCTCGTAGGGGCTTGAAGAAATATATGGGCTGCATGATGCTGCCACGCAGAGCTGAAACCGGCCCGCACCCAAGTACTGGTAAACCGCTTAGAGGATCAAAGCCTGTCCAGGAACCGCAGTGCGAGGTGGACCGTCCATGCTAATAAACCCTATTGGTTCATTGGGCGACAAGGCTTGAGATGTCATTTCATCTCAATGTCGGGTAAAAGTCCCACGAAATTGGAAGCAACGTCTCCAAAATAACCTTTACAGTGTTGACAGGGACGTTAAACCTCAAATCAAACAAACAAACAAAATCAACAGTTCGAAGTCTCGATAATATAATGCACAATATTTTAAACTTCAATAATTCAAATTCAAGAAAATATAATGTCCAATATTTCAATATTATGGATAATTTTGTCCGAGTTGAGGTTTTACATCCCCATCAACACTATGAAGGTAATTTTGGAGATGTTGCTTCAGTTTTGTGGGACTTTTACCGGACATTGACATGAAATGATATCTCAAACCACTAGGGTTTGAAGAGCGGTCCTACTCGCATCACTCTTGGATAGCCTTAGACCTAAGCAGTTTAACACTTCTCAAGTTTGGTCAATTTAAGCTCTGCACGGAAGCAACATGCAGTCCAATCTATTTCATAATATTATTAGGACTAATCGGAGCTGAAATGATAAACAGCATCTTACACTTGTGGTCATTACATAAGAAATTTTTGAAACTTGCCAGAGGTTTGTTTTATAAATTTTATATGAAATGACCACTCTTGTAATTATAGGATATTGACTTTATATTGTGAAATATTCGGCACGAGTTCATATGGCGAAGGACGCACGAGCTTGCGAGTGTGTCTTCGTCATATGAATGAGTGCCGAATATTTCACAATATAAAGTCAATAACCTTTTTATTATATACCCAAAATTCCAAATGTCGGCTTGAATTCAGGATTGCCTGGTATGAATTTCTGAATGTAAAATCAGATTATACATCTTTAAGTGGTTTGAAATGGAAAATAATGAAGGTCGTTAAGTGTCTCCCTACACGTTGAAAAACCACGCCCAACGGCGCCAAAGTGAAGAAGACGCCATTTTTTCCGAAGCGTCGGTTATATTTCTTCCAAAATACTCCTGATTTCTTAGAAGAAAGTATTGAAAATCTAAACAGATTGCAGGTAGGTCATATTTGACAGCATAAAATGAGGTTTATGCACTTTGTCAGAACCTATATTCGTTTTGTTTTACGTTCTTTCAGTCGATACGCACGACAAGATGGCTGCCGATTTTAAGTATCGAAATGGACAAATTTGAAAGTAGTTCTATTGTGAACGTGACTGCTTATCTACGGGCAATAAGAACTTGACTACGGGCAATATCGAACTAGAGCTGTCAGAGGATCTGACTATAGCCCCGCTTCAGCGCTGTCAGAGAAGAAAGTTATTTAAGCTGCAGAGAAAACAGTTATGAACAAGAAATAACTGTTGAAAATTTTACATTATCTGGAAAAACTCTAAGAGTTGTGAGCCCTTGTCCCTCATTTCAATGAGCATGATACATTACCAGAATGTCCATGTTTATACTAAATTTCATCTTCCATTTTTCAATGTTCAAAGGGTAATAACTCCTAAAGTAGGCAAATCAGAGTCAGGGTTCCTGCGCTCTGCACATTGTCTCATGGTGCTTTACACTTGTGTGAAGTGTCATGAAAATATCTCAAATGGTTTGTGAGTTATGGAGCCGACACAGTCAAAATTGCCTTTTTAAATGTTCAAAGGGCAATAACTCCTAAAGTAGGCAAACCAGAGTTATGGTTCCTGCACTCTGCACATCATCTCAAGGTGCTTTTCATTTATTTGAAGTTTCATGAAAATATCAGAAACGGTTATGGAGCGGACATAGTTAAAATTGCCATTTTTTAATATTCAAAAGCCTATAACTGAAAAAGTAGACAATCCAGAGTTTGGGTTCCTGCGCTCTGCACACGTAATATGGTGCTTTACATTTGTGTGAAGTTTCATTAAATTATCTCAAACGGTTTTTGAGTTATCGAGCAAAGACGGCTAAAATTGATATTTTTCAATATTCAAAGGGAAATAACTCAAAAATTAGGCAATCCAGAGTTATGATTCCTGCACTCTGCACACCATCTCATGGTGTTTAATGTTTGTGTGAAGTTTCATGAAAATATGTGAATGGGTTTTAAAGTTATGGAGCGGACACGAAAATTGTTAACAGACACAGACAGACACACAGACAGACACACAGAAAATACGAAAACCAGAGTTATGGTTCTTGCGCTCTGCACATTGTCTCATAGTGCTTAACATTTGTGTGAAGTTTCATGAAATTATCTCAAACGGTTTTCGAGTTATGAAGCGGACACTGTTAAAATTGCCATTTTTCAATGTTCAAAGGGCAATAACTCCAAAAATAAGCAATGCAGAGTTATGGTTCCTGCGCTCTGCACATCGTCTCATAGTGCTTAACATTTGTGTGAAGTTTCCTAAAAATATCTCAAACGGTTTTCGAGTTATGAAGCGGACACAATTAAAATTGCCATTTTTCAATGTTCAAAGGGCAATAACTCCAAAAGTAGGCAATCCACAGTTATAATTCCTTCGCTCTGCACATTGTCTTATGGTGTTTAACATTTGTGTGAAGTTTCATGAAAATATGTTAAGCAGAAACAAAGTTATGGAGCCAACACAAATTAACGGAATCACGGAATTACGGAAAATGTTCAAAGGGCAATAACTCCAAAAGTAGGCAATCCACAGTTATAATTCCTTCGCTCTGCACATTGTCTTATGGTGTTTAACATTTGTGTGAAGTTTCATGAAAATATGTTAAGCAGATACAAAGTTATGGAGCCAACACAAATTAACGGAATCACGGAATTACGGAATGACAGAAGGACATGGCAAATCCAATATAGCCCCACTTTTTCAAAGCGGGGCTATAAAAATATTGACTGGTAACTTCTGTAGAAAGTAAACGGGACATTTTTTCTGGGTATATAATAAGATCCTTTATGTGTAGTTCTCTGAGCTCACCAGTCTTATCTCCTGTGACACTGCCAGTAAACACAGTAGCAGAATTGGTATTGTCTCCACTGACCTAAACAGTGTTGACAGGGCTGTAAACAAACTAAAAGCAATTGTATAATGCTCTTGAGCTCACCAGATCAACCTTAACAGTGTTGACTGAGTTGTTTAACTCGGAACAAACTAAAAAGCAATTGTTCAGTACTCAATATATCCAGATAAGAGGGGGTATCCACAATTTTTTTTTTTCTTATTTCTGCACGAAAACGTATGTTGTGGGTACTCATTAGAAGTGCCTCAACGAGGCGCTTCTAATGAGTACCAACAACTTATGTTTTCATGCAGAAATAAACACAATATGAGAACTTTTCGGATGAAAAAGGCACTTTATATGGAGCTATGGTACTCTGAGCTTACCTGTCTTATCTCCTGTGACACTGCCAGCAAACACAGTCGCAGAGTTGGTATTGTCCACGCCCCTAGCCTTGAATGCTAAATGGCCGCTACCCTGAATCTGTACCTCAGAGAAGTTGAAATGTTCAGCATCGTCAGCAAAAATATAAGTGAATGCACCATCGAGTTCCGGATGTTGGTATCTAGAAAAAAAAGAAAACAAGAATCAGAGGAAGTGAGTTATTTTAAAGGAAGGTAACTCCTTTAACACATTTTATTGCCAATCATGACAATTGTCGTCTGCTTTGCCATCTGCCGGTTACCTTAAAAGTATTTTTTTTTCAAACAGTGTGGACCCAGATCAGACTGCTCCGGTAGGAGCAATCTGATCTGGGCCAACACTGTTTGCCTGTATGCAAAAATATTTTTAAAAAGTTTGCAAAAAAAAATTAAGTAGACGAAATAAGCAGACAATATTTTCAGATGTAGTTTTTCTCAACGTCTTAAGGGTTAATAATATTTAATATTTTTTAACTCCTACCTGTGACAGCCTACTCTCAAAGGAAAGAACAAAGTTTTTTTTGAAGAGAAAATGCCTTTTTGAATTTTTAATTTATTGTGTTGGGGGTTTAATAACATGTCATCCCTTGTGGGTCATTTTGTGTCTTCTCTCTGAGAAGACGAGAAAGAGATGGAAGAGCTAGTAGAGAAGATGATTTGTTTGTTTGATTTGAGGTTTAACGTCCCCGTCAACACTGTAAAGGTCATTTTGGAGACGTTGCTTCCAATTTTGTGGGACTTTTACCCGACATTGAGATGAAATGACATCTCAAGCCCTGTCGCCCAATGAAACCGATAGGGTTTATTAGTCTTGCACCGCAGTTCCTGGACAGGCTTAGCTCCTCTAAGCGGTTTACCAGTACTAGTGTGAGGGTCGGATTCAGCTCTGCGTGGAAGCATCATGCAGCCCATATATTTCTTCAAGCCCCTATGGACGGGGGCAGGGAAGAGAAGATGAAAGAGAAGGCATGGGGGAAAGCATGGAAGCTCAGTGGTTAGTGCACTTGTGTATGATGCTAGAGGCCCCCGGTTCAATTGCCGGCAGCAGTAATAAAATTGCAGTGTCCGAACATGCTCCACTGGCATCATTTGCAGGCATGAATGCCACAAAGTGCACTGTCCTTCAGATCGGGACCTTAACTGGAGGCCCCCTGCGCAGGGAGAACCATACCCTGTGCAGGTTAAAGATCCTTACCGCAATTACATGATTACTGTGTAGGCTCTTATCCTGCAAACCTGGAGTGTATATAATGTACACCTGTGAGTATTTGTCAAATGTAACCAATCGCATTAAGGCTGACACGATTAATCGGATAATCAACTAATCGATCCATAAATTCCACAAAAATGATTATCATTACTGATTTGCTTGTAATCTATTACTTGATAAGAAAAAATTACTACCTAAAGTTTGGGCCTAAAGTAGCTGGATGAATGGCAAACAGTGCAGACCCAGATGAGATGCCGCATTCTGCGGCATCTCATCTGGGACTACACTGTTTGCTCAGGCCTGTCCGTTCAAATACATACGGTAAAGTATAACATATGGTAAGAGTCATACACATAAAGCCAGACAGGTAAAATCATGACCAAATCTTCATGACATGACTGATAATCGATTATCTTTTCAGCTGCGATTAGTCAGCCCCCCAATTTCAGTTCTAGTAGAAAGAAAGAAAAGAAAAAAAGAGAAACAGGAAGTTTAATGTAAGTGAAGAAATATAACAGCTTTCCCCCTCTTCTCCTCCCTGCTGTAATGTCGGCAAGCCTTGCCCAACCGTATAGAGAGATCCAAAGTCTACGTAACACAAGGTCAAAGGTCATTAGCCTTGTTTTATCTGGTTGGTAAAAAAATTCCCTTTCCATACACTATCGTTGATGTAGCACAAATTCTTTTCTGTAATTAGTAGTGTTAAATCGTCATTCTATCAAAACTGTTTGCCACAAACCATTTTGGACATTATGCTTTAATCTTATTTCCGTTTGTTAAAATAAGCGCATAGACTACATTTTGGTATGATGGTGGGTAGTTTAATAACGCTTTTTAGGCAACAAAATGTGTGATAAAATGTCAGAAGAGACTGGTTCTATATCATTTAATACTTCAAAAAAACAAAATGACAAGGATCAGTTAATTTTGAGGGAAAGGACTTTAATTTCATGATAAACATTCAAAATTCTCATTGACACTATACGGCAACAGCCATGTTTTGCCAAACAGATAAAAGAGGTACTCTACAGGGGAGGTAATTGGCGCATTCACAGTGAAATGTAAACAAAGTCGCCAGTCAAAACATTAGATGCGTCTATTCAAATCTAAGTTGGATGCCCTGGTGACTAAGATACACAACAGCTTCGCCTTCATCCAACCAAACCTAGAACCCTTTTTGAACCATTAAGAAAACATGCCTATACTAATATATTGTAAATTTTACCACAGAAAACACGAAAATTTTTAGATGAAAATTTGTAATTTTTTCTTATTTCTACTCAAAATATAGATTGTGGGTACTCGTTAGAACCGCCTCATCGAGGCGGTTCTATCGAGTACCCACAGTACTCGTTAGAACCGCCTCATCGAGGCAGTTCTATCGAGTACCCACACTCTATATTTTAGAGCAGAAATAAGAAAAATAAGGTTTATCCCTGTAAACCCCAGTTTTACTATATAAAAGTGGGGTTTGAAGGGGTCAAAATTATATAGGCGTGTTTTCGTGATGTTAAGATTACAAGAAAGCAAACAAGATGTTTTTAACCAATTTTATACAGGAAACCTACTCTTTTGCCAAAAGTTTATCCATTTTCCAAATAAATTTTAAAGATAACAACCTGTCACCCCTAAATTTTTAAATGGACTCCACTGTTATCTATAATAAGGAAGATTCCATTTAGTACAAAATTGGTTTAACCCATATATGCCTAGCTTTTTTTCAGGACATTGGCAAACAGTGAAGACCCAGATCAGACGCCGCAGAATGTGGCGTCTGATCTGGGTCTACACTGTTTGCTGAAAGAATATACATTTTTTAAAACTTATTAAACAAAAACAACCTGACACCCCAATAATTGAAAATGGACCATTCCAAACTTAGTAGGCGAAAGATTCCATTGTCATATGGTTGAAAGTTCTTGTGTTTTTTTTTCCACCTACCTGTCATAATCATATTTCCCGCCGGCATAGATCTCAACTTCACTGAGACCCACATAGTCGTAGGTATGTCCTGACCCCCTCAGCAAAAGCTCAAATTTCTTGGCTTCTCTCATTAGAGGTATATCGAGGTAGGAGCCCTGTGTAGTACTACTTGCCGGGTTGACATAGTTAGAAGTCACCGGGAATGAATCTCCTGTGTTGGTGTAGCCAATCACCTGTAAAGCGTAGAATGATTTTTGTTTGATTTGCATTACACAGCTTTTCAGATTATTTTACCCGCAGTCGGCCAATCATTAAACCTTAAGACAATGAGAAAAACTACATCTGAAAATGTCGTCTGGTTATGTCGTCTGATGATTTTTTTTTTTGCAAACTTTTTACAAATATTTTTGCATACAGGCAAACAGTGTGCGCCTAGATCAGACTGCTACTCAATTTTCAAATGGGCAACACTAATAACCTAGAAATAATATGCACCTCTCTTCATCATGGTGTCACTATTTATAAATTCTGATGTATACTATGGGATAAGTTAGCATGAAACAAAACAATAGTAGGGACATATTCTGCTTATATTTGGTGAACAATAACCTCGAAACAATATGCCCTGCTCCACATCATGGTCTAACTATATATCAAGTTTCAGCTAGATTGAATGCTAATTGTAGGAGGAGTTGGTCGGAACTCAAATGTTAACGAAAATTTTTAAAGGGGCATAACTCTATAAATATTTTGTGGACCGTAGCCTTGAGTAATATGCGCTGCTCCAGAATAATATGCGCTGTTAGCCAGAAATAAAATGATAAGAGTAATTTTCAAAGGGTCTTAATTAATATTACTGGGACCGTACCCTCCAAACAACATGCGCTGATCCACATCATAGTCAAACTATGCATACAGTTTCGGCTTGGTTGGGTCTAAATAAGACGAGTTGTCAGCCAGAAACAAAACACCTACCGAAATTTTCAAAGGGGCATAACTTTGTAAAGTTTGGTAGGCATCATGGTCTAAATATGTATCAAGTTTCCACTTGATCAGATGTAAAATGTAGGGGCAGCTATCCAGGAACGAAATGTTTACAGAAATTTTCAAAGGGGCATAACTCTATTGATATTTGGTGAAACATAACTTCGAAACAATATGTGCTGCTTCAGCTTGATCTAATGTTAATTGTAGGAGCGGTTTGTCAGAAATGAAATGTTTACAAAAATTTTCAAAGGGGCATAACTCGTTAATATTTACTGGACAGTAACCTCGAAAAAATATGCGCTGCTCCACATCATGGTCTTACTAAATATCAAGTTTCAGCTTGATGGGATGTAAAATGTTGGAGAATTTATTGGAAATGACAAGTTTACAGATTGACAGACAGTTGGACAGACATTCTTATGAATGCAATCAAGTTGAGTACTTCAAAGTACAAAAATTACCCAACAACCTATAAAAATGCCCCTAAATACCCAACAAACCATCAAATTTGTTGGCTACTTTTTTGACACTAAGGGAATTAATCACAAACATCCAACACAGGCATACCCAACTAGTGTCCTATCATCTGCCCGGACGGATGCTGAGGGGCATAACACAACAAGACCATTTTCCAAAAGGGTATATAAAAAGTCATGTGTTTAGCCCCTATTACCTAACAAGAGGGCCCAATGGCCCTATATCGCTCACCTGTGTACGAGAAAATCATTAGTGTAGGAGACCACTTGACATTGCTACATACTAAATATCTAAGCTCAGGCAAAGCGGTGTCCATGCTTATAAACCCTACTGGTTCCATTGGGAGACATGGCTTGAGATGTAATTTCATCTCAATGTCGGGTAAAAGTCCCACAAAATTGGAAGAGACATCTCCAAAATGACCTATAAAGTGTTGACGGGGATGTAAAACCTCAAATCAAACAAAATCTGAGCCTTATGGTTTTGGAGAAAAAGATTTTTTTTAGGTTTTTTCCAGTATAAGTCTATAAGAGCTAATGAGCCCTGGGGCTTAGCCAATTTTGACCCAAAGGGCACGGTTGGCAGGATTTATGTAGGCAACCATTTTGTGTTGCTATATACTAAATATCTAAGGTCTGTACTTCATGGTTTCAAAGAAGATGATTGAAGCTTTTTCCATTATAAGTTTGTTGGAGTTAAGGGGCCACAGGATTTGGACACCAGGGGCATGATTGGCAGGATTCATGTAGGCGACCACTCGACATTGCTATATGCTAAATACCTAAGCTCTGGGACTTATGGTTTCAGAGAAGAAGATTTCTGAAGATTTTTTTCCCCATTTTAAGTTTTTTTTTTTTTTCATTATAAGGGCCCTGTGGTTTCAGAAGAAGATTTTTGAAATTTCTCCAATTGTAAGTCTATGGAAGCTAAAGAGCCCTGGGGTGTGGCCAATTTGGATCCCAGGGGCATAACTGGCAGGATTTATGTAGGTGGCCACTTGACGTTGCTACATTCTAAAACTCTAAGCTCTGGGCCTTATCGTTTCATAGAAGAAGATTTTTTGAGTTTTTTCCATTATAAGTCTATTGAAGGTGATGAGCTCGGGCTTGGCCAATTTTGACCCTAGGGGCAGGGTTAGCAGGATTTATGTATATGGCTATTTTATGATGCTAGACACTAAATAGCTAAGTTCTGTGCTTCACAGTTTCTAAGAAGAAGATTTTTGAAGCTTTTTTCCATTATGAGTCTATTAGATTAGCAGGAAATATGTAGGTGACCACTTGCCGTTGCATAGCTAAATATCTAAACTCTGGCCCTGTGGCTTCAGAGAAGAAGATTTTTGAAGTTTTTTTTCCATTATGAGTCTTTTGGGAGCTAAGGGGGTCCCAGGGTGAGGCCCATTTGGACCCGAGGTGCATGATTGGCAGGATTTATGTAGGTGACCACTTGTCATTGCTACATGCTAAATATCTAAGCTCTGGGCCCTGTGGTTTCAGAGGAGAAGATTTTTGAAGCTTTTTTCGATTATGTGTCTATGGGAGCTAAGGGGCCCCGGGGCATGGCCCATTTGGACCCCACGGCATGATTGGCAGGATTTATGTAGGTGACCACTTGCCATTGCTGCAGGCTAAATATCTAAGCTCTGGGCCCTTTGGTTTCAGAGAAAATGATTTTTGAAGCTTTTTTTCCATTATGAGTCTAAAGGAGCTAAGGGGCCCCGGGGCGTGGCCCTTTTGGACCCCAGGGACTTGATTGGCAGGAATTTAGTAGGTGACCACTTGCTGTTGCTACATGCTAAATATCTAAGCTCTGGGCGCTGTGGTTTCAGAGAAGTAGATTTTTTAAGCTTTTTTCCATTATGAGTCTAAGGGAGCAAAGGGGCCCGGGCGCGTGGCCCATTTGGATTAGATTTAGATTTAGATTTTTTAAGCTTTTTCCATTATGAGTCTAAGGGAGCAAAGGGGCCCAGGCGCGTGGCCCATTTGGAACTCAGGGGCATGATTGGTAGGAATTATGTAGTTGACCAATTGCTGTTGCTACATGCTAAATATCTAAACTCTGGGCCCTGTGGTTTCAGAGAATAAGATTTTTTAAGCTTTTTTTTCCATGAGTCTATGGGAGCTAAGGGGCCCTGGGGTGTGGCCCATTCAGACCCTAGGGGCATGATTGGCAGGAATTATGTAGGTGACCACTTGCCGTTGCTACATGCCAAATATCTCAGCTCTGGGCCCTGTGGTTTCAGAGAAGAAGATTTTTGAAGCTTTTTTCCATTATGAGTCTATAGGAGCTAAAGGGCCCCAGGGCGTGGCCCGTTTGGACCCCATGGGCATGATTGGCAGGAATTATGTAGGTAACCACTTGCCATTGCTACATGCTAAATATCTAAGCTCTGGGCCCTGTGGTTTCAGAGAAGAAGATTTTTGAAGCTTTTTGTTCCAGTATGAGCCTATGGGAGCGAAGGGGCCCCGGGGCGTCGCCCAGTTGGAACCCAAGGGCATGATTAGCAGGAATTATGTAGGTGACCACTTGCCATTGCTACATGCTAAATATCTAAGCTCTGGGCCCTGTGGTTTCAGAGAAGAAGATTTTTTAAGCTTGTTTTCCATTATGAGTCTATGGGAGCTAAGGGGCCCCGGGGTGTGGCCAATTGGACCCAAGGGGCATGATTGGCAGGAATTATGTAGGTGACCACTTGCCATTGCTACCTGCCAAATATCTAAGCTCTGGGCCCTGTGGTTTCAGAGAAGATTTTGAAGCTTTTTTCCATTATGAGACTATAGGCCCTGTGGTTTCAGAGAAGAAAATTTTTGAAGCTTTTTTTCCATTATGAGTCTATGGGAGCTAAAGGGCCTTGGGGCGTGGCCCATTTGGACCCAAGGGGCATGATTGGCAGGAATTATATAGGTGACCACTTGCCGTTGCTACATGCTAAATATCTAAGCTCTGGGCCCTGTGGTTTCTGAGAAGAAGATTTATGAAGCTTTTTGTTCCATTATGAGTCTATGGGAGCGAAGGGGCCCCAGCGCTTAGCCTCATTTGGACCCCAGGGGCATGATTGGCAGGAATTATGTAGGTGACCGCTTGCCATTGCTACATGCCAAATATCTCAGCTCTGGGCCCTGTGGTTTTAGAGAAGAAGATTTTTGAAGCTTTTTTTTCATTATGAGTCTATGGGAGCTAAGGGGCCACGGGGCGTGGCCCATTTGGACCCTAGGGGCATGATTGGCAGGATTTATGTAGGTGACCGCTTGCCGTTTCTAAATGCTAAATATCTCAGCCCTGGGCCATGTGGTTTCAGAGAAGAAGATTTTTGAAGCTTTTTTCCATTATGAGTCTATAGGAGCTAAAGGGCCCCGCGGCGTGGCCTGTTTGGACCCCAGGGGCATGATTGGCAGGAATTATGTAGGTGACCACTTGCCATTGCTACATGCTAAATATCTAAGCTCTGGGCCCTGTGGTTTCCGAGAAGAAGATTTTTGAAGCTTTTGTTCCATTATGAGCCTATGGGAGCGAAGGGGCCCCCGGGCGTCGCCCAGTTGGAACCCAGGGGCATGATTGGCAGGAATTATGTAGGTGACCACTGGCCGTTGCTACATGCTAAATATCTAAGCTCTGGGCCCTGTGGTTTCAGAGAAGAAGCTTTTTTGAAGCTTTTTTCCATTATGAGACTATAGCAGCTAAAGGGCCCGGGGCGTGGCCCGTTTAGACCCCAGGGGCATGATTGGCAGGAATTATGTAGGTGACCACTTGCCGTTGCTACATGCCAAATATCTCAGCTCTGGGCCTTGTGGTTTCAGAGAAGAAGCTTTTTTGAAGCTTTTTTCCATTATGAGACTATAGGAGCTAAAGGGCCCGGGGTGTGGCCCGTTTACACCCCAGGGGCATGATTGGCAGGAATTATGTAGGTGACCTTTTGCCGTTGCTACATGATTCATATCTAAGCTCTGGGCCCTTTGGTTTCAGAGAAGAAGATTTTTTAAGCTTTTTGTTCCATTATGAGTCTATGGGAGGGAAAGGGCCCCGGGGCGTGGCCAATTTGGACCCCAGGGGCATGCTAAATATCTAAGCTCTGGGCCCTGTGGTTTCAGAGAAGAAGATTTTTGAAGCTTTTTTTTCATTATGAGTCTATGGGAGCTAAGGGGCAACGGGGCATGGCCCATTTGGACCCTAGGGGCATGATTGGCAGGAATTATGTAGGTGACCTTTTGCCGTTGCTACATGCTAAATATCTAAGCTCTGGGCCCTGTGGTTTCTGAGTAGAAGATTTTTGAAGCTTTTTGTTCCATTATGAGTCTATGGAAGCGAAGGGGCCCCGGGGCGACGCCCAGTTGGAACCCAGGGGCATGATTGGCAGGAATTATGTAGGTGACCACTGGCCGTTGCTACATGCTAAATATCTAAGCTCTGGGCCCTGTGGTTTCAGAGAAGATTTTTGAAGCTTTTTTTCCATTATGAGTCTATGGGAGCTAAGGGGCCCCGGGGTGTGGCCCATTTGGACCCCAGGGGCATGATTGGCAGGAATTATGTAGGTGACCACTGGCTGTTGCTACATGCTAAATATCTAAGCTCTAGGCCCTGTGGTTTCAGAGAAGAAGATTTTTGAAGCTTTTTTTCCATTATGAGTCTGTGGGAGCTAAGGGGCCCCCGGGGTGTGGCCCATTTGGACCCCAGGGGCATGATTGGCAGGAATTATGTAGGTGACCACTTGCCGTTGCTACATGCCAAATAACTCAGCTCTGGGCCCTGTGGTTTCAGAGAAGAAGCTTTTTTGAAGCTTTTTTCCATTATGAGACTATAGCAGCTAAAGGGCCCGGGGCGTGGCCCGTTTAGACCCCAGGGGCATGATTGGCAGGAATTATGTAGGTGACCTTTTGCCGTTGCTACATGATTAATATCTAAGCTCTGGGCCCTGTGGTTTCAGAGAAGAAGATTTTTGAAGCTTTTGTTCCATTATGAGTCTTTGGGAGAGAAAGGGCCCCGGGGCGTGGCCAATTTGAACCCCAGGGGCATGATTGGCAGGAATTATGTAGGTGACCACTTGCCGTTGCTACATGCCAAATATCTCAGCTCTGGGCCCTGTGGTTTCAGAGTAGAAGATTTTTGAAGCTTTTTTCCATTATGAGTCTACAGGAGGTAAAGGGCCCCGGGGCGTGGCCCGTTTGGACCCCAGGGGCATGATTGGCAGGAATTACATAGGTGACCACTTGCCGTTGCTACATGCTAAATATCTAAGCTCTGGGCCCTTTGGTTTCAGAGAAGAAGATTTTTTAAGCTTTTTGTTCCATTATGAGTCTATGGGAGGGAAAGGGCCCCGGGGCGTGGCCAATTTGGACCCCAGGGGCATGATTGGCAGGAATTATGTAGGTGACCACTTGCCGTTGCTACATGCTAAATATCTAAGCTCTGGGCCCTGTGGTTTCAGAGAAGAAGATTTTTGAAGCTTTTTTTTCATTATGAGTCTATGGGAGCTAAGGGGCAACGGGGCATGGCCCATTTGGACC
The DNA here is from genome assembly GCA_963580285.1 of Lucinisca nassula. Taxonomy (NCBI): domain Eukaryota; kingdom Metazoa; phylum Mollusca; class Bivalvia; order Lucinida; family Lucinidae; genus Lucinisca; species Lucinisca nassula. Next base: position 11,369,604 of record OY757018.1, read on the forward strand.
CTAGGGGCATGATTGGCAGGAATTATGTAGGTGACCTTTTGCCGTTGCTACATGCTAAATATCTAAGCTCTGGGCCCTGTGGTTTCTGAGTAGAAGATTTTTGAAGCTTTTTGTTCCATTATGAGTCTATGGAAGCGAAGGGGCCCCGGGGCGACGCCCAGTTGGAACCCAGGGGCATGATTGGCAGGAATTATGTAGGTGACCACTGGCTGTTGCTACATGCTAAATATCTAAGCTCTGGGCCCTGTGGTTTCAGAGAAGATTTTTGAAGCTTTTTTTCCATTATGAGTCTATGGGAGCTAAGGGGCCCCGGGGTGTGGCCCATTTGGACCCCAGGGGCATGATTGGCAGGAATTATGTAGGTGACCACTGGCCGTTGCTACATGCTAAATATCTAAGCTCTAGGCCCTGTGGTTTCAGAGATGAAGATTTTTGAAGCTTTTTTTCCATTATGAGTCTATGGGAGCTAAGGGGCCCCCGGGGTGTGGCCCATTTGGACCCCAGGGGCATGATTGGCAGGAATTATGTAGGTGACCACTTGCCGTTGCTACATGCCAAATAACTCAGCTCTGGGCCCTGTGGTTTCAGAGAAGAAGCTTTTTTCCATTATGAGACTATAGCAGCTAAAGGGCCCCGGGGCGTGGCCCGTTTAGACCCCAGGGGCATGATTGGCAGGAATTATGTAGGTGACCTTTTGCCGTTGCTACATGATTAATATCTAAGCTCTGGGCCCTGTGGTTTCAGAGAAGAAGATTTTTGAAGCTTTTGTTCCATTATGAGTCTTTGGGAGAGAAAGGGCCCCGGGGCGTGGCCAATTTGAACCCCAGGGGCATGATTGGCAGGAATTATGTAGGTGACCACTTGCCGTTGCTACATGCCAAATATCTCAGCTCTGGGCCCTGTGGTTTCAGAGTAGAAGATTTTTGAAGCTTTTTTCCATTATGAGTCTACAGGAGGTAAAGGGCCCCGGGGCGTGGCCCGTTTGGACCCCAGGGGCAGGATTGGCAGGAATTATGTAGGTGACTACTGGCCGTTGCTACATGCTAAATATCTAAGCTCTGGGCCCTGTGGTTTCAGAGAAGAAGATTTTTGAAGCTTTTTTCCTATTATGAGTCTATGGGAGCGAAGGGGCCCCGGGGTGTGGCCCATTTGGACCCCAGGGGCATGATTGGCAGGAAATATGTAGGTGACCACTTGCAGTTGCTACACGCCAAATATCTCAGCTCTGGGCCCTGTGTTTCAGAGGAAGATTTTTGAAGCTTTTTTCCATTATGAGTCTATAGGAGCTAAAGGGCCCCAGGCGTGGCCCGTTTGGACCCCAGGGGCATGATTGGCAGGAATTATGAAGGTGACCACTTGCCGTTGCTACATGCTAAATATCTAAGCTCTGGGCCATGTGGTTTCTGAGAAGAAGATTTTTGAAGCTTTTTGTTCCATTATGAGTCTATGGGAGGGAAAGGGCACCAGGGCATGTCCAATTTGGACCCCAGGGGCATGATTGGCAGGAATTATGTAGGTGACCACTTGCCATTGCTACATGCCAAATATCTCAGCTCTGGGCACTGTGGTTTCAGAGAAGAAGATTTTTGAAGCATTTTTCCATTATGAGTCTATAGGAGCTAAAGGGCCCCGGGGCGTGGCCCGTTTGGACCCCAGGGGCAGGATTGGCAGGAATTATGTAGGTGACCACTTGCCGTTGCTACATGCTACATATCTAAGCTCTTGGCCCTGTGGTTTCTGAGAAGAAGATTTTTGAAGCTTTTTGTTCCATTATGAGTCTATGGAGCGAAGGGGCCTTAGGGCGTGGCCAATTTGGACCCCAGGGGCATGATTGGCAGGAATTATGTAGGTGACCACTTGCCGTTGCTACATGCAAAATATCTAAGCTCTGGGCCCTGTGGTTTCCGAGGAGAAGATTTTTGAAGCTTTTTGTTCCATTATGAGTCTATGGGAGCGAAGGGGCCCCAGGGCGTCGCCCAGTTGGAACCCAGGGGCATGCTTGGCAGGAATTATGTAGGTGACCACTGGCCGTTGCTACATGCTAAATATCTAAGCTCTGGGCCCTGTGGTTTTAGAGAAGAAGATTTTTGAAGCTTTTTTCCATTATGAGTCTATGGGAGCTAAGGGGCCCCGGGGTGTGGCCCATTTGGACCCCAGGGGCATGATTGGCAGGAATTATGTAGGTGACCACTTACTGTTGTTACATGCCAAATATCTCAGCTCTGGGCCCTGTGGTTTCAGAGAAGATTTTTGAAGCTTTTTTCCATTATGAGACTATAGGAGCTAAAGGGCTGGCCCGTTTAGACCCCAGGGGCATGATTTGTAGGAATTATGTAGGTGACCTCTTGCCCTTGCTACATGCTTATTATCTAAGCTCTCGGCCCTGTGGTTTCAGAGAAGAAGATTTTTGAAGCTTTTTGTTCCATTATGAGTCTATGGGAGGGAAAGGGCCCCGGGGCGTGGCCAATTTGGACCCCAGGGGCATGATTGGCAGGAATTATGTAGGTGACCACTTGCCGTTGCTACATGCCAAATATCTCAGCTCTGGGCCTTGTGGTTTCAGAGAAGAAGATTTTTGAAGCTTTTTTCCATTATGAGTCTATAGGAGCTAAAGGGCCCCAGGCGTGGCCTGTTTGGACCCCAGGGGCATGATCGGCAGGAATTATGTAGGTGACCACTTGCCGTTGCTACATGCTAAATATCTAAGCTCTGGGCCCTGTGGTTTCTGAGAAGAAGATTTTTGAAGCTTTTTGTTCCATTATGAGTCTATGGAGCGAAGGGGCCTTGGGGCTTGGCCAATTTGGACCCCAGGGGCATGATTGGCAGGAATTATGTAGGTGACCACAGGCTGTTGCTACATGCTAAATATCAAAGCTCTGGGCCCTGTGGTTTCAGAGAAGATATTTTAATTTTTTCCCATTGTAAGTCTCTGGGAGCTATATGTTGCCATAGCAACCAGAATTCCAATCAGATCAGCCCAAAAACCTTATGCAGCCTTTCCCCCTACCTGATGATGCTTCTCATGAAATTTGATCGAGATTGACAATGGGGTATTAGAGATATACTTATTTGAACTTGTTTACGGATGGACGGACGCACGCACGCACGACGGACAAAAAGTGATCACAAAAGCTCACCTTGTCACTACGTGACAGGTGAGCTAAAAATCCTAAAAATTGGGCCCCTATTATATTTGTTTGTTTGATTTGATGTTTAACGTCCCCGTCCACACTGTAAAGGTCATTTTACCAGTACTAGTGTGCGGGCCGGATTCAGCTCTGCCTGGAAGCATCATGCAGCCCATATATTTCTGCAAGCCCCTATGGGCGGGGGCCGTGGGCCCCTATTACCTAAAAATCGTAAAAATTGGGACATCTTGAGGACTTCTCCTAAAATTTTAACAAATTTGTTTTACGACCCACCAAGAAGTCCAAAAAGTGCAGACAGAATGAAAAACAGTGTAGACCCTGATCAGACTGCTCCTTCAGTCTGATCTGGGTCTGCACTGTTTGCTTGTGACTGTCTGTCTCAATACTTTATGGATCATTATGGCACATGATATACATGTAGTTGGTTCTTAACGTAATAAATCAGAGAACGCACGCCTGGGACCCTTTTTTCCATGTGTCACTCATAAATGAAACCAGCTCGGTAGCCCTGTCAGGTGCCCATCTGACTTGTGATCAGGAGGTCAAGGGATCAATACCTGCTGGGATCATCATGAAATCCCATCACGAAAACATGCCTATATAATTTTGACCCCTTGAACCCCACTTTTATATAGTAAAACTGGGGTTTCTGGGAGTATACCTTATTTTTCTTATTTCTGCTCTAAAATATAGATTGTGGTTACTCATTAGAACCGCCTCAATGAGGGAGTTCTAACGAGTGCCCACAATCTATATTGAAAAAATAAGAAAAATATTACAATTTTTCTTCATAAAATTGTCATTTTTTCGGCGATAAAGGTGGCAATGTATTTGTATAGGCGTGTTTGCGTAATGCTTTGTTTGGTCATTCTCTTGAATCTGCTTACTCAAGAAGGGCAGTTGTCAATTTATGGCGAAAGACTGCACTGTAGTTGTTAACCACTTATATTTTCACCTGCCCAGGAAGTGCGGTTAAGTAACCTGAACAGCTCTATATGACCTAAATAGTGTTGACTGTACCATAAAACTTCAAAATAAACAAACAGCTCATATGAAAAACAGAAATCTCATTCACATGGCTATTCCATGTGAAATTTGTGAAACTCACAAAAAGATTACAGTAGGATTCATATATTAAGACCACCATTGGGACTGTTCAAAAGTGGTCTTTAAGACCACTTTTGAACAATCCCAAAGGTGGTCTCTTATTAGGAGACACTGGGTGTAGAAAATGCAAAGAAAGAATAACTGAAACCTAATTAAGCTTTTAAAAGCAGATTTAGTCTTAGTATTAGGTGGTCTTAACAGCCGAATCTTAATGTATTTATATATTTCGGCCCCCGTCCATCGGGGCTTGAAGAAATATATGGGCTGCATGATGCTTCCATGCAGAGCTGAAACCGACCCGCACACGAGTACTGGTAAACACCTTGGAGGATCTAAGCTTGCCCAGGCAAAGCGGTGCGAGAAGGTCCGTCCATGCTCATAAACCCTATTGGTTTCATTGGGCGACAGGGCTTCTCAATGTCGGGTAAAAGTCCCACAAAATTGGAAGCAACGTCTCCAAAATTACCTTTACAGTGTTGATGGGGACGTTAAACCTCAAATCAAACAAATACGGTATTTATAAAATTTCTCCAAAATGGTCGCCAGGGAGATCTGACATCTCTATATACCAGTAAAAGTACTCGTTCTTACCTTAATGTTAGTGTAGAATCTGTTAATTGGGTAGATCTTTAGTTTATTGATGAAAAGCTCTTGAGTTAGAGTTATAGTGACGGTTGTGGTATTGGAACCAGCCAAGAAGTAGTGTGAGTGGGCGCTGGTGAGCGTCTGGTCAAACAGGTGGTACAAGCGGTAGTAGGAACCATCATTAGTGTACGGACAACCAATGCCAGAGCAGTCGTAGATCGCTGCACTAGATGAAACCTGGAACGAGCAATGTCATAATGAAACTGTTATTAACCAACCCCAAAACACATTACGATAACACACCCTTGCGACATAGTGCATTTTTCACATCTCAAAAATGGCCATTTTTCTGATGAAAATCCGTGATATTTTTCTTATAATTGCTGCAAACATAAGTTGTGGGTGCTCATTAGAAACTCAATGAAAAACATAGGTTGTGGATGCTCATTAGAACCGCCTCATTGAGGTGGTTCTAACGAGTACCCACAACCTATGTCTTGGAGCAGAAATGAGCAAAATACATGTATAACCCTGTAAACTCCAGTTTTCTGTATATAAAGTGGATCGGTATTCATTTCATGGACTTCTTAATCTGAAAAACTACATCTGAAAATGTCGTCTGCTGAATTTTTTAAAAGTATTTTTGCATACAGGCAAACAGTGTAGGAAATTCTGTGACGGAAAAAATTCTGTCAGCAAATGGTGGAGGCTCTGATCAGATGCCGTGTTCTGCGGCATCTGATCTGGGCCTGCACTGTTTGCCAAGGTACCCCCTTTGGGGTTTCTCACATGCTATGGGTTAACCCTCAAAATCATGTGCATCAGTAAGCATTTTCAAAATATGATCTTTTCTCATGTTCATTATGACAACCATTACGATAACACACCCATGAGACATTGTGCATTTTTTTCACATCTTCAAAATGGCTACTTCTGTGATGAAATCTGCAACAAAACACGATCTTTTCTCATGTTCATTACGACAACCATTACGATAACACACCCATGAGACATTGTGCATTTTTTTCACATCTTCAAAATGGCTACTTCTGTGATGAAATCTGCAACATTTTTCTTACTTATTCTGCAAACATAGGTTGAGGAACCTCATTAAAACTGCCTCATTGAGGCAGTTCTAGCCAGTAGCCACAACCTATGTCTTGGACCAGAAATAAGAACAAGAGTTGTCAGAAGACAACATAGCTCGCCTTTGGGGGCCTAAGATGGATGAGAGAAAGTTATAAAAAAAAATTTCTTCTGTAAAACAGCCCAATAGACTGCAGCAAATGAAAGAGAACCAAAATGTACCCCTAATCATCCTGTTTTCAAGCCTTTCCACTGCAAAAAAAAAAAAAAAAAAAAAAAAATGAAAAAGAAATCTATATTTGATAAAAAAACATTCTATAAACTACCAAGTAATAACAAGGCATCACAGACGATACAAATCCCCTCGAGCAAGACAAATTAAAAAAAGCCTAGCCTAGCATTTGTGTAAAATTACATTATATCCATCAATAAATGTAGGTACTTAAGAGTGATGACAAAGTTTTTCTAAAAATAGCCACTGTGACCTTGACTTTGAGCCCCAGACCCTGAAAGTTGAACTTCATACCCAACATTTGTATGAAGTTATCTTAAAATCCATCAATAAATCTGGACACTAGAGCAATGATCATTTCTAAAAAATAGCCAGTGACCTTGACCTTCAACCCCCTGACCCGGAAAGTCAAAGTCACTCAAGATATCATCATACCAAACATTTGTGTCAAGGTATATTAAAATCCATCAATAAATGAAGGCGCAAGAGCGATGACAAATTTTTTCTAAAAATAGCCAGTGACCTTGACCTTCAGCCCCAGACCCTGAAAGTCGAATTCGCTCAAGATATTATCATTGCCAACATTTTTGTGAAGTTATATTAAAATCCATCCATAAATGTAGGCACTAGAGCGATCACAAAGTTTTTTCTAAAAATAGCCACAGCGACCTTGACCTTCAGCCCCGGAAGCTGAAAGTTGAACTTGCTAGAGATATCATCATACCCAACATTTGTGTGAAGTTATATTAAAATCCATCAATAAATTAAGGTGCAAGAACGATGACAATGTTTTTTCTAAAAATAGCCACAGTTACCTTGACCCTGTGACCCTGAAAGTAGTGACCTTGACCTTAGGCCTCAGACCCTGAAAGTCAAAGTCACTTGAGATATCATTATACCCAACATTTGGGTGAAGTTATATTAAAATACATCAATAAATGAAGGCGCTAGAGCGATGACAATGTTTTTCTAAAAATTGCCACAGTGACCTTGACCTTGAGCCCCAGACCCCGATATGTTTTTAAAAAGAAAAAAAAAAAAAAAAAAATGTTCCTCCCCCGTGATTTGAACTCACGCCGCTTGCAGGTAAACTTTAACACAGAGAAGTAAGGGAGGAAATACAGAGGAAAATATTGACTTCTCAAAAAGTCCAATTTAAGCCAAAAAACCTGTAAAATGAAGTATAATGATAATGTTAAATATTGTTTTTTTAGCAATTATTAATTATATATTCAAAATAAAGTTGTAAAACATCACATATAAGAGCTTGCAGGTAAACTTTAACCAAATGCGGACGCCGACGCTGACGCCGGACGCCCGGGGGTATGGCAATAGCTCCCCCTTACTTTCGTAAGGCGAAGTATTTCATTTTAAATGAAACACAATTTCATTTATAAGTTTTATGGTGTGAAAAATTGATTTTTCTGGCAAAAAATCCATGTTATCATATCGCCATATTGTCGATTTGTTCATGTTTAAAAGATATGAAGCCATTAACATTGTCGCAGACGTTCAAACAATGTCCGATATATGTTATTAATTTACCTTGGAAATATTATTGTACATTTTTATCTTTCTTTTTTTGCCAATTTATTACCCCACCCCCCTAATGAAATGGGTTGAAATTTATAAAAAAAATACCATATGCTGATGCAAAAGAATATACAAATTTCCTTTTTCCCATTTCAGTTCCTGCCAAGGTTATAGGGAATGTAGAAAAACTACTAGTTAATTTTTCTGTATAATTTTGACAAGTTTTTTTTTTTCATGCCATATTGTCCGGAAACGCTTTTTAATTATCTATTGCCTGTTTATGCAAACTGTGAAAGGGAGGTGCAATAAGTAATCCATTTACTTTCCAGTGAAGGCAATGATCAGGAATGGATACAATTACCCAACACCTCCAATCAGACACACCAAAGGGAAAGAACCACGAACATGAAATAACTAGACCGTGATGGAAACATCACTAGTGGAAAGCCAAAATGGCAGTTACATTCCCACATAGTGGCTTTGATGGACCTTGATAAGGCATTTGGTTGAGTGTCTCGGTAAGTCATTTAGGAGGCACAGAGAATATTTGAAGTGGAGGAATGGAATGTTCGGCTGGTCCATTGGATGTCTGCTAATGCGCGGTGACGTGTCCTTGTTTGTGTCGGTTACATTGAAGAATTCGAAATGAATGTCGGTGTTCCTCAAGACGCTTTTCTCAGTCAAATACATTCCATTATTGTGCTTTACGTCTTGTCATGCGAGTTCCGCTCTGGAGGCCTTTGTAATCATAGTTGAATCACTCAAAGATTTTATCTGGACACTCTTAATTTTGTTCGATTCGTTTCAGCTCTACATGGAAAAATCATGCAGCACAATCTTTTTCTTCAATCCCAGATCGGTGGCTATCATGTACTGTACAGACTAACAATGAGAAGTATTTGGGAAGACGAAGCACACTAATGCAATTCTCCCTCCTCGATTCCACAGTTCGAGCCTCGATTTTGATTCTCTCTCTCTCTCTCTCTCTCTCTCACTCCCATGCGTTAGATCCTAAATGTGGGTGGCTATTTGTTCACTGAGGTGGGTTAACAGAAATTGAAACTGAGACTGCGACTGATTATTAACAGAGTAATGTGCGCTGCCAGGCATTACAGTTGTGTCTGCTCTTTTAGTTCATACCAATAACTAGGTAGATAAATATGGCAGTGTTTTTTTTTTTTTTTCTATCTATCTACTGATACTGCGTTAGCCCCCGCCCACAGGGGCTTGAAGAAATAGATGGGTTGCATGATGCTTCCACGCAGAGCTGAAACCGACCCGCACACGAGTACTGGTAAACGGCTTAGAGGATCTAAGCCTGCCCAGCAATGCACGTCGGACCATCCATGCTAATAAACCCTATTTGGCGACAGGGCTTGAGATGTCTTTTCATCTCAAGGTCGGGTAAAAGTCCCACAGAATTGGAAGCAACGTCTCCAAGATGACCTTTACAGTGTTGACGGGACGTTAATCTTCAAATCAAACAACACTGATACTACATAGGTCACATTTGACCATTACCGCAGGTGTACATTGCATAAACTCCAGGTTTTGCAGGATGAATACCAACACAGTTCTTAATCATGTAAGGATCTTTAACCTGCACAGGGGATGGTTCTCCCTGCACAGGGGGGCTCCAGTTAACGTCCCGATCCGAAGGACGGTGCACTTTATGACATTCATCCCTGCAAATGATGCCACTGTCCCAGGGCGTGTTCGGACACAGAAATTTTATCGCCGCTGCCGGGGATCGAACCTGGGACCTCTAGCATCAGAGGCAAGTGCACTAACCACTGAGCTATCACGCTCCTTATTGTTTTTTTTCCAATTATATGACATCACGCAAACTAAAGTAAACGTCACTATTGAGTCATTGTTTTGTTTGTATTGACAAAGTGACAAAGTATGGCCATGGAATACGTGCAGTGGCAGAACCTTCAAGGCTTATTTTTGACACCAATGGAAAAATAAAGTAAACGTCTTGCGTTAAAGAGAGCTGTTCAGATTTGCCGTGGAAAGCTGATGGTTTGCAATCGGAGGAAACAAATCAGTAGCTGGAAAAATACAGGATTAGTCTGTTTATCACTTAATTTTCATGTGCTTACAGCCATGCAAACTAGACTGGAAAGAAGTCTATGAAGTCGCAAAATATTTTACAACAAAAAACACACTGTAATGGCTATTAAATGTTACAAAAACCTCAGAAACACTTTAAAAACAAAATACAAACTAAAATTATTTTTAGGTAAATATTCGAACTTGATTACGGCAGAGTCAGTTATGCGCGACCCTCCTTAACATAAAGTGGGGTTTAGGGGTGTTCATTTCACGGACATGTTCACATGATGATATCTGTGGGCTGAAATGGGGTCTTTCTTATCTCTAGAACAGCACAACCAATATGTAACAGGAGACCTATAGCCACAGCTCCATATGTGTTGCTTTTTTCATCCTGAAAGTATTGATATTTTTCTTATTTCTGCACGAAAACATACGTTGTGGGTACTCATTAGAAGCACCTCAATGAGGCGCTTCTAATGAATACCCACAACGTATGTTTTTGTGCAGAAATAAGAAAAATAACATCCAGATACTCCCTCTTATCTGGGGCTGTGTATAACTGACTACTAACAGTATGGCCGTCTCTTGTAGTGTAGGATGATCCTTTATTGTAGGTAATGGTGTCAGAAGACAGATCCACCCGATATCCCTCGTTGACCAACTCTGGACTTTCTGCTATCTGTTCTTGCCCGTTGTTGTCAACCTTCAACAACCTGCAGAGGAAATCAAACGAATGATGTACTGTAAATATCCTAAAAGTTCGGACATCTTCAGAACTTGCTGTAATTCTCCTAAAATTTTAATAAATGTTTCATGATCCAGCAAGGACATAGGTTGTGGGTACATATTAGAACCGTCTCAATAAGGCAGTTCAAATAAGCACCAACAACCTATGTTTGTGGTATAAATAGGAAAAATATCACAGATTTTCATCCAAAAAGTATCCATTTTGGAGATGTAAAAAATTGCACTATTTCGCATGGTTGTGTTATCATAAGGAGTCAAACTCTGATGAATTAAAAACTTTTAGGCCTACGAATGTTTGTTCAAATCAGGGAAAGTTTGAGCCACTCAGTGCTAGAGCAAAAGGAATAATGGCGGAAATCAGAGATATCTTTTCAGTTTTATCAAAACAGGATAGGTTGTGTGTGCTCATTAGACCTGCCAAATCGAGGCAACTCTAATCAGTACAGTTAACATACATTGTCAAGATTAAATAAGAAAATATCCCTTAACTTAACCCTTGTCCTGCTAATGGGGACAAACACTACCTGTGCGAATAGTGTAGATCCAGATCAGATGGCTTCTAAAGAAGCCATCTGATCTGGATCTACACTGTTTGCCATACAGTTTGTGAATTCAAATCAAAATACATCAAGTAATTTGACTGGTTGTGACTAAAGTAAGTTTTTCACAGGGTAAGGATTATAAGAAACTTACACAGGTGTGAGGGGTGGATGGAAAAATCCTTCCCGAGGGTCACTTTCCGGCATCACGAGGCTTGCCGAGTGATGCCGGACAGTGATTCCGAGGGACAGATTTTTCTATCCACCCCTCACACCCATGTAGGATTCTTTTTCTTGCATACCTTCCATTTCTGAGCGTGGGTTTTTAATACTACAGTCACTTCCGTTGCCGAGTGATGACACCACAGTGATGTTTAGTGAAGTCACATAATGTGTTGTGCCGTCAACCTTAATGATGGCGCACATGAGGCCATATTCAACCAGTGCATTTATCAAACACACAAGAATATTTGATTTTGGGTAAGAACACCAGGGTTAGAACTATGGATTTCCTTATCTGATGTGCAAGAATAATCCATAGTTTTTGCTTGGGATAGAAATTCTGTTCTAACCCTGCTGATCTTACCCAAGGACAGGGTATAGATAGAATATTCTCACATGTCTGGTAAATGCACTGGTTGAATACAACCTCATATGTGCCGTCGTTAAGGTTGACGTCAAAGCACATTACGTAACGTCACGAAATATAACTGTAGTGTCATTACAATATGACATACGTCGGCAACCAAAGTGACTGCAGTATTAAAAACCCAGGCTCAGAAATGGAAGGTATGCAAGAAAAAAAATCCTACATGGGTGTGAGGGGTGGATGGAAAAATCCGTCCCTTGGAATCAGTGTCCGGCATCACTCTGCAAGCCATGTGATGCCGGACACTGACCCTTGGGACAGATTTTTCAATCCACCCCTCACACCCATTTAAGATTCTTATATTCTAACCCATAGGATAAGAATTTCTTTCCCAGGGTAAAGTCCAGTATTTCCATATCTGGTGTGCAAGAATAACTCTTCTAACCCATAGGATAAGAATTTCTATCCCAGGGTTAAGTCCAGTATTTCCTTATCTGGTGTGCAAGAATAACTCTTCTAACTCATAGGATAAGACTTACAATCCAGGGTAAAGTCCAGTATTTCCTTATCTGGTGTGCAAGAATAATTCTTCTAACCCATAGGATAAGAATTTCTATCCCAGGGTTAAGTCCAGGATTTCCTTATTAGGGTCCAGTTGTTCATAGCCTCGTTAGCTTAAAGCGCTCGTTAGTGGTCAAATTGTTAACCTTTCTAGCAAGTTCAATATCTAAAATTTTGTTATTTTTGCTGAAAAAAAAATGTGAGCAGCTTTTGCATTTGCAAAAGCTGCTCACTTTTTTCAGCAAAAATATTAGCATATTTGCCATATTAAATGATCAAACTTTAAACGAAAAGTTAACTAACAACACCGTTAGTTTTGGACAACTGCCTCTGGTGGGAAAGAACATGCCTTCAATAGCTTCTAAGCTATTCAAAGAGATAGAGGTTTACTAGAATGAAGTACTACTGACCAGTAATTTCTCCAGTGATCTTCCACGTAGGCTGTACCTGAAGCCCCAGCCTCAGCTCCGTCCCCCGGCGCACCTCCCCACACATCAAAAGACCCTCTGAAATGTGGGATGGCAGGATGGCGTGAATGGCTCAGAGCAATCCGACCTCCACTTCCACCACCACCCTTTGTCTTATCGCCAGCTCCTCCAAGAGCCTGGATATGTGCTGTGTGACTGCCTAAAACAGGACATAAGAAAACACACTTAACTTTAATGGTGATTAAACCAATATAACCCACTTCAGTAACAACTTTAGTGGCAATTTAACTCAGTAACACACTTGCTAAACTTTAATGGTACCTGACACACATTTCAATTTAAGGAACCTTAACCAACATAACACACTTCTGTAACTTGACTTTCATGGTGCCTTATAGAAGCCTCCGTGGTGCAGTGGTTTCGCTACTCGCCTTGTAAACCAGGGATCGCAGGATCGATCCCGGGCTTCTCCAGACTTTCGGATGAGTCTTTAAACCGATGTCCCGTCTCCGTATGACCTTAGCTGTTGGTGGGACGTAAAACTAAAACTCACTCACTCACTCATGGTGCCTTAACCCATATAACAAACTTCCTTACCTTTAATGGTAACTTCAAACCATTTAACACAATGGGTATTTTAATGGTAACTTTACATGCCTAGTATCCAAAAATGGGACATATACAAACTGTAAAGACCCAGATCAGACTCTGCAGAAAGCTGTGTTCTTATGAATCATTCTCTGTTTTAAGAAAGCTGTGTTCTTATGAATCATTCTCTGTTCTAGCGCAAAGATACTCCATCTATAAAGTTGGCAGTATTTATTTTAATACACCCACCTGTAAAGTTGGCAGTATTAATAGAATACTGCCACTTTAAAGTTGTCAGTATTTGTTATGATACAGCCAACTGTAAAGTTGGCAGTATTTCTATGATTCTGCCACCTGTAAAGTTGGCAGTATTATTGTGATACTCTCACCTGTGAATTTGAAAGTATTTATTTTATTATGATGCAACCACCTGTGAAGCTGGCAGTATTTATAATGATACTGTCATGTGTCGAGCTGGCAGACGTTCACCTGTTAAGTTGGCAGAATATATTATGATGCTGTCACCTGTGAAGTTGACAGTATTTATAATGATGCAGCCACGTGTAAAGTTGGCAGTATTTTTTATGATGCCCCCACCTGTTAAGTTGGCTGAATTTATTATGATAAAGCCGCATGTCAAGTTGGCAGTATTATGACACAGCCACCTGTCAAGTTGGCAGAATTTGTTATGAAATTGTCACCTGTGAAGTTGACAGTATTTATAATGATGCAGCCATGTGTAAAGTTGGCAGTATTTGTTATGATGCACCCACCTGTTAAGTTGGCTGAATTTATTATGATAAAGCCGCATGTAAAGTCAGCAGTATTATGACACAGCCACCTGTCAAGTTGGCAGAATTTGTTATGAAACTGTCGTCTGTGAAGTTGACAGTATTTACAATGATGCAGCCACGTGTAAAGTTGGCAGTATTTGTTATGATGCACCCACCTGTTAAGTTGGCTGAATTTATTATGATAAAGCTGCATGTCAAGTTGGCAGTATTATGACACAGCCACCTGTCAAGTTGGCAGAATTTGTTATGAAATTGTCACCTGTGAAGTTGGTTGAGGCGGTTCAAATGTGCACCCACAACCTATGTTTGCCATATAAATAAGGAACATATCATGGATTTTCATAAGAAAATTAGACACTTTGGAGATGCGAAAAATGCACTATGTTGGACGGGTGTGTTATCAGTTGTTTGTTTGTTTGATTTGAGGTTTAGCATCCCTGTCAACACTATTTAGGTCATTTTGAAAAACGTTGCTTTCAATATTGTGGGACTTTTACCCAACACTGAGATGAAATGACATCTTAATCCCTGTACCCCTGTGAAACCAATTGGGTTTATATGCATGGACCACTTTGCCTGGGCAGGCTTAGACCTACTAAGCAGTTTACCAGTACTTGTGTGCGGTCGGTTTTAACTCTGCTCGGAAGCATCATGCAGCAAATTCTATTTCTCCAAGCCCCGATGGAGGGGGCGAGGTGTGTTATCATAATGAAATACTATAAGAATCTTATATGGGTGTGAGGGGTGGATTAAAAAATCTGTCCCGAGGGTCACTGTCCGGCATCACGAGGCTTGCCGAGTGATGCCGGACAGTGATCCGAGGGATGGATTTTTCTATCCACCCCTCACATCCATATTGGATTCTTTTTCTTGCATACCTTCCATTTCTACGGCAAATTTTTATTGCTGCTGTCACTTCCGTTACTTACGTCCGCCATATTGTGATGACACTACAGGAATGTTTAGTGACGTCACGTAATGTGCATGACGTCAACCTTAACGACGGTGCATACGAGGTCGTATTCAACCAGTACATTTATCAAACACACAGGAATATTCGATATTGGGTCGGAACACCAGGGTCACAACATAAATTTCTATCCCAGGGTAAAATCACAGATTTCCTTGTCTGGTGTGCAAGAAAAAACTACTCTACCTGTAAAGTTGGCCGTCTTAATTATGATACTGCCTCCACTTCCTCCACTATGACCATTGTAGGTTGTCGATGTTGTATCATAGCTATTAGCTTTAATGTGGCCATCCACGGCAAGAATACCAGAGATTTCCATCTGCAGTTTACCACCACCTAGGACACCAAAAAGAATCAAAGTACTGGAAGGACTCGTGCATTACAAATTCAGGCCTATTCAAATACATTGTAAAATCTACTAGCGGAAAAAATTGTTATTTTTTTTTATATTTCTAGTCAAAATACAGATTGTGGGTACATAATAGAGCTGCCTCAGCAAGGCGGTTCCAATGAGTGCCCACAGTCTATGTTTTTGAGCAGAATACCAGTTTTACTAAATAGAAGTGGGGTTTAAGGGGGCCAAACTAATAGCCTAGACTCATGGGTTTTGAGGCACTTAAGCATTAGTTGTTGTGTCATTCATTTAACTTGAAACACCCAGTACATTGGTTTTGTGCAAGACATACATGGACTTCTAGCAAATCTTTGTATATCATTTAAATATTTTTGCATCAACTGTCTTTGTAGAAATTATAGGTGAAAAAGGACCACCATCGTGACTGTCATTTAGGCTAACAGACATGTGAAATGACGCATCTGACATTTTGCCATTTTTCTTGCAAGATAATTGTTTAAGTTCAACAATAATACCAGGGATGTGTACAGAAATCATAATTTGTCTGTAAAAACAAAATAAAATGACAAGAATAACTGTTGTTTGACACCTGAAAGAATTTAAATAATCTTATCCTATTTTGCAAATGGCCGCCATTTATATGTCCTTGTTTCAGTGGGTAGGGAAGTTGCGGTGCTTGTTTCTCTTGCTTGCATGGAGTAATATACCAAAGATCTGTGTCAGTATTTTCTTTAATAGTTTGTTCATTATCATAGACAAGAATTTTCTTTCAATTCTTTACACTTGGCAACATACAAACACACAGAAAATTACTTCACAAGTTTCTCTTCTTCCAGTTCCAATATATTTTTATATAAGACATGCTATTAGTTTGAAAAGTAAAATTTTGTATACACTAGCAATTCATTCAAACAAATTGCATGTGAACTAATGCACCAGGTGACACTGTAACAGAGAAAGCATGGTTTGTTTCAGATGCATCTTTTGGTTCTTAAATTTTTATACTTCAATTTGAGGAAAAAAGTGCCTTAAGGATTTCTCTTAAAGAGCTGAGCAGTCAGGGTAAAACTGTTGTAATTTTCCAGGACAATCCTCAAATTTCACATAAATCATCTGGATGTGACACTCTAATGTTGTTCTACCAAAATGATGATGAGATATTGCAAATAAGCTTCCGTAAATGCAAGAATAGGAAGAAACTTTTTGGTGCGTCAAATTAGATGTGCGTCAAAATACATTACAGGACGATATAAGGGAGTCAAAATAATATTACATGTACAGTAACATTCCTATATTAAGACCACCATTGGGGCTGTTCAAAAGTGGTCTTTAAGACCCAAAGGTGGTCTCTGACCAGTGGACACTGTATGCAGAAAACACAAAGAAAGAATAACTGCAACCTACTAAATAAGCTTTTTAAAGCAGATTTAGTCTTAATTTTAGGTGGTCTTAATAGCAGAATTTCACTGTATTATGCTTTTGTGATGGGGTCAATTGTCTCTGCGCTGGAAAATTGTCCTGAATTGAGAATGAGGCTGTATTGTTTAACCCCTATATATCTGTATAACCACTATTTTATTATATACACAACCTCTTTATAACACTAATGATGGGGTCCAAAGCAGAAACTCTGTTAGTTAAACAATAAACAAACTTGTTATATCCAAATGAAAATGTATAGATTATATAGAAAAATGACCATTTACATTTCACATTTTTTCAGCAAATATTTCAGCATATTTGCAATATTTAATGATCAAACTGTATCATATCACAGCTTTTACTGTATCAAAGGACAGCTTTTACTGTATTATAGGAAACTTTTTATGGTTTCACAGGTCAGCATTTACTGTATCATATGACAGCTTTTACTGTATCATAGGACAGCTTTTACAGAATCATAGGATAGTTTTTATGGTTTCACAGGACAGCTTTTTCTGTATCATAGGACAGCTTTTACAGTATTGCAGGACAGCTTTTACTTCATCATAGGACAGCTTTTACAGTATTGCAGGACAGCTTTTACTTCATCATAGGACAGCTTTTACAGTATCATAGGATAGCTTTTATTTTTCCACAGGACAGCTTTTACCTTATCATAGGACAACTTTAACTGTATCGCAGGACAGCTTTTACTGTATCATAGGACATCTTTTACTGTATCAAAGAACAGCTTTTACTGTATCATAGGACAGATTTTACTGCATCATAGGACAGCTTTTACTTTATCATAGGATAGATTTTACAGTATCACATGACAGCTTTTACTGTATCATAGGACAGCTTTTACTGTATCATAGGACAACTTTAACTGTATCATAGGACAGCTTTTACTGTATCAAAAAATAGCTATGAAAGTATCATAGGATAGCTTTTACAGTATCACAGGACAGCTTTTACAGTATCATAGGACAGCTCTTACTGTATCATAGGACAGCTTTTACTGTATCATAGGAAAGCTTTTACTGTATCATAGGACAGCTTTTACTGTATCACAGGACAGATTGTACTGTATCATGAACAGCTTTAACTGTATCATAGGACAGCTTTTACCATATCAAAAAATAGCTATGAAAGTATCATAAGATAGCTTTTACTGTATCATAGGACAGCTATAGAGTATAATAGAATAGCTTTTACGGTTTCACAGGATTGCTTTTACAGTATAATAGGATAGCTTTAGCTGTATCATAGTATTTTTTACTGTAGCTTTTACTGTATCATTTGATTGCTTTTATTACTGTTTCATAGGATTGTTTTCATTGTTTCATAGGACTGCTTTTACTGTATCATAGGATAGCCTTTACTGTAACAGGATAGCTTTTACTGTAACAGGAAAGCTTTTACTGAAACATTGGATAGCTTTCACTGAAACCATAGGATACTATTACAGTAACAGGCTTCCTAGTGGCCCACTTTGAAAATATAGGTTTCTATATAGGTTCTTCTTACTCAAAATATAGGTTATTTACAGGTTTTTCAATAAAAATACAGGTTAAAAAAAGAGTCTTCCAAACTTACATAAAGATTTAAAACTGAAGAAAAAATATTTGATGAATTTTTGTGCCACAATTACTCAGATAAAGTTGATCTAAATTTTACAATGTACCGAGCGAGCGAGGAGAAAATACAATTTCTTGACAGTTTTCATCACTTTTTATGGGACTAAAAAGTAAAAAATAGCAGTGCATTTTGAAGAAAAGTTAGGGTTGAGTCGCAAGACGGTTCAAAAAGTGAAAAATATAGCTTTTTCATGAAAATACAGGCTTTTTATAGGTTTTATGAACAAAATAAAGGTTTAAGCCCCCCAGTGGAAATCTTCCACTGACCGTTCCAAGGCGGCTCTTCTGTGGCGATTTATTTATGTTGTTGATTGTTACTTACTGTGTGTATCACTTGTGTCTTTTGGTTTTGGATGGCCATATGGCCATTTTGTGGGAAAGTAACTGTCCTTATGGCCTTCCTTTGTTTAGGTTTCCATTATGGTCTGGTAGCTTAATGTTTGTATTTCTTTCCCTTTGGTGTCTTTTATGGGTGGAGTAAGTTAATTGTATCAATTCCTGATCTTTGTTTTACTTCTACTTTTTATAGGTTTGGCACAAAATTATAGGTTATTATAGGTTTTATAGGTTTTCCTAGGAGGCCTGCAGTAATCATAGGATTGCTGTTACTATTATCACAGAATACCTTTTACTATTTGTTTGTTTGTTTGACTTGAAGTTTAAAGTCCCCATCAACACTGTATAGGTCATTTTTGAGACGTTGCTTCCAACTTTGTGGGACATTTAACCGACATTGAGGACGAAATGACATATTAAACCCTGTCACCCAATGAAACCAATAGGGTTTATAAGCATGGACGCACTGACTAACACTGCTTTGCCTGGGCAGGCTTAGATCCTCTAAGCGGTTTACCAGTACTCGTGTGCAGTCTATTTCAGCTCTGCATGGAAGCATCCTGCAGCCCATCTATTTCTTCAAGCACCGATGGGCAGGGCCTAGTACCTTTTACTATACACATAGGGTTGCTATTATTCAAATGATAAGATATCTATTACTGCAATCACAGAATAGCTTTTACTGAATACCACGGAATATAAACAACAATTATCAAAGGGTATCTTTACAGTAATCATTGGATAGATTTATCTGAAATCATAGAATATCACTGTAATCATAGGATAGCTATTACTGTAATCATAGGATAGCTATTACTGTAATCATAGAATAGCTATTACTGTAATCATAGAATAGCTATTACTTTAATCATAGAACAGCTATTACTGTAATCATAGAATAGCTATTACTGTAATCATAGAATAGCTATTTCTGTAATCATAGAATAGCTATTACTTTAATCAACGAATAGCTATTACTTTAAACATAGAATAGCTATTACTGTAATCATAGAATAGATATTATTTTAATCATAGAATAGCTATTACTGTAATCATAGAATAGCTTTTACTTTAATCATAGAATAGCTATTAATGTAATCATAGAATAGCTATCACTTTAATCATAGAATAGCTATTACTGTGATCATAGAAAAGCTATTACTTTAATCATAGAATAGCTATTACTTTAATCATAGAATAGCTATTACTGTAATCATAGAATAGCTGTTACTGAAGTCATATGATAGCTTTGAACAAATTTTAGTATAATTTATAGCTTGTAAGATTTTTGCGCTTCCTTATTCTAGGTAACATTAGTTATCCATAGCCAATGACAGACATTTCAGGCAATCAGTGATGCGACACTATTTTCAAAGACATTTCTAAGTCAACAAAAAATTATTGTAAATAAAATTCTCTGACAATTACCTGTACCCCCATTGTATAGTGCTCCACCAGATCCATAATCAGTTGGACTATAAAGATCACCATAGGGTAGACTTCTTTTCAGTCGACATGTAAGGTAGCTTCCGCAGCCCCCTCGACCACCAAGACCAGCAGAAGAGGCCCCACTTGAACCCAGCATACTCCATAATCCCTTACCTAAAATAAGGAAATAAAAGTGAATGATCTTATATAATTGGGGCCAGTTGTTCAAAGCATCGTTAGCTTAACGAGCTCGTTAGTGGTCATATTGTTAACTCTTCTAGCAAGTACAATATTGAAAATTTTGGTATTTTTGCTGAAAAAATGTGAGCAGCTTTTGCGTCCGCAAAAGCTGCTCACATTTTTTTAGCAAAAATTTCAGCATATTTGCCATATGTAATGATCAAAGTTTTAACGATACATTAACTAACGACGTCTTTAGTTTTGAACAACTGGCCCCTGGTTATTCTACATCAGCAGGCTAACAAGTCTATATATTTTCTTGTCCTTTGGGATCATTGATTCCATTGTGGATTTTGAAAATATTTGAGGGTCACTGATGAGGCTTAATTGGGCAAAACTAGCTAGTATGGCCCAGAAAACATGTACACTCCATATTTTCCAGTTCTGTGGTGTATGCCTTGCTTCCAAAGGATAACCCTTTTATAGAGTGAGTGAGTTTTAGTTTTACGTCCCACCAACAGCTAAGGTCATGCGGAGACGGGACCTCGGTTCAAAGACTCATCCGAAAGTCTGGAGAAGCCCGGGATCGAACCTGCCATCCCTGGTTTACAAGGCGAGTAGCGTAACCACTGCACCACGGAGGCTTCTACAACCCTTTTATAGAACATATTTGTAATGAACATCCCTGTGAACCCCGATTTTACAGAGAAAAATTGGGGTTTACAGAGGTAGACGTTATTCTTCTAATTTCTGTTAAAAATTAAAGATTGTGTGTACCTGTTAGAACAGGGGTAGATGTTATTCTTCAAAATGTTCAACATTAAAGATTGTGTGTACCTGTTAGAACAGGGGTAGACGTTATTCTTCAAAATGTTCAAAATTAAAGATTGTGTGTGTCTGTTAGAACTGCCTTATCATGGCACTTCTAATGAGTAAATGAACCAATGTCTGGTGCAGAAAAAAGGGTTTACAGGGGTAGACGGTATTCTTATTCTGTTCCAAATTATAGATTGTGTGTGCTTGTTAGAACTGCCTCAATGAGTTCTAACAAGCACATCTATGTTTGGATCAAAAAAAGAAAAATATCAGTATTGGACATATGAAAGAATGCACTTTATCATATAATTCAATTTACTTGTATAATATCATAATCAAGTCAATAATCCACACATACGATGTCCTTAGCGACTTCATGTTTACTAATGGCAGAACACTGACAATGTTGTAAAAAAAATTGTGACTGAAATGCGTTTTGAATTTCATATGATAAATAGAATCTTGCATTTGTGTTCATGTACTACTGAATTTATTAAACTTGTTGAGGAAAAGGGTTAAAATGCTTGGCCATCAACCAGGCTTCTCCAGACTTTCGCATGAGTCTTTAAACCAAGGTCCCATCTCCGTATGACCTTAGCTGTTGGTGGGACGTAAAACTGTAACTCACTCACTCAAGCCATCAAAGTTTCACTGCATGCATGTTTGTTTGCTTTTGTGTTAACAGCTATCTATTTCATATACCGAGTCAGTCATACTTGGCCATTACCTCATATTAAGTCAGTCAGTTTACCTATCCACACTTTTCCTGGGCAGGCTTATACATAAGCCATTATCCAGTACAGTGCACATTCTTTCGCTATGAACTGACAACCGCCCTTCTTTAATCAGCAGGAGAGAATGACCATAGAACAGATATCATGGTCAATTTCGACGAAAGAGTGTTGCTGAGCTGGTAGGTTTCGAACCTGCGACCTCCTGATCACCAGTCAGATGTACATCTCACTGAGCTAAAGAGGCCAACTTCACTGCATGTATGTAAAATTTTAGCTTGACCAGTTTTTATGCTTAAGATGCTGAGAAAAAAATGCATCTAAATATGTTGTCTGTTTATGTTGTCTGCTGCGTCTTCTTACATGCTTTTCAAACATATTTTGCATACAGGCAAACAGTGTGGACCCTGACTGATCAGACTGCTCCAAGGAGCAATCTGATCAGAGTCCACACTGTTTGCAGAAATGCAAGTTGTTTAGTAAAATATTTTAATATAATTTTTATAAAAAGAAAATCACACCACATTGTTCTTGTCATTTATAAATCTTGAAGTAAGCAGAGGACCAAATTGCTGATTCTTAACTCATTCAGTACCAGAAACCCCAACATTTGCTTCCTTGAGTAATAAATTCAGTATTCTTGAATACCTTCTACCCCTCCCATCTTGAGCTATGAACTTGTTCTGCTGAAATTGTTGTTTGTTTGTTTGATTGGAAGTTTAATTTAATTTCAAAATTCAATATTGGGCTTAAAATTTTATGGTGACTTAGTATATAAAGAAAAATATATAACCGCAATGACTTCAGCACCCAATTTCGTAGAATCATTCTTCGATATAAAAGACTGGGTACAACATAAATGTTATACGACAGACCGCATGCATGGTAGTTAACCAAATCACGGTTGACAACTTTGCTTCCCTCTTTAATTGCACGCCAGTGGGTCAGGTCTGAGATTCTATGACGGTTCCAGCGTAAAGGCTTATTGAGAATTAGAGAGATCTAATTCTATGTAATGTTGGTGGGTGCCTGATGCTCTGTCTCTGGACTGGCCCATCGGAGTCTGACCGTTGGTTTTCTTTTGCTGCAGTATTTGAGTGGTTTCTTGCTGTCGAGTCCTCACCATTGTTTTATCTCTGTGGTTGTTTGATTTTTGTGTTCACGGAGATGTTGCACTGATGAGTTAGGAGGCCTTCATGCGGACTGAACATAATATTTGTCTAAATCTGAAGTAAGGGCGAGGATTGTGGCCACGTAAAATCGATTTAAGCCCCCAAGTGGAGTTCCTTTCACTGACTGTTCCAATGCGGTTCTTCTGTCGCGATTTATTTTTGTTATAGTTTGTCTCTGAGTGTTTGTGTCGGTTATATTATTTTGTTTTGGATAGCCAGTTGGCCATTTTGTGGGAAAGTAACTGTCCTTTTGGCTTTCTGCTGTTGATGTTACCATCAGGGTCTGTTGTTTCATGCTTGTTTTTCTTTCCCTTTGGTGTCTCTGATGGGAGCTGTGGGTTAATTGTATTGATTCATGATCATTGCCTTCACTTCTGTTTAACATCCGCCTCAACACTATTTAAGTCATTTTGGAGATGTTGCTTCCAATTTTGTGGGATTTTTACCCGACATTG
The DNA here is from genome assembly GCA_963580285.1 of Lucinisca nassula. Lineage (NCBI taxonomy): Eukaryota > Metazoa > Mollusca > Bivalvia > Lucinida > Lucinidae > Lucinisca > Lucinisca nassula. The sequence goes on from OY757018.1 coordinate 11,393,108, forward strand.
AGATGAAATAACAACTCAAGCCCTGCCACCCAATGAAACCAATAGGGTTTATATGCATGGATGGTCTGACTCGCAGCACTTTGCCTGGGCAGGCTTTGACCCTCTAAGGGGTTTACCAGTACTCATGTATGGGCAGTTTCAGCTCTGCATGGAAGCACCATGCAGCCCAATCTATTTCTCCAAGTCCCAATGGGCAAGGGCCCGTTGAAATTACTGTTGTAACAAGTTTTGTCGTTATTTAACACTTGTCCTGCTGAATATTCATATATGCCACACCCACTGCCGGTTATCAACCAATCGGATTATTTGATGCAAATTATTGCAACAAATTCACAATCCAAATGGCAAACAATGTAGATCCTGATCAGATGGCTTCATCAGAAGCCATCTGATCTGGATCTTCATTGTTTGGAAAATAAGGCATATCCGGGCTCAGCAGGACAAGGGTTAAAATGTCAGTATAAAGAAGGTTATCTGAAGTAACAAGTTTTAGATAAAAACATACACATGCCCTCAGAAGAACACACATGCATGCTTGCACACATGTACATGTGCCAACATTTTAACCCTTGTCCTGCTGATCCCGGATATGTCTTATCTTTCAAACAATGAAGATCCAGATCAGATGGCTTCTGAAGAAGCCATCTGATCTGGATCTTCATTGTTTGCCATTCAGCTCATGAATTTGTTGCAATAATTTGCATCAAGTAATCTGATTGGATGATAATCAGTAGTGGGTGTGGCATATATAAATATTCAGCAGGTCAAGAGTTAACTCATTTTCACTGGGAAATCCAAAAAAATGGGTCACCGGCAAAATAGTGCATATCCTCATGAAAATTTGTGATATTTTTCTTATTCATCATCACAAAACACGCCTATATGATTTTGACCCCCTTGAACCCCACTTTTATATAGTAAAACCTGGGTTTGCAGGGGTATACATTATTTAATTCTGCTCAAAAACATAGATTGTGGGTACTCGTTGGAACCGCCTCATCAAGGCGGTTCTAACAAGTATCAACAATCTATGTTTTGAGCAGAAATTAAAAAAATATTTAAATTTTTCATCTGATAATTTTCATTTTTCAGTGGTAAAATTTGCCATGTATTTGGATAGGCATGTTTTCTTATTTCTACTCAACACATAGGTTGTGGATGCTCCTTAGAACGGCCTAATTGAGGTGATTCTAACGAGTACCCATAACATATGTCTGGAGCAGAAATAAAAAGAATGTATACCCCTGTAAAGCCCAGTTTTCTCTATATAATATAAAGTGGGATTTAGATGGGTGTGAACAGGATGAGTGCCCTGGAATGCTGTGTCTGATAAAGGTTGCACTTTTTACAAGAAGTTCAGACATTTTCTTTATTAACCCTTATCTTGCTGTTCACGACAACCCCTATCTTTGCAAACAGTCTAGATCCAGATCAGATGGCTTCTGAAGAAGCCATCTGATCAGGATCTACACTGTTTGGCATTCAGTTTATGAATGTGTAACAATAAATTGCATCAAGTAATTTGATTGGTTGACAGACAGAAATGGGTGTGGCTTAAATGAATTTTCAGCAAGATAAGGGTTAAGGGGTATGAATACACTTTCAGGGGAGGTAACTCCTGCAAAAATATTTTTGTTTTCTATAAGAATATGGGTCAACTCTTAAAGGAAAGAATTTGCGCCTAAGGATCAAACTCTTTTCTTTAAGAGTGGACCCCTTTTTCAGTAGGACAGGGCTTTTAGACAATGGAACAGTAAGTCCAGAAAGTTGTCTCCCTTTGAAAAATGGCGGAAAAATCTGCTAGGTGTTTCCATTCCCCTTAAGTTCTGAAAATAACTCAACCTGACACACTAAATATTGAAATGGACTCAACCCATAAATCGGTTGGTTTTTGTTTTGTTTGATTTGAGGTTTAACGTCCCTGTCAACACTGGATAGGTCATTTTGGAGACATTGCTTCCAATTTCGTGGGACTTTTACCCGACAATGAGATGAAATGACATCTCAAGACCTGTCGCCAAATGAAACCAATAGGGTTTATATGCATGGACGGTCCGACTTGCACCGCTTTACCTGGGCAAGCTTAGATCCTCTGAGCGGTTTATCAGTTCTCGTGTGCGGGTGGGTTTCGGTTCTGGGTGGAAGCATCATGCAGCCCATCTATTTTTTCAGGCCCCGATGGATGGGGGCCAATATATCAGTTGGGAGATTCCATTCTGTACAAAATGGGTTAACTTACCAGGTCCTTGGTCTGGCCGATGTCCACCATTGCTGACGTCTACCTGTCCTCCATCATCAACAGCGAGGTTAGTAGCTGCTATCTTGATATTATGACCAGCAATCTCTCCCCCTCCCTCTACAGTGATGACACCAAACTGTAAATCATACTGATCTTCATGGGCATTGGGACTGGAGCAGTTGATATATGACTTGGCTTTGATTATTGTCTCGCCCTCAATCACATACTGCAGACGTTCTCTTCTGTTTGTAGAACCAGTCTGGAATAATCTCAAACCACCACCATTGATCAAGGTCAAGTTGTAGATATGATCTACAGTTCCCTCAATGTGGGCAAAAACTAGCTCAAGATACGTATCAGGAGCAAGCCCCAGGTAACCATCGTCATAGACATATGAATTGAATGGTGTGTCAATAAAGATCCGCTTCAAATCCATTATTTGGTTTGGGCCAATATGTACGTAGCCAGATCGATCCCCTATCATATGTCTGAAGTAGAGGTTTGAAGTTGACTCTAGTGGCTGCTGTAACATTGCTAAATGAGCATTCCCATAAATCTGGAGCTCTTCAAAGGCAAATCCACCGTCACCATCAGCAAAAGGATGATCAGCAGAATTTGGTAAAAGCCATGCTTTGAAGCTGTCCGTGGATAAATCAGCATAGTCTGTTATCATAAAGCTTGGATCACCAACTGGTTTGCGCTTGGTTTTTCGATTATTATTGTTGACATAGATAGTTCTGTGCTTTTCTACCATATTGTACATGAATATTGTGCCTGGACCACCAGGCTCTCCAGCAGAGCCAGAGTCCCCTCCATGAGACTGATAGGTACCATGGTATGTGAGGTTGTAGTTGAAGTAAACAGCAATTCTCCCACCAGCACCAGCGCTGCCATACCAGCCACTGAAGGTGGAGCCACCATTTGATGTTAGATTACCCATTCCTCTAAAGATGCTGCAATTTATCATCAATGATCCACCTGATCCACCTCCTCCAGCTGGGCCAAAGCTATCCCCACCATTCACTCTTATTTCCCCATCAACCTGAAGCTTATTATGCACCTTCAGCTCAATGACACCACCACCTTGTCCACCTTGACTGTGCCCGCCTGAACTTCCCAGTTCTCTAGGTTCAAACAAGTCACCATATGGCTGTCCTGTTAAGAGATGTGCAGCTCCCCATCCACTCGTGCCACCATGCCCAGCTCCAGACGACCCAGAGTCATGTTCTATACCTTTACCAAGGTTCACCCTCCCTGACTTTGGATCAGTGTTACGATATCCCAAAGAATCTGCATGCATAGTTGCACCATTATCAACAGTGATATTTTCTGCTGTGATAGTCATGTAAGTTCCACCAAATATGCTGCCACCTTCCATAAGTATGTCATTTTTAACATTAATTGTCATCATCTGTTCTGTAACTGGGTCCGTTATTGCACTTATTGTAGCATTATCTTGAATTCTAACCCACAGGAAGTCAAAGTGGCTACCTTCTTGACCTGTTGTGAAGCCACCATGCTCAAGAGAAAGGTGTCCACGATGATGTAATGTGACATTTTCCACCCACTTCATTTCACCAAATAACCAAATAGTGACCCCATGAACTATTGTGAAAGGTGCAAGGCCAACTAACCCCCCAGCATAAACTCTGATGTTGAATGGAGTATCAATTTCTGGTCGCTGAAGGTCCATTTCTTGTTTATCACCAATATGAACCGTTCCGGTCCTGTCACCGATCATATATAAGAAAAACAGGTCAACTGGTGCTCCTTCATGTTCTGGCTTAATTGCAAAATGTGCTGCACCATAAATCTGTAACTCATTATAGTGGAATTCATATTTACCATTGGTGAAATAGTCGTGCATGGATTCTGGCAAAACCCATGTACGGCAGGAATCTAGTGTCAAATCATGGTAGTTTTTAATGATATTGTACTTATCATATGGCTGTTTACCGTCATTATCGATGATTAATGTCTGATGATCTTCAAGCATGTGATAGATGAATACTGTTCCACCACCACCATTTTCTGCATAGGAGTCACTCCCAGCTGAACCACCATAAGTCTGGTAGCGGAAACTTGACATGGTTTTGTTTACCTGGAAGTATACTGCGATCCTTCCACCAGCACCACCACACCCGAGTGTGCCCTCACCATCACCACCATGAGCCACAATTTTCCCATAGCCTTTAATCACATTGCAATGCATCCAGATACTGCCACCACTGCCACCGCCACTCTGACTCCCTACTCCTTTAACTCCACTGGCACTAACAATGCCATCAATATCAATAATGTTTGTGATATTGAACCAAAGTCGACCTCCACCACTTCCACCTGGACCCCCATCTGAACCAACTCCTCCTGATGAGCCCATCTGGTTTGGTTCGTACAGGCCTCCGTAGGCAGGTCCGGCGAGAAAACTGTTTGAGGAGTGGTATCTTCCACCAGAGCCTCCACTACCAGCACCACAGTGCTCACTTGTGGTTTTACCAGGGTTGACATAGCCATGGAGAGAATCTCCACCATTAGTTGTTTCATCATGAACTGGGGTGTAGCCAAGACCGTCTGCTGACAGTAGTCCCCCATCATCGACAGTGATGTTTTCAAGATTGAATGTAACAAATGTTCCATGGAATGTTCCTCCACCTTCAATAGTGAGAGCTTTCATATAAAATGTGATCCCTGGTTCATCAATTTGATCTGTTGTAGCATTTACCACTGAATCATCTTGAATTCTCATGTAGTCAAAGGCATACTCACTTTCAGGTTCGTTCAGAGTCCTGCCACCATGCTTCAGCCAGAGGTAACCACCATGTCTCAATGTTAGATTTCTTACATGTGCCATTATACCACTAAGATGTATTTCAACATCATGAACAAATGTGATTGGTGCCAACCCAAGGAATGAACCACTGTAGGCATATGTGTTGAAAGGCAGGTCTGATTCTTCACGTATGTTTTCAGCTAACAAATCCATCACCTGTTCATTAGCAACATGTACCGACCCAGTACGATCTCCTATCATATACTTGAAGAATATTACCACAGAATATTTGGTAACATCTACTGTCATATCTGGAACATCAACTTTCCTGTTGTTATCTAGTTTATTTGCTTCAGTGGGTGGCATGATGGCCAAGTGACCATTACCATATATCTGCACTTCTTCAAAATAATACAAATATGTCTTATCATTACCTGAGGCAAGATCATGTTGACCTGATTCTGGTAAAATCCATGCCCGTCCTCCATCTTTTGTTAAGTCTTGCCAATTCACATATTTCTCTCTAGGATTAGGTGCAAAATCATTATCAATTATCAGTGTGCGATGTTTTTCTAGATTATGATACAAGAAAACTGTTCCTGGTCCACCAGCCTCACAGTTATCATCACAGATTCTTCCAGGCAATCCTCCACTAGCCAGGTAACGGAACTCGCTGAATGTTCTGTTCACATTGAAATACATGGCAACTCTTCCACCTGCTCCACCACCACCTCCTGCAGCAACATGATAGGTGATGTATTCATTTCTGATTGGCTGGTATGTGCCAGTGGAAACTCCATCAGTTGTTGTGTAGGATTTCCGCAGGGTTTGGTCACCAGAAGAAGCTACATAGTCATAGTAACAGTCTTTATGTGTTATATGACAAGTCTGAACAGCAGCAGAATCTGCTTCACATGCTTCCACATCTTTACAGTATTTTTGAACTGTCTGAGCATAACTTCCAGAAGGTGTCAAATGTTCTGAGCCGACATGTTGGTAACCAGGTGGATTAGCACGGTAGAAGGTTTTTGTTTCGCAACTGCCCTTGGAATCACATGCTTCCAGAGTGTAGGAGTATTGTCCACTTGTGTCTATACCATTAGAATGTGATGTAGCGCAAGTTGGACATGATTTCTGCATGCAGGTTTTTACTTCCTGACAATTTCCATTGGCACATTTGGTCTTGGTTTGACAGGTGGTATTGTAGTAACTTGGAGATCTGATGAATTCTTCTATGTAGGTTTCTCCAGAAGAGCCCTTGCCACCACCGGCGTGTATGAGACCATATCCAGAAATCCTATGACAGTGGATCCAGATACTTCCTCCACTCCCACCGCCACTGTTTACTGCATTCACAGTCTGACCATCTTCTCCATTTGCTGTAAGTGTACCATCAATGTACACAGTGTTGGTAGCATTCAACCAGATACGTCCACCTCCACGACCGCCACCACCACCACCACCAGCAGAACCAAATGCTGTTGGCTCGTAAATATCTCCATATGGTTTGCCGCCGAAGTCTAGATCTGAAGGAAAAAACAAAATAAAGCTTTAGGAAAGCTACTAGACAAAGGCCTCCATTATATTAACATGGCGATGGAGAAATGTTCTGCTCAGCACGGCCATCTTAACGTTCTTCACAGGCAAACAAGGGGAATGTATACACATGAGTCAACTCATAAAAATTTTTAGTCAACCTTGGCACAGCTCCAGATAAGGTACGTTTTCATCCAAAAAAAATACTGATATTTTTCTTTTTTTTTCTGCATGGAAATGTATGTTGTGAATATTCATTAGAAGGGGCTCGGCAAGGCACTTCTAATGTCCCAACAACATATATTTTCATGCAGAAATAAGAAAAATAATACATAGGACCCGCATTATAATGACAGTTTTGTTCCCTATTATTGTGCCATTATAATGAATTTGCAACTGTAAAGAATCCCCGTCTGGGGCCAGTTGTTCAAAACTAACGACATCGTTAGTTAACGTATCGTTAAAACTTTGATCATTAAATATGGCAAATATGCTAATATTTTTGCTGAAAAAATGTGAGCAGCTTTTGCGGAAAGCTGCTCACATTTTTTCAGCAAAAATACCAAAAATTTCAATATTAACCTTGCTAGAACGGTTAACAATATGACCACTAACGAGCTCGTTAAGCTAACGATGCTTTGAACAACTGGCCCCTGGAGTATGATAGGTTATAAAAGGACTCTTCCACATCATTACTCAAAGAAACACATGTTATAGACATTTGTTAGAATCGCCTCAGGGAGGCGATTCCAACAAATATCTATAACTTCTGTTTCTTGGAGTATTAAATAACAAAAATCTTTCATGACTATGGCTTCGATTTGGGCATTTCCAAGCCAAGGGAAGCCCACATCGCTCAGAATTGAGCTAAGAATTAATTCCATTGAAATTGTCATTATAACCAGTTTTGCCGTTACAACGAATGTCGGTATACAGAGGGCTGACTAAATGTGGATACCCCCTGTTCATCTCGGTCTATGCCCTTAGCACTATTTTTGTCACCTTGGCAACTGATGTCTACGCATAAAAGCAAGAATTCGCTCCCTAGGAGCAAAGTACCGTAAGGCCTAAAAAAAAAAATAGCTGTGTTTCCGCTTACCCGACCGACCCTGATTCAGACCCTCCCCCCTACCCCCCCCCCCCTGACTCTATTTTTTTTATCAGTAAAAGAATAAAAAAAACAAGAAAAATGCCTAACGGCATTATGGACGGCTTTTTCAGTACACTTTTGACGTCACCAAAGCTGAAACCTACATATAAGGCAACATAGCTCGCCTATAGGGGCCTAAGTTTAACAAGTTATCCAAATAAAATCTCAATTATGCAGGTTTTTTTCCCCAAAAAATGACATTTTGTTTTGTAAAAGAGTTCAACAGACTGCAGCGTTCATACCCAACATTTATATGAAGCATTACAGCGTTGACAAAGGTTTTCTAAAAATAGACAATGAACTTGACCTTGAGCTCAGGACCCTTAAAGTCGATACTGCTTGAGATAACAATTTGTTATACCCAACATTTGAGTAAGTGTGTGTGTACATGCATGCATGCACTCATGCATGCACGCATGCATGAGTGCATGTATGTGTGCTTGCATGCATGTGTGAGTGGGTGCATTTATGCATGTGTGTGTGTGTGCATGCATGCATGAGTACATGAACATGCATTTGCATGCATGTATGGGTGTGCATGCATGCATGAGTGCATGTATATGTGTGTGTGTGTGTGTGTGTGTGCATGCATGCATGTGTGAATGCAAGCATGCATGTGCACGCATGTGTGTATGCTCATGCATGCATGAGTGTGAGCATGCACACATTGTGGATGAGTGCATACATCACTTGTGTGAGTGAATGCATGCATGTGTGTGCCTGCATGTATATGTGTGCATGCATGCATGTGTGCAGGCAAGTGTGTGTATGCATGCATGTGTATGTGCATGCATGCCTGAGTGTGAGCATGCATGCATGTGTGCATGTATGCAAGCATAGATGTGGTGGAAGTTGTCTCCCTTATAAAAATGGTTGACATGTCATTTTGAAAAATTTACATTGTAAATTTTACTGGGCAAAAAAAAAAATGAAGATTTTAAGGTGAAAAATTGTGATATTTTTCTTATCTCTGCTTAAAATATAGATTGTGGGCACACCTTAGATCCGCCTCATCGAGGCAGTTCTAAGTAGTACCAAAAATCTATATTGTAGAGCAGAATTAAGAACAAGAGGCCCATGGGCCACTATGCTCACAAGAGCTCAGGGGGCACTGCCCACTGGCAGGAATGTATTGTAATTAACCATGGAAGCCCTGCGCCCAAGGATGCTACAGATAACGTTTGGACCCAATCAGCCTAGTGGCGTCAGAGGTTTGATGTCGCTTGAATGTGTTGTTGCAGGACAACAGATGACAACTGACAAATACCAATCTGTGGCAACCAATAGGCCTAAAAGAACATTATTAAAGGAACACTTCTATGAAAGTTGGATAAAATATCTTGAAAGCCATAAACAAACCAAAGAGCCAAATTTCATAAACCAGAGCTCAGGTGGGCACTGCCCAATGGCACCATGTATTTTAACATGATATGATTTTAATCTACCAATTATAAAGTCTCCCAAACAAACCCCATACTCAAATGAGCACTCATGTGGACTGTATCTGAAAAATTAGGTGTTTTATAAAGTAGACAGGGTGGGGCATGAACCCAATGAAGCCCTGGTTGGTGTCACTAAATGTGTCTTATCAAAAGGAAAAGAGACATATATGGTTTAGCGGTGGGGATATGTATGACTCCTGAGATGTAAGGTCTTTTAAGCAGTGGAGGGATTCAGGCATGGCGGATACCAGAACAGCCCAGGATTGTCACTGAATGTTAAACAGTTTCTGATATATGAGGCCATTTTATGAAGTGGATGGCAGAGAAATGGCCCCTGTGGATCCCCTAAAATGGGGGTGACTGAATGTGTCTAATAACAATGAACAAGAATATATGCGATTTTGGGGGATGGGATTTAAATGGTTTCTGAGATATATGGCTTATTATGAAGTGGGGTCTTATCATAAGGAACAAGAATATATATAGTTAAGGGGTGGGGATCTGAACGGTTTCTGAGATATATGGCTTTTAATGAAGTAAAGGGATAGGGCATGGCCTGTGACACCTCAGGGGGACCCCCATGCCGGTATCACTGATTGCTTCTTATCATAAGGAACAAGAATATATATGGTTTAGGGGTAGGGCTCTGAAAAGTTCCTCAGATATATTGTCTTTGGTGAAGTGGAGGGGGTGGGGCATGTCCCCGGCACATCCGGGGGGACACCAGGTTGGTGTCACTTAATGCATCTTATCATAAGGAACAAGAATATATATGGTTTAGAAGTAGGGCTCTGTAAGGTTTCTGGAACCTTTAGCCTTTTATGAAGTGGAGGGGCTTGGGCATGGCGCCGACACATCCCGAGAGGCCCCCAAGTTGGTGTCACTGAATCCGACTTATCATACAAGGAACAAGAATATATAAGGTTATGGGGTGGGGATCTGTAAGGTTTCTGGGATATTGGGTCTTTTATGAAATGGCGGGGTCACTGAATGCGACTTATCATAAGGAACAAGAATATAATATGGTTTAGGGGTGGGGATCTGTACAGTTTCTGGGATATTTGGTCTTTTATGAAATGGAGGGGGTGGGGCATGGCCCAGGCACATCCCAGGCGACCCCCAGGTTGGTATCACTGAGTGTGTCTTATCTTAAGGAACATGAATATATATGGTTTAGGGGTGGGGATCTGAATGGTTTCTGAGATAAATGGCATTTTATGAATTGGAGGGGGTGGAACATGTCCCTGGCACATCCGGGGGGACCCCCAGGTTGGTGTTACTTAATGCATCTTATCATAAGGAACAAGACTATATATGGTTTAGGGGTGGGGATCTGTAAGGTTTCTGATGTATAAGGCATTTTATGAAGTGGAGGGGGCGGGGCATGGTCCCGGCACAATCGTCGGGACCCCCAGGTTGACATAAAAGCATATGACTGAGAGAAGTTTACTCAAGGAACATTTCTAGGGAAGTTTTGTCAAAATATCTGCAAAGGCTTTGCAGTTAATGCCATTTTTCAATTATCCCCATTATAAGTCTATGGAAAATCTAAGTTGCCATAGCAACCAAACTAAACAGCCGAATTTCATAAAAAAAACCCCAAAACCTGTAAAGGCAAATATGGTGAATATTTCCATAAACTCTCAGCCTCAAATAGCATACAGTTTCTGAGGAGATGATTTTTTAAGTATTTTTTTCTTTCAATTTTTTTTTCATTTTGGTTTCCATGGCAACCAATACAAAATGAGCAGTAGGCCTAAAATCATATGGCAGATAGTAGATTGCCTAAGGAACATTTCTATGAAAGTTTTGTCAAAATATCTGCAGAGGCTTGGCAGTAAATGCCATTTTTCAATTTTCCCGATTATAAGTCTATGGAAACTCTAAGTTGCCATAGCAACCAAACTAACGAGCTTAATTTCATAAAAAACACAAAACCTGTAAAGGCAAATATGGTGAATATTTCCATAAACTCTCAGCCTCATATAGCCAACGATTTCTGAGGAGATGATTTTTTAAGTATTTTTTTTTCTATTTTTTTCATTTTGGTTTCCATGGCAACCAATACAAATGAGCAGTAGGCCTAAAATCATATGGCAGATAGTAGATTGCCTAAAGAACATTTCTATGAAAGTTTTGTCAAAATATCTGCAGAGGCTTGGCAGTAAATGCCATTTTTCAACTTTCCCCAATATAAGTCTATGGAAACTCTTAAGTTGCCATAGCAACCAAACTAATGAGCCGAATTTCATAAAAACACAAACTTTCAATTCCCCAACCCAAGGATGCTACAGATGAAATTGGTCCCAGTGGCTTTGGAGGAGATGTCCTCTGAAAGTGTTGACGCAGACGCAGACAACGCAGGACAACTGCCTATCCTATAAGCTCCCCTGGCGCCTTGGGCTCTGGTGAGCTAAAAATAAGGTTTACCCCTGTAAATCCCAGATTTACTATAAAAAGTAGGGTTCAATGGGGTCATAATTATATAGGCGTGTTGGTGTATCCATTTCTCATAACACCTGTTCTGCTAAATAAATTACTTGGTCACACACATTTTTGATTACCAACCAATCAAAATACTTGATTCTATTCATTTCTATAAATTCACCAATTGAGTAACAAACAGTGAAGATCCATGTTTTTTTTCTTGTTTGAATTGAGTTTTTACATCCCCATCAACACTATTTAGGTCATTGTGGAGATGTTGCTTCCAATTTTGTGGGACTTTTCCCAACAATGAGATAAATAACATCTCAAGCCCTTCCATCCAAACAAACCAACAAGATTTATATGCATAGGTGGTCCGACTCACACCAATTTGCCTGGGCAGGTTAAGACCATCTAAGCGGTTTATCAGTACTCATGTGTGGTCGGTTTTCGCTTAATCCATTTTTTCAAGCCCGGATGGACTAAGATCAGATGGCTGGTCTGAATTTACACTGCAAAGGTAGAGCTAATTCTGTTTCAGCAGCTTCTCCAGAAGCAATCTGATCTGGATTTATGATGTTTGCAAAAGTAGAGCAAATCCTGGCTCAGCAACTTCTCCAGAAGCAATCTGATCTGGATTTACAGTGTTTGCAAAGGTAGAGCAAATCTTGGTCCAGCAGCTACTCAAGAAATAATTTGATCTGGATTTACAATGTTTGCAAAGGTAGAGCAAATCCTGGGTCAGCAGCTTCTCCAGAAATAATCTGATCTGGATTTACAATGTTTGCAACGGTAGAGCAAATCCTGGGTCAGCAGCTTCTCCAGAAGCAATCTGATCTAGATTTACAATGTTTGCAAAGGTAGAATATAATGTGGTTCAACAGGACAAAGGTTAACAATATGAAAACACGCCTATACAACAACATTGTAACCTTTATCGCCTAAAAAAACAAAAATTTTTAGATGAAAAATTATGATATTTTTCTTATTTCTGCTCAAAATGTAGGTTGTTAGTACTCATTAGAACGGCCTCATCAAGCCAGTTCTAACGAGTACTCACAATCTATATTTGAGAATAGAAATAAGAAAAATAAGGTTTACCCCTGTAAACCCCAGTTTTACTATATAAAAGTGGGGTTCAAGGGGGTCAAAATTATATAGGCGTGTTCTCCTGATGAATCAAATTTACCGTAATATACCGAAGTGTTGGGACAGACAGCCCTATGCAAATAGTGCAGACCCAGATCAGACAGATATTAAAAAGGATTACAGTAATCAGTCGGATATGAAAAAAATATAATAGTAATTAGTCAGATATGAAAAAAATTAAAGTTTCCAGTCAGATAATACAAGAGGGCCCAGAGGGCCCTGATTTGTCACCTGATCCAAAGCATAACAAGTGGGCCTCGGGCAGGGTCAATTTTGGCCCCAGGGCTAAAATTTGGACAATCTTGGTAGAGGTCCACAAGATGAAGCTTCATATCGAATATGAAAGACCTGGGCTTTCTGGTTTCAGAGAAAAAGATTTTAAAGGTTTACCCTGCATATAGAAGTCAATGTAAAACAAGATGTTCCCTATATAAGTCTATGTTAAACCAAAGGGCCCGGAGCGGGGGCATTTTTGGCCCCAGTGCTATAATTTGAACAATCTTGGTAGAGGTCCACTAGCTGAAGCTTCATAACAAATATCAAAGACCTAAGCCTTGTGTTTCAGAGAAGATGATTTTTAAAGATTTTCCCTATATAAGTCTATGTAAAACCAAAGGGCCACATGGCGGGGGCATTTTTGGTCTCCGGGCTATAATTTGAACGATCTTTATAGAGGTCAACTAGCTGAAGCGTCAAAACAAATATCGAAGACCTAAGCCTTGTGGTTTCAGAGAAGAAGATTTTTCAAGATTTTCCCTATATAAGTCTATGTAAAACCAAAGGGCCCCGGAGCGGGGACATTTTTGGCCCCAGGGCTATAATTTGAACAATCTTGGTAGAGGTCCACAAGATGAAGCTTCATACCAAATATCAAAGACCTGGACCTTGCATTTTTAGAGAAGAAGATTTTTAAAGATTTTCCCTATATAAGCCTATGTAAAACAAAAGGGCCCTGGTGCGGGGGCATTTTTGGCCCCAGCACTATAATTTGAACAAGCTTGGTAGGGGTCTACTAGATGAAGCTTCATACCAAATATCAAAGACCTGGGCTTTGAGGTTTCAGAGAAGAAGATTTTTCAAGATTTTCCCTATATAAGCCAATGTAAAACCAAAGGGCCCCCGTGCGGGGGGCATTTTTAGCTCCAGCACTATAATTTGAACAATCTTGGTAGGGGTCCACTAAATGAAGAAGCTTCATACCAAATATCAAAGACCTGGGCCTTTCAGTTTCAGAGAAGAAGATTTTTAAAGATTTTCCCTATATAAGCCTATGTAAAACAAAAGGGCCCTGGTGCGGGGGCATTTTTGGCCCCAGCACTATAATTTGAACAATCTTGGTAGGGGTCCACTTGATGAAGCTTCATACCAAATATCAAAGACCTGGGCCTAGCGGTTTCAGAGAAGAAGATTTTTCAAGATTTTCCCTATATAAGCCCATGTAAAACCAAAGGGCCCCCGTGCGGGGGCATTTTTAGCTTCAGTACTATAATTTGAACAATCTTGGTAGGGGTCCACTAGATAAAGCTTCATACCTAATATCAAAGACCTGGGCCTTGCGGTTTCAGAGAAGAAGATTTTTAAAGATTTTCCCTATATAAGTCTATGTAAAACCAAAGGGTCACATGGCGGGGGCATTTTTGGTCTCCGGGCTATAATTTGAACGATCTTTATAGAGGTCCACTAGCTGAAGCGTCATAACAAATATCGAAGACCTAAGCCTTGTGGTTTCAGAGAAGAAGATTTTTCAAGATTTTCCCTATATAAGTCTATGTAAAACCAAAGGGCCCCGGAGCGCGGACATTTTTGGCCCCAGGGCTATAATTTGAACAATCTTGGTAGAGGTCCACAAGATGAAGCTTCATACCAAATATCAAAGACCTGGACCTTGCATTTTCAGAGAAGAAGATTTTTAAAGATTTTCCCTATATAAGCCTATGTAAAACAAAAGGGCCCTGGTGCGGGGGCATTTTTGGCCCCAGCACTATAATTTGAACAATCTTGGTAGGGGTCTACTAGATGAAGCATCATACCAAATATCAAAGACCTGGGCCTTGAGGTTTCTGAGAAGAAGATTTTTCAAGATTTTCCCTATATAAGCCAATGTTAAACCAAAGGGCCCCGTGCGGGGGGCATTTTTAGCTCCAGCACTATAATTTGAACAATCTTGGTAGGGGTCCACTAGATGAAGAAGCTTCATACCAAATATCAAAGACCTGGACCTTTCAGTTTCAGAGAAGAAGATTTTTAAAGATTTTCCGTATATAAGCCTATGTAAAACAAAAGGGCCCTGGTGCGGGGGCATTTTTGGCCCCAGCACTATAATTTGAACAATCTTGGTAGGGGTCCACTTGATGAAGCTTCATACCAAATATCAAAGACCTGGGCCTAGTGGTTTCAGAGAAGAAGATTTTTCAAGATTTTCCCTATATAAGCCCATGTAAAACCAAAGGGCCCCCGTGCGGGGGCATTTTTAGCTTCAGCACTATAATTTGAACAATCTTGGTAGGGGTCCACTAGATAAAGCTTCATACCTAATATCAAAGACCTGGGCCTTGCGGTTTCAGAGAAGAAGATTTTTAAAGATTTTCCCTATATAAGTCTATGTAAAACCAAAGGGCCACATGGCTTGGGCATTTTTGGTCTCCGGGCTATAATTTGAACGATCTTTATAGAGGTCCACTAGCTGAAGCGTCATAACAAATATCGAAGACCTAAGCCTTGTGGTTTCAGAGAAGAAGATTTTTCAAGATTTTCCCTATATAAGTCTATGTAAAACCAAAGGGCCCCGGAGCGGGGACATTTTTAGCTTCAGCACTATAATTTGAACAATCTTGGTAGGGGTCTACTAGATGAAGCTTCATACCAAATATCAAAGACCTGGGCCTTGAGGTTTCAGAGAAGATGATTTTTCAAGATTTTCCCTTTATAAGCCCATGTAAAACCAAAAGGCCCCCGTGCGGGGGCATTTTTAGCTTCAGCACTATAATTTGAACAATCTTGGTAGGGGTCCACTAGATAAAGCTTCATACCTAATATCAAAGACCTGGGCCTTGCGGTTTCAGGGAAGAAGATTTTTAAAGATTTTCCCTATATAAGCCCATGTAAAACCAATGGGCCCCTTTGATGGGGCATTTTTGGCCCCAGCACTATAATTTGAACAATCTTGGTAGGGGTCCACTAGATGAAGCTTCATACCAAATATCAAAGACCTGGGACTTGCAGTTTCAGAGAAGAAGATTTTTTAAAGATTTTCCCTATATAAGCCAATGTAAAACCAAAGGGCCCCCATGCGGGGGCATTTTTGGCCCCAGCACTATAATTTGAACAATCTTGGTAGGGGTCCACTAGATGAAGCTTCATACCAAATATCAAAGACCTGGGCCTTGCGGTTTCAGAGAAGAAGATTTTTTAATTTTTCGGTGAAAAAAATATATTTTTGGCTACTGTGACCTATATGTGCAACGGACCGGAACCATTTGAACAACTTGAAAGGGGACCACCTAAGGATCATTCCTGTGAAGTTTGGTCAAAATCCGATCAGTGGTTTAGGAGGAGATGTCGTTTGAAGAAAAGTTTATGGACGCACACACGCACGCACGACGGACGACGGACAAAAAGTGATCCCAGGTGAGCTAAAAAAAGTATTATAGAAATCAGTCAGATATGAAAAAGTATTAAAGTTATCAGTCAGATATGAAAAAGTATTATAGCAATCAGTCAGATATGAAAAAGTATAAAGTAATCAGTCGGATATGAAAAAATACTATAGTTACCAGTCAGATATTAAAAAGTATCATAGTAATCAGTCAGATATGAAAAATTATTTTAAGTAATCAGTCAGATATGAAAAAGCATTACAGCAATCAGTCAGATAGGAAAAAGTATTAAAGCAATCAGTCAGTGAGTGAGTTTTAGTTTTACGTCCCACCAACAGCTAAGGTCATACGGAGACGGGACCTCGGTTTAAAGACTCATCCGAAAGTCTGGAGAAGCCCGGGATCGATCCTGCGATCCCTGGTTTACAAGGCGAGTAGCATAACCACTGCGCCACAGGGGCTTCTAGCAATCAGTCAGATATGAAAAAGTATTATAGCAATCAGTCAGATATGAAAAAGTATTACAGCAATCAGTCAGATATGAAACAAGAGGGCCATGATGGCCCTGGATCGCTCACCTGATCCATAGTGTAACAAGTGGGCCCCAGGGAGGGCCATTATTGGCCCAAGGCCTTTAATGTGCATAATGTTGAGGAAGGTCTTAAAGGTGAAGCTTCATACCAAACATCAACAAAGGCTATAATTTGAACAATCTTGGCAAAGGTCCACTAGATGAAGCTACACACCAATTATCAAAGACCTGGGCCTTGCGGTTTCAGAGAAGAAGATTTTTATAAAGATATTCCCTACATAAGCCTATGCACCAGGGCTATCAGGGCTATATAAGTCTACGTAAAACCAAAGGGCCCAGGGGTGGGGGGGGGGGCATTTGTGGCCCCAGGGCTATAATTTGAACAATCTTGGTAGAGGTCCATTAGATGAAGCTCCATACCAAATATCAAAGACCTGGGCCTTGCAGTTTCAGAGAAGAAGATTTTTAAAAATTCCCTTTATAAGTCTATGTAAAACCAAAGGGTCTCTGGATGGCGACATTTATGGCCCCAGGGCTATAATTTGAACAATCTTGGTAGAGGTCCACTAGATGAAGCTTCATCCAAATATCAAAGACCTGGGCCTTCTGGTTTCTGACTAGAACATTTTTAAAGGTTTTCCCTATAAAAGCCTATGTAAAACCAGTGGGCCTTGGCGCGGGGGCGTTTTCGGCCCCAGGGCTATAATTTGAACAATCTTGGTAGCCGTCCACTTGACGAAGCTACTCACCAAATATCAAAGACCTGGGCCTTCTGGTTTCAGACAAGAAGATTTTTAAAGGTTTTTCCAATATAAGCCTATGTAAAACCAGTTGGCCCCGGGGCGGGGTTGGTTTTGGCCCCAGGGCTATAATTTGAACAATCTTGGTAGAGGTCCACTAGATGAAGCTTCATACCAAATATCAAAGACCTGGGCCTTCTGGTGTCAGACAAGAAGATTTTTAAAGGTTTTCTATATATAAGCCTATGTAAAACCAGTGGGCCCTGGGGCGGGGCTGTTTTTGGCACCAGGGCTATTATTTGAACAATGATGGTAGTGGTCCACTAGACGAAGCTATATACCTAATTTCAAAGACCTGGGCCTTCTGGTTTCAGACAAGAAGATTTTTAAAGGTTTTCCCTATATAAGCCTATGTAAAACCAGTGGGCCAAGGGGCCGGGCGGTTTTTGGCCCCAGGGCTATTAATCTATCCACTGGTTAAGCAGGAGAAGCTCTGGCGGCCGTTTTGTTCACCTGAGCAGAACAGTATGAGCAATTTTGGTAGAGGGTCACCAAACGAACATTCCTGTGAAATAATTTCAAAATCCATCCACTGGTTAAGGAGAAGAAGTCGTTTAAAGGTTTTTCTATTTTTAGCTCTGGTGGCCATTTTGTTCAATCGAGCGGAATTGTTTGAGCAATTTTGGTAGAGGGTCAGCCAAGGAACATTCCAGTGAAATAATTTCAAAATCTATCCACTGGTTAAGGAGAAAAAGTCGTTTAAAGGTTATTCTATTTTTAGCTCTGGCGGCCGTCTTGTTCACCCAAACGGAACGGTTTGAGCAATTTTGGTAGAGGGTCACCCAAGGAACATTTCTGTGAAGTAATTTCAAAATCCATCCTCTAGTTAAGGAGAAGAAGTCGTTTAAAGGTTTTTCTATTTTTAGCTCTGGCAGCCATCTTGTTCACCAGAGCGGAACGGCTTGAGCAATTTTGGTAGAAGGTCACCCAAGGAACTTTCCTGTGGAGTTATTTCGAAATCAATCCACTGGTTAAGGAGAAGAAGTCCTTTAAAGGTTTTTCTATTTTTAGCTCTGGCGGCCATTTTGTTCACCCGAGAAGAACGGTATGAGCAATTTTGGTAGAGGTTCACCAAAAGAACATTCCTGTTAAATAAATTCAAAATCCATCAACTGGTTAAGGAGAAGAAGTCGTTTAAATGTTTTTCTATTTTTAGCTCTGGCGGCCATTTTGTTCACATGAGTGGAACGGTTTGAGCAATTTTGGTAGAGGGTCACCCAAGGAACATTCCAGTGAAATAATTTCAAAATCAATCCACTGGTTAAGGAGAAAAAGACGTTTAAAGGTTATTCTATTTTTAGCTCTGGCTGCCATTTTGTTCACCAGAGTGGAAGGGATTGAGCAAGTTTGGTAGAGGGTCACCCAAGGAACATTCCTGTGAAGTAATTTCAAAATCCATCCACTAGTTAAGGAGAAGAAGTCGTTTAAAGGTTTTTCTATTTTTAGCTCTGGTGGCCATTTTGTTCACCCAAGCGGAACGGTTTGAGCAATTTTGGTAGAGGGTCACCCAAGGAACATTCCTCTGAAGTAATTTCGAAATCCATCTACTGGTTAAGGAGAAGAAGTCCTTTAAAGGTTTTTCTAGTTTTAGCTCTGGCCGCCTTTTTGTTCCCCCAAGGAACATTCCTGTGCAATAATTTCAAAATCCATCCACTGATTAAGAAGAAGAAGTCGTTTAAATGATTTTCTATTTTTAGCTCTGGCGGCCATTTTCATCACCCGAGCAGAACGGTTTGAGCAACTTTGGTAGCAGGTCATCCAAGGAACATTCCTGTGAAATAATTTCAAAATCCATCCACTGGTTAAGCAGAAGAAGTCGTTTAAAGGTTTTTCTATTTTTAGCTCTGGCGGCCATCTTGTTCACCCGAGCGGAACAGTTTGAGCAATTTTGGTAGAGGATCACCCAAGGAGCATTCCTGTGAAATTAGATCAAAATCTGTCCAGCAGTTTTGGAGAAGAAGTTGTTTAAAGCAAAAGTTGAGGACGGACGCACGGACGACGGACAAAGACCGATCCAAAAAGCTCACCTTGAGCACTTTGTGCTCAGGTGAGCAAAAAAGAATTACAGTAAGCAGTCAGATATTGAACAAGAGGGCCCAATGGCCCTATCTCGCTCACCTGTGTACCAGAAAATCATTAGTGTGGGAGACCACTTGACATTGTTACATACTAAATATCTAAGTTCAGATAAAGCGGTGTCCATGCTTATAAACCCTATTGGATTCATTGGGCGACAGGGCTTGAGATGTAATTTCATCTCAATGTCGGGTAAAGTCCCACAAAATTGGAAGAGACATCTCCAAAATGACCTATACAGTGTTGACAGGGATGTAAAACCTCAAATCAAACAAATTCTGTGCCTTATGGTTTTGGAAAAGAAGATCTTTTTTAAGTTTTTTCCAGTATAAGTCTATAGAAGCTAATGAGCCCTGGGGCTTGGCCAATTTTGACCCAAAGGGCATGGTTGGCAGGATTTATGTAGGCGGCCATTTTGTGTTGCTATACACTAAATATCTAAGGTCTGTATTTCATGGTTTCAAAGAAGGTGTTTGAAGCTTTTTTCCATCATAAGTTTGTTGGAGTTAAGGGGCCACAGGATTTGGCCAGTTTGGAACCCAGGGGCATGATTGGCAGGATTCATGAAGGCCACCCCTCGACATTGCTACATGCTAAATACCTAAGCTCTGGGACTTATGGTTTCAGAGAAGAAGATTTTTGAAGATTTTTTTCCCCATTATAAGTTGTTGTTTTTTTTTGTTTGTTTTTTTTTATCATAAAGGCCCTGCGGTTTCAGAGAAGAAGATTTTTGAAGTTTTTCCAATTGTAAGTCTATGGGGTGTGGCCAATTTAGATCCCAGGGGAATAACTGGCAGGATTTATATAGGTGGCCACTTGACATTGCTACATACTAACAAGAGTTGTCAGAAGACAACATAGCTCGCCTTTGGGGGCCTAAGATGAAGGAGGGCAAGTTATCAAAAAATAGCCACAGTGACCTTGACCTTCAGCCCCAGACCCTGAAAGTCGAACTCGCTCGAGATATCATCATACCCAACATTTGTGTAAAGTTATATTAAAATCCATTCATAAATGTAGGCACTAGAGCGATCACAAAGTTTTTCTAAAAATAGCCACAGTTACCTTGACCTTCAGCCCCGGAACCTGAAAGTCAAAGTCACTCGAGATATCATCATACCCAATATTTGTGTGAAATTATATTAAAATCCATCCATAAATAAAGGCGCAAGAGCGATGAAAAAGATTTTCTAAAAATAGCCACAGAGACCTTGACCTTCTGCCCCAGACCCTGAAAGTCGAACGAGCTCGAGATATCATCAAACCCAACGTTTGTGTAAAGTTATATTAAAATCCATTTATAAATGTAGGCACTAGAGCGATCACAAAGTTTTTTCGAAAAATAGCCACAGTGACCTTGACCTTCAGCCCCAGACCCTGAAAGTTGAACTTGCTAGAGATATCATCATACCCAACATTTGTGTGAAGTGATATTAAAATCCATCAATAAATTAAGGTGCAAACCCGATGACAATGTTTTTCTAAAAATAGACACAGTGACCTTGACCCAGTGACCCTGAAAGTAGTGACCTTGACCTTAAGCGCCAGACCCTGAAAGTCAAAGTCACTCGAGATATCATTATACCAAAGTTATATTAAAATCCATCAATAAATGAAGGGGCTAGAGTGATTACAATGTTTTTCTAAAAATAGCCAGTGACCTTCACCTTGAGCCCCAGACCCGCTATGTTTTTAAAAAGAAAAAAAAAAAAATACATGCCTCCCCCGGGATTTGAACTCACGCAGCTTGCAGGTAAACTTTAACACAGGATTTCAAGGGAGGTAATACAGAGGAAAATATTAACTTCTCAAAAAGACCAATTTAAGCCAAAAAACCTGTAAAATGAAGTAAAATGATAATGTTAAATATTGTTTTTTACCAATTGTTAATTATATATTCAAAATAAACTTGTAAAACATCACATATAAGAGCTTGCAGGTAAACTTTAACCAAATGCGGACGCCGACGCTGACGCCGACGCTGACGACGGACGCCCGGGGGTATGGCAATAGCTCCCCCTTACTTTCGTAAGGCGAGCTAAAAATCTAAGCTCTGGGCCTGATGGTTTCATAGAAGAAGATTTTTTAAGTTTTTCTTCCATTATAAGTTTATTGGAGCTGATGAGCTCGGGCGTGGCCAATTTTGACCCCAGGGGCATGGTAAGCAAGATTTATGTAGCTGGCTCTTTTATGTTCCTAGATACTAAATATCTAAGTTCTGTGCACAGTTTCTGAGAAGAAGATTTTTCAAGCTTTTTTCCATTATGAGTCTATTGGAGCTAAGGGGCCCTGGGGCGTGGCCCATTTGGACCCCAGGGGTATGATTTGCAGGAAATATGTAGGTGATCACTTGTCGTTGCTACATGCTAAATATCTAAGCTCTGGGCCCTGTGGTTTCAGAGAAGAAGATTTTTTAAGCTTTTTTCCATTATGAGTCTATGGGAGCTAAGGGGCTCCGGGGTGTGGCCCATTTGGAGCCCAGGGGCATGATTGGCAGGATTTAGGTAGGTGACCACTTGTCAATGCCACATGCTAAATATCTAAGCTCGGGGAACTGTGGTTTCAGAGAAGAAGAATTTTGAAGCTTTTCTCCATTATGAGCCTATAGGAGCTAAGGGGCCCCGGGATGTGGTCCATTTGGACCCCAGGGGCATGATTGGCAGGATTTATGAAGGTGACCACTTGCCATTGCTACATGCTAAATATCTAAGCTCTGGGCCCTGTGGTTTTAGAGAAGAAGATTTTTGAAGCTTTTTTTTTTCCATTATGAGTCTATGGGAGCTAAGGGCCCCCACGGCGTGGCCAATTAGGACCCAGGGGCATGAATGGCAGGAATTATGTAGGTGACCACTTGCCATTGCTACATGCTAAATATCTAAGCTCTGGGCCCTGTGGTTTCAGAGAAAAAAGATTTTTTAAGCTTTTTTCCATTATGAGTCTATAGGAGCTAAGGGGCCCCGGGGCGTGGCCCGTTTGGACCCCAGGGGCATGATTGGCAGGAATTATGTAGGTGACCACTTGCCGTTGCCACATGCTAAATATCTAAGCTCTGGGCCCTGTGGTTTCAGAGAAGAAGATTTTTGAAGCTTTTTTCCATTATGAGTCTATGGGAGCAAAGGGGCCCTGGGGCATGGCCAATTTGGAACCCAGGGGCATGATTGGCAGGAATTATGTAGGTGACCAATTGCCGTTGCTTCACACTAAATATCATAGCTCTGGGCCCTGTGGTTTCAGAGAAGAAAATTTTTGAAGCTTTTTTTTCCATTATGAGTCTATGGGAGCTTAGGGGCCCCGGGCGTGGCCCATTTGGACCTGAGGCGCATGATTGGCAGGATTCTTGTAGGTGACCACTTGCCATTGCTACATGCTAAATATCTCAGCTCTGGGCCCTGTGGTTTCAGAGAAGAAGCTGTTTGAACTTTTTTCCATTATGAGTCTACAGGAGCTAAGGGGCCCCAGGGTGTGGCCCATTTGGACCCCAGGGGCATGATCGGCAGGAATTATGTAGGTGACCACTTGCCATTGCTACATGCTAAATATCTAAGCTCTGGGCCCTGTGGTTTCAGAGAAAAATATTTTTGGAGCTTTTTTTCCATTATGAGTCTATGGGAGTAAAGGGGCCCCGGGGTGTGGCCCATTTGGACCCCAGGGTCATGATTGGCAGGAATTATGTAGGTGACCACTTGCCATTGCTACATGCTAAATATCTCAGCTCTGGGCCCTGTGGTTTCAGAGAAGAAGATTTTGGAAGCTTTTTTTTCCATTATGAGTCCATGGGAGCTAAGGGGCCCCGGGGCGTGGCCCATTTAGAACCCAGGGGCATGATTGCCAGGAATTATGTAGGTGACCACTTGCCATTGCTACATGCTAAATATCTAAGCTCTGGGCCCTGTGGTTTCAGAGAAGAAGATTTTTGAAGCTTTTTTTTTCCATTATGAGTCTACGGGAGCTAAGGGGCCCCGGGGTGTGGCCAATTTGCACCCCAGGGGCATGATTGGCAGGAATTATGTAGGTGACCACTTGCCGTTGCTACATGCTAAATACCTAAGCTCTGGGCCCTGCGGTTTCAGAAAAGAAGATTTTTGAAGCTTTTTTTCCATTATGAGTCTATGGGAGCGAAGGGGCCCACAGCATGGCCCATTTGGCACCCAGGGGCATAATTGGCAGGAATTGTGTAGGTGACCACTTGCCGTTGCTACATGCTAAATATCTAAGCTCTGGGCCCTGTGGTTTCAGAGAAGAAGATTTTTGAAGCTTTTTTTTTCCATTATGAGTCTATAGGAGTTAAGGGGCCCCGGGGATGTGGCCAATTTGGACCCCAGGGGCATGATTGGCAGTAATTATGTAGGTGACCACTTGACATTGTTACAAGCTTAATATCTAAGCTCTTGGCCCAGTGGTTTCAGAGAAGAAGATATTTTAAGTTTTTCCAATTGCAAGTCTATGGGAGCTGTATGTTGCCATAGCAACCAGAATTCCAATCTGATCAGCCCAAAAACCTTATGCAGCCTTTTCCCCTACCTGATGATGCTTCTCGTGAAATTTGATCAAGATTGACCATTGGGTATTAGAGATATACTTATTTGAAATTGTTTATGGACGCACTGATGCACGGACGGACGCACTGATGCACGGACGGACGCACACACGGACGGATGCACGGACGCACGCACGACGGACAAAAAGTGATCACAAAAGCTCACCTTGTCACTACGTGACAGGTGAGCTAAAAAGTATTATAGTTATAGTTATCAGTCAGATATGAGAAAATATAATAGCAATCAGTCAGATATGAATAAAGCATTACAGTAATCAGTCAGACATGAATAAAGTATTATAGTCATCAGTCAAATATAAAAAAGTATTATATAACAATCAGTCAGATATGAAAAAGTATTATAGTAATCAGTCAGATATAACAAGAGGGCCCAGAGGGCCCTGGTTCGCTCACCTGATCCAAAGCATAACAAGTGGGCCCCGGGCAGGGTCAATTTTGGCCCCAGGGCTAAAATTTGAACAATCTTGGTAGAGGTCCACAAGATGAAGCTTCATATCGAATATGAAAGACCTGGGCTTTCTGGTTTCAGAGAAAAAGATTTTAAAGGTTTACCCTGCATAAAGAAGTCTATGTAAAACTAGAGCTGCCGCCTAACGGGCGCCAATTATACCCCCACTACCGACAAATTTTTACAAGTATTTGACCTTGAGGAAGGTCAACGTAAAGGTCAAGGTCAGGTTTGTGTATATCAATCTTAAGTACTAGTGGCAAGGTGTGTGGTATGTGAATATTATAGAAATCGGTCAAAGAATAAGGAAGTTATGAGCAATGTTAAAGTTTTTTGTAACGGACCGACGACAGACGATTTGTAACGGACCGACGACAGACGACAAGCTGACTCCTATATACCCCCTTCAAACTTCGTTTGCGGGGGTATAACAAGATTTTCCCTATATAAGTCTACGTTAAACCAAAGGGCCCCGGAGTGGGGGCATTTTTGGCCCCAGTGCTATAATTTGAACAATCTTGGTAGAGGTCCACTAGCTGAAGCTTCATAACAAATATCAAAGACCTAAGCCTTGTGTTTCAGAGAAGATGATTTTTAAAGATTTTCCCTATATAAGTCTATGTAAAACCAAAGGGCCACATGGCGGGGGCATTTTTGGTCTCAGGGCTATAATTTGAACAATCTTTATAGAGGTCCACTAGCTGAAGCGTCATAACAAATATCGAAGACCTAAGCCTTGTGGTTTCAGAGAAGAAGATTTTTCAAGATTTTCCCTATATAAGTCTATGTAAAACCAAAGGGCCCCGGAGCGGGGGCATTTTTGGCCCCAGGGCTATAATTTGAACAATCTTGGTAGAGGTCCACAAGATGAAGCTTCATACCAAATATCATAGACCTGGGCCTTGCAGTTTCAGAGAAGAAGATTTTTCAAGATTTTCCCTATATAAGCCTATGTAAAACAATAGGGCCCTGGTGCGGGGGCATTTTTGGCCCCAGCACTATAATTTGAACAATCTTGGTAGGGGTCTACTAGATGAAGCTTCATACCAAATATCAAAGACCTGGGCCTTGAGGTTTCAGAGAAGAAGATTTTTCAAGATTTTCCCTATATAAGCCCATGTAAAACAAAAGGGCCCCCGTGCAGGGGGCATTTTTAGCTCCAGCACTATAATTTGAACAATCTTGGTAGGGGTCCACTAGATGAAGCTTCATACCAAATATCAAAGACCTGGGCCTTGCAGTTTCAGAGAAGAAGATTTTTAAAGATTTTCCCTATATAAGCCTATGTAAAACAAAAGGGCCCTGGTGCAGGGGCATTTTTGGCCCCAGCACTATAATTTGAACAATCTTGGTAGGGGTCCACTTGATGAAGCTTCATACCAAATATCAAAGACCTGGGCCTAGCGGTTTCAGAGAAGAAGATTTTTCAAGATTTTCCCTATATAAGCCCATGTAAAACCAAAGGGCCCCCGTGCGGGGGCATTTTTAGCTTCAGCACTATAATTTGAACAATCTTGGTAGGGGTCCACTAGATAAAGCTTCATACCTAATATCAAAGACCTGGGCCTTGCGGTTTCAGAGAAGAAGATTTTTAAAGATTTTCCCTATATAAGCCCATGTAAAACCAAAGGGCCCCCGTGCGGGGGCATTTTTGGCCCCAGCACTATAATTTGAACAATCTTGGTAGGGGTCCACTAGATGAAGCTTCATACCAAATATCAAAGACCTGGGCCTTGCGGTTTCAGAGAAGAAGATTTTTCAAGATTTTCCCTATATAAGCCCATGTAAAACCAAAGGGCCCCCGTGCGGGGGCATTTTTAGTTCCAGCACTATAATTTGAACAATCTTGGTAGGGGTCCACTAGATGAAGCTTCATACCAAATATCAAAGATCTGGGCCTTGCAGTTAGAGAGAAGAAGATTTTTAAAGATTTTCCCTGTATAAGCCTATGTAATACCAAAGGCCCCCGTGGTGGGGGCATTTTTGGCCCCAGGGCTATAATTTGAACAATCTTGGTAGAGGTCCACTAGGTGAAGCTTCACACCAAATATAAAAGACCTGGGCCTTGTGGTTTCAGAGAAGAAGAGTTTTAAAGATTTTCCCTATATAAGCCTATGTAAACCCAAAGGCCCCCGGGGCGGGGGCATTTCTGGCCCAAGGGCCATAATTTGAACAATCTTGGTAGAGGTCCACTAGATGAAGTTTCATACCAAATATCGAAGACCTGGGCCTTTCGGTTTCAGAGAAGAAGGTTTTTAAAGATTTACCTATATACATGTAGGCCTATGTAAAACCAAAGGCCCCGGGGGGGGGGGGGGGGGGGGGGGGGGGGGGGCATTTTTGGCCCTAGGGCTATAAT
Source organism: Lucinisca nassula (assembly GCA_963580285.1). Classification (NCBI taxonomy): domain Eukaryota; kingdom Metazoa; phylum Mollusca; class Bivalvia; order Lucinida; family Lucinidae; genus Lucinisca; species Lucinisca nassula. The sequence goes on from OY757018.1 coordinate 11,420,190, forward strand.
TTGAACAATCTTGGTAGAGGTCCACTAGGTGAAGCTTCACACCAAATATCAAAGACCTGGGCCTTGTGGTTTCAGAGAAGAAGATTTTTAAACATTTTCCCTATATAAGCCTATGTAAACCCAAAGGCCAACGGGGCGGGGCCATTTCTGGCCCAAGGGCCATAATTTGAACAATCTTGGTAGAGGTCCACTAGATGAAGCTTCATACCAAATATCGAAGACCTGGGCCTTTCGGTTTCAGAGAAGAAGATTTTTAAAGTTTTCATTTTAGAAATCTATTTTTAGCTCCTGTGACCTAGATGTGCAATGGACCGGAACCATTTGAACAACTTTGAAAGGGGACCACCTAAGGATCATTCCTGTGAAGTTTGGTTAAAATCCGATCAGTGGTTTGGGAGGAGATGTCATTTGAAGAAAAAGTTTACGGACGCACGCACACACGCACGCACGACGGACGACGGACAAAAAGTGATCCCAAAAGCTCACCTTGTCACTACGTGACAGGTGAGCTAAAAAAGTATTATAGTAATCAGTCAGATATAAAAAAGTATTATAGTAGTAATCAGTCAGATATGAAAAAGTATTATAGTAATCAGTCAGATATGAAAAAGTATTATAGTAATCAGTCAGATATGAAAAAGTATTATAGTAGTAATCAGTCAGATATGAAAAAGTATTATAGTAGTAATCAGTCAGATATGAAAAAGTATTATAGTAATCAGTCAGATATGAAAAAGTATTATAGTAATCAGTCAGATATGAAAAAGTATTATAGTAGTAATCAGTCAGATATGAAAAAGTATTATAGTAATCAGTCAGATATGAAAAAGTATTAAAGTGATCAGTCAGATATGAAAAAGTATTAAAGTGATCAGTCAGATATGAAAAAGTATTATATTAATCAGTCAGATATGAAAAAGTATTATAGTCATCAGTCAGATATGAAAAAGTATTATAGTAATCAGTCAGATATGAAAAAGTATTATAGTCATCAGTCAGATATGAAAAAGTATTATAGTCATCAGTCAGATATGAAAAAGTATTATAGTAATCAGTCAGATGTGATAAAATATTACAGTTTTGTTTGTTTGATTTGAGGTTTAACGTCCTGGTCAACACTGTAAAGGTCATTTTGGAGACGTTGCTTCCCATTTTGTGGGACTTTTACCCAACATTGAGATGAAATGACATCTCAAGCCCTGTTGCCCAATGAAACCAATAGGGTTTATAAGCATGGGCAGTCCGACACTCACACCGCTTTGCCTGGGCAGGCTTAGATCCTCTAACCGGTTTACCAGTACTCATGTGTGGGTCGGATTCAGCTCTGCGTGGAAGCATCATGCAGCCCATATATTTCTTCGAGCCCCGATGGGCGGGGCCGAAAATATTACAGTAATCAGTCAGATATTGAAAAAGTATTATAGTAATCAGTCAGATATGAAAAAGTATTAAAGTGGTCAGTATGATGTGTAGAAGTATTATAGTAATTAGTCAAATATGAAAAGTATTACAGTAAACAGTCAGAAAAGTATTATAGTAATCCATCAAATTATTATTGAAAGTAGTGGTCAGTAAGATATGTAGAAGTATTATAGTAATTAGTCAGATATGAAAAAAGTATTATATTAATCAGTCAGATATGAAAAAGTATTATAGTAATCAGTCAGATATGAAAAGTATTGTAATAATTAGTAAGATATGAAAAGCATTATAGTAATCAGTCAGATATGGAAAGTATTATAATAACTAGAGAAAGTGACCAGTGGGTCACATATACCCAAAGCCAGCACCACCCTCTGATATATCTTACGAGCATGTATGTCATAAGAATGAAGAAATATGCTTGCAAAAGCTAAACCAAACAAACATTTTCTAAATGAAGGCCATCAAAGTTACTGAAGGGGTGGGGGCATCAATGTTACTGAAGCAGCAGGGTGGGGTATGCATCAAAGAAATCTTTGGACTAGTATGCAACATTGATGCAAGTATCAATTGAATTTGTCTTAGAGTTTAGAACACACAGGCATCTATAAACTTTGTCATAAAACTTTAACCAAATGTAAAATTTCTAAATCTGTGATCTTCAGGTAAAGGTCACCATGTGACCTTGAGGTCAAGGTCACCGTGGGTGGGGGAAGGGACATACATTACAAAATCTTTGGACTGGTATGCAACATCGATGTAAGGATCAACTGAATCTGTCTTAGAGTTTAGAACATACGGGGACTGTTAAAATATGAATGCAAGCAGAACGTTTTCTCATGCACTAATGCGAAAATCACCTGGAAATAAATATCACAGCGTAGAAAAACATTTTACCTATACATTGATACCAAACCTGATAAAATCCGTCCACTTTAGCCATGTATATCGTTCGATAAACACTCTCTACTCTTGTATACTAATACAAAACATGGTTGGAAGAAGGTCAGAGTACGCCGTTGAAATACGGTCCTATATTAAGAATCGTTGTATTCTTGGTATACGGTGCAAAGACATTTTTGATGAAATATGTTCGGCTAATGGGCATAATGAAATGTCTTTTCCGACAGTTTTTCGTTGGTGTAAGAAATTCAGCTATGGGCTAGGCTCAACAGAAGATGCACCACATGATCGTCGGCCGAAAAGAGCAACATCTGCCAAGATGGTTGCTAGAGTGAAAGAAATAATTGCTACCGATGCACGATACACAACTAGGCAAATAACTAGTATGGTTGGCATCTCATTAGGAGCAGCTCATACAATTCTGAAACGGGATTTGAAAATGAGAAAGATGAGCAGAAAAAGACACGGGTTCAGTGCTCTAAGAAGTTGCTTAAAAAGTTTCCAAATTACAATGCACAGTCTTTCGCTAATGTCGTCACAGGTGACGAGACATGGGTTCACTTTTTTTGAGCCAAAACGAAAGATTCAGAACAAAATATGGGCAACAAAGTATTGCAAAAGACCATGCATTGCAAAGCGGTCCATGAGCGTCAAGAAGGTAATGTATGCCATATTCTTTTCAAATCAGGGCCCTGCTATTCAGGTTGCTGTGCCTAAAGGCAAAACCTGTAAATCCGAAGTTTTACAAGAATAAAGTTCTTCTAAAATTTAAGAAATATTTCAAAGAACGAAGACCCACAACTGGTTTGGCCAATGTCAGATTGCTACATGACAATGCATCATCGCACAAGGTGTTCCTTGTGCAAGACAATCTGAAGCAGGAAAAGGTTGTTGAACTCCCTCACCCCCCGTATTCCCCTGACCTTGCCCCGTGTGACTTTTTTTTGTTCCCACGGCTGAAAAATACCTTTCTGGTCGAAAATTTGTACAGCGCAAACACCTCAGTTCTGCAATATTCCAGTGCCTTCATAGTATACCTCGAAAAGACTACCAAAATGCATTAAATGATTGGATCAGAAGACTGAAAGTTTGTATATCTGTTAAAGGGGAATACTTTGAGGGGACAAAATAAATTTTTCATCGAAATCTATCACAGAATCATTTTTATGTGCTTAGATGCATTCATATTTGAACAGTCCTCGTACAGGTATCTATAAAGTTGTCACAAAACTTTAACCAATGTAAAATTTCTAAGTCTGTGACCTTGATCTCAAGGTCACTGTGGGGGTGGGACATGCATCAATGAAATGTTTAGACCAGTATGTAACTTCAGTGTAAGTATCAACTAAATCTATCAAAGGGTTCAGAAGATACAATCTCTTAGAAACTTTGACGTAAAACTTTAACCAAAATGTTAACAGACGGGTGGAAGGACGGAAAGATGGAAAGATGGACAAATGGATGAGCGGCATTACAAAAACTATATACGCCCATAGCATAGTTCGTATGCTGGGGGGTATAATTAGTAAGATATGAAAAGTATTGTAGTAATCAGTCAGATATGAAAATGAAAAGTATTATAATAATTAGTAAGATATATAAAGTATTATAGTAATCAGTCAGATTTGAAAAGTATTATAGTAATCAGTCAGATTTGAAAAGTATTATGGTATTTAATTATACATGAAAGAGTAATATAGTAATCAGAGCGATATGTCTAAGTATTTTAGTAATTATAAATATATGAAAAACTATTAATGTAATCAGTCAGTTATGAAAAGTATTATAGCAATCAGTCAGATACTAATAAACATCATGCCAAAATTCAAATAAATAAATAAACGAAAACAACATTTTACCTCCTTTAGTTGCTGAAAAAAACAGATTGTTTTTTAAAATATATATACATGGACAAACTATAAAATAGTACTTTAAAATGTATCTATATCACAAGTTAGTGTGTGCAAAAAAGTTTAATGAAATTGAGCCTTGTAATTTATTCAGACTCAAAATTCTGATATTGTTCCATTAGGAAGTTGATTTTTTTTTCCAGGTTGGAGCTTTTATGCCGAGGCTTGTCCTGGCTATTGACTATAATTATTAAAATTGATATTATGCCCAGCTGTAATCATTACGATAACACATTCGTGTGATATAGTGCATTTTTTCATACCTCAAAACGGTATTTTTATGATGAAAACTTTCGATATTTTTCTTAATTATACTCAACACATAGGTTTTGGATGCTCGTAAGAACCGCCTCATTGAGGCGGTTCAATCGAGTACCACCAACATATGTCTTGGAGCAGAAATAAGGAAAATAATGTTTACTCCCATAAACCCCAGTTTTCTCAATATAAAGTGGGGTTTAGGGGGTGTTCACTTCACGGACTTGTTCACGTGATGATCACGTGAAAAATTCTGTGAAATAAACACCCCCATAAACTCCACTTTGAAAAGAGAAAACTGGGGTTTATGGGGGTATATTACATTTTTCTAATTTCTGCTCCAAGTTATAGGTTGTGGGTACTCGTTAGAACTCCCAACCTATGTTTGCAGTATAAATAAGAAATGTCTCATGGATTATCATAGAAAGGTAGCCATTTTTGAGATGTGAAAAAATACAATATGTTGCATGGGTGTATTATCGTAATGGGAACCATTATTAGTTTTTTGAGATGGCATCACGTGAACAAGTCCGTGAAATAAAGACCCCCCTAAACCCCACCTTATATAGAGAAAACTGGGGTTTAGGGGATAAACATTATTTTCCTTATTTCTTCTCCAAGACATAGGTTGCGGGTACTCATTAGAACCGCCTCAATGAGGCGGTTCTAACGAGCACCCAAAACCTATGTTTGAAGTAAAAATAAGAAAAATATCACAAATTTTCATCAGAAAAATTACCTTTTTTGAGGTTTGAAAAATGCACTATATCACACGGATATGTTTTCGTTATGGGGTAGATTAAGCCACTGAGAGTTAATCAAGTGCCAGGTTTGGAGACATAGGGATTCATTTTCTATTTTCTTTAAAACTAAGGTATGTTGTGTGTACTCATTAGAATCGCCTCATTTAGGCGATTCTAATGAGTACACACAACATTCATATTGCGATAAAATTTGAAAATTTTCCCAAAATTATTCCAAAAATTAAGGTATGTTGTATGTATTCATTAGAATCTCCTCATTGAGGCAATTCTAATGAGTACACACAACAAACATGTCAAGATAAGATATGAAAATTTTTCCAAAAATCATCCCAAATATATATTTATCATATAACCTCGCTCCTGAGAGTGTAATAACGCCATGTAATATTTTCGATAATCCACTAGTGGATTAAATATGCAAATTAGATAGATACGTCCTGTAACGTTACATGTACGACGTCCTTAACGACATCGTGTTTACTAATGGCGGAATATTGACTTTTCGTAAACAATCGTGAATAAAATGCGTTTTAAATGTCATATGATAAATAGAATCTTGCATTCATGCTAATGTATTATTGAATTTATTAAACTTATTGAGGAAAAGGGTTAAAATGCTCGGCAAAGCCTCGCATTTTATCCCTTTTCTCAACTTATTTAACAAATATTGAATTTATTAACTCATTGAGGAAACGGAATAAAATGCTCAGCTAAGCCTCACGTTTCATTCCTTTTCCTCAACTCATTTAATGAATTCAATAATACATGAACACTCATGTAAGATCCTCTATATCTGCAGTTATAGACATTTGATCGTGGGACTTCAGAACGAGTTTGAAATAGTCATAGTAAACAAGCCATTGGTGTTTGAGCCATCAAAGATGTTATTTTCCATGTCTGAAATGGCAGCAAATATACTGTATTTATCCCAAGTATACCACAACCACATTATAACACTGTTCATTATAACATGGTTACGGTTATAACACAGTTTCAAGATGGATCCCAAAATGTATAGATTATATAGAAAAATGACCATTTATGGAAATGTATAGATTATATAGAAAAATGACCATTTATGGTCATTTTTCTATATAATCTATATATTTTTGTTCGGATATAACACGGTTGTTTGACAAACAAGGTTTTTGCTTTGGACCCCATTAATAATGTTATAAAGAGGCTTTGGTGAATTCGGACACCTAATCTCCTTATCACACTTGCTCTAAAATTTGAACAAATATACTTCAATACCCTAAGTTGAGCCTAAAAAAAGCTGCATGAGTGACAGTGTAGACCCTGATGAGGTGCTGTGTTTTGGGGATGATACTCACACTCTCCGCGTCCACCACTTCCTCCGTGCCCTGCCCCGGAACCAGTCTCTGTACCAGTATGCCCACGTCCAGGATTGATCTGTCCGAAAATTCCATAACTGCCTGTGTCCTGGTGCTCTATACCGTACCCAAGCTCATCTGCATTCAGGGATCCCCCAGAGTCAATGGTAATGTTTTCAGAGTGGAAGTAAAGGTGAGTTCCTCTAGCAAGGCCACCACCATCAATATGTAGATCTATTGTGGTGAAATATATTCCTTTTTCCCAGACTGGATGTGTGATCATGTGCAAATAACCCTGGTCTTTGACATGAACCCAGTCAAAGACATAATTACTAGCTTTCTCATTTTCAGTTCTTCCATCATTATACAACCACAGATTGCCGCCATGATGGATTGTAAGATTCCTGATGTGGGCTAAAGTTCCATTCAAGAAAATATTGACGCCATGAATGTTCGTGTCAGGTGCCAGACCCAGGAAACCGTCATTATAGACATGTGTATGGAAAGGAAGGTCAATCTTTTGTCGTTCAAGGTCAAGTGTCTGCTGTGGACCTACGTGGATTGCGCCTGATCTGTCGCCGATCATGTTGTGGAAGAAGATATCGGCTTCCCCGTCACAGTCAACAGCGAGGTGAGCTTTACCGTAGATCTGTAGTTCATTGAACTCATAATTACACTGTGACCCTGTAATATACAAGACAGTCAATGATAACGGTTCAAACATGCTTAATGGAGACATGGAAAATCTTGAACAAAAAAAAAGGCTACCCTTTTTACCGTAAGTATTGAAACAACTCAATTCCTTACCATACATGTTCTAAACTTGAACAACACATGCAATTTACTACCCAATGTTTTGCCTAACAAGAAAAGTGGAAATTCTAAGAAAAACAGGTTTTCCAACAGTGGCATGAAACCAAGAAAACATTGCAAGTACAGAGTTGTCAATCTTGCACGAGACAATCTGCACTGACCTGTTCTATAATCCTACCAAGTATCATTAAAATATTTCAAACGGTCGCAGAGTTATGCATTGCAAACAAAATGTTTGAAAAATATGGATCAGGGGAGATAATTCCAAAATGAAGACAAACAGAGTTGTCATTCTTGCATGTGACACTGATCTGTTCTGTAATCCTACCAAGCATTATTGAAATATTTCAAAAGGTTACCGAGTTATGCTCCAGAAACGAAAATAAAGTAAAAATATTGATCAGGGGAGATAATTAAAAAATGAAGATAAGCACAGTTGTCATTCTTGCATGCGACACTCCCCACTGACCTGCTCTATAATCCTACCAAGTATCATTAAAATATTTCAAAAGATTGCGGAGTTATGCTCCAGAAACGAAATGCTGATGCCTGCCTGCCTGCCAGCCCGCCTGTCCATCCACCCTCCCGCCTGTCGATATACATCATTTTAATAACCAGAGTTTTCCGTTGGAAAACCTGGTTAAAAATAGCTGGATGGATGGCAAACAGTGTAGACACTGATGAGATACAACCTTATGCGGCATCCCGTCTTTGTCTACACTGTTTGCTAAGGCCTGTCTGTCTGAATACATGGGGGGAAAACATCTTTTTCCAAAATAGAAGCTACTCTTCATGGAAAGAATTTGCTCCCAAGGGGAGCAATTGCAAATTCTTTGCATTTAGACTAGCTACCCCTTTGGGAGCAAGTTCTTACCAAGCTACCCGCTTGAGAGCAAGTTCTTACCAAGGTACCCCCTTGGGAGCAAGTTCTTATCAAGCTACCCACTTGGTAGCAAGTTCTTACCACGCTATCCGCTTGGGAGCAAGTTCTTACCAAGCTACCCCCTTGGAAGCAAGTTCTTACTAAGCTACCTCCTTGGAAGCAAGTTCTTACCAAGCTTCCCCCTTGGTAGCAAGTTCTTACCACGCTATCCGCTTGGGAGCAAGTTCTTACCAAGCTACCCCCTTGGAAGCAAGTTCTTACTAAGCTACCTCCTTGGAAGCAAGTTCTTACCAAGCTACCCCCTTGGAAGCAAGTTCTTACCAAGCTACCCCCTTGGGAGCAAGTTCTTACCAAGCTTCCCCCGTGGGAGCAAGTTCTTACCATTAAAGGTAGCCCCAAAGGCACTGAAGGAACAGGTTTTATATTAAGGGGAATGGGAATACCTAGCACATTGTCCACCATTTTTTGAAAGGGAAACAACTTTCGGGACTTCCTGTTCACTTTTCTATATGCTTAGTCCCACTGAAAAAGGGGTCTACTCTTAAAGGAAAGAATTTGCTCCTCAGGAGCAAATTCTTTCCTTTAAGAGTTGACCCCTATTGATATGGGAGACAAAAATACTTTTGTAGGAGTTGCCTCCCCTGAAGGTGTTCCCATTCCCCTTAAGGTAAGCCTTCCTTCTTGCATAAACTACAATTGTGTAGTACCTGAATACCTTTTTAGATTAGAGACAGGATCACAGGAAAGAATTTTCATCATCTGGGAGTATTTTATTTATTTAATTGTTTTTTAACAGCCCTTTCAAGATTATTTCACTTATTTTGAGCTGATCTTTAATCAGAGGTGGGCAAAATCGGATTCCGACAGAAAAAAACATCTGACCTTGGCATCTCACATGTGACCCTTCCAGGCTCAAACCAACAGCTGTGAGAGACCTAACGATTTAGAGACAGGGCTCTTATTAAGTCTTACCCAGTGCCACTAGGCCACAGAGGCCTGGTCTTGATTGTAAGATATACTCCCCCATTGTATATACTGCCATTGAGTAATTTTGAACCTACTTTAATGGTGAAGTATGGAGGATATCTTTACTGACAGCCATTTAGCGTGGATTGATTAGCGGTGTCTCAACAAACTACCACCGCGACTTATATCACAGCCTTCTCGGCAAAAGACCACCACCGCAACTTATATTGCAATGTCTCGGCAAATTACCACTGTGACTTCTATCATGATCTGATTATATCATGCTTGCGGAACTTGGACCCAAATCACCATGATTTTTTGGATCTACAATGTATATTATTTCATCAGACCTGTTTATTTGATCCATTTGGGAGTAAATTCTTCAAGAGTGTTAACAACTTCTTTCCGTTAATTGAAATGGTTCCATTTGACACATTTTCTGTACTTTTTACAAGGGTGGGCAAGGGGTTGGAGTGTTAAGGGGGGAGACAACTGCATCTGTTATAGGAATAACCTCCCTTAAGATAATGCTTGTTCATGACTTTCTATCCTTCCTGGATAAGATTACAGGGCTTCTCCAAAGGGGCATATATCAGTTTATCATATGACGTTGCATCTGAGAGTGTTATAACGCCATGTATTATTTTCCATAATCCACTAGTGGATTAAATATGCAAATTAGCTAGATGCGTCCCATAACGTTACATGTGCCACGTCCTTAACGATGTCGCGTTTACTTACGGCGGAATATTGACATTTTTGTAAACAATCATGAATAAAATGCGTTTTAAATGTCATATGATAAATAGAATCTTGCATTCGTGTTCATGTATTATTGAATTTATTAAACTCGTTGAAGAAAAGGGATAAAATGCTCGGCAAAGCCTCGCATTTTATCCCTTTTCCTCAACTCGTTTAATAAATTCAATAATACATGAACACTCATGTAAGATCCTTTATGACCATGTTTAAAAAGGGCTTGAGATCATGTCATCAAAAGCGTGGCTTGCCTGAAGGACCATTATCAAATTAAGAGTGTGAGCTTGGCCGGTAGTTTAGAGTTTGGAAATTGATTTTTCCGATAGTGTGTACAGTCCATTGATTGCAAACTACACAGACTTTATTTTCTGAGATGAGCAAAGGGCAGAAAAAATTATGAACAAAGGCCGGAAAAGTTTGATATGTGTCAGTTATGTCTTCAGAGTGCTATGTGTACGAACATTATGCTTGATAATGAGATATGACAATGCTTTTGATGGATAACCCAAACATTGTTACTAATAACGACATTTGATTTAAGATATCTCAAACATTGTTACTGCTTATATGACCCAATTTAAGACAACATCATAACAAGAGGCCCATGGGCCACTATGCTCACCAGAGCTCAGGTGGGCACTGCCCATGCCCAATGGCAGCCATGTATTTTAACATGATATCATTTTAATCCACCAAATGAACCCCCATGTCCAAATGAGCACCCATGTGGACTCAGCATCTGAAAAGTTAGGCCTTTTATGAAGTAGAGGGGGTGGGGCATGGACCCAATGGAGCCCTGGTTGGTATCACTAAATGCGTCTTATCATAAGAAACAAAAATATATATGGTTTAGCAGTGGGGATCTGTAAGGCCTCTTTAACAGTTGAGGGGTTGGGGCATGCCCTGTTGATCCCAGGAAAGCCCAAACTGTTGTCCCTAAATGTGTCTTATCATAAGGACCAAGTATATATATGGTTCAGCGCTGGGAATCTGACCGGTTTCAGAGATTTGAGGCCCTTTTATGAAATAGGAATGGCCCCTGCAAACCCCGCTACAGTAGGTGTGCTAATAATAAGGAACAAGAACATATATGATTATGGGGTGGGGATTTGAATGGTTTCTGAAATATAAAGCCTTTTATGAAATGGAAGGGCGGGGCACATTGCCTCAGCACAAAGAGACCTCCAGGTTGGTGTGATTGAACAAGTCTTATCATAAGGAACAAGTATATGGTTTAGGGGTGGGGATCTGAACTATTTCTGATATATATGGCTTTTAATGAAGTAAAGCGGTGTGGCATGGCCTGGGCGTGCCCCGGGGACTCCCAAGCTGGTGTCACTGAATGCGTCTTATCATAAGAAAGATGAATATATATGGTTTAGGGTGGGGCTAAGAACATTCTCTGAGATATAAGGCCTTATGTGAAGTGGAGGGGTGGGGCAAGGCCCAGGGAGACTCCCAGGTTGGTGTCAATGAATGTGTCTTATCATAAGGAACAAGACTATATATGGTTAAGGGGTGGCCATCTGTAGGGTTTCCGAGATATTGTGATATTATGAAATGGAGGGGGTGGGGCATGGCCCCAGCATATCCCTGGGAACCGCCAGGTTGGTGTTACTGAATGCGTCTTATCATAATGAACAAGAATATATATGGTTTAGGGGTGGGGATCTGAACAGTTTCTGAAATATATGGCCTTTTTTGAAGTGGAGGGGTGGGGCAAGGCCCCAGCGCGTTTCTGAGGACCCCCAGGTTGGTGTCAATGAATGTGTCTTATCATAAGGACCAAGCATATATATGGTTTATGGGCAGGGATCTGTAAGGTTTCCGAGATATTGGGCCTTTTATCAAATGGAGGGGGTGGGGCATGGCCCCGGTGCATCCAGGGGACTCCCAGGTTGATGTCACTGAATGGGTCTTATCAAAAGGAACAAGAATATATATGGTTTAGGGGTGGGAATCTGAATGGTTTCCGAGATATTGGGCCTTTTATAAAGTTGAGGGGGATGGGCCTGACCTGTGCGCATCCCTGACGACCAAGTTGGTGTTACTGAATGGGTCTTATCAATAGGAACAAGAATATATATGGTTTAGGGGTGGGGATCTGAACAGTTTCTGAGATATATGGCCTTTTGTGAAGTGGAGGGGTGGGGCAAGGCCCCAGCGCATCTTTGAGGACCCCCAGGTTGGTGTCAATGAATGTGTCTTATCATAAGAAGCACGCATATATATGGTTTAGGGGCGGGGATCTGTAAGGTTTACGAGATATTGGGCCTTTTATGAAATGGAGGGGGTGGGGCATGGCCCCGGCGCATCCAGGGGACTCCCAGGTTGATGTCACTGAATGGGTCTTATCATAAGGAACAAGAATATATATGGTTTAGGGGTGGGGATCTGAATGGTTTCCGAAATATTGAGCCTTTTATTAAGTGGAGGGGGTGGGGCATGACCTCGGCGCATCCCTGAGGACCCCAAGGTTGGTGTTACTAAATGCGTCTTATCAATAGGAACAAGAATATATATGGTTTAGGGGTCGGGATCTGAATGGTTTCTGAGATATATGGCCTTTTATGAAGTGGAGGGGGTGGGGCATGGCCCCGGCACAACCTGGGGGACCCTCAGGTTGGCATAAAAGCATATGGCTGAAAGAATTTTACTCAAGAAACATTTCTATAAAAGTTTTGTCCAAATATCTGCAATGACTTGGCAGTAAATGCCATTTTTCAATTTTCCCCATTATAAGTCTATGGAAACTCTAAGTTGCCATAGCAACCAAACTAATGGGCCGATTTTCATAAAAAACACAAACTTTCAATCCCCCAGCCCAAGGATGCTACAGATAAAATTTGGGCTGAATCGGTCCAGTGGCTTCAGAGAAGAAGATGTTTGAAAGTGTTGACGTCAGACGACGACGACAACGACAACGACGACAACGACGACGACGACGACGCCGGACAACTGCCTATCCTATAAGCTCCCCCGGAGCCTTCGGCTCTGGTGAGCTAAAAACTCAAGTTAAATATGCTTTTGATAGCAAAAAAATCCACACTTTCGTAAAAAAAAAATCCTCACTTATATGTTGATCATAAAACGCCACTCCAAAGGGGGCTATAACCCTTTTTGTACCAAATGGAACCTCCCTCCTTATGTATAGCAGGAGTCCATTTCAAAATTTAGGGCTGTCAGGTTGTGTTTTCATCAAAATTTATTTGGAAAATGACTAAACTTTTAGCAAACAGTGGAGGCCCTGATCAGACGCCGTGATCTACAGCGTCTGATCTGGGCCTGCACTGTTTGCCAACTACCCGTTTTGGAGTTTCCGGTACAAAATGGGTTCAGGCCTAGGGCCTGCAGTACCAGGCATCTTACCTGTGTTCCCACAAGTTGATTGTATCCAGGTATGACCTTCCTCCTTTGACAGGTCACCATAGTCCAGGATGGTGTTTGTATCGCCTGATGGACCCAAGTTATTGTTGTTGATATAGAGAGTGGAATGGCCATAACCTGAAATATACAAGTGTGAGTGTACATGACACAAAACCTATTTTAACCCTTAAGTTGCCAAGAAAAACTATATCCGAAAATGTCGTCTGTTTATGTTGTCTGATGTATCTTCTTGCAAAATAACTTCTTAAAAATATTTGCTCATACAGGCAAACACTGTGGACCCAGATCAGACTGCTCCTAAAGGATTGTACAGACATAAACAGACAACATTATCAGATGCAGTTATTATTGGCATCTTTCCAAATAATGTACCATAATGACCCAAAGTATTGGGACAGACAGGCCAAGGCAAACACTGCAGACACAGATCAGACTGCTCCTCCAGGAGCAGTCCGATCAGGGTCTACACTGCTTGCCATTCCGTCTTCACTTTTCGGACTCCTTGCTGATCGTAAAAAAAATTTGTTAAAATATTTGGAATATCATGGAAAGTCCTAAAGGTGTCCAATTTTTTAGGGTATCTTTGGATCCCACCCTTTGCTGGCTCCCCGCTTTCTTATGACAAAGGGTGGGGCAAAAACCGGAGTACATGGAGAAAAACCATCTGACCTTCCATTGCAGAACTTGGCGTCTCACATGTGACCCATGCCAGACTCAAACCCACAGCCTTGAGAGACCTAATGATTAAGAGTCAGCGCTTGCATCCCCTAGGCCACGGAGACCCGCTAATTTACAATTCGAAATCAATCTCGAGTCCCTAGAGAACTATTCCCAAAGCTTCCCACTTTTAGGATAATTTATTAGGATAAGTTTTTTTCTGATTTGATCTTGTAAAGGTATGTTGTGTGTACTCATTAGAATCGCCTCAATGCCAAGATTCTAATGTAAAGGTATGTTCTGTGTACACATTAGCAGGCCTCCTAGTGGCCCACTTTGAAAACATAGGTTTTTATATAGGTTCTTCTTACTCAAAATATAGGTTATTTACAGGTTTTTCAATAAAAATACAGGTTAAAAAAAGTCTTCCAAACTTACATAAAGATTTAAAACTGAAGAAAAAATATTCGATGAATTTTGTGCCACAATTACTTAGATAAAGTTGATCTGAATTTTATAAAGTCCGAGCGAGCGAAGGGAGCGAGGAAAAAAATTACAATTTCTTGACAGTTTTCATCACTTTTTATGGGACTAAAAAGTAAAAAATAGTAGTGCATTTTGAAGAAAAGTTAGGGCTGAGTCGCAAGAAGGTTCAAAAAGTGAAAAATATAGGTTTTTTCATGAAAATACAGGCTTTTTATAGGTTTTATGAACAAAATAAAGGTTTTATAGGTTTGGCACAAAATTATAGGTTATTATAGGTTTTATAGGTTCTGCTAGGAGGCCTGCATTAGGATAGCCTCAACGAGGCGTTTCTAATGTGTACGCATAACATTCCTTTATTCTACAGAAGATCGCAAAGATATTCCCCACTATCCCGGATGGCTTGCCACTATGCATGTTTCGAATAACCCCAATCTTGAAAAAATTTTCTTGATCCCAAAGGTATTCAAGCTGTTGGATTTCAAATACAGTAAAATTCCTATATTAAGACCACCTTTGGAACTGTTCAAAAGTGGTCTTTCTTTAAGACCACTTTTGAACAGTCCCAAAGGTGGTCTCTTATTAGGAGACACTGGGTGAAGAAAACACACAGAAAGAATAACAGAAATCTTCTCAATAAGCTTTTAGACACAGATTTAGTCTTAATTTTAGGTGGTCTTAATAGCTGAATTTTACTGTATATTGTGCTGCTCACCGGTATGGTAGAAGTAAGCTATTCCAGAACTCCCATCACCTACTCCGTTTCCTCCAGCGCCGCCATGTATGTCCCAGCTACCAGAGAACGTAAAGTTCTTAGCAAAGTAAAGTGCTATCATCCCACCTGAACCTCCTCCGCCGGTGTGCGATGAATATGTGGAGCCTGAACCACCATCTACTTGGAATTCACCATAACCCTAGAAACAGGAATGAATGAAAAATAATAATATACTATCCTGTATTGATTGGAAGTCATCCGTATTAACACCAGGTCAACCAATATTAACTGGAGGTCAAGTGATATTAGGCTAAAGTCAAAAACCAATGACCATGTTTTTTAACGGTGTCAGTTAATAAAATAGCCACTAATCAAGTAATTTCTTATTGGTCCAGGAACAGGTCTTTGATCAGCTGTATTGGCCCTTGGCCTTCGGCTTCTGGCCAATACAGCAGACCTCGATTCTGTAACTGGGTCAATACGAAATTACATAATTAACCCATTTTGCACCAGAAACCCCTAAATGGTTAATTGGCCAGCAGTGCAGACCCAGATCAGATACTGCAGAATGTACAGCAATTTTCCAAACCAATTTTGAAGAAAATACAAACTGACAACCCTAAATTTTGAAATGGACTCCTGCTTTATAAGGTGGAAGATTCCATTTGGTACAAAATTGGTTAATAACATCACGTTCCTTGTTAACTCATTGTATACCAGTGACCTGTTCCATAGTTGTATGTAGGACAAGTTCATTTGTCGTTTAAGGGCTGTCTGGTCTAGTCTTTTGTTTTCATTCAATTTGTCATGGAAAATCCTGCTAGCAAACAGCGAAGACCCTGATCAGAAGCTGCATAATGTGGGATCTGATTGGGTCAGCACTGTTTGCCCAAGTTTCTTTGTGCGTTTCCAGGTAAGAATATGATGTTATTAATCAAATAATTCCTTATTGGCCGAGTTACAGGTCTGAGGTCTGCTGTATTGGCCTGAGGCCGGAGGCCGAGGCCAATACAGCAGACCCAGGACCTCTAACTTGGCCAATATGAAATTACTTTATGAATTGAGGCAATTTACGATTTTTTACCTCCGGTTAATATTGATTGAGCTGGTGTAATACACAATAGTCAATTAATAGTATGATGTTATTAATTAAGGAATTTCGTATTGGCCCAGTAAAAGGTCCGAGGCTTGCTGTACTGGCCCAAAGCCTTTGGCTCGGGCCAATTCAGCTAACCTGGGACCTGTACTTTGGCCAAGGGCCAATACAGCTGACCTTGGACATGTAACTGGGCCAAAACGAAATTAGTCAGACTCGATGGAGCAGTGGTTAACGCGTTCGACTCATGATCGAGAGATTGTGCTTTCGAATCCTGCATCTGGTATCGAGGTGTGTCCTTGGGCAAGACACAAAATGACACTGTCTCACTCCACCCAGGTGTAAATGGGTAGCAGTGGTGTAATAGTCCCTGCGTCTCTCTCGTGCGCGTGAAAACATCCGGAATGAGTGTTAGAGAGCGATTAAATAAGCTTGCAGCTTCCATCACAATCGAACTAAAATAAATTAGTATAAATTAAAACGAAATTACTTGATATATGACAATTTTATAAATTGACACAATAAAAAAAAAAACATGGTTACTCATTTTTGACATCAGCCTAATATCACTTGACCTCCGGTTAATACTGGTTGACCTGGTGTTAATATCAATGACCTCCGATCAATACAGGATAGTCAACTAATAATGGTCTGTGTTAACTTTGTTTGTTTGGTTGTTATGTTTTTAACATCCTGGAAGACCTATTAAACTGTTAACCAGCACTTAGAGCATACTTTTCGACAATTATCGTAAACTTGATTTGATCGCCCCCGCCCATCGGGGCTTGAAGAAATAGATGGGCTGCATGATGCTTCCACGCAGAGCTGAAACCGATTGCACACAAGTACTGGTAAACCCCTCAGAGGATCTAAGCTTGCCCTGGCAAAGCGGTGCAAGACAGACCGTCCATGCTTACAAACCCTATTTGTTTCATTGGGCGACAGGGCTTGAGATGTCATTTCATCTCAGTGTCGGGTAAAAGTCCCACAAAATTGGAAGCAACGTCTCCAAAATGATCTATACAGTATTGACAAGGACGTTAAACCTCAAATCAAACAAACAAATAAAACTTGATTTGTGTTGCATTGAGATGAATGTTTAACAGCTGAAAAGGCAGGTAATGTTTTTCATGTATAATTTGTCTCATTCTAGACATATGTTGCCTTATAATCAAATTATGCATTGTTTACATGCAATTACCTTTATTAACCGATATCCTGCTGTTCACGACAACACCTACTTTTGCAAACAGTGTAGATCCAGATCAGATGGCTTGTGAAGAAGCCATCTGATCAGGATCTACACTGTTTGTCAATTAGTTTGTGAATTTGAGTGAAACATTATATCATGTAAGCTGATTGACTGATAGTCAGAAATGGGTGTGGCTAATTTAGTTTATTCAGCAGGAAAAGGGTTAACTCTTTGCATGCTGGGTAATTTTGCATGCTTTTTGTCGTCTGTGGAGTTTTGGGTGGGTTTTTCAAAAATCTGTTCTTAAACATATATCTGGGCAGGCGGACATAGGGCAGGCGTTGAGCGTGGTCCGACAGATTAACCTTTTTTGAAAAACAAGTCCAAAATGCCATTAGGCACTTGTCTTTTTTTTTTTTTTTCTTTTTTTTTTTTTTTTTTTTTGTAATCAATTTTTTTCAAAAGGCTCTTTCAGGAAATTCAATACCATCAGTGTATAAAACAATGTCCCTCCACCATAAATATATCTTAAACACACATTTGACTTTAATAACTAAGTTTAGGTCACCAAAATGTAAGCTGCAAACAAGCCATAAACAAGAGGGCCATGATGGCCCTGAATCGCTCACCTGAATCCAAGATGTTTCAAAGCTTATGGAAATGAAGGATTCACTGCTTTAAGGAGATGTGGACCAAAGATTTTTCTTTGGAGGTTATTTTTCATTGTAGTGGAATTTGAAGGTTTTTCTATTTTTAGCTCTGGTGTCCATTTTGTTTAACAGA
Source organism: Lucinisca nassula (assembly GCA_963580285.1). NCBI lineage: Eukaryota > Metazoa > Mollusca > Bivalvia > Lucinida > Lucinidae > Lucinisca > Lucinisca nassula. The sequence goes on from OY757018.1 coordinate 11,438,515, forward strand.
GCGGAACAGTTTAGGCAATTTTGAAAGAGGGTCACTCAAGGAACATTCCTGTGAAATTATTTTCAAATCGGGCTCCTTGTCTAGGAGAAGATGTCATTTAAAGGTTTTTCTATATTTAGCTCTGGTGGCCATTTTGTTTAACGAGCGAAACGATTTAGACAATTTTGAAAAAGGGTCACTCGACGAACGTTCCTGTGAAATTATTTCCTAATCATTCCATTTGCCTTGGAGGAGATGTCATTTAAATGTTTTTTCTATTTTTAGCTCTGGTGGCCATTTTGTTTAACAGAGTGGAACAATTTAGGCAATTTTGAAAGAGGGTCACTCAAGGAACATTCCTGTGAAGTTATTTTCAAATCGGGCCATTTGCATAGGAGGAGATGTCATTTGAAGGTTTTTCTATTTTTATCTCTGGTGGCCATTTTGTTTAACGGAGCGGAACGATTTAGGCAATTTTGAAAGAGGGTCACTCAAGCAACATTCCTGTGAAATTATTTTCAAATCGGGCCATTTGCCAAGGAGGAGATGTCATTTAAAGGTTTTACAATTTTTGGCTCTGGCGGCCATTTTGTTTAACAGAGCAGAATGATTAAGGCAATTTTGAAAGAGGCTCACTCAAGGAACGTTCCTGTGAAATTATTTTCAAATTGGGCCATTTGCCTAGGAGGAGATGTCATTTAAAGGTTTTTCTATTTTTAGCTCTGGCGGCCATTTTGTTTAACAGAGCGGATCGATTTAGGCAATTTTGAAAGAGGGTCACTCAAGGAACATTCCTGTAAAGTTATTTTCAAATCGAGCCATTTGCCTAGAAGAAGATGTCATTTAAAGGTTTTTCTATTTTTAGCTCTGGCGGCCATTTTGTTTAACGGAGCGGAACGATTTAGGCAATTTTGAAAGAGGGTCACTCAAGGAACGTTCCTGTGAAATTATTTTCAAATCAGGCCATTTGCCTAGGAAGAGATGTCATTTAAAGGTTTTTCTATTTTTAGCTCTGGCGGCCATTTTGTTTAACGGAGCAGAACGATTTAGGTAATTTTGAAAGAGGGTCACTCAAGCAACATTCCTGTGAAATTATTTTCAAATCGGGCCATTTGCCTAGGAGGAGATGTCATTTAAAGGTTTTTCTATTTTTGGCCCTGGCGGCCATTTTGTTTAACGGAGCAGAATGATTAAGGCAATTTTGAAAGAGGCTAACTCAAGGAACGTTCCTGTGAAATTATTTTCAAATTGGGCCATTTGCCTAGGAGGAGATGTCATTTAAAGGTTTTTCTATTTTTAGCTCTGGCGGCCATTTTGTTTAACGGAGCGGAACGATTTAGGCAATTTTGAAAGAGGGTCACTCAAGGAACATTCCTGTAAAGTTATTTTCAAATCGAGCCATTTGCCTAGAAGAAGATGTCATTTAAAGGTTTTTCTATTTTTAGCTCTGGCGGCCATTTTGTTTAACGGAGCGGAACGATTTAGGCAATTTTGAAAGAGGGTCACTCAAGGAACGTTCCTGTGAAATTATTTTCAAATTGGGTCATTTGCCTATGAAGAGATGTCATTTAAAGGTTTTTCTATTTTTAGCTCTGGCGGCCATTTTGTTTACCGGAGCAGAACGATTTAGGTAATTTTGAAAGAGGGTCACTCAAGCAACATTCCTGCGAAATTATTTTCAAATCAGGCCATTTGCCTAGGAGGAGATGTCATTTAAAGGTTTTTCTATTTTTGGCTCTGGCGGCCATTTTGTTTAATGGAGCAGAATGATTAAGGCAATTTTGAAAGAGGCTCACTCAAGGAACGTTCCTGTGAAGTTATTTTCAAATCAAGCCATTTGCCTAGAAGAAGATGTCATTTAAAGGTTTTTCTATTTTTAGCTCTGGCGCCATTTTGGTTAACGGAGCGGAACGATTTAGGCAATTTTGAAAGAGGGTCACTCAAGGAATGTTCCTGTGAAATTATTTTCAAATCAGGCCATTTGCCTAGGAAGAGATGTCATTTAAAGGTTTTTCTATTTTTAGCTCTGGCGGCCATTTTGTTTAACGGAGCAGAACGATTTAGGTAATTTTGAAAGAGGGTCACTCAAGCAACATTCCTGTGAAATTATTTTCAAATCGGGCCATTTGCCTAGGAGGAGATGTCATTTAAAGGTTTTTCTATTTTTGGCCCTGGCGGCCATTTTGTTTAACGGAGCAGAATGATTAAGGCAATTTTGAAAGAGGCTAACTCAAGGAACGTTCCTGTGAAATTATTTTCAAATTGGGCCATTTGCCTAGGAGGAGATGTCATTTAAAGGTTTTTCTATTTTTAGCTCTGGCGGCCATTTTGTTTAACGGAGCGGAATGATTAAGGCAATTTTGAAAGAGGGTCACTCAAGGAACATTCCTGTGAAGTTATTTTCAAATCGAGCCATTTGCCTAGAAGAAGATGTCATTTAAAGGTTTTTCTATTTTTAGCTCTGGCAGCCATTTTGTTTAACTGAGCGGAACGATTTAGGCAATTTTGAAAGAGGGTCACTCAAGGAACGTTCCTGTGAAATTATTTTCAAATCGGGCCATTTGCCTAGGAAGAGATGTCATTTAAAGGTTTTCTATTTTTAGCTCTGGCGGCCATTTTGTTTAACGGAGCGGAACGATTTAGGTAATTTTGAAAGAGGGTCACTCAAGCAACATTCCTGTGAAATTATTTTCAAATCGGGCCATTTGCCTAGGAGGAGATGTCATTTAAAGGTTTTTCTATTTTTGGCTCTGGCGGCCATTTTGTTTAACGGAGCAGAATGATTAAGGCAATTTTGAAAGAGGCTCACTCAAGGAACGTTCCTGTGAAATAATTTTCAAATTGGGCCATTTGCTTAGGAGGAGATGTCATTCAAAAGTTTTCTACTTTTAGCTCTGGCGGCCATTTTGTTTAACGGAGCGGAACGATTTAGGCAATTTTGAAAGAGGGTCACTCAAGGAACATTCCTGTAAAGTTATTTTCAAATCGAGCCATTTGCCTAGAAGAAGATGTCATTTAAAGGTTTTTCTATTTTTAGCTCTGGCGGCCATTTTGTTTAACGGAGCGGAACGATTTAGGCAATTTTGAAAGAGGGTCACTCAAGGAACGTTCCTGTGAAATTATTTTCAAATTGGGTCATTTGCCTATGAAGAGATGTCATTTAAAGGTTTTTCTATTTTTAGCTCTGGCGGCCATTTTGTTTACCGGAGCAGAACGATTTAGGTAATTTTGAAAGAGGGTCACTCAAGCAACATTCCTGCGAAATTATTTTCAAATCAGGCCATTTGCCTAGGAGGAGATGTCATTTAAAGGTTTTTCTATTTTTGGCTCTGGCGGCCATTTTGTTTAATGGAGCAGAATGATTAAGGCAATTTTGAAAGAGGCTCACTCAAGGAACGTTCCTGTGAAATTATTTTCAAATTGGGCCATTTGCCTAGGAGGAGATGTCATTTAAAGGTTTTTCTATTTTTAGCTCTGGCGGCCATTTTGTTCAACTGAGCAGAACGATTTAGGCAATTTTGAAAGAGGGTCACTTAAAGAACATTCCTGTGAAGTTATTTTCAAATCGAGCCATTTGCCTAGAAGAAGATGTCATTTAAAGGTTTTTCTATTTTTAGCTACGGCGGCCATTTTGTTTAACGGAGCGGAAAGATTTAGGCAATTTTGAAAGAGAGTCACTCAAGGAACGTTCCTGTGAAATTATTTTCAAATCGGGCCATTTGCCTAGGAAGAGATGTCATTTAAAGGTTTTTCTATTTTTAGCTCTGGCGGCCTTTTTGTTTAATGGAGCGGAACGATTTAGGTAATTTTGAAAGAGGGTCACTCAAGCAACATTCCTGTGAAATCATATCAAAATCCATTCACTGGTTTAGGAGGAGATGTCATTAAAGTAAATTGTTGACAGACACACGACGCACGACGGACGACGGACATTGACCGATCACAATAGCTCACCTTGAGCCTTCGGCTCAGGTGAGCTAAAAAACAGTCATTAAAAAGGTCAAATTCACCAAAATCTAAAAATCTAATCAAATCTGGGGTGTGTTATAACTATATATTGTAACAAAGTTGACTAAAATTAATCAATTTGTTAATGAGAGCGTGCAGACAAGCCATTATTGGCCACAAATTGGGGGGGGGGGCTTAAAAAAAATGTCAAGGTCACCAAAATCTAATCAAATCTGTGGTGTGTTGTAATGATATATTGTATCAAGTTTGACTAAAATTGGTCAATTTTGTTAATGAGAGAGTGCAGACAAGCCATTTTTGGCGCAAAATTGACTGTTTGGGGGGGGGGGGGCCTATGACCTTAAAAAATAGGGCAAGGTCACCAAAATCTAAATCAAATCTGCGACATGTTGTAATGATATATTGTACCAAGTTTGACTACAATTGCTCAATTCATTGATGAGATAGTGTGCAGACAAGCCATTTTGGCCAAAAATTGACTGTTATCTTTTTTTTGGGGGGTGGGGGACTGTGACCTTGAAAATGAGGTCAAGGTCATCATAACCTAATGACTGTTTTCCCCCATCCTAATGATGTAACCATGAAAGTTTGGTAAGAATCCATCCATAGGTTAAAGAGTTATAGTGCTTCAAACAGGCTATGCCGGTGCCAATGCAAACGGGATCCGCACAAAAAAATATGTCCCATCCCCTCCAGTGGGGGGACATAAAAAGCATTATTTTGCCGACATTAAAATAGAAAAGTTGGAGAAAAACTCACCTTAATAAGTCCAATCTCTTCCATCAATATTGAACCACCGCTTCCTCCAGCAGACCCTTGGCTTCCTGCCTCAGCATTGCAGCTGATTTCACCATCATTTTGGAGTGTACCGGTGACCTTGAGGTAAATGGTTCCCCCACCCCGTCCTCCAGCTACATTGGTACCAGAAGCAGAGGCACTTCCTCCTCTACAACCCCGGAGGATTGGGCTTGTGAGACAATCGTAAGGAATACCAGTTAAGGGCTGTCCACTGCCGTGTCCACCACGCCCACCATGTCCAGCTCCTGTGAAGACACATATAATAAATTCAGTAAAATTCCTATATTAAGACCACATCCCAAAGGTGGTCTCTGACCAGAGGACACTGTATACGGAAAACACAAAGAAAAACATAAGCAACCTACAAAATAAGCTTTTTAAAGCAGATTTAGTCATAATTTTAGGTGGTCTTAATAGTGGAATTTCACTGTACAGTCAAACCTCGATAATTCGAAGTGACATGGACCGCCAGATTGTCTTTGAATTATCAGGAGTTCGAATTTTCTAAATCGGTAGTTTTCGGAAGTTTTCATTCGGTATAATATTTGACTGCAGTTTGTCCACAGGCAAAAACACAGACTTTCTATATATTAAGCATTAACCCTTGTTCTGCTGAGCCCGGATATGCCTTTTCTTTGAAACAATTTAGATCCAGATCAGATGGCTTCTGAAGAAGCCATCTGATCAGGATCTACATTGTTTTTCATTCAGATTGTGAATTTGTTGTAATAATTTGCTACAGATAATCTGATTGGTTGATAATCAGTACCAGGTGTGGCATATATGAATATTCAGCAGGACAAGGGTTAAAATGATGAGCAAAGTACCTCATCTTTCAAAGCAAACAAAACAACATGAACAATTTAACGTCCCGCAACAATTGGGTAATGTCAAACAATAAATCTCCAACAGACGAACTACTGTACCAGTAAAAAGGCGGGACAGAAATGGCTCATGGGAGTAGTCAGCAAAGATCTAAATCAGAATGCAATAAGCATACTGTTGAAGTCTGTGCTCGCAAACCACATGTTTCTAGTCACTTGTGTACTGCATTTTGGTTTTCTATTTTCACTTTCAACTGTCTTTGAAATTCTCTGAAAATCATCTACTTTCAGTTTCCCAAAAAATCCCATATGCTCTAATACTTTGTGCAGAAGGTCTCAGACTAAAGTCGCTTTATTTAAAACATCAAACATGATAATCTTCTAAACGCTGCTCATTACCAATTACCGATATTTCAATTAAGAAGCTCAGGATTTACCTGTATACACAATAATATAATGCACCTGTGAAATCAGTCGAGTGTGAACAAGCTCAAACATGCTGTTAAAGCTTGACATATTTTTACTTCAGATTTGGAGATGGATTTTAATAAGAATTTCTTTGATGGGGACCGACAATTTTATTCGAAAAATTGACGTTTTCGAAAAATCGAAATTCGAAAAATCAGTACTATTTTTATATAAAGTACTAGCAAACTAGAAATGTGTCCAAAGTACACAGATGCCCCTGCTTAGCACATTAATCTTTAAGTTATTTTGAAATCGGTGAAGAAATGTAAGCGCTAGAGGGGTGACAAAGTTTTTCTAAAAATAGCCACAGTGACCTTGACCTTGAAAGTGGAACTCGCTAGAGATATTGTCATAAGGAACATTTGTGTGAAGTTATATTGAAATTAGTCAAGAAATGTAAGCGCTAGGGCGAAGACAAAGTTTTTCTAAAAATAGCCACAGTGACCTTGAACTTGAAAGTCAAAATAGCTTGAGATATTGTCATAAGGAACATTTGTATGAAGTTATATTGAAATTGGTGAAGAAATGTAGGCGCTAGAGCAATGACAAAGTTTTTCTAAAAATAGCCAATGTGACCTTGACCTTGAGGTGATGACCTTGAAAGTCGAACTCGCTCAAGATATTGTCATAAGGAACATTTGTGTGAACTTATATTGAAATCAGTGAAGAAATGTAGGCGCTAGAGCAATGACAAAGTTTTTCTAAAAATAACCTCTGTGACCTTGACCTTGAGGCCATGACCTTAAAAGTCGAACCTGCACGAGATATTTTTATAAGGAACATTTGTGTGAAGTTTATTGAAATTGGTGGTACAAATACCTTAACCAAAGTCTTAAACATTAAAAATTTTCTAATTCAGTGACCTTGACCTTGAGGTCATGGGTATGGGTGGGGGTATTGCTGAATAAACCATTGGACCTTTATGTATCATCATAGTAAATATAAACCAAATCCATTGTATGGTTATGAAAATATGAGCTCAAGTTCTACCTGGTACAAATACCTTAACCTGGGTCTTAAACATTAAAAATTTCAAGTCCATGACCTTGACCTTGAGGTCATGGGTATGGGTGGGGGTACTGCTGAATAAAACTTCAGTCCTATATCTATCATCATACCGAATATGAACCAAATTCATTGCACGGTTTGGAAAATATGAGCTCAAGTTCTACCTGGTACAAATACCTTAACCTGGGTCTTAAACGTTAAAAATTTCAAAGTCCACGACCTTGACCTTGAGGTCTAGGGTATGGGTGGGGGTATTGCTGAATAAAACTTTGGACCTATATCTATCATCATACTAAATATAAACCAAATCTATTGTATGGTTTGGAAAATATGAGCTCAAGTTCTACCTTGTACAAAAACCTTAACCTGAGTCTAACAGGATTACGTACGTACGTACGTACACACTTTCGTACGTTCGGAAACCGTACGCACGTACGGAAAACCGAAAAACTATATGCCCCCGGCATCATACGATGCGGGGGCATAAAAAGATCGAGACCGACACACACTTTCGAAAAATCCGGTAGTTTCGAAAAATCGGCGTTCGAATCACCGAGATTCTACTGTATGTATAAAAATTGCAATTATAGAAATTTTTGTGGGATTTATCAGAGCTGCAGAAAATGGGGAAATGGTGATAATTGTGGGATAAATGTGCTTGTTTCTCCTTGAAAACATGTTGTGGGCACTTGTTTGGATTTACTCAGGAATTAATAAGGAAAATAATCCAAAATTATTCTTATTACCCCTCCATAGTTTAATATTCTTTAACATTACGATAACACATCCATGCGAAATAGTGCATTCTTTCATATCTCCAAAATGGTGGATTTTCTCATGAAAAAATGTGCTATTTTTCTTATTTTTACTCCAAACATAGGTCGTGGGTGCTCGTTAGAACCGCCTCATTGAGGCGGTTCTAACGAGTACCCACAACCTATGTTTTTACCTTATTTTTACTCCAAACATACGTCGTGGGTGCTCGTTAGAACCGCCTCAGTGTGTTGCGGTTCTAACGAGTACCCACAACCTATGTCTTGGAGCAGAAATAAGAAAAATAATGTATACCCCCTTAAACCCCAGTTTTCTCTGTACAAAGTAGGGTTTAGGGGGGTCTTCATTTCACGGACTTGTTCACGTGATGTAATGAAGGAACTTTTTTTACATTATATGAACAAGCCTGTGAAATGATCACTCCCCAAAAACCCCACTTCATAACGAGAAAACTGGGTTTTACAGGTGTAAACATTATTTTTTTATTCTGCTCAATCCATCGGGTGTGCGAACTCGTTAATACCACCTCAATGAGGTGGTCAGACCTTCGAAAAAGGCTTTTTTTCAGGGCAAAATTATACACTGCTCAGGAACAATTTTTTTCCAAGTGTGTTATTGGAATCTATTTTGACAAAGTTACCTTCCTTGACAGTGTACCCACTTCCCTGAAAGGCTTTAGGCCAGGAGTTATAGAAATAGAACTCATTTGGGCCCCGTCAAGCGATTTTTGTACTTATCGCCTATGCGAGCAGCGAAGGTTCAGGCGAGCCTGCGCATCCGCGCAGTCTCGCCAGAACCTTCGCTGCTCGCTCATACAAGCAGTGAATCAAGAGGAACCTTCAGACAGAAAGCCATATCTCTGGCCCCTCTGAATGGCTGGGCATGTGCAGTTAAAATTTGTCATGACGGAATGCTCGAAGACACAAATTCGCTTGGCGGGGCTCATTTCATGCTCAGCTCAACTAGACAAACAATTTATCCTTCTTGTAAAACATTAAACTGCAAAGAATTGTTGTGTTGAAATTAAAAATTTACAAGCAGGACAAATATTATTTTCTGCTGATCTAAGCAGAAACATTGAAAAATTTATCTGTTTTTTTTTTTTTTTTTTTTTTTTCATTTATAAGCAGTAAAAATTCCACGCTCTATTTGTTGACGATGAAAGAAATTTTATAACTGGACCCAGCCTCCATAAGCCACCTTGAAAAAAGAATAACAGCCACCAGTTTTTTTTTTGCCTCACCAGAAATTAGGCAAACTCACCTAGTCTTTCTAACACTTTTAGGTGGCTTTCAATGCATTTAGATAATAGCTTAGATCTATACTAATTATTTCTATATGATTTGGTGAAGATATACATAACGGTTTCTTAGCAAACCGGGGTAAAAGGGTGAAAATCCCACAGGATTTTTGAAAATCCGGGGGATTAAAATAATCCCGTGGGATTTTTTCTCCACTCCCGCGGGATTAAAATCCCATAAAAATATCAGGGATTTTTCTCCCACGGCGGAATTTCAAAATTTTAAATCTTGCTTTTAACTATCAAAATGGACCTACATTCAATGCAGATTCAATGGTCATCAACACAGAACGAAGTGCAGACCAATCAGACTGCGTAGATGTGTGGGCTTTAACTCTTCCCTGGGCCCACATGCTCAAAGACCCCTTCTCACTCTGCATACCCATGTACAATAGGTTCTTAACCCTTAACATGCCAGCCACTATTTTTTTCGTCTGCTTTGTTGTCTGCTGGTTACTTTAAAAGTCATTGCAGCAAACAGTGTAGACCCTGATCAGACTGCTCTGTCATCTAAGCAGACTGTGTGGACCCAGATCGGAGCAGTCTGATCTTGGTCCTCCCTGTCTGCTTATACTCATATGAACAAAAAAAAATATAATTTTGAAATGCTTGCAAGAAAGTCAGCAGACGACATAAGCAGATGACATTTTTGGATGCAAGGTTTTCTCGGCATCTTAAGGGATAACCCTTGCAGGTCCAGCATCCCCTTAAAGGACGGAAAAAGGGGTCAACTCCTAAAGGGAAGAATTTGGTCCTGAGGAAAGGAGTCAACTCTTAAAGGAAAGAATTTGCTCCTCAGGAGCAAATTCTTTCCTTTAAAGGTGCATTATTGAGCTACCGGGTCTCAAATTTTTTTTTTTCTGTTTTTTATCTTCAAGTCATACTCCTTTGTCATGTGTACACTTTTGGAGCCAAATACAGCTTCAGAACTTTGTGAAAATGGTTGTTTTCATTCGTGTTTACCCTTCGCTCTGAACATGTGTTCAGAATTTCTGTTCTAAAAATAAATCTGTCACTTTACACATACATGGCGACAGTATTGTCTCTGAGTGTCGTTACTTATGGCATGGTATTCAGCATCATATTTTTTCCGATTCAGGCATGGCCTAAGCAAACTAGGCCAAAAATGAACGTCGCATAACGTTATATATGGGAATTCTATTTTTGTCACAAACTAAAAATAGATCTAACTAGTGTTCGAAACCTAGGTAGGGAATCCCTCTCAAACTCATTTACCTGTCATCATAATTGTTCGCATTTTTGCATAAAATGCATTCATTTGTATTGTTTTAAAGAAAAATACCGGCTATATGTATTTTATTTTTGGAAGCATTTTTTACCGATAGCTCAATAATGCACCTTTAAGAGTTGACACCTATTGACATGGGAGACCAAAAATACTTATGCAGGTGTTGCCTCCCCTGAAGGTGTATCCATCCCCCTTATGCTTGATCAGATATAAACTGTAGGAGGTGTTATGGTGGCCACGTAGTGAAACACCAATAAGAGAAAAAAAGGTAAGAAAGTCATGGTAAGGTGTCACATACTTAGAGGTAATTAGAGGTAATAGCATTTATTCCAACCATTTAATTTGTAACGAACATGTCACACTCTATTAGATGGACGATTTGAAGTGTCAAATTTGGAATATTAAGATTTCTACATGTAACCCTGGCCATGATCTTAAATTCAGTAATCTAAAAAGAAAATCTGCAAAAAATATAAAATAATTGACACTTCATGCAAGTTTAATCCTGACCTTTATGACCTTAATCACTTTGCAATTAACTGAAGCTATAATCTTGGCAACTTATTGAAATGCAGTGGTCTTGACCTCTATGACTAGTTAATTACATGTATTTTGCAAGTCGTTAACCCATTTTATACTGGTGGACTCTTCCATTGCTATATGTTGGACAAGTCCATTTGTCATATTAAGGGTGGCAGGCCTATTCTTCATTTTTATCAGAAAATTCTGTTAGCAAATAGTGTCGGCCCTGATCAGACGCCGCAGAATGCGGCGTCTGATCTGGGTCTGCACTGTTTGCCAAGGTACCCCTTTAGGCGTTTCCTGCCTGCAATGGGTTAAAAAAACTGTCAATGTGAAGATTTTCTGCTTATCTTGCAGATTTTACAAGATTTATTCAAGTAAACTACTTTAAGGTTTAGCTTTAAAGTGACGACTATTTTTGAGCCTGATTTGGGGAGGTCTAGCTAATACTCCCTAATAGAGACCATGATAGCAAAGGCCAGCCTTATCTAAAATCAGAGTGAAATTCCGCTATTAAGACCACCTAAATTTAAAACTAATTCTGCTTTAAAAAGTTTATTTAGTGAGTTGAAGTTATTCTTTCTATGTGTTTTCTGCATACATTGTCCTCCGATCATGGACCGCCTTTGGGACTGTTCAAAAGTGGTCTTAAAGACCACTTTTGAACAGTCCTAAAGGTGGTCTTAACCCTTGTCCTGCTGATCCTGGATATGTCTTATCTTTCAAACAATGAAGATCCAGATCAGATGGCTTCTGAAGAAGCCATCTGATCTGGATCTACATTGTTTGTCATTCAGTTTATGAATTTGTTGCAATGATTTGCATCAAGTAATCTGATTGGTTGATAATCGGAAGTGGGTGTGGCATATATGAATATTCAGCAGGACAAGGGTTAATATTGGAATTTTACTGTAAATAGACTGGGACTGGAAAGGGGTATTTCATTGAAGTATTTCATATATGAAATGAGCCGGGGCACAGTGTTTCCTATAAGTTACATGTGCCCCCGAGAAGAATCAGATCAGCCTGCACATCCATATAATATGACCAGACTTCTCTTGCTTAGTGAAGGAGCATTGCCTTAGTTATCCTAAGAGTGCACTGTTACAACGCATAATGAAGTAATGTAGTAATTTCTTCATTTTGAAATTTTTACTCCATTATGCGATGGCATAGTCGACGCGAAATGAAATAAAATGTAGTTTTTACTTCATTATCCTTCGATACTAAGAGGTTTGCGCAAAATGAAAGAATTATTTCATTTTGCGATGATAGGTGGCATACTTAATTTTACTTCATTATGCGTCGTCAGTTTGTTTGTTTGTTTTGAGGTTTAACATCACCGTCAACACTATTTAATCAAATACAGTGAAATTCCGATATTAAGACCACCTAAAATTCAGACAAATTTTGTTTTTAAGGCATATTTTGAAGGTTGAAGTTACATTTTCTTTGTGACTGCGACATTCAGTGTGCTCTTGTGGAAGACCATCTTTGGGACTGTTCAAATGTGGTCTTAAAGACCACTTTTGAACTGTCTCAAATGTGCTCTTTATATTGGAATTTACCTGTATTGCTTAGTCTTTGGTCTCCTTTCGTAGACAGCTATGTTCTTCCATCATTATTCATTTTGCGTTGATATGGTACATATCAACACGAAATGAAATAATTTTTTTAGTTCATTTCGCGTTGACTACGCCAACGCATAATGAAATAAAAAAAATCAAAATGAAGAAATTACTACATTCATTATGCATTGTAACAGTGCACAATGAAGACTCTGTTCAGACTGCACTGATGCACAGGCAGATCTGAGTCTTCAATGGGCACACAAGTAAATTGTAGGAAACGCCATGTCCAGGCTCAAATATATATGTGACAGCATAGCTTGCCTGCTTCAAGCCTAGTCAATTAATATGAGAAAAAGATTTAAACCAAAAAACTCTTTTACATGAAGTCAAATATATATGTGACAGCATAGCTTGCCTGCTTCAAGCCTAGTCAATTAATATGAGAAAAAGATTTGAACCAAAAAACTCTTTTACATGAAGTCAAATATATATGTGACAGCATAGCTTGCCTGCTTCAAGCCTAGTCAATTAATATGAGAAAAAGATTTGAACCAAAAAACTCTTTTACATGAAGTAAAATATATATGTGACAGCATAGCTTGCCTGCTTCACGCCTAATCAATTAATATGAGAAAAAGATTTAAACCAAAAAAATCTCTTACATGAAGTCTTTTTTATAGGATTTTATTCCAAATACAAATATATTCCATGCATGACATTGCTCCATCAAATAGTATTCAAGATAAGGCAAAATCACTGAACCATGAGCTTATACGACCAGCGAAGACTCAGATCAGCCTGCACATTCGTGCAGTCTGATCAGAGCCTTCACTGATCGCATGTGCCTTCTATGGTCTGTGGGCTACTGAAAGAGAAATACCGGGCATCTATTGTCTTAGTGAGTAATTGAGCAGACTGATCAGGGTATTTGAAGGTCACACGTCTTTATGTAGATTTTGTCGTGCGCTGGCTCAAATATCAGGCCTCATACTGACCACGCTTTTCCATGCCTGAAAAGCCCGATTTTGCAGCCTCAACCCTTACCCTGCTGAACAAGACACAACTATTACCTTTGCAAACAGTGTAGATCCAGATCAGATGGCTTCTGAAGAAGCCATCTGATCAGGATCTACACTGTTTATAATGCAGTTTGTGAAAATATCAAGTAATTTGGTAGACTAAAAGTCAGGAATGGGTGTGGGTTAATAAATTTTTTCAGCAGGATAAGGGTTAAATAGTTTTTTAAACAGACTATAGGCACAAAAATCAAAATCTAAAAGCCTAAAATCCTGAAAAGTATGAGGCCTGAAATATTACATGTTTACCTGAGCCAGTTGTTCCATCGAAACCATTTCCAGTCTCACATGCCAATTCGTGGGTATCTCCGATAATCTCTCCAAGATCGTCAACTATTAGATTAGTTGGCCGCATATCTACATGGATGGCATGGATCTTTCCACCACCTTTAACTCTGATGTTGGTTCCCTGTAAACCAGAAGGAAAACCAATTTTAACCCTTATCTTGCTGTTCACGACAACCCATATCTTTGGAAACAGTGTAGAAGAAGCGATCTGGTCAGGATCTACACTGTTTGACATTCAGTTTATGAATTTGTAGGAATAAATTACATCAAGTAATCTGATTGGTTCAAAGTTAGAGATGGGTGTGGCTACAATGAATATTCAGCAAGAGAAGGGTTAAAGAGAATGGACACACCTTAGTTTCTGTCTTTTTTGCAAGGGAGACAATTATTGTGACTTTCTGATGGCTTCCCGTAAACTTGACCCTTTGGAATATAAGAATACATTTATTGCGTGGGTGTGAGGGGTGGAGAGAAAATGCATCCCGAGGGTCACTGTCCAGCATGGCGAGGCTTGCCAAGTGATGCTGGACAGTCAACCAGAGGGACGGATTTTTCTATCTACCCCTCATACCCATGTAAGATTATTCTTCTTGCAAACCTTTCATTTCTGAGAGTGGATTTTTTTACAATGCAGTCACTTCAATTATCAATGCCCACCATATTTAATATTTAAATGACAACAATGCTGCATTTTTGACGTCACTGTACATGCAGTGATGTCAAGCGTAAAGATGGCATGCTTGACATTCCATTCAACCAGTGCACATCAAACATTTGAAAATTCTTGATTATTATCCTATCCCTGGGTAGGATAATCTGGGTAGGATAAGAATTTCTATCCCAGAGTTAAGTTCAGGTTTTCCTTATCTGGTGTGCAAGAATATAAGAATCTTATATGAATGTGAGGGGTGGATGGAAAAATCCGTCCCCAGGGTCACTGTCCGGCATCACGGGGCTTGCCGAGTGATGCCGGACAGTGGTCCCGAGGGACGGATTTTTCTATCCACCCCTTACATCCCTATTGGATTCTTTTTCTTGCATACCTTCCATTTCTTAGCGTGGAATTTCAATGCTGCAGTCACTTCGGTTACCAACGTCCGCCATATTGTGTTGACACTGCAGGAATGTAAAGTGACGTCGCGGATTGTGCATGACGTCAACCTTAAGGACGGCGCACACAAGGTCGTAATCAACCAGTGCATTTATCAAACACGCGATTATATTCGATTTGGGGTAGGAACACCAGGGTCAGAACATAAATTTCTATCCCAGGGTAAAATCGCCGATTTCCTTGTCTGGTGTGCAAGAAAATAATTTCTATCCCAGGGTTAAGTCCAGAATTTACTCATCCGGTGTGCAAGAAAATGTCTATTCTGAACCCCTAAAATGCAAAAAACTGCATCTGAAAATGTCGTCTGTATATTTTGTCTGCTGAACCTTTTTGCTTTGTTTGTTTCTTTGATTTACAGTTTAACGTCCCCATCAACACAGTATAGGTCATTTTGGAGATGTTGCTTCTAATTTTGTGGGACTTTTACCCACAATGAGATGAAATGACATCTCAAGCCCTGTCGCCCAAATAAACCAATAGGGTTTGTAAGCATAGACGGTCAGTCTAGCATCGCGGTTCCTGGACAGGCTTAGATCCTCTAAGCGGTTTACCAATACTAGTGTGCGGACGGTTTCAGCTCTGCGTGGAAGCATCATGCAGCCCATCTATTTCTTAAAGCCCCGATGGGCGGTTGAACCGTTTTGCAAAATGTTTAAAAAAATTTTTATCATTCAGGCAAACAGTTTGGACCCTGATCAGACTGCTGCTAGAGGACCAGTCTGATCTGGGTTCACACTGTCTGCGAACAAACAGTGTGGACCCTGATCAGACTGCTCCTAGAGGAGCAGTCTGATCCACACTGTCTGCAAAAATGACTTTTAAAGTTACCAGCAGACGAAAAAGCAGATGACAATTGTTGTGATTGGCATGTTATGGGCTAAAGGAAAGACTTTAAGTTCTTTCATCTATCAATAGGGGGGGTAAGAATAACTTTGAAATTATTGTCTCCCCTGAAGTTGTATGTTTTTTCTCAAAACCTTTCAAGTGCTGCAGAATAATTTACAGCAGACGGCAACATAATTTCTTTAACTATTTTTGGAGGGAAATCAAACCATTGGAATGTAATGTCAAGCTTTATACCCCAGTAAACCCCAGTTTTTCTGTATAAAAGTGGGGTTTAAGGGGGTTAAAACTACATAGGGGTGTTTGCGCGATGAGTTCGCCAAAGGGATATATAATCTCTGGGCCAGAATCTGATCAAGTTAATTTACGAACAAGTAATTGGAGCTAAATAGATAATTAATTATCAGTCATGCTATTGTGACTGATAATTAACCCATTTTGTACCATTAACCTGAAAATGGGTACCCTGGCAAACAATGCAGGTCCAGATCAGACGCCGCAGAGCGCGGCATCTGATCAGGGCCACCAGTCATTTTCCAAATAAATTTTGATGAAAACACAACCTGATACCCCTAATATTTAAAATGGACTCCCGCTATATATTAGGAGGAAGATTCCGTTTGGAGTCCTGCTATTCTGATCAATAATTAACCCATTTTGTACCAGAAACCCAAAAACGGGTACCATGGCAAACAGTGCAGGCCCAGATCAGACGCCGCGTTCTGCGGTGTCTGATCAGGGCCTCCACTGTTTGCCAAAAGTTCAGTCATTTTCCAAATAAATTTTGATGATAACACAACCTGACACCCATAGATTTTGAAATGGACTCCTGCTATATATAAGGAGGAAGATTCCATTTGATAAAAAAGGGTTAATTGGTAATCACAGTATGATTGGTCATAATAATAACTTTCCATGACTCTTGACCCTTATCTTGCTGTTAACGACAACCCTATCTTTGGAAACAGTGTAGATCCAGATCAGACGGCTTCTGAAGAAGTCTTATCTTGCTGTTCACGACAACCCTATCTTTGGAAACAGTGCAGATCCAGATCAGATGGCTTCTGAAGAAGTCATCTGATCAGGATCTACACAGTTTGACATTCAATTTATGAATTTGTAGGAATAAATTACATCAAGTAATCTGATTGGTTCAAAGTCAGAAATGGGTGTGGCTTTACTGAATATTCAGCAAGAGGAGGGTTACAGTATGTTATACTTTACCATAGGTATTCAGAAACAGGTCTGAGCAAACAGTGTAGACCCTGATGAGACACTGCAGAATGGACTAATCCAGTTTATCATATGAAGTCGCGTCTGAGAATGTAATAACGTCATGTAATAAATTTGATAATCCACTAGTAGATTAAATATGCATATAAGTTAGATACGCCCCATAATGTTACATGTATGACATCCTTAACCACGTCGCGTTTACTAATGGCGGAATATTGATATTTTTGTTAAACAATCGTGAATAAAATGCGCTTTTAATGTCATATGATAAATAGAATCTTGCATTCGTGCTCATGTATTATTGAATTTATTAAACTTGTTGCCTCGCATTTTATCCCTTTTCCTCAACTCATAATAAATTCAATAATACATGAACGCTCATGTAAGATCCTCTATATCAACAATTTATTTAACTCGTTGAAGAAAAGGGACAAAATGCTCGGCAAAACCTCACATTTTATCCCTTTTCCTCAACTCATTTAATAAATTAAATAATACATGAAGGCTCATGTAAGATCCTCTCTATCAACAATTTATTTAACTCGTTGAAGAAAAGGGATAAAATGCTTGGCAAAGCCTCGCATTTTATCCCTTTTCCTCAATTCATTTAATAAACTCAATAGTACATGAACGCTCATGTAAGATCCTCTATATCAACAATTTATTTAACTCGTTGAAGAAAAGGGACAAAATGCTCGGCAAATCCTCACATTTTATCCCTTTTCCTCAACTCATTTAATAAATTCAACAATACATGAACGCTCTTGTAAGATCCACTATATCAATAATTTATTAAGGATGCTCACTCATACAACAAAATATATATAGATACAACTACTTTTATTTATCTCCTTTTTCACATAGTTAATAAAACATTATTGGCAGTATATGGACACCGAGTAGATTCAGGTCGAAGGGGGGACGCAGTGACAGCATATAACCTTGCTCGCACGAAAACGGGCACCAAATTATTAATTTGTTTGCACTCAAAATATTGTGAAGTCCAATTTTGAATTTTGAGTATTCCAAAATATGCGCACACTCCAAATGTGTGCTCCAAGATTTTGTAACATTCCAAAAATTGCGCACTTCCTATAGTACGCGCCAAATTTTGTAACAGAGTATTCCAAATATTGCGTACATCCTGTTTGTACGCTCCACAATTTTTTAACATTCCAAATATTGCGCACATCCTGTTTGTACGCTCCAAATTTTGTAACAATCCAAATATTGCGCACATCCTATTTGTACGCTCCAAGTATTCCAAATATTGCATACATCTTGTTTGTATGCTTTACAATTTTTTAGCATTCTAAATATTGCGCACATCCTGACTGTACGCTCCAAATTATGTAAAAATCCAGATATTGCGCACATCCTATTTGTACGCTCCACTCTATCCCAACTCTTGTGCACTCCAATTTATGCACTCCAACTAATCTTGACAGTGAGCACTCCGTAATGTGCACTCCAAAATGCATTCCATGACACGCATTCCATACCATCTTCTGCATTATGCAATGCATACCATGTAATCCATCCCATATTACATATATTCAAATAGCCCCGGCTGCACGTGCGAACCTTACTTATGACTTGCAATTTAGAAATTTTTAGTATGACCCTGGGGGGAACACATCCTCAGGCTATGGCGAACCATTTCCATGAAGGAGACGCCACCCAGTTCAAGAAGTTCTGAAAGAAACAAGCCTCAGCTCTGCTCCCAGCAACCAGTACCCGGAATCTAGGCTCAAGAACAAATCTTCAGGTTATGGCGGACCACTTCCATGAAGGAGATGCCACCCAGCCCAAGTAGAAGTCCTGAAAGAAACAAACTTCAGCCTTGCTCCCAGCAACCAGTATTTGGAATCTAGGCTCAAGGCGTAAAGTTTCATTACAACCAAACAGCTGTCTAAGCAAAGCGTCCCCCCTATCGAATGCTGAATTCCGCCACAGCAAATTTATGATGCCCCACATAAATTTGTCCCCCAATTCAGCAAGTCAACATTTTTATGAATATAGCCTTTTTATCCTTGTCCTGTTATTCTAACTACATATTAGGATTTTACATTTGGGAAGAAGGGTCTGTAACAAATTGATTGACTACTTCCTCAAATGTATTTAAAAATATGATATTGCCCACAGCAGTGAGATGAACCCTATCCGTCTTAAATAGCCCTGTTGTATTGAAATCGAGCACATGCTTGATTGTTAGGTCACTACAATTAAAGCAGGCTGTCTACCCGATTGGTTTATACGCCTCCTTTGATCCAGCTTTTTAAGCTCTTCATGAGTGTTGTCCGCCCCCAGCCACGACTGACAATTAGGGAGGATGTCTGATCATACCGTTTGGGCTTCGGGATAGATAGAAGCCATGTATGCAAATTAGCTTTTAAAAGTCTTTAAGAAGTTTGCTTTGGGACCACTCAACAAGGTTGTTGCCCCCGAGGTGAATAATTATCATCACAAGGGTTGAATGAAACTGCAGCAACCATTGGAGCTCGGTGTCGTAGTGATCCCAGTGCACCGCTGAACCCTAATAAAAATTTTAGCTAACAATCACTGCATTAGCTGGAGGTCTGAGAGCTGATACACTGTCAGCAAGGTGTGAAACCAGGGAATCACCGATAATCAATATATCTGTAACAGACAATTTAAAAAAGTATGTACTATGTTACCGCCCCAGTTTTCCATCAACCAAGTTCTTTTATGGCTATACTAGAATACCCTTAGCTGCCAAATTAATAGCCCTTCCAATTCTAAAGGAATGTGCAGCATAAAGTTGCTTTGGAAGTCCTAATTTATTTTCTACAGCTGTCCCAAGAATGCCACTGAGCTGACAGTGCTTTAATGAATGGCCATTCCGGAGGCAAAAGAAGTCTAGACTACCATCAGGCTTCCACATCATATATTGTTTGACAACCAAGGCAACATATAGATGCATTGATTGCAAGTGGGATGCACGATATTGTTGGAGGGCAGTTATGTCTCAACTAATTCTAAAGATGAATTAAATATTTATCTAGTTTATTTATCTGATTAGAACTATCTCATCCAACATTACCCTGCGTGAGTGGGTATGTGTGATTAGAATGTGGTGTACTGCAAGGTGCAGTGCTCAGTACTCTACATTTTAATAAATGCATAAATTAAAATAAATAAATACATAAATGGAAATATCTCTTTAAACATTACCCTCCGTGAGTGGTAAGGTTGATCCGTAGATTTGAAAAGAATGTTGTGTACTGCAAAGTTCAGTGCTCGGCACTCTACATTTTTAATATGTCATGGAAATATCTCGATTAACATTGCCTTCCGTGACTTGGTAAGGTTGGTCTGTAATTTTGAATAGAATGTGGTGTACTGCAGGGTGCAGTTCCCAGTACATTACTGTTTTTTTTTTTTTTTTTTTTTTTTATAAATCAAAAATAAATAACAGAAGATGCTCCAAAGATGGAAAAATTATCCACTGGACCACTGGTCTTATCTAATTACCTACAAAGTAGGCACCAAAATTTGACATCCAGAACCGGTCATGAGAAACGGAAATACCATAATTTTTTTTTTTTTTTTTTTGAAAAATTGTACCCAAAGTTCAAATTCCTTCATATCTGCTGTGATGCGAAGGTGACAGTGTATCTTTGATAAACCACATGTAACATTTATAAATTGCCCACAAAATGGACTCCCTAGTACCAAGCAAGAAACTGTCAAGATAACATATGAATCGTCCCTCAGAAACATGTCTAGCTACCCAGAATTCCAAAAAAGTAGCGACAGTCTCGAAAGTCTGGCGTGCTATGCTGCAACCAAATGGCATTGCTTAAACAAAATAAAACTTCCCGTCAAGCTTGAATCTGAGCTGATCAGAGTCTAAAGGAGAGACGAGTAATAGCCCAAATTTTCCTTTTATATCGGAATTTACCAAAAGGCAACCACAGCCTTAAGCTTGTACCATTTGCACAATATAATATACAAGACCTAATGGTGATATGTGCAGAGTTCATAGCGGACAAGAGTCAAAAGGTCCAGCCACTCTGTCATATCGAATCAGATGAGGTTTGTGGCTTCAAATATGTTTTGAAAGTCAATAAAATTACCTTTAGAAAATATATTGTTTGTGGTCATTGAATTCCCAATATATGTTTAATTGCCAGGTTACTATCGATAATACCGGTATATCACACCTGTGATTCAAGCGGCTATGTCCGGCTCAAAAGTAGGTCGGGTGTTCATAAATAAACTAACATTCGACAAACACATGGTCATTGGCATATTTAAAAATAACATAGCTGGTCAGCCGAGCCGTCAAGCTATCCCGCAATGCCTGCGCTGTTTAACTCTGACAACCCAAACTGACGCTTAAATACCCGAAAGTCGAGGCATAATCCCTTCAAAAATATAAAGAAAATTCTAAAAGCGTATTTACTTAAAATATGCGCACACTCCAAATATGGTATTTTAAGTTAATTTAGCGTTACACAATGAGTGCCAAAGGTCATGACCCCTGTGGAAATTCCCCGGTCAGTTTGTAAATATCGGCCACCATCTTGTCTACAATCTATCTACAGATAAATTCCCAAGATTTGCACTCAAAATAAACAGATACCGGGCGTCCCTGTGGTACAAAATATATAAGGACGATCGGCGTGAAGTCACTTCCACTGAGGTCCGCCGTTTTCGGAGGTGCAAACAAAGGTATTTTGCTATATGACCTTACCAAATGTACACAAGAAATATTTTCAATCAGTCCCACACCTCTGGCAAAGATTTTGCTTTTAACTGTTCAAAAATGATCAAATTTTAGCAATAAAAACCGAAGCTTTCACCTCCACCAAATGAGAAACTGGCGGGAAAGATATCCGTTCTTTGTTTCTTTTTACTGAAGAGTTCCCTGCCGACCGTCCTTATATCAGAAATCATATTTAGCCCTTTAATTTCTTCGCTGCATACTATTTATCTTCCATAATAACATTTTTCCCCAAGCTTTATAAGGTACCAAAAACTCGCAGGGCCACCATTGTCACCCATGTATATTTTGCAATTAAAATGGCGATTTTTATGCCGCCGTAGTGTCACTTTTCCCAATATTTTCGTAACGGTGAACTGTCTTAGTTGTCACTTTTTCCCTATTTAGTTGTACCTCGTCACTAACGCATAATATCATTTCCGGTTGCAAAACGAAAGTACCGATAATATTATTGTTGTTCGAGGTCAACCAATGGAAATTCTTATATTATAGCTAAAGGACACCCTCTTCTTCTTTTATTATGAAACATATCTCAACCGAGTCCCGACAACTTTCTCTTGCTGGATTTTTAGTTTTAGATTCCTCTTAAAAAATACAACTTTCTTTTGCTGGATTTGAAAACGGAAAAGGAAGGTTTCCCTGAGCATGCGCAAGACGCCAAACCATAGTTTGGCCCTTAAGATGCTTGACTGCTGAATAACAAACACGGTGCAAGCGTCCAGTAACCTGGACCAACTGTCATGGTGGATGACGAGATCGAAATTGCGATCAAACATTGTTTAAACCTAAATAATGAGAGGTCAAGCCACCCTGAAGCTGCAATCATGACACATTAATGACAGTCCATTCAATTTGTTCGCACCAAATAAATGGGATTATCATATAGTTGATAATCCCTATTATTTAACTCATTGAAGAAAAGGGATAAAATGCGAGGCTCTACTGAGCCTCGCATTTTATCCCTTTTCCTCAACTCATTTAATAAATTCAATAATACACATGAACGCTCATGTAAGATCCTCTGTATCTGATTAATCTTGCCAGCCTTAGTTAATTTCACACTCACCTCTAGCCTTATTTTGTTGTTTTCACCGACAAGATCGCCTGCAGCTGTAACTTCACCGCCAGAAGCAACAGTGAGCCCGTCAAAGTCATATACTCCTGCATCACTGACAAAGCCCGAGCGTTTCGTTGTACCAGTACTTCCAAGGTAGAAATGACATTTGTCCCCAACCGTCAGATCATACACACCCATAGTACCCCTAAAATGAGTATTATTAAGTATATATGTTAATATATAGCAAATACTGTAATTCTTCTTATCATTATGATAACACATCCGTGTGATATAGTGCATTTTTCAAACCTCAAAAAAAGCTAATTTTTCTGAATAAAATTTGTGATATTTTTCTTATTTATACTCCAAACATAGGTTTTGGGTGCTCGTTAGAACTGCCTCATTGAGGCGGTTCTAACGAGTACCCACAACCTATGTCTTGGAGCAGAAATAAGGAAAATAATGTTTACCCCCCTAAACCCCAGTTTTCTCTATATAAAGTGGGGTTTAGGGGGTCTTCATTTCACGGACATGTGCACATGATATTTTCGGGTATGCAAACTTTCATGGTTTTCCAGACTCATGAACAAACCTGGGTATTTAAATTAATGAATTAATGAAATTAATGAATTTATGAACTTCTACTTGTAATTAACAAAAATCTTACTTTCCTGTGTATTAATGTACATAGAATTTTTACTGATAAAAATTTTGCAAGCGTAAACACACCTCAAAAAGTTGTGCAATTGAGGAAAAACATCTTCAAAATTATGACTTCGGCAGGAAAACTGTTGGTTAACTGTCACATTTTTTTTTTCTTTATGACACGTTAGAGCACCATTTCGATACAGATTTCCCCACTCTAAAACACCCACAGTGAAACTCTTCTGTTAGACCAGCATTAACTCAGACTAGCTCTTCTTCTAAAACATATTTAACTGATAAAATGCCAATCACGACAATTGTCATCTGCTTTGCCGTCTGCCACTTACATTTACAGTAATCTTTTGCAACAGTGTGGGCACATATCAGACTGCTCCTACACAAACAGTATGAACCCAGATGAGACTGCTCCTATAGGAGCAGTCTGATCTGGGCCCACACTGTTTGCCTGTATGCAAAAATATTTTTAAGGGTTTTGCAAAAAAATTCAGCAGATGACATAAGCAGACGGCATTTTCAGATGTATTTTTTCTCAGCATCTTAAGGGTTAAAAGATTTCAGTTTCTAGTCCCCTCTAGAAAGAGACCACCTTTGGCACTGTTCAAAAGTGGTCTTAACTATTACCACTCTCTAGGCTAATTCAGCAGATGACAAATTGTTGTTATTTTTCTTATTTTTTTTCCAGAAAACAGGACTAGACATCTCATGCGAATTGTCTCCATTTATATTTCAAAATGTCGTCTGCTGCAAAAAAAAAAAAATTCCCAGCATGCAGAGTGTTAATGAAGGAATTTGACTATATTTACATCATTCAAGCGCTGGCACCTACAATAACTCCATGAGTTATGGGCCCTTGGCCACTCAGTTCGGCCATAACACATTCCTTACTTTAGAGACCAAGTGTGGTATAAGTTTCACTGAGGAAGGACAACAAACAGAAAAGTTATAGAACAAAATGTATTTCAATTTTTTGAAAACCTACCAAGGGACATAACAACAAGCGCTATGGATCCTTGTCCCCTATTCTGGTATGCACGATACGTCATTGTTTATGTTTATACAAACTTTCAGCTTTAAAAGCTTTCAAATCTGATACAAAAATTTTCAACAATGTCAAAATTTGAAAACCTATGACACCTATTCTGCATCACGAAAACATGTCTATACAATTTTGACCCCTTAAACCCCACTTTTATATAGTAAAACTGGGATTTGAAGGAGTATACATTATTTTTCTTATTTCTGCTCCAAAACATAGATTGTGGCTATTCGATAGAACCGCCTCGCCGAGGCGGTTCTATCGAGTCCCCACAATCTATGTTTTGAGCAGAAATAAGAAAAATATCACAATTTTTAATCTTAAAATTTCTAATTTTTGGCAAAAAAAATTGGCAATGTATGTGTATAGGCGTGTTTTCGTAATATAAATCCAGTCATTGTCCATGTTTATATGAACTTTCAGCTTTCTAGCTTTCATAGTTCCTGAGAAATCTGTTAAATTGTTTTTCAAGATCCGGAATGGCAAAATTTGAAATCTAATAAGGGACATAATTCTACGAGTTATGGACCTTTTACTCTTATTCCAGTATACAAGATACATCCAGTCATTATCCATATTTATACAAACTTTCAGCTTTCTAGCTTTGATTGTTCCTGAAAAATCTGTAAGGAAAATTTTCAAGAATGACAAAATTTGAAAACCTACCAAGGGACATAACGCTACGAGTTATGTACCCTTGGCAACTATTCTGCTACTACACCATCGTTACCTTAGAGACCAAGTGTGGTATAATGTTCCTTGAAGTAGGACCACAAACATTAACCCATTGTATACTAGTGGACCCTTCCATTGCTATATGTTGAACAAGTCCATTTGTCATATAAGGGGTGTCAGGCCTATTTTTTCGTTTTTATTCTTATTTTGACAGAAAATTCTGTTAGCAAATGGTGCAGGCCCTGATCAGACACGGCATCTGATCTGGGCCTGCACTGTTTGCGAAGGTACTCTTTTAGGGGTTTCCCGCATACAACCGGTTAAAGTTATTTAGGAAAATGCATCTTTAAATTTTGAAAATCTACCAAGGAACATAACTCCTATAATTATGGGCCCTTGGCAACTATTCTGCTACCACACCTACCTTACCTTAGAGACCAAATGTGGTGTAATTTTCATTGAGGTAGGACCACAAATATTAAAATTATTTAGTAAAATCATTACAAAATCATGCCTATAGAAATACGTTGTAAATTTTACCGCCGTAAAAATGAAAAATTTAAGATGAAAAATTGTGATATTTTTCTTATTTCTGCTCAAAATATAGACTGTGGGTACTTGTTAGAACCGCCTCATCGAGGCGGTTCTAACGAGTAGCCACAATCAATATTTTAGAGCAGAAATAAGAAAAATAAGGTTTACCCCCCTGTAAACCCCAGTTTTACTATATAAAAGTGGGGTTCAATGGGGTCAAGATTATATAGGCATGTTTTCGTGATGGCATCTTTAAATTTTTGAAAACCTACCAAGGGACGTCGACCCTTGACTACACTTGACTTACCTTAGAGAAGAAGTGCAGTATGTTTCATTGAAGTAGGCCCACACACATAATAGTTATTTAAAAAAATGCAATTTACTTTTGCAGTCATGGAATCACTGAATGACTTAAGGACATGGCAAATCCAGTATAGCCCCTTTCTCAAAGCGGGGTTATAACTTTAAATATGCTTGAAGTTTCTGCAGATGACATAAACAGACAACATTTTCAGATGCAGTTTTTCTTGACAGCTTAAGGATTAACCCATTTTGTACCAGAAACCCCAAAACGGATAGTTGGCAAACAGTGCAGGCCGAGATCAGGGCCTACACTGTAAGCAAAACATTCAGCCAGTTTCCAAATAGATTTTGAAGACAAGAGGGCCCAGAGGGCCCTGGTTCGCTCACCTGATCCAAAGAATAACAAGTGGGCCCCGGGCAGGGTCAATTTTGGCCCCAGGGCTAAAATTTGAACAATCTTGGTAGAGGTCCACAAGATGAAGCTTCATATCGAATATGAAAGACCTGGGCTTTCTGGTTTCAGAGAAGATGATTTTAAAGGTTTACCCTGCATATAGAAGTCTATGTAAAACAAGATTTTCCCTATATAAGTCTATGTTAACCAAAGGACCCCTGAGAGGGGCATTTTTGGCCCCAGGGCTATAATTTGAACAATCTTGGTAGAGGTCCACTAGCTGAAGCTTCATAACAAATATCAAAGACCTAAGCCTTGTGTTTCAGAGAAGATGATTTTTAAAGATTTTCCCTATATAAATCTACGTAAAACCAAAGGGCCACATGGCAGGGGCATTTTTGGTCTCAGGGCTATAATTTGAAAATCTTTATAGAGGTCCACTAGCTGAAGCTTCATGACAAATATCGAAGACCTAAGCCTTGAAGTTTCAGAGAAAAAGATTTTTCAAGATTTTCCCTATATAAGTCTATGTAAAACCAAAGGGCCCCAGAGCGGGGGCATTTTTGGCCCCAGGGCTATAATTTGAACAATCTTGGTAGAGGTCCACAAGATGAAGCTTCATACCAAATATCAAAGACCTGGACCTTGCAGTTTCAGAGAAGAAGATTTTTCAAGATTTTCCCTATATAAGCCTATGTGAAACAATAGGGGCCTGGTGCGGGGGCATTTTTGGCCCCAGCACTATAATTTGAACAATCTTGGTAGGGGTCCACTAGATGAAGCTTCATACCAAATATCAAAGACCTGGGCCTTGCCGTTTCAGAGAAGAAGATTTTTCAAGATTTTCCCTATATAAGCCCATGTAAAACCAAAGGGCCCCCGTGTGGGGGGCATTTTTAGCTCCAGCACTATAATTTGAACAATCTTGGTAGGGGTCCACTAGATGAAGCTTCATACCAAATATCAAAGACCTGGGCCTTGCAGTTTCAGATAAGAAGATTTTTAAAGATTTTCCCTATATAAGCCTATGTAAAACAAAAGGGCTCTGGTGCGGGGGCATTTTTGGCCCCAGCACTATAATTTGAACAATCTTGGTAGGGGTCCACTAGATGAAGCTTCATACCAAATATCAAAGACCTTGGCCTTGCGGTTTCAGAGAAGAAGATTTTTCAAGATTTTCCCTATATAAGCCCATGTAAAACCAAAGGGCCCCGGGGCAGGGGCATTTTTAGCTTCAGCACTATAATTTGAACAATCTTGGTAGGAGTCCACTAGATGAAGCTTCATACCAAATATCAAAGACCTGGGCCTTTCAGTTTCAGAGAAGAAGATTTTTAAAGATTTTCCCTATATAAGCCCATGTAAAACCAAAGGGCCCCCGTGCGGGGGCATTTTTAGCTCCAGCACTATAATTTGAACAATCTTGGTAGGGGTCCACTAGATGAAGCTTCATACCAAATATCAAAGATCTTGGCCTTGCGGTTTCAGAGAAGAAGATTTTTCAAGATTTTCCCTATATAAGCCCATGTAAAACCAAAGGGCCCCCGTGCGGGGGCATTTTTGGCCCCAGCAATATAATTTGAACAATCTTGGTAGGGGTCCACTAGATGAAGCTTCATACCAAATATCAAAGACCTGGGCCTTGCGGTTTCAGAGAAGAAGATTTTTTAAGTTTTCGGTGAAAAAAATCTATTTTTGGCTACTGTGACCTATATGTGCAACGGACCGGAACCATTTGAACAACTTTGAAAGGGGACCACCTAAGGATCATTCCTGTGAAGTTTGGTCAAAATCCGATCAGCGGTTTAGGAGGAGATGTCGTTTGAAGAAAAGTTTACGGACGCACGACGGACGACGGACAAAAAGTGATCCCAAAAGCTCACCTTGTCACTACGTGACAGGTGAGCTAAAAACATAACCTGACACTCCTAAATTTTGCAATGGACTCCTGCTATATATAAGGAGGAAGATTCCTTTTGACACCAAAAGGGTTAATTATACCAGAACATTTGTTTGTTTGATTTGTGGTTTAACGTCCCAGTCAACAGTGTAAAGGTCATTTTGGAGACGCTGCTTCCAATTTTGTGGGACTTTTACCCGATATTGAGATGAAATGACATCTCAAGCTCTGCCGCCCAATGAAACCAATAGGGTTTATAAGCATGGACAGGCCGACTTGCACCGCTTTGACTGGGCAGGCTTAGATCCTATAAGCAGTTTACCAGTACTCCTGTGCGGGTCGGTTTCAGCTCTGCGTGGAAGCATCATGCAGCCCATCTATTTCTTCAAGCCCCGATGAGCGGGGACCGTTATACCAGAACATGGTTAGGAATGAAAATTTTTTTTCTTACCAAATGTGGAAGCTGACATCATAGCATATGAAATCTGGTGGTAAAATAAGGGTTCCTCCTTGGTAGACGTAAATATTGACGAGAAACTCCATGTTGTCAGGGTGATTGACAACTACTGTTTGGTCAGGTCCCACATGTAGATTTCCAGTTTTATCACCTTTAAATGTGGATGATCGCAACTCAAACACAGAACTGAAATAAACATATAATACAGCTTTGAAAATTAATGTTTTTAACTCTTATCCTGCTGTTCACGACAAGCCCTACCTTTGGAAACAGTATAGATCCAGATCAGATGGCTTCTGAAGAAGTCTTATCCTGCTGTTCACGACAACCCCTATCTTTGGAAACAGTGTAGATCCAGATCAGATGGCTTCTGAAGAAGTCTTATCCTGCTGTTCATGACAACCCCTACCTTTACAAACAGTGTTGATCCAGATCAGATGGCTTCTGAAGAACCCTTATCCTGCTGTTCATGACAACCCCTATCTTTGCAAACAGTGTAGATCCAGATCTGATGGCTTCTGAAGAAATCTTATCCTGCTGTTCACGACAAGCCCTACCTTTGGAAACAGTATAGATCCAGATCAGATGGCTTCTGAAGAAGTCTTATCCTGCTGTTCACGACAAGCCCTATCTTTGGAATTAGTGTAGATCCAGATCAGATGGCTTCTGAAGAAGTCTTATCCTGCTGTTCACAACAACCCCTATTTTTGGACACAGTGTAGATCCAGATCAGATGGCTTCTGAAGAAATCTTATCCTGCTGTTCATGACAACCCCTATCTTTGGAAACAGTGTAGATCCAGATCAGATGGCTTCTGAAGAAGTCTTATCCTGCTGTTTACGACAACCCCTATCTTTGGAAACAGTGTAGATCCAGATCAGATGGCTTCTGATCAGGACCTACACTGACATTCAGTTTATGGATTTGTAAGAGTAAATTACATCAAGTAATCTGATTGGTTCAAAGTCAGAAATGGGTGCGGCTAAACAGAATAATGTATGCAGCAAGATAAGTGTTAAGAATTGGGTGTAGGTTATTTAACTTTTTATTTAAGTCTGAAGTTATTTCTTTCCCAGTTATGACAAATTTCTTTTATGACATAGCAAGGAGTGTGGGGGTGCAGAGTGAGTGAGTGAGTTTAAGTTTTACGTCCCACCAACAGCTAAGGTCATACGGAGACGGGACATCGGTTTAAAGACTCATCCGAAAGTCTGGAGAAGCCCGGGATCGATCCTGCGATCCCTGGTTTACAAGGCGAGTAGCGTAACCACTGCCCCACGGAGGCTTCTCTGGGGGTGCAGACAGAATGGCCAACAGTGTAGACCCTGATCAGACTGCTCCTGATCTGGGTCTGCACTGTTTGGTCAGGATTGTCTGTCCCAATACTTGGGATCAATACAATATCACCCAGATATCATTTACACTGGGTATTCCAGTTTTTTTTTTGTGTTTTTTTTTTTTTTTTTTTTTTTGTCTTTTTTGCATACTCATGCTTCTGTCATTTGGAGTGCTTTCTTTGATTGTCTATTTGTTTTATCCTTTATAATACGTCTCTTTTTATGTGCTGCTATGAGGGCCAAACATTCGCAATAAATTCTTGTATTTTGTATACAACATCGCGTCATGAGAAAAGTTTAAGGGAATGGGAACACCTATCAGATTTTTCTGCCATTTTTCAAAGGGAGATAACTTTCGGGACTTCCTGTTCACTTTTCTATAAGCCCTGTCCCGCTGAAAAAGGGGTCCTCAGGAGCAAATTCTTTCCTTTAAGAGTTGACCCCTGTTGACATGGGAGACAAAAATACTTTTGCAGTAGTTGCCTCTCCTGAAGGTGTTCCCATTCCCCTTAAGTGAAACCCTAAATTTAAATTTATATGAAGTATGAACCTCGTGTCAAGAGCCAAGTTTGGGGTTCACTTAAAATTTGCTATTGGGTTCACTTAAAGATTGCACATGACCTGATGTGGTTCATACTTGTACTTCAATGAAGGTTGAATAAATTACTTTTATTTCTTATATTTACATTATTATCCATCCCTTTTGTGTTGAAAAAATCTGATTTAAGGGCTAAAATTAAAAAGAAGAAAATAATTGCATGCAGTTTTTCTGTTAACAGCAGAAGAATGCCACCGACATCATAACATAACCATCGTCCAATCATATTGGAGAGAACAATGGTTTATTCTAAGGTCACAATAATATTGTGATGTCATATGAGTCAGAGTATTCACCAAAGAAATGAATTATATTTTTCTGCTGTTCATGAAAGTATAAACGCAGGGGTTGCATGCAAAGTAAGGGGTTCATTTAAACTTTGCTAGCGACCCGCTGTCATTCATACTTTCATGAAAAGCAGAAAAATTAAGTTTATTTTTCATAATTACATTCTTTGCCCCTCATCACCGGACGAAAAACAAGAGGCCCATGGGCCACTATGCTCACCAGAGGTCATGTGGTTTATACCATATACAGGCATGGTGCCCATCTTGGTCATGTGACACAAAAGGCCACCATGCAATCAGTAAAATCCACTGTCTTGCCTTTTTTCCATACAATTGTCTATGTGACCAAATTTGACCGTGATGTAAAAACAGGTCATGGTCAACCAAAGGTCATCATTTGAACAAAATTGGTAGGGTCCTAGCCCCCGATGCTGCATACCAAGTTTCAAGGTCATCTGCAATTTGGTTCCTGAGAAAAAGATTTTTTAAGGTTTTTACTATATATGGGCATGGCAGCCATATTGGTCATGTGACCCAGTCCTTACAAACAAACTTTCATTCCCCCTTCCCATAGAAGCTCCACATGTAATTTGGTTTCAATCAACCTAGCAGTTTGAGTTGAGAAGAAGATTAATATACTGAATATGAGCCATCCAGGACAAAGGTCAGCAAATGACCTTGACCTTTGGAACTGAAAAACTTCCATTCAGCTGATTGCAAATATCATTTCTGATGCCACAGGTTACCATGCAATCAGAAAAATCCACTGTTTTGCCCTTTTTGCATACATATGTTTAAGTGACCGTATTTGACCTCGACTTAAAATAGGTCAAGGTCAATCAAAGGTCATCATTTGGACAAACTTGGTTGGGCCCCGAGTCACAGATGCTGCATACCAAGTTTCAAGGTCATCGGCCATTTGGTTCCTGAGAAAAATATTTTTAAAGGTTTTTACCACATATGGGCATGGCGGCCTTATTGGTTATGTGACCCAGTCCTTACAAACAAACTTTCGTTCCCCCTTCCCATAGAGGCTCCATATGTAATTTGGTTTCAATCGACCCAGCAGTTTAAGTTGAGGAGAAGATAAAAATACTGAATCTGAGCCTTCCCGGACAAAGTTCAGTAAATGACCTTGACCTTTGGAACTGACAAAATCCATTCAGCTGAGTGCAAATATCATTTCTGATGCCACTAGCTACCATGCAATCAGAAAAATCCACCGTTTTGCCTTTTTTCCATACAAATGTCTAAGTGACCATATTTGACCTAGACGTAAAGCAGGTCAAGGTCAACCAAAGGTCATCATTTGAAAAACTTGGTAGGGCCCGAGTCCCTGATGCTGCATACCAAGTTTCAAGAACATTGGCCATTCGGTTCTTGAGAAGAAGATTTTCAAAGGTTTTTACCATATATGGGCATGGTGGGCATAGAACGTCAGCTCTATGTGGGTACTTGTTAGAACCACCTCACTGAGGGTGTTCTAACAAGCACTGACAACCTATGTTTGCAGGACCACAAAATAACCAGTTTGGAGATATGAAAGAATGTTCTATGTTATACTGATGTGTTTTCATAATGTTTGTGACCAGTTAAATTAAAGAACAGGGTCCAGTTGTTCAAAACTAACAATTTCATTAGTTAACGTATCGTTAAAACTTTGATCCTTAAATATGGCAAATATGCTAAAAAAATTTTGCTGAAAAATGTGAGCAGCTTTTGCAGATGCAAAAGCTGCTCACATTTTTTCAGCAAAAATACCAAAATTTTTGATATTGTACTTGCTATAACATTTAACAATTTGACCACTAACGAGCTCGTTAAGCTAATGATGCTTTGAACAACTGGCCCCAGGTACACGAATAAGCAAGAAATAGAGAAACCCGGGTTTGTGTCTTATGACATCATTTTTATCAGGCAAGGCTTCGAGAATGCTTGTAGAATGGCGAGGCTTACCGAGCGATTCTACATGTATTCGCGAAGCCAAGCCTGATAAACTTGATATCAAAAGATACGAATCTGGTATTCTGTCTATCAGTTTATCCCCTTATACACTCTTTCAATATGTAATTAACGATCAGTAATCGATTGTCCTCAGTGCATTCAAACATTCCGACACGCAATAATCGGTCAATATGTTTTGAATCAGCCGTTCGTAATATTTCCTGTGATATTTTTTTCATGTAATTTTTTTTTTCAATTTTTTCCAGTAAAATAACGTTTTTGCCAATTTTTCCTGTAGTCCGGTTCATTCAAAAAAGTGCATTGTCACGTTGACCTGATAAAGCTCACTTGTCCTGAGATAGCCTATTTTTATCAGGTCAATGTGTTACAATGCAATTTATATAGGGGGTAACTGAAAAATTAAAATGTTTGATACAGAAACTAGAGATATAGAGGATATTTACTTTTTTGAGGTGGACACCAAAAATATTTCATCGAGTGTGTTGAAAAATTCCAAATTTTCACAAGTGCGAAGCAGGAGTGAAAATTCGGATGTTTTCAACACACGAGATGAAATATTTTCGGTATCCGTTAATAAAAAAGGAAATTTTCTTTTTATTTTATAATTTTATGCAGATATTTACGGTCATTAATCAATCAAATCTACATCACAATTTTGACCTGGCTTTGACGTCACAACTGTCAGTTTAAAAACATAAACACATCGCCATTTTGAATACTGCATTTTTACAGTTCAAAAAGTGCTTTTCAAGGTATTTTACAGAATTATTTTGTCGATAACATATGACTTTTTGACGAGAAAAAGTAGTCTGAGCTGCTACTGTGAAAATAACAAGGTCATGTTATTTTTCACAGTGTGAAAATATCATATACATGTATACTGTGAAAATATCATTTTTATTTGTTTCAGATATGCATTGATTTCACTGCAGAGTATAAAATAAAATGTAATATCAGAGCAGCCAATACTCAGGTACTGTCATGTATCTTAGTTGTTTGCAAATGGCAAAAACGAGTTTTGTCAGGATGTGGCCTTTATAGAGGATCATATATGAGTGCGCATGTATTATTGAATTTATTGAACGAGTTCAGGAAAAAGAGATAAAAATGAGGCTTTGCCGAGCATTTTATCTCTTTTCCTCAACAAGTTTAATAAATTTAATAATACATGCACACTCATGTAAGATCTTCTATATAAGCCGCATCCTGATTGAATTTATTAAACAAGTTGAGGAAAAGAGATAAAATGTATGTGAGGCTTTGCTGAGCATTTTATTTCTTTTCCTCAATAAGTTTAATAAATTTAATAATACATGCACACTCATGTAAGATCTTCTATATAAGCCGCATCCTGATTGAATTTATTAAACAAGTTGAGGAAAAGAGATAAAATGTATGTGAGGCTTTGCTGAGGATTTTATTTCTTTTCCTCAATAAGTTTAACTAGAGCTGTCAGAGGATCTGACTATAGCCCCGCTTCAGCGATGTCAGAGAAGAAAGTTATTTAAGCTGCAGAGAAAACAGTTATGAACAAGAAATAACTGTTGAAAATTTTACATTATCTGGAAAAACTCTAAGAGTTGTGAGCCCTTGTCCCTCATTTCAATGAGCATGATACATTACCAGAATGTCCATGTTTATACTAAATTTCATCTTCCATTTTTCAATGTTCAAAGGGTAATAACTCCTAAAGTAGGCAAATCAGAGTCAGGGTTCCTGCGCTCTGCACATTGTCTCATGGTGCTTTACACTTGTGTGAAGTGTCATGAAAATATCTCAAATGGTTTGTGAGTTATGGAGCCGACACAGTCAAAATTGCCTTTTTAAATGTTTAAAGGGCAATAACTCCTAAAGTAGGCAAACCAGAGTTATGGTTCCTGCACTCTGCACATCATCTCAAGGTGCTTTTCATTTATTTGAAGTTTCATGAAAATATCAGAAACGGTTATGGAGCGGACATAGTTAAAATTGCCATTTTTTAATATTCAAAAGCCTATAACTGAAAAAGTAGACAATCCAGAGTTTGGGTTCCTGCGCTCTGCACACGTAATATGGTGCTTTACATTTGTGTGAAGTTTCATAAAATTATCTCAAACGGTTTTTGAGTTATCCAGCAAAGACGGCTAAAATTGATATTTTTCAATATTCAAAGGGAAATAACTCAAAAATTAGGCAATCCAGAGTTATGGTTCCTGCACTCTGCACACCATCTCATGGTGTTTAATGTTTGTGTGAAGTTTCATGAAAATATGTGAATGGGTTTTAAAGTTATGGAGCGGACACGAAAATTGTTAACAGACACAGACAGACACACAGACAGACACACAGAAAATACGAAAACCAGAGTTATGGTTCTTGCGCTCTGCACATTGTCTCATAGTGCTTAACATTTGTGTGAAGTTTCATGAAATTATCTCAAACGGTTTTCGAGTTATGAAGCGGACACTGTTAAAATTGCCATTTTTCAATGTTCAAAGGGCAATAACTCCAAAAATAAGCAATGCAGAGTTATGGTTCCTGCGCTCTGCACATCGTCTCATAGTGCTTAACATTTGTGTGAAGTTTCCTAAAAATATCTCAAACGGTTTTCGAGTTATGAAGCGGACACAATTAAAATTGCCATTTTTCAATGTTCAAAGGGCAATAACTCCAAAAGTAGGCAATCCACAGTTATAATTCCTTCGCTCTGCACATTGTCTTATGGTGTTTAACATTTGTGTGAAGTTTCATGAAAATATGTTAAGCAGACACAAAGTTATGGAGCCAACACAAATTAACGGAATCACGGAATTACGGAAAATGTTCAAAGGGCAATAACTCCAAAAGTAGGCAATCCACAGTTATAATTCCTTCGCTCTGCACATTGTCTTATGGTGTTTAACATTTGTGTGAAGTTTCATGAAAATATGTTAAGCAGATACAAAGTTATGGAGCCAACACAAATTAACGGAATCACGGAATTACGGAATGACAGAAGGACATGGCAAATCCAATATAGCCCCACTTTTTCAAAGCGGGGCTATAATAAATGTAATAATACATATTAAAGAAAGAGTTCAATATCCTATTAATCATATGACATTTAGTGCACATTTTATTCACGATTGTCTTGGGAAAATGTCAATATTCCGTCATTGGTAAACGTGAAGTCTTAAGGACGTCGTATATACAACATTATGGGCTGTCTCTAACTAATTTGCATATTTAATCCACCAGTGGATTACCTCATATAATACATGGCATTATTACACTGTCAGACCCAACGTCATATGATAAATTATCTTACCTGCGAAGACCTGGGTGTAGAGCAAAATTAGCATTCTCCAGTATCCTGATAGAATTAAACTCGTTCAAATCTTCGTCTGGAGAAATCCATGTTCTACTTGCTTCTTTTTCGTAGGAATCGTAGGCTGTTGAAGCCAGCTGAGTTTGCGAAACGGCTCGGCCACGATTGTTTATAATGAGGGTTCTGTTGATAATATCTGCTCTGGAATCCTGTGCAAAAAGTTTTTTGATTTAAAATATGTGGCTTTAAATTGATTGAACATGAAATCTTCTCTGAGTTCATTCTCTGCCGTCTGCTGATTAAGATAGGGCAGTTGTCAGCTTCTGACAAAAGAACTTGTACTGTACTTGGTAGCCGCTTACCTTTTAGCCTGCCCAGGAAAAGTATTGTTATAACATAAAATGCCAATGATGACAATTGTCATCTGTTTTGCCGTCTGCCAGTTTCTTTAAAACTAATATTTTTGCAAACAGTGTGGACCCAGATCAGACTGCTCCTGTAGGAGCAGTCTGATCTGGGCCCACACTATTTGCCTGTATGCAAAAAGATTTTTAAAAAATTTGAAAAAAAAAATCAGCAGACGACATAAGCAGATGACATTTTCAGATGTAGTTTTTCTCGGGGTTTCAAGGGTTAAGTAAACTGAGTGGCTCAAAATGACCTATATTGCGTTGACTGGGCCCTTTAGCCCAAAAGGGACACAAACAAACAAAATCTACTAGAATTTGTTTTTCTACAAAAACACAGATGTCTCCCCCGTTTTTGACCTCTAAGTATAACCATGACATTGGAGGTATTGAGCTGGGTCCTTAGTGCAACACATCATCTAATGAAGATGAACATTTCTGCAAAGTAACTTTAAAAATGTTCATAGAAAAATAAAAAAGTTATTGGCCGTACACAAAAAAGCCCTTTTGTTACCTTTGACCTCTAAGTATGGCCTCGACCTTTGAGGTAAAACACATCGTCTCATGATGGTTAACATTTCTGCCAAGTAATTTCATAATCCATCAAAGAATAAGGAAGTTAGTGACTGTCCCTTTTAGACCTTTGACCTCTAGGTATGACCTTGACATTGGAGGTATGGACCTTGGTCTTGCACATGATTCATGGTCTAATGACGGTGAACATTTCTGCATGGTTACTTTACATATAAAGTCCATCCAGAAATAAAAAAGTTATTGACTGGACACAAAAAAAAACAAAAACTTTTTTACCTCTGACCTCTGAGTATGACCTTGATCTTGGAGGTACCAACCTAGGTCTAGCGTGCACCACAACGTCTCATGATGGTTAACATTTCTGCCAAGTAATTTCACAATCTATCCAGGAATAAGAAAGTAATTGACTGAACACTAAAAAAGGCCCCTTTTTGTCCTTTTACCTCTTAGTACGACCTTGACATTTAAGGTACCAACTTGGGTCATGGGCGCAACACATAGTCTCATGGTGGTTAACATATCTGCGAAGTAATTTCAAAATAAGTATGTTATTGACCAAACACGAAAAAAAGGCCCCTTTTTGACCTTTGACCTCTAAGTATGACCTTGACCTTTCAGGTACCAAACTGGGTCATGCGTGCAACGTATCATCTCATGGTGGTTAACATTTCTGCCAAGCAATTTCAAAATCCATCTAAAAATAAGAAAGTTATTGACCAAACACGAAAAAAGGCCCCTTTTTTGACCTTTGACTAATGTATGACCTTGACATTTTAGGTACCAAACTGAATCATGCATGCAACACGTCATCTCATGATTGTTAACATTTTTGCCAAGTAACCTCAAATTCTATCTAAAAATAAGCAAGTTATTGACAAAACCCCCCAAACAAGAGGGCCATGATGGCCCTGGATCGCTCACCTGATCCATAGTGTAACAAGTGGGCCCAAGAGAGGGCCATTATTGGCCCCAGGGCTTTAATATGCATAATGTTGAGGGAGGTCTTAAAGGTTTGTTTGTTTGTCTTGGAGTTTTACGGCCCAGTCAACACTATTTAGGTCATTTTTGAGCCGGTCAGTTTACCTATCAACACTTTCCTGGGCAGGCTTATACGTAAGCGGTTAACCAGTACAGTGCACATTCTTTCGCCAGAAACTGACAACTGCCCTTCTTGAATCAGCGGAAGGACGAGAATGACCGTAGAAAAGATTTCATGATCAATCTCCACGAAAGAATGTTGACGACCCCGGCGGGAGTCGAACCCGCGTCCTCCTGATCACCAGTCAGACGCGCATCCGACTGAGCCACTGAGGCCGGCCCCGGGTCTTAAAGGTGAAGCTTCATACCAAACATCAACAAAGGCTATAATTTGAACAATCTTGGCAAAGGTCCACTAGATGAAGCTACACATCAAATATCAAAGACCTAGGCCTTGCGGTTTCAGAGAAGAAGATTTTTTTTAAAGAAATTCCCTACATAAGCCTATGCAAAACCAAATGGCCCCGGGCTATGTAAATCTATGTAAAACCAAAGGGCCCAGGGGTGGAGGCATTTGTGGCCCCAGGGCTATAATTTGAACAATCTTGGTAGAGGTCCACTAGATAAAGCTCCATACTAAATATCAAAGGCCTTGGCTTTGCAGTTTCAGGGAAGATTTTTAAAGATTTCCCTATACAAGTCTATGTAAAACCAAAGGGCCCTGGAGCAGGGACATTTTTGGTATCAGGGCTATAATTTAAAAAATCTTGATAGAGGTCCACTAGATGCAGCTTCATACCAAATATCAAAGACCCAGGCCTTGTGGTTTCAGAGAAGAAGATTTTTAAAGATTTTCCCTATATTAGTCTATATAAAACCATAGGGCCCTAGAGCGGGGGCATTCTTGGCCCCAGGGCTATAATTTGAACAATCTTGGCAGAGGTCCATTAGATGAAGCTTCCTACCAAATATCAAAGTCCTGGGCCTTGTGGTTTCAGAGAAGAAGATTTTTAAAGATTATCCCTATATAAGCCTATGTAAAACCAAAGGGCCCCGGGGCGGGGGCATTTTTTGCCGAGGTACTATAATTTGAACAATCTTGGTAGGGGTCCACTAGATGAAGCTTCATACCAAATATCAAAGTCCTGGGCCTTGCGGTTTCAGAGAAGAAGATTTTTAAAGACTTTCCCTATATAAGCCTATGTAAAACCAAAGGGCCCCGGGTGGCGGCATTTTTTGCCCCAGCACTATAATTTGAACAATCTTGGTAGGGGTCCATTAGATGAAGCTTCATACCAAATATCAAAGTCCTGGGCCTTGTGGTTTCAGAGAAAAAGATTTTTAAAGATTTTCCCTATATAAGCCCATGTAAAACCAAAGGGCCCCGGGGGCGGGGGCATTTTTGGCCCAAAGGCTAAAATTTGAACAATCTTGGTAGAGGTCCATTAGATGAAGCTTCATTCTAAATATCAAAGTCCTGGGCCTTGTGGTTTCAGAGAAGAAGAGTTTTAAAGATTTTCCCTATACAAGCCTATGTAAAACCAAAGGGCCTCGGGGCAGGGGCATTTTTGGCCCCAGCACTATAATTTGAACAATCTTGGTAGGGGTCCACTAAATGAAGCTTCATACCAAATATCAAAGACCTGGGCCTTGCGGTTTCAGAGAAGAAGATTGTAAAGATTTTCCCTATATAAGCCAATGTAAAACCAAAGGGCCCCGTGGCGGGGGCATTTTTTGCCCCAGCACTATAATTTGAACAATCTTGGTAGGGGACCACTAGATGAAGCTTCATACCAAATATCAAAGTCCTGGGGCTTGTGGTTTCAGAGAAGAAGATTTTTAAAGATTTTCCCTATATAAGCCTATGTAAAACCAAAGGGCCCCGGGGCGGGGGCTTTTTTAGCCCCAGCACTATAATTTGAACAATCTTGGTAGGGGTCCACTAGATGAAGCTTCATACCAAATATCAAAGACCTGGGCCTTGTGGTTTAAGAGAAGAAGATTTTTAAAGATTTTCCCTATATAAGTCTATGTAAAACCAAAGGGCCCTGGGGTGGGGGCATTTTTTGCCCCAGCACTATAATTTGAACAATCTTGGTAGGGGTCCACTAGATGAAGCTTCATACCAAATAGCAAAGACCTGGGCCTTGTGGTTTCAGAGAAGAAGATTTTTTAAGTTTTTGGTGAAAAAATCTATTTTTGGCTCCTGTGACCTAGATGTGCAACGGACCGGAACCATTTGAACAACTTTGAAAGGGGACCATCTAAGGATCATTCCTGTGAAGTTTGGTCAAAATCAGATCAGTGGTTTAGGAGGAGATGTCGTTTAAAGAAATTGTTTACGCACGCACGGACGGATGCACGGACGGACGCACGAAGGACGACGGACAAAAAGTGATCCCAAAAGCTCACCTCGTCACTGTGAGCTAAAAAGGGTTAATATGGGGAAAATGCGCGG
Source organism: Lucinisca nassula (assembly GCA_963580285.1). Lineage (NCBI taxonomy): Eukaryota > Metazoa > Mollusca > Bivalvia > Lucinida > Lucinidae > Lucinisca > Lucinisca nassula. Next base: position 11,479,153 of record OY757018.1, read on the forward strand.
CAAGCATTCCAAGGCTGCATATAAGTCTGATCTCTAATTTGGAGCAGAACTACAAAATTCTCCAAGATAAGCAGCGAAGTTTGTACAGACATGCAACCTGGGTATCTTGTTAAGTCTACTGTTCACCCCAAAGGTAACTGGCCCCGTGTCCTAATGGGTAAGAGCGCTGACTCTTAACCCATTCAGTACCAGAAACCCCTAAAAGGGTACCTTGGCAAACAGTGCAGGCCCAGATCAGACACCGCAGAACAAGGCGTCTGATCAGGGCCTACACTGTTTGCAAAACGTTAAGCCATTTCCTGAACTAAATTTTTAAGAAAAAAAAACAACCTGACACCCCTAAGTTTCAAAATGGACTCCTGTATATATAAGGAGGAAGATTCCATTTGGTACAAAAGGGTTAATCATCAGGTCATTAGGTCTCTCCGCTGTGGTTTGCGCCATGCTCGGGCCACATACATGTAGTTGGTAACGAGTACCCACATCCTACATTAGGCGCCTAGGAACAGATTAAGGAAAATGTATACCTTGTAAACTCCATTTCGTTTCCCACTTGATTCCCTAAGAAGGCCCCACAGAGAGAGATGCGCAGCATTCAACCGGAACCGATCATAGCGAGGCAATAACCAGAATCAGCAACATTTACATTAATTATCAGAGGCTATTTTTCGTATCTTTTCAAGTTAATTACGCTTAGATTTAATTCAATTTAGCAGCAAAAACATTTACATAAATAACTTTAAGTGTAGGAATACAAAATTGGTGTGGTAAGTTTGATTTACTTACTTTTCAGCGAAGTTTCTAGATCGTCAAAGACTTTCAGGAGTGGGCATTGCACCGCCATCTTGCCTCTTGGTAGGATAAGACGGAGTTCTTTGCCTATATTGATCTGTCGTAGTCATTTCCGGCTGCAATCCCGGTTGCACTTGACTTAAGTCGTGTCGTAAGACATTTTCACGTGTGTCAATTTGACACTGTGATTGCCGGAGATTCGGAGATTATATTTCGAATCATTGGAACAATTTTGTTCTTTGCTCTATTGACTATAAATAGAACTAATGACTACATAGATCTATTTTTATTTGCAGCGACATTAACGCGATTACTGCAATTTTTGACAATACATTCAGTCGCATTGCAAATGCTCAGCCTTGGCAGGCAGCGAAAAAACCGTAAGGTTTGCCCAAAATTATCTGCAATCGTTTTAAAAACGATTTACTTGGGTTTTTCAGCGTGAAACGCTTGGCGATATCGCCTGTTGACTTACGTCACTGGGGAATACCCAGCCTCGTTTTGGTAGATAAACTTCACGCAGATTGACGTCCCTTGGTTGATCTATTTTTAGTAACAAATGCGTGAAAATTCGATTAAAATCGTTTTAGAGAAAATTAGCGCTTTAAAATTAATTTTAAAGGCTGTAATCGATAGAATAAAATACAACTGTCGATTTATAATGAATTTCCCGTCTTTTACAGGGCAAATATGTCCAAAGAAGGGGCGGAAAGCCAGGGAAATGAGAATGGCCCCGGAACCACTTCCCGCATAGACAAATTGTTTGGGAAATTCGACACAATGACAGAGAACATAAAAACCTTGGCATTGGCAGTCCAATCAATCATTCCCGCCGTGGAGGACTTGCAAAAAAGGAAAGAAGCACCTACTGAAAATGACGATGTGGCGAAAAAACGGCCGCGTACCGAGCCAACTCCGTCGACATCGGGGACCAATCCCGGTAGGACGAGTCCATTACCATCAACGTCGGGGACTCAGAGTCAATCTAAAGCCACTGATCATGTCATTTCCGATGAGGACGACGATGACGACGACGATAATGACGACGACATCGATGGGTTTATGGAAGAAAAAGAAGATGGAGAGAGCGACCGTGAGAAACTTGACATGATTGCCGACATTGAACAATTCTTTGAAGGCCAAAGCGAGACTGGCCCGGCAGTCGATGAACGGATTGCAAAAGTTACAGAGAAGGCCCTCAGAGGGGAATTTACCAAAAAAGATGAAGAAAAACTGATCGAACTGAAAGAGAAACATAAACGACCAGAAAATGTCAAAAACATGCAAGTGCCAAAGATTGAACAGTCGGTATGGAGAGACTTAAAGAGAGATACCAGAACTGGGGACTTTGTGCAGATCAAAGCACTGGACAATTATAACTATATCTTGACTCCACTGGTAAAAGCTTTGGACTTGTTTAAGTCCAAAGCAGATCAGGAGAAGGCAGTGGGGTATGTGGCAGATGCATACAAAATGATTGGGTTGATGGTTAAAAATGCCAACACCGCGCGACTTGACAGGGTCAAGAAAGAACTTCACCCAGACTACAAGTCGTTGTGCGACCCTAAGAAGACAACGGCTACATTACTATTGGGTGAAACATACAACGAAGAAATGAAAAAGGTGAAAGAGAGTTCCAAGAATTCGGCATTTGAATCACCTTTTTTATCCAAGAGGGGAGGCTACAATCAACACAAAAAACCATGGAAAGCAGCCTCCCAGTATCAACATCAATCACAAAACAACAACAAAAGCTACAAAAACAACTACATCAAGAGGAGCCAAAACAAGGGTCTCAACAAAAAGAAATCCAAGTGGCAGAAGAAATAGATGTACGTATGAATAATTCTTTACCTTTCAAGCTTGTGAACACAACCGAAAATTTTGTGGCGGGAAAAACTAACAATTTTAAGGAAAACTGGTATAAATTAACTAATGACACCTGGATAAGAAACACTATATGTGGGTATGAACTTGAAATAGAAGATCAACCAGTTCAAATAAGACAGCCAAAACCTTTAAATTTTTCTAATGAGGAACAAGTTTTAATTGACTTGGAGATTGACAGGTTTTTAGAATGTAAAATTATTGAACCAGTCATTGATCATGATCCAAATGAATTTATTTCAAACATTTTCTTTAGGCCAAAGAAGGATGGGAAGATTAGGATTATTTTAAACCTTAAAACATTCAATGCAAACTATCTAGAGAAGCAACATTTTAAAATGGAAACATTAAATTCAGCAATCAGTGCCATGAGGAAAAATTGTTTTTTCGGTTCTGTTGACTTGGCTGAAGCCTTTTATTCCATACCTATCAGGGATTCTGACAGGAAATATTTTCGATTCTGGCATCGAGATAAGAAATTTCAATTTACTGCATTAATCATGGGATTGACACACTCTCCACGGGTTTTCACAAAAATTCTTAAGCCAGTTTTTGCTCATCTGCGGGCCAGAGGACATATTAGCTCAGCGTATATTGATGACTCTTGTTTACAAGGATCCACATATAACAAATGCTTACAAAACATTCATGAAACAATACAACTCATGGACTCTTTGGGTCTTACTGTCCAACTAGGGAAATCAATAATAAAACCCACCCAGAAAATTGTATTTTTAGGGTTCTTGTTATGTTCTGTCACAATGTCTATAAGATTACCTCCAGAAAGGTGCACGGCTATCATTGAATTATGTCAAGAGGTCTTAGAACAGAAAAGAGTCACTATTAGAAAATTTGCCAAGTTGATTGGAAAATTAGTGGCAGCAGAACCAGGCATAGAATATGCCCCATTGTATTACAAGCCTTTAGAAAAACTTAAAGAAGAAGAACTTAAAATACATAGTGGCAACTTTGACAGTTTCATGACCATCCCTAGTCAAATAATACCTACAATTGAATGGTGGATCAATAATGTCAAGTCCAGCTATAAGCTTATTTCACATGGATCCCCACAAATAATATTATATTCAGACTCATCCACAACAGGATGGGGAGCATTCAATAAGACATTTGACATTCGAACGGGAGGGGAATGGTCAACAGAAGAACAAAAGTGTCACATCAATATTTTAGAGCTCAAAGCTTGTCAACTTGCTTTAAAAGCATTCTGCAAGAATTCTTATGACATTCACGTGCAGGTCTTTATGGACAACACGACAAGTTGCTCATATGTAACCAAATTTGGTGGGAGATCAGATGAATTAAACATATTAGCCAGGGACATTTGGTTTTGGTGCTTAAGCAGAAAGATACACTTAAGTGTAGCACATGTCCCTGGCATTGACAACCATGAAGCCGATGAGGAATCTAGGAAAATCAATGATGATACGGAATGGTCATTGAAAAATAAAGTATTTGATGAGATTAAATCTATATATCCAGAAATGTCAGTTGACTTGTTCGCATCACGCAACAATTATAAAATTGCAAGATACGTTTCACGAAGACCTGATCCGGAGGCTTATGCAATAGACGCTTTTACAATGACATGGTCTAATGAAGTGTTTTATATGTTTCCTCCTTTCAGTCTGATAGGGCGGATACTGCAAAAGATACAGGAGGATGGAACAGAAGCCGTTCTTGTGGCTCCACTGTGGAAGACTCAGAGCTGGTGGCCGAGTCTCATGGCCTTGATATGTGGGAAATGTTACCAGATTCGACAAACAAAGCAAAATCTATACCTTCCGCACGACGTAGACCGAGAATACCCACTCAAACGGTTGAACCTGGGTGTTTTCTATATATCAGGAGAGAACTCAAAAAACGTGGAATTCAAAGGGACGCAAGGGACCTCATCCTCCAGTCCTGGCGCGATGGGACAAAGCAAAAGTACAACACATATATCAGTCAGTGGCTCAAATTCTGTACAACAAAACATATTGATCCCTTTAAACCCGAACTCAAGTTCATTCTAATGTTTCTGACAGAGTTATATAAAAAGGGTTTACAATACAATTCCATAAATGTAGCACGATCAGCACTTAGCAGCTTCTTGAAAATTTGTGGAAATTTCGATATTAATGCATTTGAAGAGGTTACTAGATTCATGAAAGGTATTTTTCAATCTAGGCCAGCTCTGCCGCGGTATGAAGAAATTTGGGATGCAAATATTGTTTTACAATATCTGAGCTCTTTTCAGAATACCACATTACTACAAATCAGTTGCCAATTGTGCATGTTGTTTTTACTTTCTTCCGGTCAGAGATGCCAGACTCTTCACCTTATTGAAATTCATGATATTAAAAGGTACACGGATAGAGTTATCATATACCCTAACCATTTACTTAAACAATCAAAACCTGGACAACATCTCCAATTATTGAAATTTGAGAAATTTCCCAAAGATAGAAACTTGTGTTTCGTGACAATATTGGACGAATATTTACGGAGAACTGAACATTTACGAACAGGAGAAAAACTTCTAATCAGCACTGTCAAGCCTCATAAAGGGGTATCAAAAGACACTGTAGCACGGTGGATCAGAGAAACAATGGTCAAAGCTGGTATAGACAATGTTTACAAGCCGCATAGTATTAGGGCAGCCAGCACATCTAAAGCTAAGAAAGTGGGGGTCCCACTACAGGTGATCACCAAAACTGCAGGCTGGGCCAATGCAAAGGTGTTTGCCAAGCATTATGACAAACCCATTACAGACAATGCTATAACTCTTCAGCAAGCAGTTTTGGGTGATTCACCATTATAATCATATAGTAATTATGTACTATCTGTTCTTATATGGCTAATTTACATATTATGGATGGGTCATTCAGTTATTAAGGTTTCATAGCTCATATTAGTAATAACACAGGTTTACATATTGCTGCGTTGTTAGTTGTTCATATTGTTTAAAATTGGAAAGAATCATCTCTAAAATCTCTGTGGGGCCTTCTTAGGGAATCAAGTGGGAAACGAAATTGGAAAATTGAACGAGACTTACCTTCGTAGAGGGGAAGTTGAAGTTTAATTGAAATTTCGTTGACCACTGATTCCTAAGAGGGCACACACCCACCCACCCATCCCTTGGGTTATTGATTCTTTCAAATTTTATACGAGTCAAGACCTTCTCTCATGGAAGTCACATGAGACAACGTCTTGACATAGTCTCTGAAAAATGATCGGTTCCGGTTGAATGCTGCGCATCTCTCTCTGTGTGCCCTCTTAGGAATCAGTGGTCAACGAAATTTCAATTAAACTTCAACTTCCCCTCTACGAAGGTAAGTCTCGTTCAATTTTCCAAGTTCTCTCTATACATGTATGTGTGCATGTAAAATGGTGAATAGTGGTTCGTTCATTACATGGGCTTTATTAACATGTTGATGCACCACCTGTTTGCTCCAACTGGGAGTATTTATTAGTTAGGGGTGGGTGAGGGGTCGGGGAGTAGACTTGGTAGCGCAAATACAAAGTAGCATGTCCTTTTTCACGCGCCTGCATGAAGCATGGTCCGATATGGGTGTCTGGTTTTTTGTCCGTTCGTTCGCGATATAGACCTAGCCTGCGGTGGAATTCATGTGTTCCTCGTTAACTGGTCACTAACTTTGCATTCAAAGCACCGCTTGCTGTACCAATTTGACAGTTTGTAATCATAAATAAATGAGGCGAATCTGAGCTTTTGGATTTGTTTGTTTGAGGTTTTACGCCCCTGTCAACACTGTAAAGGTCATTTTGAGACGTCGCTTCCAATTTTGTGGGACTTTTACCCGACATTGAGATGAAATGACATCTCAAGCCCTGCCATCCCATGAAACCAACAGGGTTTATAAGCATTGACGGTCCGACTCGCACCACCTTGCCTGGGCAGGCTTAGATCCTGTAAGCGGTTTACCAATACTCGCATGCGGGTCGGTTGCAGCTCTGTGTGGAAGCATCATGCAGCCCATCTATTTCATCAAACTGAGCTTTTGGTAAATGTCACACATCATTATGGTGTTAATAACCTACATGTACGACTCATTATGAGAACTCACCTATTCAAATATATTGTAAAATTTTACAACTAAAAATGATAATTTTCAGATAAAAATTCTGGCATTTTTCATATTTTTGCTCAAGATTTTGGGTACATTTTAAAATGACTCGACGAGGCGGTTCTAACGAGTACCCACAATCTATGTGAGCAGAAATTTGATAAATAAAGTTTACCCCTGTAAACCCCAGTTAAAAGTGGGGTTTAAGCGGGTAACAAATAAATAGGCGTATTTTCGTGATGTGAATAAAAGTTGTCATTAGACTTTTAAAAAATAAATCACTAAAAGGAATTTTTAGTAACATGAAAGAGTACTTGATTATGATTAAACAATGACTACTATTTACCTTCGTTTACAAAAACAACGCCAAACAAACGAAAAAATAATAATGAGCCGAAAATTTCACGTAAGCCCAGTTGTATTTTTTTCTCCGCGAAACGCTGATAATTTCGTTTTCAATGACAGCAATCGGTCAAATTTTCGTCGAGAATCTCCGAGAATTTTCTCCGCGAAACCGGGAGAAATTTCAGCAAGAAATTTCTCACTCGTTTTATATTTTCTCGCTGTTTTGCGGAGAAAATAGCCGATTTTGCGTTAGGCGGTTTCTCCGCGAAACAAAAACAAGTTTGAGACTTCTAGCTTCTATAGTTCCTGAGAAATCTTTGACGAAAATTTAACATTGGTCAAAATGGAGAGAAAGAAGAATGAAAGAACAGATGAACAAATAAGCTGAGAAAGTCCAATGTCTCTTACACAAAATAAGTCATCATTATTCTATTGAATACCAAATTTGATGCTTCTAGCTTTTATAGTTCCTGAGAAATCTTTGATTAAAAATTTAACATTGGTCTATTATCTCTATATGGAGAGAAAGAAGAATGAAGGAACAAATGAACCAGACTAGCTCCAAAACCTAATGCAGCCTTTCCCTTTGCCCAATGGTGCTACACATAAAATTTAAACAAGATTGGTCGACTGCCTTCTGAGATATGCTTCATTGAAAGTGTGGACGACGGATGGACGGACGACAGACGACGGACTCCGGAGCCTTGGTATACTATCGGCTCACTGGAGCCTTTGGCTCAGGTGAGCTAAAAATTCAAGTCGCTATTTCTGTCACAACATTTTCCCTACGTTAAGTCTATGGGCAAATTTTTTTGTCTCTCAAGGTCACGTAACTCCGAGGTCAATATTCCGATTCGGCCCAAAATCGAACTTAACCGGGATTTTATGCCTGTCCTCGTTACTTGCAAGTTTGAAGCTGATATGAATAAAAATAAAGTTGCTATCGTGGTCACAACATATTTTTTTATGCTCAAGGACATGTAACTCCAAGGCAAATAATCCGATTCGGCCCAAAATCGAACTTAACCGAGATTTTATGTCTGTCCTCGTTACCTGCAAGTTTGAAGCTGATCTGAAAAAAATTCAAGTCGCTATCGTAGTCACAACATTTTCCCTATGTAAAGTCTATGGGCAAATTTTTTGTCGCTCAAGGTCATGTAACTCCGAGGTCAATATTCAGATTCGAACTTAACCGAGATTTTATGCCTGTCCACGTTACCTGCAAGTTTGAAGCTGATCTGAATAAAAATCAAGTTGCTATCGTGGTCGCAACGTATTTTTTTATGCTCAAGGGCAGGTAACTCCAAGGCAAATAATCCGATTCGGCCCAAAATCTAACTTAACCGAGATTTTATGTCTGTCCTCGTTACCTGCAAGTTTGAAGCTGATCTGAAAAAAATTCAAGTCGCTATCGTAGTCACAACATTTTGCCTATGTTAAGTCTATGGGCAAATTTTTTGTCGCTCAAGGTCACGTAACTCCGAGGTCAATATTCCGATTCGGCCCAAAATCGAACTTAACCGAGATTTTATGCCTGTCCTTGTTACCTGCAAGTTTGAAGCTGATATGAATAAAAATAAAGTTGCTATCGTGGTCACAACATATTTTTTTATGCTCAAGGACAGGTAACTCCAAGGCAAATAATCCGATTCGGCCCAAAATCGAACTTAACCGAGATTTTATGTCTGTCCTCGTTACCTGCAAGTTTGAAGCTGATCTGAAAAAAATTCAAGTCACTATCGTAGTCACAACATTTTCCCTATGTAAAGTCTATGGGCAAATTTTTTGTCGCTCAAGGTCATGTAACTCCGAGGTCAATATTCCGATTCGAACTTAACCGAGATTTTATGCCTGTCCACGTTACCTGCAAGTTTGAAGCTGATCTGAATAAAAATCAAGTTGCTATCGTGGTCGCAACGTATTTTTTTATGCTCAAGGGCAGGTAACTCCAAGGCAAATAATCCGATTCGGCCCAAAATCTAACTTAACCGAGATTTTATGTCTGTCCTCGTTACCTGCAAGTTTGAAGCTGATCTGAAAAAAATTCAAGTCGCTATCGTAGTCACAACATTTTGCCTATGTTATGTCTATGGGCAAATTTTTTGTCGCTCAAGGTCACGTAACTCCGAGGTCAATATTCCGATTCTGCCCAAAATCAAACTTAACCAGGATTTTATGCCTGTCCTCGTTACCTGCAAGTTTGAAGCTGATCTGAATAAAAATAAAGTTGCTATCGTGGTCACAACGTATTTTTTCATGCTCAAGGGCAGGTAACTCCAAGGCAAATAATCCGATTCGGCCTAAATCGAACTTAACCGTGATTTTATGTCTGTCCTCGTTAGCTGCAAGTTTGAAGCTGATCTGAAAAAAATTCTAGTCGCTATCGTAGTCACAACATTTTCCCTATGTTAAGTCTATGGGCAAATTTTTTGTCGCTCAAGGTCACGTAACTCCAAGGTCAATATTCCGATTCTGCCCAAAATCGAACTTAACCGAGATTTTATGCCTGTCCTCGTTACTAGCTACAGTGATGACAACATTTTCCCCATGTTAAGTCGATAGGCAATTTTTCGGGTGCTCAAGGGGACGTAACTCTTGAGTGAATTATCTGATTCGGCCCAAAATCGAACTTGACCGAGATTTTATGCCTGTACTGGTTATCTGCAAGAATGAAGTCGATCAGAAAAAAATTGACGGAGCTAGAGTGATGACAAGCTTTTTCCTATGTGAAGTCTATGGGAGCTAGATGTTGCCATGGCAACCAGAGTTCCACTCAGATCTGCCTGAAAACCTAATGAAGCCTTTCCACTTGCCCAATAATGCGACACATGAAATTTGATCAAAGTTGGCCAAGTAGTCTTTAAGATATACATTTTTGAAATTCCCATTAACCCTAATGCAAAAACACACAAGGGCAGGTAACTCCTAAGTGAATGATCCGATTCTGCCAGTTATCGAACTTGACCGAGATTTCATGGCTGTGCTGGTTATCTGCAAGAATAAAGCCAATCTGAAAATAATTGAAGCAGCTACGGTGATGACAACATTCTCCCCATGTTAAGTCAATAGGCAATTTTTTCAACGCTCAAGGGCACGTAACTCCTGAGTGAATAATCCGATTCAGCCCAAAATCGAACTTGATCGAGATTTCATGCCTGTCCTCGTTATCTGCAAGAATGAAGTCGATCAGAAAAAAATTGACGGAGCTAGAGTGATGACAAGTTTTTTCCTAACGCTCAAGGGCACGTAACTCCTGAGTGAATAATCCGATTCAGCCCAAAATCGAACTTGATCAAGATTTCATGCCTGTCCTCGTTATCTGCAAGAATGAAGACAATCAGAAAAAAATTGACGGAGCTAGAGCGATGACAAACTTTTTCCTATGTTAAGTCTATGGGAGCTATTTGTTGCCATGGCAACCAGAGTTCCAAACCGATCTGCCCTAAAACAGTATGCAGCCTTTCCCCCTACCTGATAATGCTTCACATGAAATTTGATCAAGATTGGCCCACTGGTTCCGGAGATATACTTCTTTGAAAGTGTGGACGACGACGACGACGGACGACGACTGACGCCGGCTCGTGGTATACTAATACCTCACATGAGCCTTCAGCTCAGGTGAGCTAAAAAGGCCCCTTTTTTTTACCTTTGACCCCTAAGTATGACCTTGACATTTGAGGTACCAACCTGGGCCATGCACGCAACACATCGTCTTATATTGGTTAACATTTCTGCCAAGTGATTTCAAAATCCATCTCAAAATAAGGAAGTTATTGACCAAACACGAAAAAAGGCCCCCTTTTTTGACCTCTGACCTCTAAGTTTGACCTTGACCTTTAAGGTACCGACCTGCCTCATGGGCACCACACATTGTCTCATGGTTGTTAATATTTCTGCCAAGTAATTTTAAAATCCATCTCAAAATAAGTAAGTTATTGTCCAAACACGAAAAACAAGGCCCCTTTTTATACCTTTGACCTCTAAGTATGACCTTGACCTTTAAGGTACCGACCTGCCTTATGCGCACCACACATCGTCTTATGGTTGTTAATATTAAATTTTATGCCAGGTAATTTTAAAATCCATCTGAAAATAAGAAAGTAATTGACCGGACACGATTTGCCCATACATATATACATACCGACAAACTTCCAAGGGAGATAATTCAAAAAGTGTAAATGCGAGAGTTATAGTTCTTGCGCACTGCACGTGGTCTAATGCTGATTAATATTTATATGAAGTTTCGTGAAGATAGCTCGAACGGTTTTCAAGTTATAGAGCGGACACGAAAGTGTGACAGACGGACAGACAGACGCCCGGGGGAAAAACAATATGTCTCTCTGAAAAAAATTTTTTGGGGGGAGACAATTATAAAGCTCAGCTCCAGAAATGGATGAGTAACAAGAGATGATTTATTTTTCTCCAAAACCTGTTTTGTACCAAATGGAATCGTCCACCTCATATATAGCAGGAGTCCATTTCAAAATTTAGGGGTGCCAGGTTGTGTTATCTTCAAAATGTATTTGGAAAATAGCTGAACTGTTTGCAAACAGTGCATGCCCTGATCAGATCTTTGTCTGAGGTTTGTGGTACAAAATGAGTCAGTGTTTGACTTGAGATTTAATGTCCCTATTTTGGTCATTTTGGAGAGGCTGCTTGCAATTTTGTCGGACTTTTACCCGACACTGGGATGAAATGACATCTCAATCCCTGCCACCAAATGAATCCAATGCGGTTTATATGAACTGGATGGTCTGACTCTCACAAATTTTCCTGCGTAGGCTTAGACCTTCTAAGGGGTTTACCAGTACTCATGTACTGTCGGTTTAAGCTCTGGGTATCAAAATGTGTTAACTCTTATCTTGCTGTTCACGACAACCCCTATCTTTGGAAACAGTGCAGATCCAGATCAGATGGCTTCTGAAGCCATCTGATCAGGTTCTACACTGTTTGGCATTCAGTTTATAAATTTGTAGCAGTAAATTACATCAAGTAATTTGATTGGCTAATAGACAGAAATGGGTGTGGCTTAAATGAATATTCAGCAAGTTAAGGGTTAATGTCAATGAGGGAATTCTAGTTCTTACAACGGATGTTTTAACTGGGAAGTACTCCTCCTAACCTTGAGATCTGGGTGATACTATTATGAAAAGATTACGAAAACACGCCTATCTAAATATATTGAAAATTTTACCTCCAAAAAATGAAAATTTTCTGATGAAAAATTGCGATATTTTTCTTATTTCTGCTCGAAACATAGGTTGTGGGTACTCGTTAGAACCGCCTCACTGTGGCGGTTCTAACAAGTACCCACAACCTATGTATTAAAGCAGGAATAAGGAAAATAATGTATACCCCAGTTTTACTATATAAAAGTGGGGCTATAGGGATCAAAATCACATAGGCATGTTTTCGTGATGAGATGACGCCAAAAACAACATAACAAGTCCTTGAAATGAACAACCCCTGTAAATCCCGGTTTATACAAAGAAAAGTGTGATAAACAGGGGGTATACTTTATTCTACTTATCCTTTCTCAAAAACATAGCCCCTGACAACCTGTTAGAATTGCCGCAGTGAGGCGGTTCTAATGAAAAAATAATCTATGTTTAAAGCTGAAAAAATAATAAGAAAAATGTCATGTTTACAAGCTTAACCCTTTTTTGTACCAAATGGAATCTTCCTCCTTATATATAGAAGGAGTTCATTTTGAAATTTAGGGATGTCAGGTTGTGTTTTCATCAAAATTTATTTGGAAAATGGTTGAACTTTTAGCAAACAGTGGAGGCCCCGATCAGATGCCGCGTTCTGCAGCATCTGATCTGGGCCTGCACTGTTTGCCAGGCTACCCGTTTTTTGGGTTTCCGGCACCAAATGGGTTAAAAAATAAAAACATCATCATAAGGGTAAAAGGAAATATACCTGCAGGTAAACTGTCCCAGCTCCACCAACGCTGTAGCCTGTTCCACCTTCAGCCTTAAAATCGCCAAACCAGTATTGAGTGTCCTCGTACATAATATGGATTCGTCCTCCACCCCCACCTCCCGTGGTACTAGCGTCACCATTGGCACCGACAACCTGGATACTTCCTGAGCCCTCCAGTAGCTTTGTGGAAACACGGATGGAGCCACCACTCCCTCCACCTACACCTGTGGTTCCGATGACACCATTTGATTCTATGGTTCCTTCCACAATGACCAGCTGTGCATTAGTCACAGACAGAATACCACCACCTAGAATATAAATTTTGGTTTTAAGGGGAATGGGAACACCTGGCAGATTTTTCTGCCATTTTTCCAAGGGAGACAATTTTCGGGACTTCCTGTTCGCTTTTCTATAAGCCCTGTCCCACTGACAAAGGAGTCTACTCTTAAAGGAAAGAATTTGCTCCTCAGGAGCAAATTCTTTCCTTTAAGGGTTGACCCCTATTAACATGGGAGACAAAAATACTTTTGCAGGAGTTGCCTCCCCTGAAGGTGTTCCCATTTCCCTTAAATTATACTAAGCTATGAAGTTTTGGCAAATTTAATTTGAACATAAAATATCAACCTTTTATTTGCATAAATAGCATGGATACATGAGATGCTTTGAGACAGTAGTTAAACTTTGATGATTTGAAGACCGCTAGGTCGTTAACCATGGCTGTGTCGAACCTGTTTTTGAGTCACGAGGAAATTTCTCTACATAAGAAATGGTGTCAGAGGGAAAATTTAGGATATTTTTGTCTTTTATCTTGCAAAAGAATGCTCTGTGTACTCATTAGAATCACCTCATTTGAGTACACACAGCATACATTTATGTTAATAGAATATCGAAAAGTATTCCAGAAATTATCCACATTATGCGTTCTGGAAGTAGCCCTCAGTGGCTCAAACTATCCCTGTCTCAAACAGATTTTTGTGGTCCAAAAGGTGTTCTAGCTGTTGAAGTCTGACTGTATATACAAATTTAAAATGCCGAGGCATATGCCAATACAGCTTAACATATTTATTGTATATATATAAGGACAAACAAGACAGAGTGAGTGTGAGTGTGTTTGAATTTCACATCCCAGAAACAGCTACGGACATACAGAGACAGGACCGTGGTTTAAAGATTCATCTGAAAGTCTGGAGAAGCCTGGGATCAAACCCACAACCCCTAGTTTATGAGGCTTGTAGCTTTTCCACTACACAACAGAGGCTTCTCAAACAAGACTGTGCAAACAGTGTAAATCCATATAAGACCCAGCAGAATGTGGCATCTTATCAGGGTCTACACTGTTTGCCACTCATCCAGCTATTTTTTGACACATTATTGTGTAGTAAATAGGACATATACAATACTTATTGTGATGTCCAAAACTGTGTTAGAATGAACAATATTATTTATTTATTTTTATTGTTTTGGTTTTATGGCCCTTTCAAGAATATTTATATCGAGCTGATTGTTAATCAGATGGGGGAAAACCTGAGTACCTTGAGAAAAAACACCTGACCTTCCATTGCTAAACTTGACGTCTCAAGTGACCTGAGCCAGGCTCAACCGCAGCGGTGAGAGACCTTATGTTTAAGAGTCAGCACTCTTATCGACTAGGCCACAGAGGCCCGAACGATGTGGTTGTGGTGTACACTGTTTCACACAGAACCTACCTGTTCCATAACTGGAAGTTGCACTGGAACCCCCACTCCCAAAACTCAAATTTTCTGATAAACTGCAAGTTCCATAAACCAGACCAGGTTCACCTACAGGAGAAAAAAGAATCACACTGGTAAATGTTTAGTCATAAGCCTTGTCCTGCCCCTACCTCTCCAAACAGTGCAGATCCAGATCAGATGGCTTCTGAAGAAGCCATCTGATCAGGGTCTACACTGTTAGTCATTCAGTTTGCGAATTGAATGACAGACGACGATGCAGATGACGATGGACAACTGCACATCCTATAATCTTGCCTGGAGTCTTTGGCCCTGGTGAGCTAAAAAAGAAAAAGTTTAAGATGCTAAGAAAAATTGCATCTGCAAATGTTGTCTGTTTATGTCGTCTGCTGCATCTTCTTGCAAACTTTTCAAAAATATTTTTGCATAAAGGTAAACAGTGTGTACCCTGATCAGACTGCTCCTACAGAAGCAGTCTGATCTGGGTACACACTTTTTTCAACAATTGACTTTTTAAAGTAACCAGCAGACAACAAAGCAGATGACAATTGTTGTGACTGGCAACTCAAGGTGAGTTTAACCCTTGTCCTGAATATTTAAATTAACCACATCCATTTCTAATTATCAGCCAACCAGATTACATTATATAATATTTTCGTTCAAATCCACAAACTGAATGACAAACAGTATAGATCCTGATCAGATGGCTTCTTCAGAAGCCATCTGATCTGGATCTACACTAATTGCAAAGGTAGGTGTTGTCCTGAACAGCGGGATAGTGGTTAAAAGAGAGCATTATAATAGCCCACCTATGTGGGATAATATTTTCTTTCATGTGTCTTATATAAAAATTCTCTCATTTTATCTTAATTCTGCTACAAACATAGACTGAGGGTGCTTGTTAGAATGGTCTCATCGAGGCAGTTCAAAAGAAAACCTGCCATCTACGTTATGGAGCAAAATCAAAGAAAATAATGTACATGTGTACTCTAGTAAACACCATTTTTCTCCATATTAACCCTTATCTTGGTGTTCATGACAACCCCTATCTTTGCAAACAGTGTAGGTCCAGATCAGATGGCTTCTGAAGAAGCCATCTGATCAGGATCTACAATGTTTGGCATTCAATTTATGAATTTGTAGCAATAAATTACATCAAGTAATTTGATTGGTTGATAGACAGAAATGGGTGTGGCTTAAATGAATATTCAGCAAGATAAGGGTTAAAAAGTGTTTTGTACATTCTATGGTTTTTAGTTCTAAGTTGTAGTCCATGCTTCCAAAGGATTATCCCTTATATAGATTATTTTAACTTCACCCCAGCTGGTGTAAAAGGAATCTATGGTGGCTGTAAAATGTCTCCCTGCCCTTCATCAGAATCAGAATTTGTACTGGTGACACGTCAAATAACATTCATACACCAGGACCTGTGATGGGAAGTTAGTTCCTAGCTCTCACCAAAGAGGTTAACTTAGCTACGCAATCCTCAGCACCTTCAGCTGTCAAAATGATCAAATCGGGAAGGGCATTCCATGTGTGGTGTGGGTGATATTTTCTAGTCCTTTGGGATCATTGATTCTGCTGCGGAAATTTGAAAATATCTGAGGGTTACTGATGAGGCCTAATTGGCCAAAACTAGCTTTTCTTGCACACCAGACAAGGAAATCCGTGATTTTACCCTGGGATAGAAATTTTTGTTCTGACCCTGGTGTTCCGAACCCAAATCGAATATAATCGCGTGTTTGATAAATGCACTGGTTGATTACGACCTTGTGAGCACCGTCATTAAGGTTGATGTCATGCACAATCTGTGACGTCAATTTACATTCCTGCAGTGTCAATACAATATGGCGGACGTTGGTAACCGAAGTGACAGCAGCATTAACAATCCGCGCTAAGAAATGGAAGGTATGCAAGAAAAAGAATCCAATATGGGTGTGAGGGGTGGATAGAAAAATCCATCCCTCGGGATCACTGTTCGGCATCACTCGGCAAGCCTCGTGATGCCGGACAGTGACCCTCGGGACGGATTTTTCCATCCACCCCTCACACCCATATAAGATTCTTATATTACACTCTACGTTTTTCAGTTCTGTGTGGTAGTCCTTGCAAAACATTTTAAAGATACAGTGAAATTCCGCTATTAAGACCACCTTTGGGCCTGTTCAAAAGTGGTCTTTAACCAATTTGGTACCAGAAACCCCCAAACAGGTACACTGGCTAGCAGTGCAGGCCCAGATCAGACGAGGCAGGGCCTGATCAGGGCCTCCACTGTTTGCTAAAAGTTCAGTCATTTTCAAAATAAATTTTGAAGAAAATACAACCTGACACCTGTAAATTTAAAATGGACACCAATCCTGCTGTACATAAGGAGAAAGATTCCATATGGTACTAAAAGGGTTAAGACCACTTTTGAACAGTCTCAAAGGTGGTCCCTGACCAGAGAACATTGTAGGCAGAAAACACAAAGAAAAATTAAGTGCAGCCTTCAAAATAAGCTTTTTATAAGAGAATTAGTCTTAATTTTAGGTGGTGTTAATAGCAGAATTTCACTGTATTTATTGTGATGCTAATAAACACAGACAGACCTCCAGTCTTACCTGCTGTATTACCCATCCCACCTCTGCCACCGTAACCACCACCTGCTCGACCAGTCCCTGCCCCTGTGCCTATCAAAAGACCTTGACCTGTGACACTCAGTGTTCCCCTCTTGTCAACTTTTAACACATCTGTCAGTATGTCGATATTTCTAGCTTTAAGAAGGCCTCCTGCTTCAATTGTAATCATTCCAGCATGCAGTGGCTCGCCAACCTGTAATGTATATCAGTCACATTTAACTTACCATTTAACCCTTGTCCTGCTAATCCCGGATATGCCTTATCTTTGAAACAATGTAGATCCAGATCAGATGGCTTCTGACGAAGCCATCTGATCAGGATCTACATTGTTTGCCATTCAGATTGTGAATGTGTTGCAATAATTTGCATCAAGCAATCTGATTGGTTGATAATCGGTAGTGGGTGTGACATATATGAATATTCAACAGAACAAGGGTTAATTTACCATTAAAATACTAAAAATATGGACAACTTAAGGACTTGCTGTAATTCTCCTAAAATTTTAACAAATTTGTTTCATGATCCAACAAGGAGTCCAAAGGGTGGATACTTAACAGCAAACTATGTAGATCCTGATCAGACTGCTCCTTCAGGAGCAGTCTGATCTGGGTCTGCACTGTTTGCTTAGGCCTAACTTTTCATAAAATTTCCTAAAAATTGGAGTACTTTGAGGACTTGCTGTAATTCTCCTAAAATGTTAACGAGTTTGTTTCACGATCTGGCAAGGATTCCAAAAAATTGAGATAATGGAAAACGGTGTAGACCCAGATCAGCAGTCTGATCTAGGTCTGCACTGTTTGCTTAGGCCTGTCTGTCCCAATACACAGAATCATTATGGCAACTCTACTCCTGCTGAATAAATTAATTTAGCCACACCCATTTCTGATTTTCAACCAATCACACGAGTCACATCAAACTTAACTATAGTCTTGCTGAATAAATTAATTTAGCCACACCCATTTCTGATTTTCAACCAATCACACGAGTCACATCAAACTTAACAATAGTCTTGCGGAATACATTTATTTGGCCACACCCATTTCTGACTTTCAACCAACCATACAAGTCACAACAAACTGTAGTCCTGCTGAATAAATTAAGCCACACCTATTTCTGACTTTCAGCCAATCAGATTGCTTGATTTAATTTATCCCTACAAATCAATCAACTGAATGTTAAACAGTGTAGATACTGATCAGATGGAACCGGCCCCGATAGCTCAGTTGGTAGAGTGTCCGCTCCGGGGAACGGGAGGTCACGGGTTCGATCCCGGGCTGCGACATACCAAAGTCCTTAAGAATGGTACTAGCTGCTCCTCGCTTGGCACTCAGATTTACGAGGTAGAGCTAGGACTGGTCGACCCAGTGTCAGGATAATGTGACTGGGTGTGGTATCATGTAATGTGTCTGGGACATGATACTTCAGCGAGGCGGCACTATAAAAGTGAGCATTGAGCTCCCTGTCGCAACCAGACACCGTCGTGATGTGACAGAAAAATGGTTGAAAGCGATGTTAAACCCGAATTCACACACACACTGATCAGATGGCTTCTTTAGAAGTCACAATTCTTTCGAATCCATCTGAGCTGTATCTACACTGTTTGCCAAAAGTAGTTCATGTTGTGGATCAGCAGAACAAGAGCTAAAATATGTTTTTGTTTGTTTATCCATGGATGACTCATCAGATTCTTTCCTGTGCATCAACAGGTCCCAAGAATTCTCTTGGACTTGTGTTTAACCCATTTGTACTGGAAACCCCAAAATGGGTACCCTGGCAAACAGTGCAGGCCCAGATCAGACGCCGCAGAATGCGGCGTCTGATCAGGGCCTACACTGTTTGCAAAAATTTCATCCCTTTTCCAAACAAATTTTGAAGAAAACACAACCAGATACTCGTAAATTTTGAAATGAACTGCTATTTATAAGGTGGAAGATTCCATTTGGTACAAAAAGGGTTAAATGTTTAACAATGGAAGAGTCTATCAGAATACATTGGGTTAAAACAAACTGTAGAAACCACTTTATTATCTTTTTGTTAATACTAATTTATTTTAGTTTGACTGCAATGGAAGTTTCAAGCTTATTTGAATCCCTCTCGAACACTCATTCCAGATGTTACCACGTCCATGAGATAGAGGCAGTGACTTTTACACCACTGTTACCCATTTAAATGGGTGGAGTGGGGTAGTGGCATAACGTGTCTTGCCCAAGGAAACACCTCGGCTCCGGTGGCCAGATTCTAGCCCACAACTTCTTGATCATAAGTGGAATGCGCTAACAACTGAGCTATCGAGGCTGTATCTTTTGTATTAACTGCAGAAACCAGTGCTTCAGCTGAAGTGCACGACCCGCCGGATGCTTTTAGCTTTATGAGTGTTACCATATATGGGTATGGCGGCCATTTTGGTCATGTGACCTGGACCTAAAACGGTCCCCCCAATAAACGCGCCTTATCGTAAGGAGCAAAAATATATCTTATACTTTAGTACTGTATTCTAGATCGTTTGCAAGATAAAATGCATTCTCACTTTTCCAATACAAAAGCATATGTGTCAAAGTTTGACCTAGGCACAAAGAAGGTCAAGGTCAACCCAGGGTCACCATTTTAGCAATTTATGATGGGCCTACTTCCCAGATGCTATTTATCAAGTTTCATGGAAATCTGCCCAGTGGTTCTGGAGAAGACTATTTTTGAAGGGTTTTTACCATATATGGCTTGGTGGCCATTTTGATCATGTGACCTGGACCACATGAGCAAATTTTGGTTTCCCCCATCCCATAGCACCTCCATATGAAATTTGACTTCAATCGTCCCAACGGTTTCCAAGGAGAAGCAGTTCGAAAATTTTCACATTTTTCGCCTCGGTGAGGCTATACTAAATGGAATGTAATATTTCGCAAGTTCATTGGTTAGATCTCATTGATATCTATCAGTATGCCAAAAATTGTTTAAATATTCCAAGCGGTTAAGTCACTATCACCAATTTTCACAAACGGGTTACGGACGGACAGACAGACAGACCATATATGGCTTGGCAGCCTTTTTGGTCATGTGACCTGGACCCCATGAGCAAATTTTGGTTTCCCCCATCCCATAGAACCTCCATATGAAATTTGACTTCAATCGGCCCAACGGTTTCCGAGGAGAAGCAGTTCGAAAATTTTCCAATTTTTCGCCTCTGCGAGGCTATACTAAATGGAATGTAATATTTCGCAAGTTCGTTGGTTAGATCTCATTGATATCTATCAGTATGCCAAAAACTGTTTAAACATTCCAAGCAGATAAGTCACTATCACTAATTTTCACAAACGGATTACGGACGGACAGACAGACTGACAGATTGACACGGTGATTTTAAGGAACTCTTAGAAAATCAACCGACTTCAGTCGGTCGCTTTTTCTGCGGGTCGTACAATATGTAAAAACTGAAAACCTACATCTTAAATGCAAACATCATGTTAACAAGTCCGTATAATGAATACCCCTCTAAACCCCCTTTATATAGAGAGAAAAATGGTGTTTACAGGGTTATACATTATTTTTTTTTGTCTGCTCCAAGACATAGAGTGTCGGTACTTGTTAGAACCACATCAAGAAGGCGGTTCTAACAAGCACCAGCAATCTATGTTTGGAGTAAAAATATGAAAATTATCACAAATTTTCATCAGCTCCAAGACATAGGTTGTGAGTACTTGTTAGAACTGCCTCATTGAGGCAGTTCTAACAAGCACCCTCAACCTATGTTTGGAGTGAAAATATGAAAATTATCACTAACCGTTTTTGAGATTAGAAAAAATGCACTATGCCTCACGGATGTGATAGCGTAATGAGAAGAAAGAGAAAGTTTCCGGTGAGCTCTTACCCTAAGTTCCCAGCGATCATTAACATCTCCAAAATCTGAATGAAATTCCAGAGTTCCACCATGCTGGATGGTTAGATTGGAAAACTTCACATATCTTTCTCCGGTGTAACCAAAATTCACCACGGCTCCTGGTAATCGGAACATAACAAGACAATAAGAAAAGCTGCCACCATAAAAATACATACAGTAATGAGTAAAGATTTTACTATGATTGACAAGAAACCGTAAAAATCCTAAAAATGTCGACACCATGAGGACTTGCTAAAACTCTCTTTAGATTTTAACAAATTTGTTTCACAATTCAGCAACATCACGAAAACACGCCTATATAATTTTGATCTCCTATAACCCCACTTTTATATAGTAAAACTGGGGTTTGCAGGGGTATACATTATTTTACTTATTCCTGCTCTAAGACATAGGTTGTGGGTACTCGTTAGAACCGCCTTGCCGAGGCGGTTCTAACGAGTGCCCACAATCTATGTTTCGAGCAGAAATACGATGACTGTTCAAATATGAATGCAAGTAGAACATTTTCTCATGCACTAATGCGAAAATCACCTGGAAATAAACATCACAGTGTTGAAAAACATTTTACCTATACATTGATACCAAACCTGTTAAAATCCGTTCACTTTAGCCATGTTTATTGTTCGATAAGCACTGTCTACTCTTGTATACTAATACAAAACATGGTTGGAAGAAGGTCAGAGTACCCCGCTTAAATACGGTCCTATATTAAGAATCGTTGTATTCTTGGTATACGGTGCAAAGACATTTTTGATGAAATATATTCGGTTTATGGGTATAATGAAATGTCTTTTCCGACAGTTTTTCGTTGGTGTAAGAAATTCAGCTGTGGGCTAGGCTCAACAGAAGATGCACCACATGATCGTCGGCCGAAAAGAGCAACATCTGCCAAGATGGTTGCTAGAAAGAAAAAAATAGTTGCTACCGATGCACGATACACCACTTGGCAAATAGCTAGTATGGTTGGCATCTCATTAGGAGCAGCTCATACAATTCTGAAACGGGATTGATTTTTCTTTGAAAATGAGAAAGATCTGTGCTAGATGTAGTGTTGTTCCGATTGTCGCTGAACATCGAAAACTAATCGTTCTGGGCAAAGTCGGCGACAATCGATAGCACTTTTGCCACTATCGATTGTAAATGAAGCCTGCCGGGCACACTCTTTTTGCAGAAAAAAAAAACAATCATCATGCCATCTTGATTAGGTTTCTTTCCTTTGAAGTCTATTTATCGGCATTATTTTCATACTCTTTAAATTAACCCTGCATGTGTTTTAGCACCTGACACCTGTGACTGTCCACGCTTCAGCGACCATAATTAGTGCCTTTGGCACTGATTATAAATACCGTTATGTAAACATGTTTATAGCATGTGCCACCTGTTGACTGTCCACACTTCAGCGACCATAATTAGTGCCTTTGGTGTTGATTATAAATAGCGTTGTGTAAACGTACGATCTTATCGCTTTTGACGGTAATAGAGACGTGGTCAAATGTGAGCTCGGTATTCATTTCAATATAAACATAAATAAATAATGTTCGAGAAGTCAAAATGGAAAATGTTTAAGTATGTTTAACCATATCATTTCTTCCGGAATGAATTCATTGTAAGTTTTAGAGTGTGTAATTTCTTCCAATTTGCATATACCGGTAAACTGGATTTGTAATACACCTCAACCTCGCTATGACCCGGAACACTGGGTCCAACCAACGCACCATGTCAGTTAACTGAATCACGTTATAAACGCCGACCGTATTTTTCACGTTACTATTCTACTATTACACTGCAAACACACATCTCTGGTCATACCGATAATCCTATAATGAATGTTCCGTGTGACAAGTTGTGAAAATAAGGTAAAGTTATGACTCTTATTTGGGTACGTTGTCCTTCAATCAACAAGTGTGAAAATCCTCTTAAGGCGATTAGCAACATCTAAAGGTGGATGAATGCAAAATAAAAACATACTTTTCTACTGTCTCGTGAACGCTAGTTTTGTTGTGTTTTTTTTTTGCGGGGAAAAAGCGCAATCTTGGCGCAAAAAAAAACAACAAAAACGACCTCTTTACGGGGTAAATAATAGGGCTGACTATCGATGCCAATTTTGACTATCGTGATAGTATTGCTATCGTGGAAACTACTATCACGATACTATCACTATCGTGGCATACTATCACGATACTATCGTGATACTATCGGGAACACTTATAAATGATTCATAGATGTTATATCACTCACATAAAATGGCTAAGAGTGACAGAACGAGTTAGGAAAATTCCAATGGCCTAAAATTGTATGTTTATTGTGTGTTTCAATATCAGCATTCATTCCCTCAGGGCTATTCCAGAAAAAACAGCATGGGGAGACGGCTCTTTATATATATCCCTACCACCGCCTAAAAATAGTTTGCTGCTTCCAGTATATATGCCTGTAAGTGACGGTTATCATAGCTTTAATACCTTTGCAGTGTTTGAGATTTTCTGCTTGTGAAAATTGACACATGCTGATCGTTCTTCGATTCTTTGATGTTTGCCGCCTGTGTTAAATTAATCTGTGGATTCAGTTAATTAGGTAACCCGATTATTACATAGTATTACGTAATCACAGCACGCTATTTTAGCACCTCTTTAAGGGCGACATGAATCTAACAAACTGCATTAAAACTTGAACTGACATATTTTTTATTTGAAGTTAGCATCAAAAGCTAGACTATCAAAATAGAAGTAAAGCAATTATCAAGTCGTTTTTTTTTTTCATTTAGCAATATATACAGGGCTTGACCTAGGCTCTTTGACTCTGTGGACATTTAGTCCTTGCACAAAAGACAGCTAAGACAAGCAGCAATAATCAAACAAAGTTTTCATAAAATGAAATTTGGCCGTTTCGACATGTTATTTTTTCTGGAATATCCCTCTATTATAAAAAGACAACCAAAAATAGAATCAGAAAGACCCACGAAAAATAAAAACGCCAATTTGTCCCAGGTTGTCCAGTGTCCACCATCAAAACGTCCAGAATCACCTTAAGAAAGTA
The DNA here is from genome assembly GCA_963580285.1 of Lucinisca nassula. Classification (NCBI taxonomy): domain Eukaryota; kingdom Metazoa; phylum Mollusca; class Bivalvia; order Lucinida; family Lucinidae; genus Lucinisca; species Lucinisca nassula. Next base: position 11,503,439 of record OY757018.1, read on the forward strand.
CTTGATAGACGGAGACCTAAGGCCTCGCGCTGCACGTTTTCCCCCCTACAGGATGACGACGGGAAAATAAAACTTTGTCTGCTTAAATATTCCCCCAAGAATTCAATCCCAATCGGTCAGGCCAGCCGACTGATGACTTCATTATTGATGCATTTGTGCATACTTGCCGACTTATCTGAGTCTATCATGTACTCGCATGCACATTCTGTGCATTTTTCGAGAAATGCATTTCTAATGAGACCACAAAAGTGCGGTTTAATAGTCTGGTCCTTATGCGCAAAAAGAGTCACATATACAGCAGGGCTTTAGATAATTTTTTTTTCAAAAGAGTACAGTACTCGTCCTTTTTTAAAAAAAGGAGTAACGAGAAATTTTTAAGAGTACTGAAAAATAAATCAAAAAACTTCATTTTGCAGTCTCGACACAATGTTTTTATGGACTGATTTGTGGCCAGGTGTACTGTTTGTTTTCTTATATATACACATATTCAATATCTGTGTCTATTAGAAAACAAGCAGTATGCCAGGCCACAAATCAGACAAACAATGCCATATTGAAATCTCTTCTGAGCAGTATGTTGACGGAGAAATCTAACTTTTGGGGTTCAGTTGTCTTGGTGGATAGCAGGACTTCAATGGCTAATTATTGTGGCCAAAGAGTTTCTAAAAATTTAGAATATCAGCTTCACTTTATTGTCCAAGATATGGAGTGAAACTCATATTCTTTAAAACTTTTAAAATTCCTTTTCAAAACCATATTCTCAATTTCATCATACATTGTCCATGGATATTTATTTTCTTCCACCCTTAGATCGTGGGACCAATCGTGTTTCCTTAAAGGCAATGTTATAATCGGAACCAGTTACTGAATCAAAAATCTGTCGGGATCTTTTTCACAAAAAGTGCGGCAGACTCCTGATCAGCTGAAAAGAACTCGAGGATTGCAGTGCTCCAGCTAGGATTTTAGGGCAGAGGGGCACTAGGATGGGTAGGGCACTTTTGCATGAAAAATTAGCTAGGCTGGGTAGGGCACTTTTGCATGAAAAATTTTGGTACCATGTTCTGGTTTATGAAATGCCATCTAAATCGTTATGATCAGTTGGCTTCTCACACGTTAGTGAAGTTAATGTTACTGGTGTCTCTTTTGGAATTATATAAATGTATATGTATAGCATTTCACAAGTAAGTGGTGTACTGGGTCGAAGCAATAGCAACGTTTATTATTTAAAAAACATTTGAACATTTAACTTCTAGGTATCTTTTAATATAGAATTATAATATTTAAATAAAATAATAATTTGTTTGATTCATCTGAAAGCGTGTTATTAAAGCAATACAAAAAATAACCGATGACTGAATAAGTAATCTGTTCAAGGGAGACTACTCAATAATTATCCATGTCATTTGACGTTTCAGAACTCAGGCTGAACGTGCGTCTTCACTGGTTGCCAATGATCTGCAAAGACTCTGATCAAAATGCAGAGCTAGTGTTTGCAATATCCCAGCGGCTTGACCAGTCTGTGACAGTATTAGAAGTAAACAGTGTGTATACCGAGCTGCGTCCCACAACACCTTGCAAAGACCCAGATCAACATGCGCAACTCGGGCAACCTTTTTTCTCACCTATCTCTGAGAAGCCCTTCAAAAGGCTCTTGGGGTCAGCGAAGACTGAGCAGTTTGCAATGATGCACAGGCTACTCCGAGTCTTCACTGGTTGCATGATACTCGAAGACTTAGACCAGCATGCGCAACCACTATGAAAGTCAGAACAACATGTGCAACAACTACGCAAGCCCGTTTGGATAACCCAGCTTGTAAAATCAGCGATGCTCAGACTGATGAACGTCGATACTGTTGAGCAATGACCTGCTCATCCAATCAATAAGGCTAGTGAAGGCTCGTGCGCATGCGCTGACTGATCCGAGACTTCACTGCTCGCTCGTCTTACTGTAGTTCAGATTACTCCGGTTCACGCCCACCTGATTAACGATCGGATCGGCTCTATATGTGATATAATCTTGAAAGGACGGTAACCCCAACCCCAATAAAACTTGATTCCCTTGAAATAATTTATGAATGCATAATTTTCCCGTGTGAGAATTTCCCGCCTTTTATTACACGTCATTTATTTCACGTGCGTTCCAAATACCGGTACGCTCTCAAAAAATATTAAATGCGTAATGCTAATTTGTTTTTCGTACCTGATACGCAGCAGATTTGAAAAAAAGGAGTATCCTCCCAATTATTTTCGTAATTTACGCAGTACGCAGCCTTATCTAAAGCCCTGTATACAACAAGTTAAACTGCATTATACCGTCATTTATTACGAATTTATTTACCTATATGAATAAGTCAGCACACAGCAAAAACAAACATTTCTTCATACAAAAGATCAGCTTGTGCATCTTGCAAATGTCTTCGAAACTGAACAGGGAAATGGCGTTTGTCCCAGAAGTTATACTACGCAAGGATAGTACAAACAGCAAACATTTATATATGACTGCGCAGGCTGATCTGAGCCTTCACATGTCGCACAGGTTTCACTATCATGATTTCAAAAAGTTGCATGCAACAAACGCGTGATCAAACTATCATTGACGTTTTGTTATTGAAAAGCGCGGGAAAATTTCTGACTGCCTCAACTGCACGTGCAAAAATGACGGCGGGAAATTCATCGCCGCGAGAAATTCACCACACGGCAAAAAACTATGATACACATGTGCGACCAGCGAAGACTCAGATGATCATGCACATATGTGAAGGCTTATCAGTCTGTCCTGATTACAGCTGAATGGATTTCCTAAGCAAAAATACTTGCGTAATCACACAACAGTACAGGTATATTTTCAAAGTATATTCAAGAAAAAAAAAACAATCGAAACTATCGATAGTTGAGTGAACTATCGGCGATAGCTATCGATAGTCCAAAGTACTATCGATGCATTGCTATCGAGGCAGTCCCTATCGCGATGCATCGAACTATCGATGCATCATTACACCCCTAGTAAATAAGATAGAACTTTCGAAAATAAATCGTGCATAACACAAGGCGCATTTCTCAAAACACAAATGTTTAGTTATTGAGAGAATATTTTATCGGTTCCAATTTTTTCATGAAAGAAAAAACGCCCTATTAAAATAAAACAATAACATTCAATGCATGTATATTTGCTACAATCCGATGACGTCATCTACCGATCGCCAACAGAAATAAAACAATACACAATTGATTTTTCAATGATGTTGGTTGCAGAAAACTTTTATGTTCACATTGGTGTTGCCGATAAAGGCGAGTATGAAAGTTTGGGCTCATTTTTAGCCTGAATATTAAATTGTTAATTAAACTGCTTTCTTTTACGGTGATCTCTTTCTTGCTAAGCTGACAGTTTTGAGTTGATTGCATGTCATGTTTTATCACGCGTGTCAAAGTAATTAAGTTTGTATAACTGTATAGATCTTTAATAAGGTGTTATGAATCTCAAATCATGTGTGATTGTCACACCAAGGTATTTAATGGAATCACCGTTCCGTTAATTCCATTGGGTCTCTTCCTATTTATCTGCATAATACTGCATTAACTTAAACGGGCTGAAATTTCATGCCCCATTTTCGTGCCCAACATCCTTATCATCAGGTGTCTATATCATTCTGAAGTTTCACTGAGTCCTCTACAGTAGCAAACAGTCGTCTGCGAACAGTCTGAATCAATGTCAGAGAAAATATCATTAATGTACAGGGAGAATAACGGGACCAAGAACAGTCCCTTGTGGGACACCAGGCAAAACTAGAGCCAACTACCCCATTACCTATGAGCTGTTTTCTGGAGCAAATTACGCTCTGTAATTGGGTGGGAATGTATAAATAGAGGCTCTGAAAAAGTGTTTGCTATCGTTATATATTGTTGAAGCGAATGATGGGATATCCGATTGTACAATCGATAATCAATCGGTTTTACTTTACCGATAATCGATTGTAATTTTTCTGTCCGATTCACAACACTAGCTAGATGGATTCCCCATCTGCTGACAGATGAGAAGAAAAAGACACGCATTCAGTGCGCCAAGAAGTTGCTTAAAAAGTTTCCAAATTACAATGCACGGTAGTCGCTAATGTCGTCACAGGTGACGAGACATGGGTTCACTTTTTTTGAGCCAAAACGAAAGATTCAGAACAAATATGGACAACAAAGTATTGCAAAAGACCATGCATTGCAAAGCGGACCATGAGCGTCAAGAAGGTAATGTATGCCATATTCTTTTCAAATCAGGGCCCTGCTATTCAGGTTGCTGTGCCTATAGGCAAATCTATAAATGTAAAGTTTTAAAAGAATAAAGTTCTTCGAAAATTGAAGAAATATTTCAAAGAACGAAGACCCGCAACTGGTTTGGCCAATGTCAGATTGCTACATGACAATGCGTCATCGCACAAGGCGTTCATTGTGCAAGACTATCTGAAGCAGGAAACGGTTGTTGAACTCCCTCGCCCCCCGTATTCCCCTGACCTTGCCCCGTGTGACTTTTTTTTGTTCCCGCGGCTGAAAAAATACCTTTCTGGTCGAAAATTTGTACAGCGCAAACACCTCGGTTCTGCAATATTCCAGTGCCTTCATAGTATACCTCAAAACGACTACCAAAATGCATTCAATGATTGGATCAGAAGACTGAAAGTTTGCATATCTGTTAATGGGGAATACTTTGAGGGGAAAAAACAATTTTTTCACCGAAATCTATCACGGAATCATTTTTATGTGCTTAGTTGCATTCATATTTGAACAGTCCTCGTAAGAAGAAAATCGCAATTTTTCATCAGAAAATTTTCGTTTTTTGGAGGTAAAATTTTCAATATATTTAGATAGGCCTGTTTTCGTAATGAGGAGTCCAAAAGGTGCAGACAGAATGGCAAACAGTGTAGTCCCTTCAGGAGCAGTCTAATCTGGGTCTGCACTGTTTGCTTGGGCCTATCTGTCCCAATACTTAGGATCATTACACTATATGTATGTTACAGGTCATGTAAAGCCCAGGCCAGATTATAACTTGATGCTGGTATATACCATTAGCAAAACATGTCCGTAAGAAATAATGGCATCCAACATGGTGTCAGAAAATGATAAATATTAGGTAAAAATCATAGCATCTTTATTATTTCTGCTTTCAACATAGAATGTGGATGCTCGTTAGAACCGCCTCAATGAGGCGGTTCTTACGAGTACCCACACTGCATATTTTTGAGCAAAAATATGGCAAATAATGAATACCCCGTAAACCCCACTTTTCTCTATATGAAGTGGGGTTTAGTGGGGTCTTCGTTTCACAGACTTGTTATCGTGATGCAGAGCCGATTGTAGTAGTGATTAGTGTAAGACACTCGTATTGCCTTCTGGTACAAGCCGGCTTTTATAGCAATGAGGTAGAATGTTGGGCTGTCACTCTGGCAGACTGGGTTCAATCCCAAACCAGTATAACGGTGATTACAAAATTTTTTATGTTACAGAGAGGCTGGAAAAATGGGCCTGAACTTGGACTGTTTTGGTTTACCAATTCAATATTGAGAAACACTTTCTGGTGCTGTTAGGTTCTGTCATTAACATCAAGTAAACACGCCTATCTTATTTCTGCAATGAAACATGTTTTTGGTACCTGTTAGAATTTCCTCAATGAGGAGGTTCTAACAAGTACCCACAACATGTTTCCAAAATTGTCAGCCTCGATAGCGCAGTGGTTAGCGCGTTCGACTCGTAATCGAGAGGTTGTGCGTTCGAATCCGCCACCGGTATCGAGGTGTGTCCTTGGGCAAGACACGTAATGACACTGCCCCACACCACCCAGGTGTAAATGGGTAGCAGTGGTCTAAAAGCCACTGCCTCTCTCTCTCTCGCGCGTGAAAACACCCGGAATGAGTGTTCGAGAGCGATTCAATAAGCTTAAAGCTTTCATCGCAATCGAACTAAAATAAATTAGTATAAACTAACATGTTTCCAACAAGATACAAGGAAAATTATCCCTTAACCCTTGTCCTGCTGAATATTTCCATCTGCCACACCCACTACAGATTATCAACCAATCGGATTGCTTGACGCAAATTTTTACAACAAATTCACAATCTGAATGGCAAACAATGTAGATCCAGATCAGATGGCTTCTGAAGAAGCCATCTGATCTGGATCTACATTGTTTGAAAGAAAAGGCATATCGGGGCTCAGCAGGACAAGGGTTAATAATCCCAGTTATGCCTTTTTATCTGCTGCTATGTACCTGTCACCCCTTTTACTGTGAATGGACCTGTCCAAAACCATAAGACAGAAGATTCTATTGGTTATCAAAGGATTAAACAGCATGCAAAAACCTTCAATGTGTATGCGGTTCGACTTTTTTGGTGTGTGTTTGATTTAAGAAATAGATTAGCTCTAGCTGTGATTAGTTGAGTAATAAATCACAGTTTGGAGGTCAGTTGAAAGTAGACAAATCACGTGCACGTAGCGCGCGTGATTTGTCTACTTATAACTGACCGACAAACTGTGATTTATTACACAACAAATCACAAACTAGAGCTGATCTATTTCGATTTTAACATGCTGAAAATCGGCAATAATTCTGTTGTTTCCTTCAAAATCTCACAACTTTTTGCCATTGTTAGAAGAAATCCCACTAAAATTATCGACTGAAACACATGCATTTATATCCTATTCTAAAGTTTTTGATGCGAGAAAATGACGTTACACCCTCTAACTTCAAGAATATCGACTAGTGACGTCATAAATTTGCAATTTTTAATGATGTCACTCATCACGGTCTTCCTTACCGTGATTTATTGTAGAATAAAACACAGTTATTTTCCATTGCCTATATAGGCGCGCTGTGTTAGAGTTTAAGTTTAACATCCCCATCAACATTAGTTAGGTCATTTTGGAGACGTTGCTTCCAATATTGTGGGACTTTTACCCATGTTGAAATGAAATGACATCTCAGTCCCTGCCGCCCAATGAAACCAGTTGAATTTATATGCATGTATGGTCGGACTCACACTGCTTTGCTTGGGCAGGTTTAGACCTAAGCGGTTTACCAGTACGCATGTGAATTCAGTTTCAGCTCTGCATGGAAGCATCATACAGCCCAATCTATTTCTCCAAGCACCAAGGCCAACACGCTTACAAATCTGTGAAATAAACACCCCTTTACACCCCACTTTATATAGAGAAAACTGGGGTTTATGGGGGTATACAGTAAAACCTGTCTTAGTGGCCACCTCTATTAAGCAAGCAACCTGTCTTAAGCAAGAAGGCATTCAGTTCCCAAGAAAGGCAGATGTGTTAAATTTCACCTGTATTAAGCAAGAACCTGTCTTAAGCAAGCATATTTTGACTATCCCTTAGGCACTTGCTTAATACAGGTTGAACTGTACATTATTTTCCTTATTTCTGCTCCTAGACATAGGTTGTAGGTACTCGTTAGAACCCCCTCAATGAGGTGGTTCTAATAAGTACCCACAATCTATGTTTTGAGTATAAATAAGAATAATATCACAAACTTTCTTCAGAAAATTGACCCTCTTGGAGATGTAAAAATGCACTATGATGCACGGGTGTGTTATCGTAATGAAAGGTTCGTCAGTGTTAGTAATCACATGGATAATAGCAGTAAAGTGTGAGGCAGTACTATTAACCCTTGACCTGCTGTATAATTTAATTTAGCTGCACCCATTTTGAGCTATCAACCCATCAAATTACTTGATGTAATGTAATTTTTCAATTCGAAAAAATTGCATGACAAACAGTGCTGATCCTGATCAGATGGCTTCTTCAGAAGCCATCTGATCTGGATCTTCATTGTTTGCAAAGGTAGGGGTTCTTTTGTTCAGCAGGTTAAGGGTTAATTTTGGGTCAACTGACAAACAATCAGCTCCTTATGGGGAATGGATACCCCTTCAGGGGAGGCAATTCCTGCAAAAGTATTCTTGTCTCCCATGTTAATAGGGGTCAACTCTTAAAGGAAAGAATTTGCTTCTTAGGAGCAAATTCTTTCATTTAAGAGTTGACCCCTTTTTCCGTGGGACAGAACTTATAGGAAAGCGAACAGGAAGTTCCGAAAGTTGTCTCCTTTTGAAGAAAAAGCGGAAAAAAGGTGTTCCCATTAGGAACTTACCTGTTGAGACCAGAAGATGAGCCTTATCTCCAATTACTGTCCCCCAGAGTCGAACGGTGCTCTTTTTCAAATAACCACTTGTGCAGGCATAGGTGCTGCCAGCCATGCCAAGGCCTTTCTGGTCAAGGTTCTGACGAAATTCCACGATCGATTCTGGTAAAATCCAGGTGGCTCCTTTGTAAAGATGTACTTCATATGTGACATTAGCTCTTCGATACTGGGAAGCCTGTAAAATAACGTAAAACATGACAAATTACTTTGGAAACATGGAAAGAATAATAACAGTTCCACAAAAGACTATGTTGTTCCTCATGGGGCAAGATCTTCAGTGAACCATGAAATGTAGGTCAAGGTCAGATATGGGTGCATGCATTAAAGTTCCCATCCCTAGATGATTTGTTTGTCAACACTATTTTAGGTCATTTTTGGAGCCGGTCAGTTTACCTATCCACACTTTTCCTGGGCAGGCTTACACTGAGCGGTTACCCAGTACAGTGCACATTCTTTCCCCAGAAACTGACAACTGGTTGCTAATGTTAACTCATACCATGCCAATCACAACAATTATCATCTGCTTTGACATCTGCTGGTTACTTTAAAAGTCATTTTTGCAAACAGTGTGAACCCGAGTCAGACTGCTCCTTTAGGAACAGTCTGATCTGGGCCCACACTGTTTGCCTGCATGCAAAAATATTTTGAAAAAAGTTTGCAAAAAGATTCAGCAGACAACATTATCTGATGTAGTTTTTCCGGGCGTCTTAAGGGTTAACAGCTTGAGGAACAAACAAATGGACAAACAGATGGAAAACTAGACTCCTATATATTGGAATGCTTAAAGCTTGTGCAACAAGTTATCTCAAATGTATACAGTAGAACTTAAGGGGAATGGATACACCTTCAGGGGAGGCAACTCCTGCAAAAGTACTTTTGTCTCCCATGTAAATAGGGGTCAACTCTTAAAGGAAAGAATTTGCTCCAGAGGAGCAAATTCTTTCCTTTAAGAGTAGACCCCTTTTCAGTGGGACAGGTCTTATAGAAAAGCGAACAGGAAATCCCGAAAGTTGTCTCCCTTTAAAAAATGGCGGAAAAAATCTGCCAGGTGTTCCCACTCCCCTTAATGACTTGATCAATGATGATTTGTCCGCCATAGCTGTTTCAAAGTTGTTTTTTAGTCCCAAGAAATATTTTCAACAAATATTTACAGATGATGACTCCTTTTCTCCAGCCTTCATGGAGAACCAAACCTTACACGCACCCAATTTCGTGCATGTGATAGTCGAAATTATCGCAGGGTGATAATATATAAATATTACATTCTTGAGAGGGTGATAGTGAAAAATGTTACCCTGAGGAATATGAACAGGGATTTTCCTACCCTTCAGAATCAGGGTCCAGGGGCCGCTGGGTTTGGGAAAAACAGCTCGCTAATATTTATAGTTGGGAATTTAAATCAGCTGTAACTTTGTCAATTTTGGTTCAATTTTCATAAAATTTTTATCAAAATGTAGCAAAACATCAGAAATTGGGAAATTTGTTCTAAAATTTGGGTATATCTGTCTCCAAATTGGGAAAAATAGGGGCCGATTACTTGGAAAATCCCTGATGAATATCAACTGAGGTGCACCCTTTCAGGAATGTAATATTAATTTTATTATGCCGAACCAGAGTAATAGTTAAGGTAGCATTCTAATGAAAAATAGCTTTCTGTATGCACACCGATTTCAGCGCATGTGATAGTCGAAATTATCGCAGGGTGATAGCAAAAATTATCACCCCCAGGGCTATGGGAGTTTTGCATGGGAAAGTCACGTGAAGTATAATAACAAGGCAACGCAAGCGTAGCATCCCCTCGCAACTGCATACCATTCATTAACATGAAAATCCATTGTGACCTTGACCTTTGACCCCTGACCTTGAAATTCAATAGGGTTCATCCTCTGTACATGGTGAACATTTGTGGAAGGTTTGATGCTTCTACGATGAATACTGTGTCTTCTATCCTGCTCACAAGGTTTTCAAGGTCAAGTCCATTGTGACCTTGACCTTTGACCCCTGACCTTGAAATTCAATAGGGTTCATCCTCTGTACATGGTGAACATTTGTGGAAGGTTTGATGGTTCTACGATGAATACTGTGTCGTCTATCCTGCTCACAAGGTTTTCAAGGTCAAGTCCGTTGTGACCTTGACCTTTGACCCCTGACCTTGAAATTCAATAGGGTTCATCCTCTGTACATGGTGAACATTTGTGGAAGGTTTGATGCTTCTACGATGAATACTGTGTGGTCTATCCTGCCCACAAGGTTTTCAAGGTTAAGTCCATTGTGACCTTGACCTTTGACCCCTGACCTTGAAATTCAATAGGGTTCATCCTCTGTACATGGTGAACATTTGTGGAAGGTTTGATGCTTCTAGGATGAATACTGTGTGGTCTATCCTGCCCACAAGGTTTTCAAGGTCAAGTCCATTGTGACCTTGACCTTTGACCTCTGACCTTGAAATTCAATAGGGTTCATCCTCTGTACATGGTGAACATTTGTGGAAGGTTTGATGCTTCTACGATGAATACTGTGTCTTCTATCCTGCTCACAAGGTTTTCAAGGTCAAGTCCATTGTGACCTTGACCTTTGACCCCTGACCTTGAAATTCAATAGGGTTCATCCTCTGTACATGGTGAACATTTGTGGAAGGTTTGATGCTTCTACGATGAATACTGTGTCTTCTATCCTGCTCACAAGGTTTTCAAGGCCAAGTCCATTGTGACCTTGACCTTTGACCCCTGACCTTGAAATTCAATAGGGTTCATCCTCTGTACATGGTGAACATTTGTGGAAGGTTTGATGCTTCTACGATGAATACTGTGTCTTCTATCCTGCTCACAAGGTTTTCAAGGTCAAGTCCATTGTGACCTTGACCTTTGACCCCTGACCTTGAAATTCAATAGGGTTCATCCTCTGTACATGGTGAACATTTGTGGAAGGTTTGATGCTTCTACGATGAATACTGTGTCTTCTATCCTGCTCACAAGGTTCCGGACAGACACACACACACACACACACAGACACAGACACACACACACACGGACGCACGGCGCCGATGCTATATCCCCATTCGCAACGTTGTTGCGAGGGGATAAAAAGGAATGCTACATGCACTCATTTTTATTACCGAGTCTAAAATAACCATGAATAAACTGCATAACTGAGCTAACAAGACCTGTCGCAAGACAGGGTAGCTAGCCACACAACATCTTTTCTGTATAGACCACAGAATTAAATCTTAACAATTAATTGTCCTGCTGAATAAATTATTTTCGCCACACCCCATTCTGATTAGCAATCAATTTGATCAACGATATAATGTAATCATTCAATTCACAAACTAAATGACAGCGTTTGTTTGAATTGAGGTTTAACGTCCCCGTCAACACTTTATAGGTCATTTTGGAGACATTGCTTCCAATTTTGTGGGACTTTTACCCGAAGATGAGATGAAATGACATCTCAAGCTCTGTAGCCCAATGAAACCAATAGAATTTATAAGCATGGGTGGTCGGACTCGCAATGCTTTGCCTGGGCAGGCTTAAATACTCTAAATGGTTTACCAATACTGCTGTGCTGTCGGTTTCAGCTCTGTGTGGAAGCATCATGCAGCAGATCTATTTCTTCAAGCCCCGATGTGCGGGGGCCAAAATGACAATGTAGATCCTGATAAAATGGATTCTTCAGCGACCATCTGATGAGGATCTTCCCTCTCTGCGAAGGTATTTGTTGTCATGTTCAGCAAGATAAGGATAAGATGAGACCTTAATTACAAGGTCATGGTCAGGGGCTGGGATGATTAATGTCTTTAACCCATTTTATACTAGTGGATTCTTCCATTGCTATATGTTTGACAAGTCCATTTGTCATATAAGTGGTAACAGGTTATTGTATTTTTGATGGACGTTCTGCGGCATCTGATCTGGGCCTGCACTATTTGCCAAGGTACCCCTTTAGGGGTTTCACACATACAATGATTTCAATCATAAAATTTCTAAGTCCATAGATTACCATAAACATCCTAAAAACTCGGACACCTTTAGCATCTGATGTAATTCTCCTAAAATTTAATGAATTTGTGTCAAGCACCAGCATGGCGTCCAAAAAGTGCTGACAGAATTGCAAACAGTGTAGGCCCTGATCAGACTGCAATCTGATCTGGGTCTGCAGTTTGCTTAGGCTGGTCTGTCCCAATACCTAGGATTATTACAGTATAGTGTAAAAAAACAAAAACGGTAATAGTTAAATATGATCTGTACATTTTTGCTTGGATATAGCATGATTGTATAACAAACCAGAATTGTGTGTAAACCTGAACAAAAGTGTTATAAAGAAATTGTAAAGTAAACAATCTTTTAAAAATAAACATGACAATGTTTTATGGATGCCCCTAGCAATAACAACACCAAAGCTACAGCTATAACCAGGGAAGAGTTGCATAAGGCGAGTGCTTAATTATAGCGCTTGTCCGTGACATGCAACGCTCTGCTCGATGGAGGTACTCTCTAAAATGTCAGTCCAAATAGAAAGATTTTCAAATCAGAAAAATTCTCAGAAAAAAAATGTGGTGCTTGCTTCAGTGATTGGTTTTGTTTTCAGAAAAATAAATGAATGGCTTAAAACGAGCACGCAATACATTGCAATGTTGGGGGCCGTCATTTTGTTTCGTCTGGTTGCAATGCAACGTAGAATGTTGCAGCTCCAAACACTGTTATGAAGCGCTAAGAAGTGCTTTTTGGAAGCCCACCGTTGCATAGCGAAGCGCTACAAAGCGCAAAAAATGTGGTGCTTGCTTCAGTGATTGGCTTTGTTTTCATTTCTGCTCAAATAGAGAAGAAAAATACACCAGAGATTCAACTTCGGTGAAGTTGATGTCGCACCGGCCCCCCACCTGCCCCACACAAAAAAATAAAAGTTTATTTAAGAAAACCGACAAAGTTCACAATGTGGAAAAAGTGATCACAAGATAAAGTCCAAACCCAGGCACATCCTCATACCATAGCAAAAACACACACAAAGTTTCAAAATGATCAATTTAAAACTGTAAGAGGAGTTGCGATGACAAGAGGTACCTATTGTATATCAACTGAAGCTTAAAATTGGCTAAGTTCACAATGTGTAAAAAGTGAGAAAAAAAAATATCCTGAGAATTATGTCGAAACCACATGTACAACCTCATACCATGGCGAAAGCACACGCAAAGTTTCAAAATGATCGATATAAAACTGCAAGAGGAGTTGGGATGACAAGAGGTACCTATCATATATCAATTGAAGGCTAAAAATGACTAAGTTAACAATGTACAAAAAATGATCTGACGATAAAGTCCAAACCACATGGGCATCCTCATACTATGGCGAAAGTACACACAAAGTTTCAACATGATTGGTATAAAACTGCAAGAGGAGTTGCGATGACAAGAGGTACCTATCATATATCAATTGAAGGTTAAAAATGACTAAGTTCACAATGCGGAAAAAGTGACAAAAAATTATCCGACGATAAAGTCCAAATCACATGCTCATCCTCATACCATGGCAAAAGCACACGCAAAGTTTCAAAATAATCGGTATGAAACGGTAGGAGGAGTTGCGATGACAAGACACCCAGTGTAAAATGTTGACAGAAAGACGGGCGGACAACTGGACGAATGGACAAACGAATGAACGGAAGCTTGCACGCCTATGTCTTCCTGTTAAAGCAGGTGCGACAATAAATGGCTTAAAACGGGCACACAATATGTCGCGATGTCGGGCGCCACCATTGTTCCGTCTGGTTACTATGCAACATAGAATGAGGCAGCTCCAAACACTGTTACGAAGCGATAAGAAGCACTTTTTGGAAACCCACAGTTGCATAGCGAAGCGCTACAAAGCGCAAAAAAAATGTGGTGCTTGCTTCAGTGATTGGTTTTGTTTTCAGTTTTCATTTCTGCTCAAATAGAGAAGAATAATAAACCAGAAATTCAACTTCGGTGAAGTTGATGTCGCACCTGCTCCCCACCTGCCCCACACAAAAAAATCAAAGTTTATTTAAGGCAGAAGAAATGAATATAGGGCTTTGAGAAGAATCCATAGCCTATATATGTGAGGTAAAAAACTGACTAAGTTCACAATGTGGAAAAAGTGATAAAAATTGATCCCAAGATAAAGTCAAAACCACATGCACATCCTCATACCATAGGTAAAAACACACACAAAGTTTTAAAATGATCAATATAAAACTGTAAGAAAAGTTGCGATGACAAGAGGTACCTATTGTATATCAACTAAAGCTTAAAATTGGCTAAGTTCACAATGTGCAAAAGTGAAAAAAAAATATTCTGAGAATTATGTCGAAACCACATGCGCATCCTCATACCATGGCGAAAGTACACACAAAGTTTCAACATGATTGGTATAAAACTGCAAGAGGAGTTGCGATGACAAGAGGTACCTATCATATATCAATTGAAGGTTAAAAATGACTAAGTTCACAATGTGGAAAAAGTGAAAAAAAATGATCCGACGATAAAGTCAAAACCACATGCGCATCCTCATACCATAGCGAAAGAACACGCAAAGTTTCAAAATGATCGGTATAAAACTGCGAGAGGAGTTGCGATGACAAGAGGTACCTATCATATATCAATCAAAGGTTAAAAATGACTAAGTTCACAATGTGGAAAAAGTTACAAAAATTTATCCGAAGATAAAGTCCAAACCACATGCGCATCCTCATAGCATGGCAAAATCACACACAAAGTTTCAAAATAATCGGTATGAAACTGTAGGAGGAGTTGCGATGACAAGAGGTACCTATCATATATCAAATGAAGCTTAAAAATGGCTAAGTTCATAATGTGCAAAAAGGGGAAAAAAATATTCTGAAAATTATGTCGAAACCACATGCACATCCTCATACCATGGTGAAAGCACATGCAAAGTTTCAAAATGATCGGTATAAAACTGCAAGAGGAGTTGCGATGACAAGAGGTACGTATCGCATACCTAAAAATGACTAAGTTCACAATATGCAAAAAGTGACAAAAATTGATTCGAACATTAAGTCCAAACCACATGCGCATCCTCATACCATGGCGAAAGCACATGCAAAGTTTCCAAATGATCAGACTAAAAGTGTAGGAGGAGTTGCGATGACAAGACATCCAGTGTAAAATGTTGACGGACGGACGGACGAACGGACGGACGGATGGACGAACGGACGGACGGACGGACGGAAACTTGCACGCCTATGTCTTCCTGCTAAAGCAGGTGCGACAATAAATGGCTTAAAACAGGCATGCAATACATCGCAATGTCGGGCGCCGCCATTTTGTTTCGTCTGGTTGCTATGCAAAGTAGAATGAGGCTGCTGTAAACATTGTTACGAAGCGCTTTTTGGAAGCCCACCGTTGCAAAGTGAAGCGCTGCAAAGCGCTTTGTAGCACTCGCCTTATGCAACTCCTCCCTGACTTAGTGTATCAGCTCTATCTCTGCTTCTGTACATGCAAACCAAAAATAGATGAACAGGTTTGTTTGTATTGGGGTTTAACGGCCCAGTCAACATTATTGTAGGTCATCTTTTGAGTCGGTCAGTTTACCTATCAACACTTTTCCTGGGCAGGCTTATACGTAAGCAGTTAACCAGTCAAGTACGCATTCTTTCACCAGAAACTGACAACTGCCCATCTTGAATCAGCGGAAGAGAGAGAATGACCGTAGAAAAGATTTCATGATCAATCTCCACGAAAGAATGTTCTCTACCCTGGTAGGTATCGAACCCGCATCCTCCTAATCACCAGTCAGACGCGCAACCGACTGAGCTACCGAGGCCGGCATAGATAAACAGAAGGTGAAAAAAATAACCCACCTCAGTAATCTCCAATGTCTGTTCAGGTCCAATGTGGAAGTGACCTGTGCCATCTCCGTAGATTCGACCAGATTCTACTTTCGTTCTTGTTCCATTCACCCACAAATGAGAACCACCGTAAATCTCAATGTGGGTGAAATCAAAGACGTAGTCATCCTCTGGGGCATTTATCCACGCCGTGGCTCCTATAACATAGCAACACAGAAATATACCCATTGTATACTAGTGGATTCTTCCATAACTATATATTGGACAAGTACATTTGTCATATTAGGGGTGGTAGGCCTAATTTTTCGTATGTATTCTATTTTTGATGGAAAATTCTGTTAGCAAATTGTGCAGGCCCTGATCAGACGCCGCATTTGGCGACGTCTGATCTAGGCCTGCACTGTTTGCCATGGTACCCCTTTAGGGGTTTCCCGCCCACAAAGAGTCAATACCACAATTTACGTGTTGTCAAGCAAGAACCCATTTAGCCTGGGTCAAGTGTAGATGCTACCAAAATACACCACAAATTAACCTGTAAGACACCAATCACGACAATTGTCGTCTGCTTTGCCATCTGCCATTTACCTTAAAATTCATTTTCTTTGCAAAGAGTGTGGACCCAGATCAGACTGCTCCTATAGGAGCAGTCTGATCTGGACCCACACTGTTTGCCTGTATGCAAAGGTATTTTAAAAAGTTTGCAAAAATAAAATCAGCAGATGACATAAGCAGACCACATTTTCAGATGTAGATTTTCACGGTGTCTTAAGGGTTAATTATAATATGTTTTTTATAGCTACATTTCGGATATAACACTGTTGGAATTTGGCTCCCGAAAATGTATTAATTATACAGGAAAATGTCTGCTCGTGGTTAAGTATGTTCATTATGAATTTAAAGGTTCCCAGTCATCATGATTTCGGTAATATTAAGCTGGTCAATTTACCTCACTCATTTTTCCTGGGCATGCCTATATGTAAGGGATTTACCAGTAAAGTGCACATTCTTTTGACAAACTGACAATTGCCCTTCTTGATTTGACGCAGAAAAGACTTCATGATCAACCTCCATGGAAGAATGTTGCCGACCCCGCAGCTATTACACCCCCCATCATCTGGGGCTCGTTGTTCAAAACTAACGATGTTCTTAGCTAATGAATCATTAAAACTTTGATCATTTAATATGGCCAGCCCCCGCCCATTGGGGCTTGAAGAAATAGATGGGCTGCATGATGCTTCCACGCAGAGCTGAAACCGACCCGCACACGAGTACTGGTAAACCACTTAGAGGATCTAAACCTGCCCAGGTAAAGCGGTGCGAGTTGGACCATGAATGCTTATAAACCCTATTGGTTTCATTGGGCGACAGGGCTTGAGATGTCATTTCATCTCAATGTCGGATATAAGTCCCACAAAATTGGAAGCAACGTCTCCAAAATTACCTATATAGTGTTGACAGGGATGTTAAACCACAAATCAAACAAATCATTTAATATGGCAAATAAAGTACTATTTTTGCAGAAAAAAATGTGAGTAGCTTTTGCATTTGCAAAAGCTACTCACATTTTTTTCAGCAAAAATACCAGAGTATTAGATATTGTACTTGCTAGAACAGTTAGCAATTTGACCACTAACGAGCTTGTTAAGCTAACAATGCTTTGAACAATTGGCTCCTATTCACCAATTAGATAAGCATTTGTCTGAGCAACTAAGGTTGTCACATGTTTTAAGGCTGGCTGATTTTTCCATCATTTTTCAAAGGGACACTTCTTTCGGGACTGCCTGTTTGCTTTTCTATAAACTCTGTCTAATGGTAAAAGGGGTCTGCTCTTAAAGGAAAGAATTTGCTCCTCAAGAGTTGACCCCTATTGACAAGGGCGACAAAAATTCTTTTGCAGGAGTTGTCTTCCTTTAGGTGTTTTGTTTGATTTGAGGTTTTACGTCCTCGTCAACACTGTATAGGTAATTTTGGAGATGTTGCTTCCAATTTTGTGGGACTTTTACCCGATATTGAGATGAAATGACATCTCAAGCCCTTAGCCCAATAAAACCAATAGAGTTTATAAGCATGGACAGTCCAACTTGCACCGCTTTGCTGGGCAGGCTTATATTCTCTAAGTTGTTTACCAGTACTCGTGTGTCGTTGGTTTCAGTTATGTGTGTTGACTTGTTTGTTTGATTTAAGGTGTAACGTCCCCGTCAACACTGTATAGGTCATTCCAATTTTGTACGACTTTTACCCGACACTGAGATGAAATGACATCTCAAGCCCTGTCACCCAACAAAACCAATAGTGTTTTTAAGCATGGGCAGTCCGACTCGCACTGCTTTGCCTGGGCAGGTTTAGATCCTCTTAGCAGTTTACCAGTACCCGTTTGCGGACGGATTCAGCTCTGTGTGGAAGCATCATGCAGCCCATCTATTTCTTCAAGCCCCAATGGGCGAGGGCAGAAGGGGAATGGATACACGTTCAGGGAAGGCACTTACTGCAAAAGTTTTTTTGTCTCCCATGTCAATACGGGTCAACTCTTAAAGGAAAGAATTTGCTCCTGAGGAGCAAATTCTTTCCTTTAAGAGTTGACCCCCTTTTCAGTGGGACATGGCTTATAGAAAAGCGAACAATAAGTCCAGAAAGTTGCCTCCCTTTGAAAAATGGCGGAAAAATATGACAGGTCTATCCATTTCCCTTAAGAAGAACACAGATCACAACTAGACAAAAGTGCCCAGTGGGGCACGTAAACCCCTGGCCAGTGCCATCACCTCAGCTGAAAATAGCAATGTCAAAAGCTTCTTTGCATATACAGGCCATATTCCATAGAATGGCCATTTTCAAGATTCAAAGGGCAATAACTCTGAAAGTAGTTAAGCAAGAGTTATGGTTCATGTGTTCTGCACGTCGTCTCATGGTGTTCAACATTCTAGTGGAGTTTCATGAAAATATGTCAAGCCGTTTAAAAGTAATGGAGAAGACACGAAGATGTAAGCAGACACATAATTTACAATCTTCAAAGGGAAATAATTTGTAATGTATGCAAACAAGAGTTATGGTTCTTGTGTTCTGCCCATCCTATTATCTTGCTTTACATTTGTTTGAAGTTTCATGAAATTATCTCAAACGGTTTTAAAGCTACAGAGCAAACACGAAAATGCAAGTTATAACATTCAAAGGGCAATAACTCTGAAAGTAGGAAAGCAAGAGTTACGGTTCATGTGTTCTGCACGTCGTCTCATGGTGTTTATCATTTATGTGAAGTTTCATGAAAATATAGCAAGCGGTTGAAAAGTTATGGAGCGGATACGAAAATGCAAGTGTAAACATACAAAGGGCAATAACTGTGAAAGTAGAAAAGCAAGAGTTACGGTTCATGTGTTCTGCACGTCGTTTCATGGTGTTTAACATTTATGTGAAGTTTCATGAAAATATATCAAGCGGTTGAAAAGTTATGGAGCGGACACGAAAATGCAAGTTAAAATATACAAAGGGCAATAAATCTGAAAGTAAAAAGCAAGAGTTACGGTTCATGTGTTCTGCACGTCGTCTCATGGCGTTTAACATTTATGTGAAGTTTCATGAAAATATATCAAGCGGTTGAAAAGTTATGGAGTGGACCCGAAAATGCAAGTTAAAACATACAAAGGGCAATAACTCTGAAAGTAGAAAAGCAAGAGTTACGGTTCATGTGTTCTGCACGTCGTCTCATGGTGTTTCACATTTATGCGAAGTTTCATGAAAATATATCAAGGGGTTTAAAAGTCATCAAGCGGGCACAAAAATGCAAGTTAAAACATACAAAGGGCAATAACTCTGAAAGTAGAAAAGCAAGAGTTACGGTTCATGTGTTCTGCACGTCGTCTCATGGTGTTTAACATTTATGTGAAGTTTCATGAAAATATGTCAAGCGGTTCAAAAGTTATGGAGCGGACACGAAAATGTTAACAGACACACACACACACAGAAAATACGAAAACTATATACCCCCATGGCATACTGCGTATGCTGGGGGTATAATGACACTGTTTGTAACATAAACAACAATTACAACATACCACTGCTGATGTATGCTTCATACTCGGCTACGCCAGCAGCTGTCGCTGTTTCTGCGGACTCTGATGCCTGTAAAATATAATAATGATAATAATAATAATGACTTCATCAAACAAGAAAGCCAAGTCAGACATTGACGAGTCTTCAGTGGGATCCTCTCTCAGTATATACATTTAAGAAATGAATTTTGTTTTTCTGCTGTTCATAAAAGTATGAACACAGCGGGTCGCCTGCAAAGTCAATGAACCCCAAAGGGGTTCAAGTAAATTTTGCAAGCAACCCACTGCCATTCATATTTTCACAAACAGCAGAAAAATTAAGTTTATTTCTTATATTTACATTCTTTGCTCCTCATCACCGGGCGAAAAAAATCTTACATAGAGCAATCTTTTACAGCTGAAAAACAATTACACGCTGTCGCCAAAGCCCGATCAGATCGTAGAGAACCATGGTTTAGACTGACGTCACTTGACGTCACTGAAAATCATGTGACTCAATGCTTCCATGGAAGTATGAACTACATTTTTATATAGGCTTACATTAGGTTTACACTGGAAAGTAAATACAGTAAAATTCCTATATTAAGACCACCTTTGGGACTGTTCAAAAGTGGTCTTTAAGACCACTTTTGAACAGTCCCAAAGATGGTCTCTGACCAGGGGACAATGTGTGCAGAAAAGATGAAGAAAAAAATAACTGCACCATCCTAAATAAGCTTTATATAACAGAATTAGTCTTTATTTTAGGTGGTCTTAATAGCAGAATTTTTCTGTATATACATATGTACAAAATGAACATGGAACACAGGCGCTCCATGTGTACGCTCTTTGTTTGTTTGTTTGAGGTTTAACGTCCCTGTCAACACTGTAAAGGTCATTTTGGAGATGTTGCTTCCAATTTTGTGGGACTTTTACCCGACATTGAGATGAAATGACATCTCAAGCCCTGTCGCCCAATGAAACCAATAGGGTTTATTAGCATGGACGGTCCGCCTTGCACCGCGGTTCCTGGACCGGCTTAGATCCTCTAAGCGGCTTACCAGTACTAGTGTGGGGGCCAGATTCAGCTCTGCGTGGAAGCATCATGCAGCCCATATATTTCTTCAAGCCTCTATGGGCGGGGGCCGGTGTACGCTCTCTCAGGCTTATGTCATTTGTTTACCTTGTTCTATATTTAGAACATATCTTGTGTTGAGATGCGAAGAAGTATGCTTTTTACCATAATTACATTATTTGCCGGCTCCCAGCTTGCACATTGTAAATATTGGAAAAACAGGTAACCAGACCCCCCTGACCTTGCAAGGTCAGTGGGGTCTGGTTACCTGTTTTCCCAACACTGATAACCTTCAGACTAGGAAGCTTGAGATAATGCAAATAAGGTGAATACTCTCCACTTTATTGAAAGTTTATTGAATTGAAATACATGGATAAGACTGACATTATTGTTTAGGTGATTAAAATCTGCATCTGATGCTGTTGATAAGATCACTCAACTGTATTCAGATACAACGAAATCACAGAATTAATTTTCGCAATAATGTTTCTGACGTATACCCCTGTCTGCAACAAAAACATTGACGCTCTGGAGTCGAGAAAAGCACGCCACAGTGTCGAGAAAAAAGACCACATAACAGGTCTATAGTTGGTATAAAACTGGAAGAGGTGCTTCTTCTTCCAAACCAGAGAAGATTACAAAGGTATCCGATGGGGGTACCCTGTCTGATTTGGGTACACTCAGGCTAGATTATCTACACATTTTTGTTCTGTACTGATTATACAGTTTTGTTTGATTTGAGGTTTAACGTCCCCATCGACACTGTAAAGGTCATTTTGGAGACGTTGCTTCCAATTTTGTGGGACTTTTACCCAACATTGAGATGACATGACACCTCAAGCCCTGCCGCCTAATGAAACCAATAGGGTTTATGAGCATGGACGGTCCGACTCGCATCGCTTTGCCTAGTCAGGCTTAGATTCTCTAAGCGGTTTATCAGTACTAGTGCGCAGGTCAGTTTGAGCTCTGAGTGGAAGCATCATGCAGCACATCTATTTCTTCAAGCCCCAATAGGGGGTGGGGCAGATTATAGAGTGAAATTCCGCTATTAAGACCACATAAATTTAAAGCTAATTCTGCTTTAAAAACCTTAATTTCAAGGGTGCAATTAATTTTTCCTTGTGTTTCCTGCCCAAAGTGTCCTCTGGTAAGGGACCACATTTGGGACTGTTCAAAAGTGGTCTTAAAGACCACCTTTGAATAGTCCCAAAGGTGGTCTTAATAATTTTGGAATTTTACTGTATATGGAAAAATGACCATAAATGGTATAATCTATACATTTTTGTTTGGATATAACATGGTCATTTAACTTAATTAACTAGTTTCTGCTTTGGATTGCAACAATAGTGTTAAAGAGAGGTTGCAGTTTACCGGCAGTTCTTTCATTCAGCTTTTACCTTAGGTTGTTGACATCTGTTATCTGCTCTCAGGTTTCTGATGTTCGGTCCCTGGATGTACAAGATGCCCGGACCTCCGGGCTCTGATGAAGATGAACCAGTGCTGCCACCTGGAAAAGAATTAGGTTAACACACTCGTGTAACATGATTATGCTAACAAGTCCATGTAATCAAACAAAAGAGGCCCATGGGCCACTATGCTCACCAGAGCTCAGCGGGCACTGCCCACTGGCAGCAATGTATTTTAATTAACCATGGAAGCCCTGTGCCCAAGGATGCTACAGATAAAATTTGGACCCAATCAGCCTAGTGGCTTCAGATTCTGATGTTGCTTGAATGTGTTGTTGCAGGACAACAGATGACAACTGACAATATCCCATCTGTGGCAACAAATAGGCCAAAAAGAACAATATTAAAGGAACATTTCAATTTTCCCCATTAGAAGTCGATGGAAACTCTTAACTTGCCGTAGCAAACAAACCAAAGAGCCAAATTTCATAAACCAGAGCTCAGGTGGACACTTCCCAATGGCAGCCATGTATTATAACATGATATGATTTAAATCGACCAATTATAAAGTCTCCCAAACAACCCCATACCCAAATGAGCACCCATGTGGACTGTATCTGAAATATTAGGTGTTTTATAAAGCAGAGAGGGTGGGGCATGGACCCAATGGAGCCCTGGTTGATGTCACTAAATGTGTCTTATCAAAAGGAACAGAGACATAATATTATATGGTTCAGCAGTGGGGATATGTATGGTTCCGGAGGTGTAAAGCCTTTTAAGCAATGTAGGGATCCCGGCACATCCCAGGGGACCCCCAGGTTGGTGTCATTTAATGCATCTTATCATAAGAAAACATGAATATATATGGTTTAAGGGTGGTGATCTGGAAGGTTTCTGAGATAGAAGGCATTTTAAGAAGTGGAGGGGGTGGGACATGGCCCCGGCACAACCTTGGGGACTGAGGTGTAAGGCCTTTTAAGCAATGTAGGGATCCCGGCACATCCCAGGGGACCCCCAGGTTGGTGTCATTTAATGCATCTTATCATAAGAAAACATGAATATATATGGTTTAAGGGTGGTGATCTGGAAGGTTTCTGAGATATAAGGCATTTTACGAAGTGGAGGGGGTAGGGCATGGCCCCGGCACAACCTTGGGGACTCCCAGGTTGACATTAAAACATATGGCTAAGAGAAGTTTACTCATGGAACATTTCTATGTAAGTTTTGTCAAAATATCTGCAATGACTTGGCAGTAAATGCCATTTTTCAGTTTTCCACATTATAAGTCAATAGAAACTCTAAGTTGCCATAGCAACAAAACTAAAAGGCCGAATTTCATAAAAACACAAAACCTGTAAGTTTTGTCAAAATATCTGCAATGACTTGGCAGTAAATGCCATTTTTTTTCAATTTTCTCCATTATAAGCCTATGGAAACTCTAAGTTGCCATAGCAACCAAACTAAAGAGCTGATTTTCATAAAAAACAAAAACTTTCAACCCCCCAGCCCAAGGATGCTACATATAAAATTTGGGCCCAATCGGCCCAGTGGCTTCAGAGGAGAAGATGTTTAAAAGTGTTGACGCCAGACGACATACGACGACAAAGGCGGACAAGTGCCTATCCTATAAGCTCCCCCGGAGCCTTCGGCTCTGGTGAGCTAAAAGTCTTTAAAACCCACTTTCATTACAATAACACACCCGTGCAACATAGTGAATTCTTTCATATCTCCAAAATGGCTACTTTTATTAAGAAAATCCATGATATTTTTGTTACTTACACTACAAACATAGGTTGTGGGTGTGGGTCCTCATTGAGGCGGTTCTTACCAGTACCAACGGCCTATGTCTTAGAACAGAAATAATAAAATAATGTATGCCCCTGCAAACCCCAGTTTTCTCCATATAAAGCGGGGTTTAGGGGGTGTTAATTTCACAGACTTGTTCACGTGATGTATATGGGGAAAACTGGGGTTGACTGGGATATACATGATTTCCTTATTTTTGGTCCAAGATATAGGCTGTGGGTACTCATTAGAACCTCTTCAAAGTGGTGGTTCTGAATGGCACTCAGCACCCACAGCCTTTGTTTGGAGTATAAATAAGAAAAGTAACAAAATTTTATCAGAAAATGCACTACCACAAAAAATCCACTTCAAGGTGATATGGGCCCCGTCAAGCAATTTTGGTACTTATCGCCTATGCGAGCAGCGAAGGTTCAGGCGAGCCTGCGCATCCGCGCAGTCTCGCCAGAACCTTCTCTGCTCGCTCATACAAGCAGTGAATCAAGAGGAACCTTCAGGCAGAAAGCCATATCCCTGGCCCCTCTGAATGGCTGGGCATGCGCAGTTAAAATTTGTCATGACGGAATGCTCGAAGACCCAAATTCGCTTGGCGGGGCTCATATGGTAGAAAGGCGGGTCCCTTTTTCAGTGGTTAATATGGTATTTTCCTTATACTCCTTAATAAGAAGGATCAAATTTTGCCCTTCCTGTTGGGGACCCTCTGCTACCCCTTGATAATGGCTAGAATGTGCAAAATCTGTC
The DNA here is from genome assembly GCA_963580285.1 of Lucinisca nassula. Classification (NCBI taxonomy): domain Eukaryota; kingdom Metazoa; phylum Mollusca; class Bivalvia; order Lucinida; family Lucinidae; genus Lucinisca; species Lucinisca nassula. Next base: position 11,528,501 of record OY757018.1, read on the forward strand.
CATAATATTGCAAAATTGATTAACCCTTCTCTTGCTGAATATTCATTTTAGCCACACCCATCTCTGACTTTGAATCAATCAGATCACTTGATGTTATTTATTCCTACAAAGCTATAAACTTAATGTCAAACAGTGTAGATCCTGATCAGATGGCTTCTTCAGAAGCCATCTGATCTTGATCTACTCTGTTTCCAAAGATAGGGGTTGTCGTGAACAGCATGATAAGAGTTATTCAGTTATGCAAGTTGTTTTTCTGGATGACAGCATATGTCACAGGGATGTGTTATCACATTGGTAAAAGACATTTCATTTCTCCAAAAATGACATTTCTTTTAACCCTTAACCCTTGACCTGCTGAATAGTTAAATATGCCACATCCACCACTGATTATCAACCAATCAAATTTCTTGATGCAAATCATTGCAACAAATTCATAAACTGAATAACAAACAATGAAGATCCTGATGAAATGGCTTCTTCAGAAGCTGATCTGGATCTGCATTGTTTGAAAGATCAGACATGTGTGTGAATTCGGGTTTTACTTCGCTTTCAACAATTTTTCAGTCATATCACGACGGTGTCTGGTTGCGACAGGGAGCTCAATGCTCACTTTTATAGTGCTGCCTCACTGAAGTATCATGTCCCAGACACATTACATGATACCCCACCCAGTCACATTATCCTGACACTGGGTCGACCAGTCCTAGCTCTTCCCCGTAAATCTGAGTGCCAAGCGAGGAGCAGCTAGTACCGTTTTTAACGACTTTGGTATGTCGCGGCCCGGGATAGAACCCGTGACCTCCCGTTCCCCGGAGCGGACACTCTACCAACTGAGCTATCGGGGCCGGTTTGAAAGATCAGACATATTCGGGCTCAGCAAGACAAGGGTTAAGGGGAATGGGAACAACTAGCAGTTTTTTTTCCACTATTTTCCAAAGGGAGACAACTTTCAGGACTTCCTGTTCGTTTTTCAATAAGCCCTGTCCCACGGAAAAAGGGGTCTACTCTTAAAGGAAAAGATTTGCTCCTCAGGAGCAAATTCTTTCCTTTAAGAATTGACCCCTATTGACAAGGGAGACAATAAATTTTTGCAAGAGTTGTTTTCTCTGAAGGTGTTCCTATTCCCCTTAAGATGCCGAAAAACTACATGTCGAAATGTCGTCTGCTTATGTCATCTACAGAATCTTTTTGCAAACTTCTTAAAAAATATTTTTCGCATACAGGCAAACAGTGTGGACCCAGATCAGACTGCTCCTAGAGAAGCAGTCTGATCTGGGTCCACACTGTTTGCAAAAACTAAGTTTAATGTACTTGGCAGACGACCATGCAGACAACAATTGTCCTGATTGCCATTTTATGGGTTAAAATAAAAATTGTGATATTTTGCTTATTTCTGGTATACAAATAGAATATTACAATATTAGTGGTTGAAAGTAATAACTGAAACCTTTTAATTATGATTTTTAATGCCAAATTGGTCTTAATTTTAGATGGTGTTAACACTGGACTTTCACTGCACTTGCAAAAAAATGATTATGAAATGGTGAAAGCTAGGGTGACACATTAGATCATAAAGTCAGTGAGCCATGAAAAGTAGGTCAAGGTCAAATACAGATGTTTTCATTGAAGTTTCCATCCATAGATGCAAGTTTGTACCAAGTATCATTAACGAAACTTATACTTTTAGTTTTTGGAGAAATGGACTTGAACATGAGAGTGAAAGTTAGGGTGGTTGCAAAATGTTGATGGTTTGGCAAAAGGAGAAACAGACGGAAAATCAGACTCATATATTGCGCAATGCTCAAAGCAAATCCAACAATATGGTTACTTATTGCATAGGCTCAGTTCTAAACTGCCGTGGTAAACGAGTCATTGGTGTTCAAGCCAAATAAGTTTCACTGTATCATTAGCTGACTCAGACAGCATCTTGACCTTTAAACGCCAAGAAAATCTACATCTGAAAATGTCGTCTGCTTATGTCGTCTGCTGAATCTTCTTTGCAAGCTTTTTAAAAATATTTTTATCTGCAGGCAAACAGTGTGAACCCAGATCAGACTGCTCCCAGAGGAGCAGTCTGATCTTGGTCCACAATGTTTGCAAAAAAAAGTGAGTTTTAAAGTAACCGGCAGATGACAAAGCAGACGGAAATTGTCATGATTGGCATTTTAAGGATAATAATATCTCAATTAGACAATACCTTTTGCTTCCACAAATCCAGTGTGAAAGTTGCCATCCCCTGTGAAGAGGACAGTTATTCTTCCTCCTGCCCCACCACCTCCAGCCCCAGAGGCAGCCCCTCCACTGCAGTAGAAGTTACCAGTCAGCGTAAAGTCCTGTGTTTCTATGTAGATATTCCCACCGCTACCACCACCAGCCCTACTATCCTATAACACAAATCAACGCCAATGAGTCTGCACTATAAACACTTTTAAATAACAAATACATGAATAGGGTTCTTTGAAAGCTGTGGTTAAACGGGTATACCGGAATGATCTTAAGTATTGGGACAGATAGGGCTAAGCAAACAGTGCAGACCCAGATCAGCCTGCTCCTGAAGGAGCAGTCTGATCTGGGTCTGCACTGTTTGCTTAGAGGCCTGTCTGTCCCAATACTTGGAATCATTATAGATAATTTATAGTAACGTAGCCCAAAATTATTAATTTGTTTGTTTGTTTGTATTGGTTTTTTGTTTGTTTGATTTGAGGTTTAACGTCCCCATCAACACTGTAAAGGTCATTTTGGAGACGTTGCTTCCAATTTTGTGGGACTTTTACCCGAAATTGAGATGAAATCTCAAGCCCTGCCACCCAATGAAACTGATAGGGTTTATAAGCATGGACGGGCCGACTCGCACCACTTTGCCTGGACAGGCTTAGATCGTCTATGTGGTTTACCAGTACTCGTGTGCGGGTGTGTTTCAGCTCTGTGTTGAAACATCATGCAGCCCATCTATTTCGTGACATTGTTTCGTGTTTCTTCTTCTTAGTACATAAAAACAGAATTTTACTGATCTCAGCAGAAGAAAATGGCATTGCAATATTTTAACTTAAGCAACAAGAGAGCCCAATGGCCCTATATCGCTCCTCTGTGTACCAGAAAATCATAAGTGTAGGAGACCACTTGACATTGCTACATACTAAATCTGAGCTCTGGGCCTTATGGCTTTGGAGAAGATTTTTGATTTTTTTTCCAGTATAAGTCCATTGGTCAATTTTGACCCAAAGGGCATGGTTGGCAAGATTTATGTAGGCGACAATTTTATGTTGCTATATACTAAATATCTAAGGTCCGTACTTCATGGTTTCAGAGAAGAAGATTTTTAAAGCTTTTTTTTTCCATTTTAAGTTTATTGGAGTTAACAACCCACAGCATTTGACCAATTTGAACCCCAGGGGCAAGACTCAGGCAGGATTCATGTAGGCAACAACTCCATGTTGCTACATGCTAAATACCCAAGCTCTGGGCCTTATGGTTTCACAGAAGAATATTTTTTAAGTTTTTTTTTTCCATTTTAAGTTTTTTTTTCCATTTTAAGTCCATCCATGGTAGCTAATGGGCCATGGGTGTGGCCAATTCTGGCCCAAGGGGCATGTCTGGCAGGATTCATGTAGGTGACCTGGGCCCTGTGGTTTCAGAGAAGAAGATTTTTGAAGCTTTTTTCCATTTAAGGTCTATGGGAGCTAAGGGGCACCGGGGCGTGGCCCATTTGGACCCCAGGGGCATGATTGGCAGGATTTATTTAGGTGACCACTTACCGTTGCTACATGATAAATATCTAAGCTCTGGGCCCAGTGGTTTCAGGAGAAGATTTTTTCAAGTATGAGTCTATGGGAGCGAAGGGGCCCCAGGGCGTGGCCCATTTGGAACCCAGATGCATGATTGGCAGGAATTATGCAGTTGACAACTTGCCCTTGCTACATGCTAAATATCTAAGCTCTGGGCCCTGTGGTTTCAGAGAAGAAGATTTTTGAAGCTTTTTTCCATTATGAGTCTATGGGAGTGAAGGGGCGCCGGGGCATGGCCCATTTGGAACCCAGGGGCATGATTGGCAGAAATTATGTAGGTGACCACTTGCCGTTGCTACATGCAAATATCTAAGCTCTGGGCCCTGTGGTTTCAGAGAAGAAGATTTTTGAACCTTTTTTTTCCATATTAGTATACAGGAGCTAAGGGGCACCGGGGTGTGGCCAATTTGGACCCTAGGGGCATGATTGGCAGGATTTATGTAGGTGACCACTTAACAATGTTACAAGCTAAATATCTAAGCTCTGGGCCCTGTGGTTTCAGAGAAGATGACTTTTGAAGCTTTTTTCCATTATGAGTCTATGGGAGCGAGTGGGGCCCCAGGGCGTGGCCCATTTGGAACCCAGGGGCATGATTGGCAGGAATTATGTAGGTGACCACTTGCCCTTGCTACATGCTAAATATCTAAGCTCTGGGCCCTGTGATTTCAAAGAAGAAGATTTTTTTAAGCTTTTTTCCATTATGAATGTATAGGAGCTTAGGGGCCCCAGGGCATGGTCCGTTTGGACCCCAGGGGCATGATTGGCAGGAATAATGTAGGTGACCACTTGCCGTTACTACATGCTAAATATATAAGCTCTGGGCCCTGTGGTTTCAGATAAGAAGATTTTTGAAGCTTTTTTCCAATATGAGTCTATGGGAGCGAAAGAGCCCCTGGGTGTGGCCCATTTGGAACCCAGGGGCATGATTGGCAGGAATTATGTAGATGACCACTTGCCATTGCTACATGCTAAATATCTAAGCTCTGGGCCCTGTGGTTTCAGAGAAGAAGAATTTTGAAGCTTTTTTTCCATTATGAGTCTATGGGAGCTAAGGGGCCCCGGGGCGTGGTCCATTTGGACCCCAGGGGCATGATTGGCAGGAATTATGTAGGTGACCACTTGCCGTTACTACGTGCTAAATATATAAGCTTTGGGCCCTATGGTTTCAGAGAAAAAGATTTTTGAAGCTTTTTTACATTACGCCGTCTATGGGAGCGAAGGGGCCCCGGGGCGTCGCCCATTTGGAACCCAGGGGCAGGATTGGCAGAAAATTATGTAGGTGACCACTTGCCATTGCTACATGCTAAATATCTAAGGTCTGGGCCCTTTGTTTTCAGAGAAGAAGATTTTTGAAGCTTTTTTCCATTATGAGTCTATGGGAGCGAAGGGGCCCCGGGGCGTGGCCCATTTGGAACCCAGGGGCATGATTGGCAGGAATTATGTAGTTGACCACTTGCCCTTGCTACATGCTAAATATCTAAGCTCTGGGCCCTGTGGTTTCAGAGAAGAAGATTTTTAAAATTTTTCCCTTTATAAGTCTATGGGAGCTATATGTTGCCATGGCAACCAGAATTCCAATCTGATCAGCCCCAAAACCTTATGCAGCCTTTTCCCCTAACTGAAGATGCTTCACATGAAATTTGATCAAGATTGGCTATTAGGTATTAGAGATATACTTATTTGAAATTGTTTACGGACGGACGGACGCACGGACGGACGCACGCACAATGGACGACGGACAAAAAGTGATCCCAAAAGCTCACCTCGTCACTACGTGACAGGTGAGCTAATAAAAAGTGTAATGTAATATTTTAAGAAGGAAAAAGAAAACTTAAAGTGAGGCTCGAACCACAACTATATAAAGTAGAAAATATTTGACGGGCTATTAGTCAGCTGTCTTTCCACTGCGCCAGGTTGAATGTCTAACAAGTAAACCAAAAAATCGTATTATATTGAATATTACCGACGCTTGCTTACCTTTCGACAACAGTGGACTATGCTCAATAACATAAACATTCGCTGACGTCGCTGTCAACTCATCCTCCGACAACAGTACTGTTGTCCGAAGATAAGCTGAAAGTAAACATTATGAAAAGTAAACATTATGAAAACACACCCAAGTGAAATAATGCATTTTTTTACATCTCAAAACTGGCTACTTTTCTGACAAAAATCCATGATATTTTTTCTTATAAATTATACAACAAACATAGGTTGTTGGTGCTCGTTAGAACTGCCTCAGTGAGGCAGTTCTAAGGAGTACCCACAACCTATGTCTAAATGAAAGGGGGAATGTATTCCTGTTCCCCAAGAGTAAGGGAAGACTATTATTGGCAAAGTAGATGATTTCATAGCTCCAGAAATGGTGCTTTTTTCATCCGAAAAATCCTGATATTTTTCTTATTTCTACACAAAAATGTATGTTGTGAGTACTCATTAGAAATGCCTTGGGGAGGCGCTTTTAATGAGTAACCACATGTTTTTGTGCAGAAATTAGAAATACCATAATGGTCCTAATTTTTGGGACAGATCAAGGTTGAGTGGCAAATTCCACCCCCGGTATTTACCAGTGGCATTTACCGGTATTTACCGGCCTGGAAAATATGCCCAAAGTGGCAAATATGGCAAATATGATTTTGGTCTTAAAATATTTTAGAAATCTCGACCAAGTCAGAAATTGAGATATTAAGCAGGTAAAAATAAAGTCACAGGTATGCATTTAGCTGTGCCATTGACACTAATATTGATCCTAAGTTTTTGGATAGACAGTAGACAGGCCTCTTAAAGATTGTTCAGATCAGAACAGTCTGATCAGGTCCTTGCTTGATTTGTCTGTTTACTTTCTCAACAACATGCTTTAACCTTTATCCTGCTCTTGGCGACAAGCCCTATCTTTGCAAACAGTGTAGATCCAGATCAGATGGCTTCTGAAGGATCTACACTGTTTGACATTCAGTTTATGAATATGTAGAAATTGTAAACTGATTGGTTCAAAGTCAGAAATGGGTGTGGCTTAATTGAATATTCAGCAAGTTTGACACTATCTAAGTTGCAAGGAGTTTTACATAAATTGTCAATTTGACATTACTTAACAACACAATTAAGAGCATGTTTATTTAGCTCTGCCAGTGACACTTGGTATATTGACCCTTAATCTTTGGATAGACACTAGACAGATAGAATTACTAAAACAACAAATTTAAGAAAATGTTTATTTAAAGTAGGTAGAGCATAGCCAGAGGCAAAGATGAAAACAAGAAGATGTCATAATTTGTTATTTGTTATAACTTAGATATTTAGTCTAGGTGGAATTGAAAAGAGGTATCTTAGGTGTGAACTGAGTAATTGTATGGCTTTAAGCTATGTATACCCTAGCCAAATAGAAAAAAAATAAAATCACTTTTTATTTATTTAATTTTCAAATAAATAACTAAAATCAGTGCTAAATCTAAATCAGCTTAATACTTTTGATTTTCAGATAATTAAGGTGTGTTGTTTAAACTACTTATACAAGTAATTTTTTGGAACATACTTGATGACCATCAATTGAATTTGCCATATTTGCCATAAATGCCGGTAAATGCCAGTGGCATGGAAAATATGATATTTGCCGGCATTTAGGCCTAAGCAAACAGTGGATACCCAGATCAGACTGCTCCTTTAGGAGCAGTCTGATCAGGGTCTACACTGTTTGCCATTACGTTTGGACCTTTGGGCTCCTTGCAGGATTGTGAAACACTTTGTAAAAATTTTAGGAGAATTACAACAAGTCCCCAAGGTGTCCCAATTTTTAGGATTTTTACGGTATAATTTTGAATACCCCCTCTTATCTGAGGCTATGAATTTGTTGTGAAAGAATTGTCAAGTATACTACTCAAAGTTTGATAGGGATCACTTTTTTAATGCAAAATAATTTTTGGATAAATTAATCAGCTGAATCCAAATTTGATTCATAATGATAGAAGACAAATTCTTTACAAACGCTAGTGATTATTTTTGTCAACTGGTACTGCATTCAAGCATTACAACAGCAACCGTCTTGCCACCCCGAAAATTTGCCGTAACACGAAGGGATTTGGACAATTGATTTTTCACAAATTTCCAAATTTGTTTAGACAAACGTGCCTAATAACGTGTATAGCGTCCATGGGCATCAATTACAGTACGACATCGCCTGCGCATGCACATAATCAGAGTCTGTATTCCGGTTTTGTGGAATCACCAACCAATGCATCTTTGAGCTCCTGTAAAGTCCTCGGATGCACAGGTCGGGGTGAAACAGCACGCTGTAGCATGTCCCGCGCATGCTCAACCGGATTTAAGTCCGGTGATCGAGCAGGCCAGTCCTTACGAACGATTGTCTCACGTTCCAGATAGGAATCAGTGACGTTGGCACGGTTGGGACAGGCATTATCGTCCATCAGAATAAAGTCCGGGCCGATAGCATCTGCATATGGTCTCACAAACTGATCAAGAATCTCATTACAGTACCTCACTGCTATTAATGTTCCGTTTTCATCGACGTACAATTCAGTTTTACCGTTCACGCTTATCCCAGCCCAAACCATGACTAATTCATTTCCATAGCGATCATGCTCTGCTACTTCAAGTCATAGAATCGCTCTTTAGACATTCGCCACACTAATTGACGTTTATAAGTGAAGTCTAGACAGAATCTGGACTCATCAGAAAACAGTACTGGCGTCAAGTCACGAACCGTCCACCTGACGGGAGTTCTGGCAAAGTCCAACCGGTCTAGCACGTGCTGTCTTGTCAACGGAACAGGTACAGCAGGCCTCATGGCATTAAGCCCGAACTCGTGGAGCCCGTTTCTGACAGTTTGTGTAGAAATTCGTACTCCAGTTCCCTTCCTAAGCTCGTTATGCAAACACGTAGCGTTCAGAAGCTGTTGACGTCGAGACTGAATCAACAAGAAACGGCCCTGATGTTGAGTTGTAGCCCTTTCTCGACCCCGCCGTGTCTGTGTGAAAGATTTCCGTGGGTAAGATGCCGACTCCACATTCGGGAAACCACGCTCTGAGACACATTCAGAATCCAAGCAACACAACGTCGAGAGACGCCAGATTCCAACATTCCGACATCATGATTCATTTCTTCGGGGCTCAGGGGCTTTTTTTAATTGTCCCCTAGGCATTTTAGTGTTTCACAAATCAAATGAAATCGTTTTTATGCTTGGTAAAGGAACACTGACAAGTTTGATATGTCTGTTGGAAAGCAGTGCTAAGCAAGATTTTGGGGGTGCATGAATTTATTTGCGAAGTGTGAAAAGTGTGCACTTTCATGAGTACTGAAATGTACATGAGTTTCTGCTTAAGATATTTATCAATATACGGAGTACAAATTCTGTCAAGAAATTTTAAATTTTCAGTGCAAAATTTGGTACATAAAAAGTGATCCCTATCAAACTTTGAGTAGTATATATCAATGACGACTGTAAAATAGAAGTGAAGGCAATGATCAGGAATTGATAGAATTAATCCACACCTCCCATCAGAGACACCAAAGGGAAAGAAACACAAACATTAAATAACTAGACCCTAATGAAAACATCAATAGCAGAAAGCCAAAAGGACAGTAACTTTCCTACAAAATGGCAAATTGGATATCCAAAACCAAAAGATATAAGTGATACTCAAAGACAAACCATAACAAAAATAAACCACCACAGAAGAGCCATCTTGGAATGGTCAGTGAAACAACTTCCCCATTGGGTGGGGGGGGGGGGGGGGGGGCTTAAATCAATTTTAAGCAGCCACAATCCTCGCCCTTACTTCCATTGCGAATTTAGACAAATAATTTGTTCAGTCCGCATGATGCCTTCCTAACTCATCAGTGCAACATCTCCCAGAACATAAAAATCAAACAACCACAGAGATGAAAACAATGGTGAGGACTCGACAGCAAGAAACCACTGAAATGCTGGAGCAAAAGAAAACCAACAGTTAGACTTCAATGGGCCTAACCAGAGACAGAGCATCAGGTACCAACCAACATTACATAAGTAAGCCTTTACGATGGAACCGTCATAGAATATGAGGCCTGACATAGGGGTGTGCAATTAAAAAGAGAAGAAAAGTTATCAACTTACCCCAGAATTTAGACCACTTGCTGAAATCCATCCACTAACGGTCACAGTATCTCTGACATAGAGGTGGGCATATCCCCCGCCTCTGCCACCAGTTTTATCATTTGCTACACGGCTAGCCCCTCCCGAGCCCCAGCTACTCTCCACATATATGGTTCCATAAGGGTCCACAGCATCAATATATCCACTACCCCCTCGACTGCCATGACTTGCTCCGCTTGCACCATTAGCATTGATCCTTCCAGCTCCTGCAGAGAAATTACACATCGCAATATACAGAGGACTCTCGTTATAACGACAGTATTTGTTCCCTATTATTGTGCAGTTATAAAGAATTTGCGGTCATAAAGATCCCATTTAGGAGTATGATTATAGGTAATAAAAGGCCTTTTCCCCATTAATACTCCAAGAAACAAATGTAATTTGTTTGTTTGTATTGAGTTTAATGGCCCAGTCAACACTATTTTAGGTCATTTTTGAGCCGGTCAGTTTACATGTCCACACTTTTTCTGGACAGGCTTATCTGTAAGCGGTTAACCAGTATAGTGCACATTGTAAACTGACAACTGCCCTTCTGGAATAAGCGGATGGGAGAGAATGACCGCAGAAAAGATTTCATGATCAATCTCCACAAAAGAATGTTGCCGACCCCAGCAGGTATCTAACCTGCATCCTCCTGACCACCAGTCAGACGCGCATCCGACAGCTATTAGAGTATTAGATTACAAGACCGGAGTATTAGAATACAAGACCCTTTCATGACTATGGACTTGATTTGTGCATTATCAACCCGAGGGAAGCCCACGCCGCTCAGAACCGAGGCTAAGCCTTTAACTAAGTAGTCATCTCATTCAAATTGCCTTTATAAGGAGTTTTGTCGTTATAACAAATGTCAGTATAAAGATGGTTGACTGTACAGTTAGGTGCCGAAATGGGATCTTTCATACCTCAAGAACCAGGACTTTCCAGATGAAAATTTTTGTGATATTTTTCTTATGTCTTCTCATTGATGAAGTTCTAGCAAGTATCCACCATCTATGTATTGAGCAAAATTTAGGGAAAAAGTATAATCTATACCCCCTGACTCATATGTGTGATATCTCCCTCATCTGGAGGGAGACTCTCTCATTTTGATGTTAATTTTTGCCCAAATTTTGGTGTCTCACTCACTCACCTGAGAATTTAACCCATAAAATGTCAATTACGACAATTGTCACTTGTTTTGTCCTCTGCCGGTTAATTTAAAAGTCATTTTTTGCAAGCAGTGAGGATCCAGATCAGACTCTTCCAGGAGCAGTCTGATCTGGATCCACTCTGCCTGTAGCTGTATGCAAAAATATTTTTATTAACAAGATGTATTTGTGAAACACAAACATGTCTGGGCATGGTCATTTTTTTTTTTTTTTTTTTTTAAGTTGGTCACAGTTCAAGGTCAAAGGTCAAGATTTTTTGTTTGAGTTGGAAGCCCTTGACACAAGGAACTTACATGCGAAATATGAAGGCTCTATCTTCATCGGTTCAAAAGCTATTAACAATAAAAAAAATTCTTTAAAGTAGGTCATAGGTCAAGGTCATACAGTTTGCATGAAAGTAAAGCTCTTGTCACAAGGTACCTACATGCCAAATATGAAGGCTCTAAAAAGTTATGAACAATTTTATTTTTTCTTTTAAGTAGGTCAAAGGTCAAGGTCATGGTCAATTTTTTTTTACATGAATGTAAAGCTCTTATCACAGGGAACCCACATGCCAACTGCCCTTCTGCCAAATATGAAGGCTCTATCCGAAATACTTCGAAATTTATGACCAAATGTTACATTTTTATTTTAAGTAGGACAAAAGTCAAGGTCACAAGTCAATTTTTTGTATGAATGTAAAGCTCTTGTCACAAGGGACCTACATGCCAAATATGAGGCAATGAGGTAATGGCCAGATATGACCGACTCAGTATAAGAAGATAGATAGATATGAAGGCTGTATCTCAGACGGTTCAAAAGTTATGACCACTATCTATCTATCTATCTTCTGGTACTGCGTCGGTCACCTTTGACCATTACCGCAGGTGTATATTACATACACTCCAGGTTTCGCAGGATGAAAGCCTACACAGTAATCATGTAATTACGGTAGGGATCTTTAACCTGCACAGGGGATGGTTCTCCCTGCACAGGGGGCCTCCAGTTAACGTCCCGATCCGAAGGACGGTGCACTTTATGACATTCATCCCTGCAAATGATGCCAATGGAGCGTGTTCGGACACCGAAATTTTATCGCCGCTGCCGGGGATCGAACCCGGGACCTCTAGCATCAGAGGCAAGTGCACTAACCACTGAGCTATCTCGCTCCAGGTACGTGTGTTGTCTGGTTCTTGTAGACGTTTCTTATCATGTTCAATGTTATCTAGTTGTTGCAAAATTCCTTTAAGAATCAGAATTGTTACTGGATCTTCACATATTGTTGTTGTTGTTTATCAGTTTATCTATAAAGCATATTCGCGTCGTTGACGCGCGCATTTTCATAACTGAGCAACTCTTACAAAATTTCAAGACAATCTTACAACTGCAACTGCATCGTTGAAATCAAGTAAAAGTTAACACAAGCTCCTGGGAGCATTTTCCTCCTGCTTTATAACATGCATAATATATCACAGTTTGAATTTCATAATAAAATAACAGTAAGATTATCACAGACAAAAATATACATATATGTTAAGAACAAATGAGGTTTAAAGGACAGAGGGCATCAGATCAGAATCAGGGCATGTGGCGGAACCAATAGTCCAGACACCATGCCATGTCCAGACCGAATTATGGGCCGAATTGTCCAGGGACCCCAGACAGCATGCTTGATATTTGCAACTGCAGCCTGAAACGATTTCTGATTTTTTTATTTTGGCCCTCGTGACCTAGTGGATAAGATTTGTTTGTTTGATTTGAGGTTTAAAGTTCCCCTCAACACTGTAAAGGTCATTTTGGAGACGGTGCTTCCAATTTTGTGGACGTGTCTGCATCCTGTCTTATTTAAGAATCAGTGATGAGTTTTGTTTGATTTGAGGTTTTACGTCCCAGTCAACACAATTTAGGTCATTTTGGAGACGTTGCTTCCAATTTTGTGGGACTCTTATCTGTTCGACATTGAGACGAAATGACATCTCAAGCCATGTCGCCCAATTAAACCAATAGGGTTTATAAGCCTGGGCGGTCCGGCCTGGGCAAGCTTTGATCCTCTAAGCGGTTTAACAGTACTTGTGTGCAGTCGATTTCAGCTCTGCGTTGAAGCATCATGCAGCCCATCTATTTCTTAAAGCCCCGATGGGCGGGTGGCGTAGTGGATAAGAGCGCTGACCCTTTTAAAATAATTAGCCTAGGTCTCTCACAGCTGTGAGTTCGAGCATGGTTCTGGTCATATGTGAGAAGTTCGTGGTGTTTTTCTTCAGTTACTCCGGTTTTCGCCCACATCCGGTTAACGATCGGCTCGATATGAGTGAAATAATCTTGAATTGGCCGTTAAAACCTAAATCACAAAAAATATCATATTGTCGATTGGAACAGAGTACATCCATGTTCAGGACTAAGACTAGGAGCAGTGACCTAGCAGGTCATTGCTAGGAGGCACGAACAGTAGGCCTAGGCGTAGACCAGATCATATCGTCTTAACCTCCAAGGGGTAATCAGACATTAGACCACAAATTCAGTGACGGATTATAAAGAGGGTTGCTGGAACCCAATTTGTGAATAAATTATTGCATTTTCATGGCGGATTTCAACAGACCAGTACACATTCCTTCGAACACAGTGCAGATCTCGGACCCGATATGCATTTTGGGTCCGTGTGTAGATCAAAATGAGACGGCTTAATATACGACAACATTGTTTTGTTTGAATTGAGGTTTTACGACCCGTCAGCACTATTTAGGTCATTTTGGAGACGTTGCTTCCAATTTTGTAGGACTTTTACTCGACTTTGAGTTGAAATGACATATCAGTCCCTGCCGCCCAAACAAACCATTAGGGTTAATATGTAAGGTCGGTCCGACTCGCACCACTTTGCCTGGGCAGGTTTAGACCCCTAAGCGGTTTACTTGTACTCTTGTGTGACCGGTTTCAGCTCTGCATGGAAGCAGCCCAAACTATTTCTTCAAGCCCCGATGGGCGGGGGCGAACGACAACATTGACTCACGCGACGCCCTATGACCGTTTAATGGTGTTAAAAGAAACCGGGCATATGACTGGCTGTTGGCGTCCAAGTGACATCAAAAATGCTATTCCACAGGTTAACCTTTAAGGGGTGTGGGAACACCTGGCAGATTTTTTTCCGCCATTTTTCAAAGGGAGACAACTTTCGGGACTTTCTGTTCGCTTTCCTGTAAGCCCTGTCCCACGAAAAAAAGGGGTCTGCTCTTGAAGGAAAAAAATTGCTCCTCTGGAGGAAATTTTTTCCTTTTAGAGTTGACCCCTATTGACATGGGAGACAAAATATTTTTGCAGGAGTTGCCTCTCCTGAAATTGTATCTATTTCCCTTAAGACGCCAAGAAAAACTGCATCTGAAAATGTCGTCTGTTTATATCGCCCGCTGATGCAGTTCGTAAACTTTTTAAAAATATTTTTATTGCATGTAGGCGAACAGTGCGGACCCTGTTCATACTGCTCCTAGAGGAACAATGAGTTTTAAAGCAACCAACAAACAACAAGGCCGTTAACTGCTTTGACTGACATCTGCAGAGTTGACAGAAAATAATCTGTTCCATATTCGTCAATTCTTAAGGCCCCGCCCATCGGGGCTAGGAGAAATTGACAGGACTGCATGGTGCTTCACTGCACAGCTGAAACCGACCGCTCATGAGTACTGGTAAACCGCCTAGAAGGTCTAAGCCTACCCAGGCGATGATGCGAGTCGGACCGTCCATGCATAGTAACCCTTTTGGTTTCATTGGGCGGCAGGGCTTGAGATGTCATTTCATCTCAATGTTGGGCGGGTCAAAGTCCCACAAAATTGGAATCAACGTCTCCAAAATGAATGACCTAAATTGTGTTGACTGGGACGTTAAACCTCAATTCAAACAAACTTCATTCATTTTGAAATGAGATAGGATCCAGACTGTTTCCAAAAACTAAGTTTTTCGGAGTCTGTGCCAATCAAAATAAGGTCATGGTCACCAAATCATGCAAGTTATTCTGGCAATATAGGAAATGATTTACCCACAGGGCTCTCCCTACCCACACACAGGGCTCTCCCTGTGGGTGGGCTCTCCCTGTTTCCATATTGTCAGTCATCTAACCTAATGAGAAAAGATTTCCCCTACGGAACATATTATTTCCTTTAAGAGCAAACCCCGTCCGTCTTGTGGCAATCTCAATTTACAGAAAATTATGACAGTTCTGGGGCCAGTTGTTCAAAGCATCGTTAGCTTAACGAGCTCGTTAGTTGTCAAACAGTTAACAGTTCAAACAAGTACAAAATAAAATAAATGGCATTTTTTCAGCAAAATTCTTAGCATATTTCCATATTTAATGATCAAAGTTTTAACGATACGTTAACTAACGACGTCGTTAGTTTTGAACAACTGGCCCCTGATAGTTAACCTAATTAACAGTTGTACTGTTGAATGAAACAGTTATGCCACACCCTTTCGGACTATCAGCCTACAGCATGTATCAAAACACTTGGTGCCATGTATTCAACTGATTGAAAAACAGTGCAGAACCTGATCAATTGCCTTGTTCAGAAGGCTGGATCTAAACTGTTTGCAAATTGGAACAGTAGGATAAGGGGAATTTCTCTTAACCGATAAATGACAATGGGATCGTCCACCTATTAAGTTTGGGGCAGTTCATTTCCAATAATAGGGGTATCAGGTTTGTTTTGTTTGCAGTAAGTTTTACAAAAATGTGTTCTTACAGTAAACAATGTAGACCCAGATCAGATGCAGATCAGACGTCGCATTCTGCTGCATTTGATCTGGGTATGCACTGTTTGCCAATGCCCCCAAAAAGGGCCGCTAGGCATATATGGTTCATAAACTCCTTGGTTAAAGTTTCTATATTTTCGCATGGGGCATTCCATTCTGTCAAGTTTATCCCTCAGTGCCTGTCAGAACCGCCTAAATTGGCTCAATCGTTAAAGAATTATGAAGGTAATTGATATTCTTGCACACCAGACAAGGAAATCCGTGATTTTACCCTGGGATAGTAATTAATGTTCTGACCCTGGTGTTCCGACCCAGGCAACTAACATAAATGCGCTTCAATTCTATTCAACTGCCGGAACTACTTCCGCACTACTTTTATTTTGTAAACATTATACATGTGCGAGCTGTCAAAACTAACCGGAGGTGTTGTGCAAGAAAAAGAATCCAATATGGGGTGCTGTTGTAGATGGGCGTTTCCAACCCTCGGGATGACCGTGCTGAGCGGAACCTCGGCGTAGCCTCGGTTCCGCTCAGCACGGTCATCCCTCGGGTTGGAAACGCTCATCTACAACAGAACCCCATATCAGATTCTTATAGTATTCTTTGAATCCAACTTATTTCTAAATCAAAGATCTGGGCCTTGCGGTTTCAAACAAGAAGATTTTTAAAGGTTTTCAATATATAAGTCTATGTAAAACCAAAGGGCCCATGGGCGGGGCCAAATTTGGCCCAAGGGCTATAATTTTAACAATCATGCTAGGGGTCCGCCAGATAAAGCTTCAAACCAACATCAAAGACCCGGGCCTTTTGGTTTCAGACAAGAAGAGTTCTAAAGGTTTTCCCTATATAAGTGGATGTAAAACAAGCGTGCCCCGGGACAAGGCCTTTTTGGCCCCAGGGGTCTAATTTGTACAATCTTGGTAGAGGTCTACTAGATGAAGCTTCATACCAAATTTCAAAGACCTGGGCCTTCTGGTTTCAGACAAGAATATTTTAAAGGTTTTTCCCAATAAAAATGTAAGTAAAACAGGTGGGCCCCAAGGGCGGGGCCATTTTTAGCCCAAGTGCTATAGTTTGAATAATCTTGTAGAGGTCCACTAGATGATGCTACATACCAAATGTCACAGACCTGGGCATTCTGGCGTTCGACAAGAAGATTTTTAAAGCTTTTCCCTATATAAGTCGATGTAAAAGTGGTGGGCCTCTGGGCAGGGCCATTTTTGGCCCCAGGGCTATAATTTGAACAATCTTGGTAGAAGTCCACTAGATGAAGCTTCATACCAAATATCAAAGACCTGGGCCTTGCGGGTTTCAGAGAAGAAGATTTTTTAAGTTTTCAGTAAAAGTTTTTTTTTATCCTGTGACCTAGATGTCTAACGGACCGAAATCCTTTGAACAACTTTGAAAGGGGACCACCTAGGGATCATTCCTGTGAAGTTTAGTCAGGTTTAGACGTCGTTTGAAGAAATTGTTTACGGATGGACGCACGATGGACGACCGACAAAAAGTGATCACAAGAGCTCACCTTGTCGATTTCTACCTGACAGGTGAGCTGAAAAAAAAAAAAAAAAAAAAAAAAAAAAAGACAGAACAAATATCACGTTAGCAAGCCCATGTAATAATTAACTTTCTCATGGTCGGGAAGGGACATGATGTTTTTAGTATGTTGTGCGAACAAGTTATTAAATTGTGCGAACAAGATATTATCTTGTGCACACAACATATCAAAACAAGAGGCTCAATGAGCCTAAACCGCTCACCTGAGGAACTTAAGTTTTAACAATTCACAGACTTGACTACTAAATCTGCTAATAGAATCCAGCCCATTGACCCTTACAGGATATAAGTCATCATTATTGCATTGCATTCCAAGTTTGAGACTTCTAGCTTCTATAGTTCCTGAGAAATCTTTGACGAAAATTTAACATTGGTCAAAATGGAGAGAAAGAAGAATGAAAGAACAGATGAACAAATAAGCTGAGAAAGCCCAATGTCTCTTACACAAAATAAGTCATCATTATTCTATTGAATACCAAATTTGATGCTTCTAGCTTTTATAGTTCCTGAGAAATCTTTGATTAAAAATTTAACATTGGTCTATTATCTCTATATGGAGAGAAAGAAGAATGAAGGAACAAATGAACCAGACTAGCTCCAAAACCTAATGCAGCCTTTCCCCTTGCCCAATGGTGCTACACATAAAATTTAAACAAGATTGGTCGACTGCCTTCTGAGATATGCTTCATTGAAAGTGTGGACGACGGATGGACGGACGACAGACGACGGACTCCGGAGCCTTGGTATACTATCAGCTCACTGGAGCCTTTGGCTCAGGTGAGCTAAAATTTCAAGTCGCTATTTCTGTCACAACATTTTCCCTACGTTAAGTCTATGGGCAAATTGTTTTGTCTCTCAAGGTCACGTAACTCCGATTCGGCCCAAAATCGAACTTAACCGAGATTTTATGCCTGTCCTCGTTACCTGCAAGTTTGAAGCTGATATGAATAAAAATAAAGTTGCTATCGTGGTCACAACGTATTTTTTATGCTCAAGGGCAGGTAACTCCAAGGCAAATATTCCGATTCGGCCCAAAATCGAACTTAACCGAGATTTTAAGTCTGTCCTCGTTACCTGCAAGTTTGAAGCTGATCTGAAAAAAATTCAAGTCGCTATCGTAGTCGCAACATTTTCCCTAATTAAGTCTATGGGCAAATTTTTTGTCGCTCAAGGTCACGTAACTCCGAGGTCAATATTCCGATTCGGCCCAAAATTGAACTTAACCGAGATTTTATGCCTGTCCTCGTTACCTGCAAGTTTGAAGCTGATACGAATAAAAATAAAGTTGCTATCGTGGTCACAACGTATTTTTTTATGCTCAAGGGCAGGTAACTCCAAGGCAAATAATCCGATTCGGCCCAAAATCGAACTTCTGCATGAAAACCTTATGCAGTCTTTCCACTTGCCCAATAATGTTACACATGAAATTGGATCAAAGTCGGCCAAGTAGTCTTCAAGATATACATTTTTGAAATTCACATTAACCCTTATGCAAAAATGCACAAGGGCAGGTAACTCCTAAGTGTATGATCCGATTCTTCCAATTATCGAACTTGACCGAGATTTTATGGCTGTGCTGGTTATCTGTAAGAATGAAGCCAATCCGAACAAAATTGAAGCAGCTACAGTGATGACAACATTTTCCCCATGTTAAGTCGATAGGCATTTTTTCGGGCGCTCAAGGGGACGTAACTCTTGAGTGAATTATCTGATTCGGCCCAAAATCGAACTTGACCGAGATTTTATGCCTGTACTGGTTATCTGCAAGAATGAAGTCGATCAGAAAAAATTGACGGAGCTAGAGTGATGACAAGCTTTTTCCTATGTGAAGTCTATGGGAGCTAGATGTTGCCATGGCAACCAGAGTTCCACTCAGATCTGCCTGAAAACCTAATGAAGCCTTTCCACTTGCCCAATAATGCGACACATGAAATTTGATCAAAGTTGGCCAAGTAGTCTTTAAGATATACATTTTTGAAATTCCCATTAACCCTTATGCAAAAACACACAAGGGCAGGTAACTCCTAAGTGAATGATCCGATTCTGCCAGTTATCGAACTTGACCGAGATTTCATGGCTGTGCTGGTTATCTGCAAGAATAAAGCCAATCTGAAAATAATTGAAGCGGCTACGGTGATGACAACATTCTCCCCATGTTAAGTCAATAGGCAATTTTTTCAACGCTCAAGGGCACGTAACTCCTGAGTGAATAATCCGATTCAGCCCAAATTCGAACTTGATCGAGATTTCATGCCTGTCCTCGTTATCTGCAAGAATGAAGTCGATCAGAAAAAATTGACGGAGCTAGAGTGATGACAAGCTTTTTCCTATGTTAAGCCTATGGGAGCTCTTTGTTGCTGTGGCAACCAGAGTTCTCATCCGATCTGCACAAAAACATAATACAGCCTTTCCCCCTACCTGATGATGGTTCATATGAAATTTGATCAAGGCCGGCCCACTGGTTCCAGAGATATACTTCGTTGAAAGTGTGGACGACGGACGACGGACGACGGACGCCGGCTCGTGGTATACTAATACCTCACATGAGCCTTCGGCTCAGGTGAGCTAAAAAATCATGTCCCGTTACCGGGTTCCGTACCCAAGATCAGGTGCTTTTTTCATCCGAAGAGTACTGACATTTCAAGTTTTTTATTGCTACTTGAAAACATACGTTGTGGGTACTCCATTACGAAAAAAAAGCCTATACAAATACATTTCAAATTTTATTACCAAAACACGAATATGTTCAGAAGAAATATTGATGAAAAATTTGGTATTTTTCTTATTTCTGTTCAAAATATAGATTGTGGGTACACGTAAGAACCACCTCGATGAGGCGGCCCTAACTAACATCCACAATCTATATTTTACGCGTAAGTTTACCCCTGTAAACCCCAGTTTTACTGTATAAAAATGGGTTTCAAGGAGATCAGAATTATATAGGTGTGTTTTCGTGATGTATTAGCCGAGGTGCTTCTAAGAGTACCCACAGCGTTCTTTTCATGCAGATATGACCTTGTCCATTAGGTCATGTTTATTGGCGTTAAGTAAGATTTTGGACCTTTATACATCATCATACCAGAAATGAAAAAATCCATCGCATGGTCTCTTAAAAAAACTTAAACGTAAATGTGGACGCCGAAGCCGACGCCGACTCCAACACGAATAGAACACCAAAGCGAGTGGAAGTGCAACTTCGTCATTTAACCCATTTAGTACCGGAAACCCCAAAACGGGTACCCTGGCAAAC
This sequence comes from Lucinisca nassula, assembly GCA_963580285.1. Taxonomy (NCBI): domain Eukaryota; kingdom Metazoa; phylum Mollusca; class Bivalvia; order Lucinida; family Lucinidae; genus Lucinisca; species Lucinisca nassula. The sequence continues at coordinate 11,549,105 of OY757018.1, forward strand.
AGTGCAGGCCCAGATCAGACGCCGCAGAACGCGGCGTCTGATCAGGGCCTCCACTGTTTGCAAAGAGTTCAGCCATTTTACAAATAAATTTTGATGAAAATACAACCTGACACCCCTAAATTTTGAGATGGACCCCTACTATATATAAGGAGGAAGATTCCATTTGGTACCAAAAAGGGTTAAGTACATGCAAGGATGGAAGATAATCCTAATCATGCTAATTGGTATGCGTCGGAGATCCAGCAATGTGCAGCTGCATGAAACGTTTATATGCTGGCCGGAAATTACCCCTGGGTTTTAGTACCCGAAAAATCCAGGTATGGACATTTTAGTCTCTCCAGAACAACAGCTCTGTTTATTTTCATTTGTCAAAATGAACTTCAATAATTCTCAGGTTCACACTGATAAGCCTCACCAATTGCCTAAGCATATGGCAACAAAAATCAGCTATGCATACAGTGCAGGCCCAGATCAGACGCCACAGGACGCGGCGTCTGATCAGGGCCTGCACTGATTGCCAATTGCCCGTTTTGGGGTTTCTGGTACAAAATGAACAGATGTGTATACCTTTACTAGGATAAACATTTCAGTCTGGTACTGCACTGTCTAATTTTAAACCTCTAGCATGCTTGGCTGTAAAATTCTCTGAATAAATCAGAATTAATTACAACTTTATGCCATTATTTCTATACCAACAAGGCAACAGCTGTTGTATATTTGATAAATTGGTCTGCTCAGTCTGAGCAACTATTTGGGAGTTATACGCAGGAGTAAAATAGAAACTATACACTTTTAAACTGTCTCGCCTGACAAAACAAGTGGATAATCATTAAGAAAACACGCCTATACAAATACATTGTATTTTTTTCGCCGAAAAATCTAAACTTTTGGAATGAAAAATTGTGATATTTTCCTTATTTCTGCCCAAAATATAGATTGTGGGTACTCACGATCTATATTTTAGAGCAGAAATAAGAAAAATAAGGTTTACCCCTATAAACCCCAGTTTTACTATATAAATGTGGGGTTCAAGAGGGTCAAAATTATATAGGCGTGTTTTCGTGATGGTAAATTCAGCTTTAGCTTCCAAACCCCTTAATCCTTACAGATAGCTATCTAGCCAGTGTAGACCCCAATTTAATGCATTTTCTGGATCGACACTGTTTGTCACATCCGCAACTATTATTGACATTAATGCCTTTGGCGCAAAGGATTAAGCCATTTACTGTGCACTGACCTTCCCGAATCTCTTGTTGGAAATAGCAGGTTTTTAATGGAAAACAATTTTTAAACAAGTATAACTTTTTTATTTTTCAATTTGACAAACATGTTCCGTTTTAATCTAATTGTCCGTTTAAATTCCTCCAAAAAGATACTTTTATTTAATTAGTTGTCGTCATTTTTATTTTCAAATTAACAACCCTTAATCCGTACATGAAGCATACAAAACTGTGGAAAAACAACCACAGTACCCTACTTTAACAGCTAAAATCTGCACTTTCTGTAATATTGCAAAAAAGGGGTCTGTATCAGACGCAATGTGCATTCTGACAGCAATTACACACGCGTGTAATCCAAAAGCGTGTTATTTTCAATCGACTGTGAAATGAACACATCTTCGCCTGGGCATCTTTTTGGAATGTTAATCAATCTAAGAATGCGGTGTCTGATCTGCGTTTAATATTAATTTTTATTTATTTATTTATTTATTCATTCATTAATGACCTGATTATTTAAATACTATTTTGAATTCAGTCTGCTAAATCAGATAATAACTGTAAAGATGCCATTAATGCCTTTGTCAATTGTTTTGTATTCATTATTATTAATTGACTATCCTATATTACACAAGGTCAACCAATATTCGAAAATCATAAATCATGTTTTTAGTTGCATCAATTAATAAAATTGTCATTAATCAAGTAATTTCGTATTGGCCCAGTTACAGGTCCTCGGTCAGCTGTATTGGCCTCGGCCTTCGGCCTCGTGCCAATACAGCAGACCTCAGACCTGTAACTGGGCCAATACGAAATTATTTGATTAATAACATTATATTATTATCTTGATTGGGTTAACAAGCCATGTAATGATCAACCCTTATACCCTGCTTTATACAGAGAAAACTGGGGTTTACTGTGGTATTCATTTTTTATTTCTTCTCCAAGACATAGGTTGTGGGCACTCGTTAGAGCCACCCCAATGAGGCGGTTCTAATGAGAATATAAAACTTGATGGGTTTACATTAACAAATTACTTGTTTTAGAGATATTAAAGGCACTCTGCCGCACGAATGTGTTATCGTAATGTTTTTTTTACTATGATGATTTTGTCATAAGGTTAGCTAGTCCATAAAATGAAGACCCCCTCCCCCATCACCACCATCACAGCCACCACCAACCCCCCCCCCCTCTTTAAATAGGATAAAGTGGGTTAATGGGGGTATTCGTTATTTACTTAATCTTGCTCAAAAACATAGGCTGTGGGTACTCAATAGAACCGCCTCAGTGAGGCGGTTTAACGAACACCCACAATCTATATTTGGTCTAGAAATAAGTAAAATGTCAAACATTTTCATCTGAAAAATGTAATTTCTGGAGAAAAGAGAGACGATACTTTAGCGCACGGGTGTGTTATCAAGATGTCAAGACTTTGACTCATTACGAAAACACGCCTAAAGGCCCCGCCCATCGGGCCTTGAAGAACTAGATGGGCTGCATGATGCTTCCACGCAGAGCTGAAATCCGACCGCACACGAGTAATGGCAACCCGCATAGAGGATCTAAGCCTGCCCAGGTAAAGCGGTGCGTGTCGGACCGTCCATGCTTATAAACCCTTTTGGTTTCATTGGGCAACAGGGCTTGAGATGTCATTTCAACTCAATGTCGGGTAAAAGTCTCACAAAATTGGAAGCAACGTCTACAAAATGACCTATACAGTGTTGACGGGGACGTTAAACCTCAAATCAAACAAAGTAACAAAACACGCCTAAACACAATTACATTGTAAACCTTACCGCCGTAAAAACGAAAATTTTAAGATGAAAAAAATGTGACATTTTTCTTATTTCTGCTAAAATATAGATTGTGGCACTCGTTAGAACGGGCCTCATCGATATTTAAGAGCAGAAATGAGAAAAATAAGGTTTACCCCTGTAAACCCTAGTTTTACTATATAAACAGTGGATTCAAGGGGGTCAAAATTATATAGGCGTGTTTTCGTGATGAGGGTGTGTCATCGTGATGACAAGATTTTGACCTACTCTCATATTCATCATGAAAACACGCCAATACAAATACACTGTAAATTTTACCGCCGTAAAAAATGAAAAAAATAAGATGACAAATTGTGATATTATTCTTATTAGATTGTGAGTACACGTTAGAACCGCCTCATCGAGGCGATTCTAACGAGTACCTACAATCTATATTTTAGAGCAGAAATAAGAAAAATAAGTTTCACCCCTGTAAACCCCAGTTTTACTATATAAAAGTGGGGTTCAAGGGGGTCAAAATCATATAGGCATGTTTGCGTGATGTTACAAGAATAGACGTGTCCGAGTTCAAAGTTTGAAGAGTCGACTTCAGAAACTGAGGGATGAAAGGGCCAAAAACTCACCTGGGCCTTGATCATAAAGGTAGCCACCTCCTGAGACGTCTAAAGCGCCACTGACCACCAGTGTCTTCGACTCCAGATGTATGGAGCCAGCCTTGAAGGTTCCTGACACTGTCAAATCATCATAGGTTATCTCCGTGGCAATACATCCTGCAGTTGGGTCTTCCGGGGCATGACGGTAGGAGACATCCAGTGTCCCTTTAATATCCATGGTTTGACCAGCAATATTGACAGTCCGAGATATGTCTACCGATCCACGACTAGATACCTCAAAATATGTGGCGCTTATATCTTCTGATGGGTTAGCATTAAGAGTGCCACCTATTATCAGTCGTTTTATGTCAAATTTAGTATCTCCTACGCTGACGTAACTCCCATATGTAGTTTGTACTTGTTCAGCAGTGAGGGTTGATAAATTTTTGGTATTAAGTGAATCAAATCTGACATCTCCATTTGCTCCAATATGGATAACTAAATCCTGTTCTGGTCTATTCGTTAGAATGTTTATGTTTTTATAGGCTAGGAAGTTCCCATTTATAGACATATAGTCTATAAGAAAATCGCCGTCGGTTTCAAAATTAAATGACCCTCCTTTTAGAATAGTCAAGCTATCCCAAGAGCCATCGTCTGTTATCCCGTTTTTCATTCTCCCGGCATCTAAAGAGCCTGATATTTGCAACGTATGTATTCCAAGTTTTGACGTTCCCGTCCATTCCTTACTTGAGAGAACATCATTGTCTAATTTGATAGCGCCGTGGGTATCAATAGTAACAGCATGAACCTTTTCAAAATTGGTACCACTCAAAGTCAAAGGTGTAGCGCTTATTATGGAACCATTCACGTAGATTTCATGTATCTTGAAATCAGCACATGGGGTAAATGTAAAATAACCATTGTCGTCGACATTTACATCGTCTGATCCTTCGCCAATATCGAGATTTTTTGCTGACAGTACACCATCGATTATGAGATGATCCACCCGAAGAATGTTGCAAGTTGCGTTAGTTTCGATACCATCCGAGTCATACCCTGGTAGGTTGTTGTTGTCCAGATAAACTTTACCTTTTGGGGAGTGAATGACAAAATAGCCAATAATATTGTTGGTGCCATTTTTAGACTGGAAGTCTGCGAGGTTTTTAACAGTCATCGTACCTGCTACAGCTACACCGTTCATGAAGATTGGTCCATGTGCAGTTAAAGTAAACGTTCCACTATTTCCAACGGAGAAATCTTCAATTCCTTCTCCAAAGTTCACAATTCCTGGAGAAAACGGCCCGTTTATGACAACTCTCTGACATTCCATTGTAATTTTTGTTGATTCTGTAACAGGCCAAGTTAACTTTCCATAATCTATTAGGAGTTGAACACAGGGTCGTTTAAATGACACAGCATAACCGAGCGTGACATCTCCACGAATTTCTATGTTTTCACCTAAATGTTCATCATCATCCACTGGATCGAATTTCACTTTTCCTGGAGTACCAACCAGAAAGTCAGTAATACCGAATAGATTAGTGGGCCCTGCTGTGAATTCTCCATGGATTTCAAGTTTTTCAAGAGTCAGGTTAAATACGGCATCTTCACTACTGGTCACACTTACTAAAGCTTCTTCTTCAATAGTAAGTTCCGAGATAGTGATATCCTGAGCGGCGAAGTATACGGTTGCTGGTTTGTTAACCCGCACCACAGCGTTAGGAGTAGAATCCAATCTTCCGCTTACGTACAGATATTCGCCTATTGTGATGGTAGCGGTAGTCAGATTCAGCACAGCGTCCTTGTAGACATAACAGTGGGTTGTCATGTCGTTGCCTAAAGTGAGCACAACGTCTGGACCTATGTGTACCATGGATCGTCCGTCTCCTATGATATTACTTACCATTATATCGGCGTAAAATACAAGATGGGCGCCGGCATTTACCAGAATTTCATCAAGGGCGTTTGTTGAATCCAATAGCCACGCAGCAGCACCTATTTGTAAAATGAAACATTGGTTTTACCAACTAGATCTACAGTCGAACTGCAATAACTCAAATACCTTCCGGACTATGAAAATGTGTTCGAGATAGGGGTAGTCCGAACTACTGAGGGTTGCTCATACCGCCAGGCCATGTGACGTAATGAGGCAATGTGACCTCATGGTATACAGCCGAACTTCAATGGCTCGAACACCTTTGGGACCTCGAAAATCTGTTCGAGACAGGGGTAGTTCGAGCCACTGAGGTTACTGCCAGGAGGCATAACAAGATACTTTTAGACATCTTTTTGATGTTCTATAATGAAAATGTATGCTGTGTGTACTCATTAGAATCGCCTCATTGAGGCGATTCTAATAATTACACACAGCATACATTTGCAGGATAAAAGACTAAAATCTCCTTAATTATCCCCCACTATTTCTAATGTAGAGGATTTCGCTAGGGGCTCAAGAATGGGTTCGACACATCCATGGTAAACGAGCCATCGGTGTTCGAGCCATCGAAGTTCCACTGCATTTAGATTTTTTTTATAAAATAAAGCTAAGCTGTGAGTACTCATTAGAATCGCCTCATCGAGGCGATTCTAATGAGTTCACACAACATGCTTTTTAAAGAAAAAGCAAACGAACGTCCTTAGACTAATTTAAAAACATGGATATAAGGTAGAAGCCTCCGCGGTGTAGTGGATAAGCTGCTCGCCTCGAAAACCAGATGTCGTAGGATCGATTCCGGGCCTCTCCAGACTCTCGGATGAGTCTGTAAACCGAGGCCCCGTCTCTATATGACCTTAGTTGTTGGTTGGACGTAAAACTCAAACACAGATGGACAATATGAGCTATGGGAAGAGAACTCAAGGGAATTGAACACTATTTCGAATTAGACATGGCAAGGAGCTTACATGCCCCCGCCCATCAGGGCTTTGAGAAATAGATTGGGCTTACTATGGATTGAGATGTCATTTCTTCTCAATGTCTGGTAAAAGTCCCACAAAATTTGAAGCAACGTCTCCAAAATGACCTAAATAGTGTTGACGGAGACGTATAATCTCAATTCCAACAAACAATTAAACAAAACCTCATAGCTCTGTGTGATGAACTCTTGGCCATGGTTTGTTTGAGGACAAATGTCCCCGCCAACACTATATAGGGCATTTTGGAGACGTTGCTTCGAATTTTGTGAAACTTTTATCCGTCAATGAGATGAAATGACATCGCAAGTCCTACCTCCCAATGAAACCGATAGGATTTATGTGCATGGACGGCTGTCTATGCTTACAGCAAAAATAAGAAAAAAAAAATAGAACACATTTTACCCGATGTCAAATGGTATTCTATTTATCAGTACATGTATAACATGTCCAATTCACGATAGATTAGCTGGTGTCCTCAGTGCGTTCCACGATTCCGGCGTTATTGCGATCGCAGGATCGATCCCGGGCTTCTCCAGACTTTCGGATGAGTCTTTATACCGAGGTCCCGTCTCCTTATGACCTTAGCTGTTGGTGGGACGTAAAACTCAAACACTCACTCACTCACTCCGGCGTATTGCACGCCGGCATCTTGGAACGCACTGAGGACAATAGATAATCTATCGTAAATTGCGAATAATCGGTCCATATATTTTGCATCATCTGACCGTAATTTTCCTATGATATTTTTTATGTATTTTTTTTTCATTTTTTCCCAGAAATGATAACATTTTTACCAATGTTTTCGGGGAGCCGGTTCATTCATAAAATTGCAGTGTCACATTGACCTGATAAAGCTCACTTGTCCTGAGATAGCATATCTTTATCAGGTCAAGGTGTTGCAATGCAATTAATGTAGGGAGTAACTGATAAATGCCTATATCGAATCCATACTCGTGAAAGCCTTAGTCTTTACCACGCTCTGGGCTAAACAGCAGACGACAAATTGTTGCTTTTTTCACAAATCAAGATTTAGATATCTCATGCAAATTTGCAATTTTCAATTTGCATGAGATGTCAAATCCTGTTTTCTTGAAGGAAAAAAAAAAAGAAAAAGAAAAATATTTCAAAATGACATCTGCTAAAATACCCAGCATGCTGAGCGTGATCCTATGGTACATTCTATTGCCAGGACAAATTACACGTACCTTGGGTTAGGACGTCCAGTTCTTTGGTCGTGCTGTCTTTCTTATAAACGTAAGGGTTTTTGGCGAAGTTATCAATGATGAGCTTTCCTATACCTGGTGAGTCGCCTTGTTTATAGAATATGGTGCCCGGGCCACCTGGACCACCTGAAGGAGAAATAGAGAATACCAGTTGAGTGTCTTTTGATATCAAGTTTATCAGGCAAGGCTTCGAGAACGCTTGTAGAATCGAGGCTTGCCGAGCGATTCTACATGCGTTCTCGAAGCCGAGCCTGATAAACTTGATATCAAATGACACGAATCTGGTATTCTATTTATCAGTTAATACCATTGTACACGCTTACATTTTTGCCAATTTTCCCAGCTGTCCAGTTCTTAGAAATGCAATGTCACGTTGACCTTATAAAGCTCTCTGGTCCTGAGATAGCATATGTTTATCAGGTCAATGTGCTATAATGCAATTATAGAGGGTATATGATTAAAGTCAAAGCACTGTTAGTACCGCTAAGTCGACTGTCGAATAGTATTTCGTTTAACTATTAAGGAGAATGGGAAAATCTTCAGGGGAGGCAACTCCTTCAAAGTAATTTTGTCTCCCAAGTCAATAGGGGTGTACTCTTAAAGGAAAGAATTTGCTCATGAGGAGCAAATTCTTTCCTTTAAGAGAAGACCCCTTTTTCAGTGGGACAGGGCTTATAGAAAAGCGAACAGGCAGTTCCGAAAGTTGTCTCCCTTTGAAAAATGGCGGAAAAATCTGCCAGGCGTTCCAATTTCCCTTACTGCTAGTAATTTAACCCTTATCCTGCTGTTCACGAAAACACCTATCTTTGCAAACAGTGTAGATCCAGATGAGATGGCTTCTATATTTTCTTACATTAATATATTTACATTTACAGTGTCACAAAGCCTAATGTAAACGTATAGAAAGCAATGTAGTTCATAATACTTCCATGAAGGCATCGAGTCACATGATTTTTACATGTACCCCCCTTCGGGGTTCATTTACTTTGCACGTGACCCCCTGCGTTCATACTTTCATGAACAGCAGAAAAATAAAATTCATTTCTTAAATAGACGTTTACCATTCAAAAACCAGGGAAACAACATATATTGTGTATATTTGTTTGAAAAACTTGGATATCATATTGAAGGGCAAAGACTGAACTTCAATTTAAACACTTATAATTTCAAAGAAACTAGGTCAAGGTCATATTGCATTATATACCAGCAGACAAATGACGTAATTGTGATGTCACATCAACGTCGGTACAAAGGCTCCTGGGAGCTTATAGCGAAATAGGCAGTGGTCCGTCGTGGTCGAGAATTTGTAGGTGTATGTTTTGTATTAGCCTGTACAAATTTAACAGCACATATGGGTTTGAACAAATGTGATAGAAATTCTGTACCAGAGCTCTGCCCGTGGGTCTAATTTTTGTGTGAAAGCTTATACATGTTGTTCGCCGCTTTTTTCTTCTTGTGAAAGTTTATATTTGTTGTTACATAAATATAAAGGTCATTGTGGGTAATAAATGGCTGTACTTCCTCGATAATGTCTACGCCCATGGGCGTAGACGATAGGAAGTGAAATTAAAAGCAGATCGAATCAAGAGCGCTAAGGCATGTGATTCATTTGCTACACCTGATAGATAAACTGTTTCTTCGCCCAATGTGCACATGGGCCCATTATTGTTCAAATCCTCATGGGCTTAATGGAATGGGCCGGCGGTTTTCAGGGCCATATTCTGTGAAACAAGGCCTTTACTTTCATTGACTTTTAAAGAAAACAACAAATCGTTGCATTTTATCTTTAATGGCCGATCAGTTTACTTGTTTGTTTGATTGAGTTAGGTTTAACGTCACCGTCAACACTGTACAGGTCATTTTGGAAACGTTGCTTCCAATTTTGTGGGACTTTTACCTGAAATTGAGATGAAATGACTTCCCAAGCCCTGCCGCCCAATGAAACCAATAGCGTTGATAAGCATGGACGATCCGACTCGCACCGCTTTGCCTGGACAGGCTTAGATCATCTAAGCGATTTACCAGTACTCGTGTACGGGTCGGTTTCAGCTCTGCGTGGAAACATCATGCAGCCCATCTATTTCTTCAAGCCCCAATGGGCGGGGACCATCAGTTTACTGTTCTAGCATATTTTGACAAGATGGTATTTTGGGTCGATTGTCAATCGACCCAAAGCTACTAAATATAGAAGTTCTTCCGTGCTAAAGTCCACGTGACCAACACCGATTTGTAGGAAATCCAGGTAACTTATAAATAGAATACAGCAGTTTTAGGGAGGTCAGCGTGTTGCGTAAGAGGGATGTGCATAGAATTTGGGCTGGAATCATGGGCTGGGCTTGGCAAACGGTGTAGGACCAGATAAAAAGCCCCAGAACGAGGCATATGATCAGGGTCTACACTGTTTGCTTTAAAAGGGGAATTAAGGGTAAAAAAGTATAAATTATAGTCAATGACTTTTTTCTCAGCCTACATTCAGAGACAATCGACCCGTAAAGTACTCTCAGTGCTTTGATTGTACAAACCGTGAGCAAAGCGAAGCAAATTTCTGTCTGAAACGGATGTGAGAAAACGACCTACATACTGTGGATCTAACGATTTTAGACAGAGAACTAGAGCTGTCAGTGAAACTGACTAGGGACCCGGCAGCGCTATCAGAGGAGTAGGAAAATTTGTGGACGGACAGACGGACAGACAGACAGACAGACGGACGGACAGAGTGATTACTATAGGGCACCCACACTTTCAGTGCGGGGCCCTAAATATGAGGCGCCGTTTTACTATTTAATCCGCATTTATAGATATCCATAAATCGAATTATGGATATCCATAATTCGATTTATTGATATCCATAAATCAGCCGAATAATGGATATCCATAAATCAGCCGAATAATGGATATCCATAATTCGAATTATGGATATCCATAAATCGAATTATGGATATCCATAATTCGATTAATGTTTATCATTAATTCAGATCGATTTATGGATATCCATAATTCGAATAATGGATATCTATAAATACGGATTAAATAGTAAAACGGCGCCCCATACGATCAGAATGCGGTTCAGGCGAGCCTGTGCATATGCGCAATCTCGCCAGAGCCTTAGCTGCTCGCAGAGGAGACCTTGAGTTTGTCGTGTCTCACCTAATTATTTTATTGCGCATGCGCATTTGAAGATAATTAACCCATTTATACCTAGAGGCCCATTTTTTGGGACGTTGGCAAACAGTGTAGGCCCAGATCAGACGCCGCAGAACGCGGCGTCTGATCTGGGTCTACACTATTTGCTTAAAGTACATACATTTTTGTAAATCTTAAAACACATAAAACAAACCTGACACCCCTATAATTGGAATTGAACCACTCCTAAATGATTAAATTGAAAATTCCATTGTCATATGTTGATTCTAGTGGATCCAAACTCATTTGTTTTTCAATGGCTTTCTGTAGCCTCACTACATGTAAGTTAGAATCTTTTCTCTATTCTAGCGAAGCATCGGTTTCACAGGTTTTTGATATGCTTTGACAGCCTAGTCAACAATCTTGAGCTATTGCCCATCCAGTCAACGTTCCTATCTGTAGCATTTAACATTTAACAGAAGAATTATTTTATGTTTTCCTTAGTCCTGTTCCAAACATAGATTGTGGGTGCTCGTTAGAACTGCATCAACGAGGCGGTGTTCTAACAAGTACCAGCTGGTACTCGACGGGAGAGTCGGAAGAAGAACTGAGTGAGTGTTTTAAGTTTTACGTACCACCAACAGCTAAGGTCATACGGAGACGGGACTTCGGTTTAAAGACTCATCCGAAGGTCTTGAGAAGCCCGGGATCGATCCTGCGACCACTGGTTTACAAGGCGAGTAGCATAACCACTACGCCACGGAGGCTTCTAACGGGAGAAGAACTAAATAAGCTTTTAGCCTCTATTCTAATCCTTTCTTTGTCATGACTTTATTTGCAATGTTTAGGTGTTTGAGATAAAATGAAATATGTTTAAACTAACGAGTACCCACAATCGATGTTTTTTAAACACAGATTATTACTGTTTGAAACGCCTCATCGAGTCGAGGCTGTTCTTACGAGTACCCACAATTTGAGCAAAAATAAATGAAAATAATGTACTCACTGGAAACCCGGGTTTTCTCTATGTAAAGTAGAAGTAAAACAAAGATCAGGAATTGATACAATTAACTTACTCCACCCATAAAAGACACCAAAGGGAAAGAAATACAAACATTAAGCGACCAGACCATAATGGAAACCTAAACAAAGGAAGGCCATAAGGACAGTTACTTTCCCACAAAATGGCCATATGGCAATCCAAAATTAAAAGACACAAGTGATACACACAGTCGCCACAGAAGAGCCGCCTTGGAACGGTCAGTGGAAGATTTCCACTGGGGGGCTTAAATCGATTTTACGTGGCCACAATCCTCGCCCTTACTTCCGTCGCGATTTAGACAAATAATTTGTTTAGTCCGCATGAAGGCCTCCTAACTCATCAGTGCAACATCTCCGTGAACACAAAAATCAAAGAACCACAGAGGTGAGACAACGGTGAAGACTCGACAGCAAGAAACCACTGAAATGCTGGAGCAAAAGAAAACCAACAGTTAGACTCCGATGAGCCCGACCAGAGACAGAGCATCAGGCACCAACCAACATTATCTCTCTAATTCTCAATAAGCCTTTACGTTGGAGCCGTCACAGAATCTGAGGCCTGACCCACCGGCGTGCAATTAAAGAGGGAAGCAAAGTTGCCAACCGTGATTGGGTTAACTACCATGCATGCAGTCTGTCGTATAATATCCATGTTATACCCAATCTTTTTATATCGAAGAATGATTTTACGAAATGGGGTGCTGAAGTCTTTGCGGTTATATATTTTTCTGAATTTATATACTAAGTCACCATAAAATTCGGGTTCCGATAGACCTTGTTGCAGAAGAGATTTAAGTCCAATATTGAATTTTGAAATTAAATCAGAATGGCGTCTATAAAATTTTGAAAATGCTTTGCGTAGTTTATGGTACCGATAACCCTGATTAAGGAGTTTAGCCGTCAGGTTTACATGAATATTCATTTTACATACGTCGTATCGTGATGACGTGCAATGAACACATTACTCTTCATTTAAGGAGAATGGAAACACCTTCAGGGGAGGCAACTCCTGCAAAAGTATTTTTGTCTCCCATGTCAATAGAGGTCAAATCTTAAAGGAAAGAATTTGCTCCCGAGGAGCAAATTCTTTTTTTAAGAGTTGCACCCTTTTACAGTCGGACAGGGTTTATAGAAAAGTGAACATGTCATGGAAGTTATCTCCCTTTTAAAAATGGTGGAAAGTTCTACCAGGTGTTCCTATTACCCTTAAGAAATGAATGTTATTTTTTCTGCTGTTCATGAAAGTATGAACGTAGTGGGCTCATATAAACTTTGTTAGCGACCCGCTGTCGTTCTGTCATACTTTCATGAACAGCAGAAAATTGAGTTTATTTCTAATATTTACATTCATCACCAGGCGAGACAATGCATAAAGGGGGAACTTTTAAAGCTGAAAAAAACATTTACACGCTGTTTTTCTGAAAAGAGCGGAACAGCGTTGACGTTGCCAACGTACAGAACCATGGTTTAGATTGACGTCACTTGACGTCACAGAAAATCATATGACTCGATGCGTTCTTGGTATTATGGACTACATTGTTTTCTGTAGGTTAACATTAGGCTTTACACTGGAAATAGAGGATCTTACACGAGTGGTCATTTTGTTTGAAAACTATGAAACGAGCCTTTGGCGAGTTTCATAAATTTCATATGTATCACGAGTGTAATATTCTGTTTATCATATGACCACTTTAAACTCGTATGATTTTTTCGCCTTTAAATTTAACAAATTTACCGCGTCAAAAAAAAAAAAAAAAAAAAAAAAAAAAAAAACGATGGCTGACATGTACGGAACCCGGGAAGGGACATGATTTTTTTTATTTTATAAGTTGTGCGCACAAGATAATATCTTGTGCGGACAAGATATTATCTTGTGCGGACAACATATTATCTTGTGCGGACAAGATATTATCTTGTGCGGACAAGATAATATCTTGTCCGCACAACATAATATCTTGTCTGCACAAGATATTATCTTGTGCGGACAACATATTATCTTGTGCAGACAAGATATTATCTTGTCCGCACAAGATATTAAGTTGTGCGAACAAGATATTATCTTGTCCGCACAAGATAATATCTTGTCTGCACAACATAGATCTTGTGCGCACAAGATATTATCTTGTCCGCACAAGATATTATCTTGTCCGCACAAGATATTATCTTGTCCGCACAAGATAATATCTTGTCCACACAAGATAATATCTTGTCCGCACAACTTCCCAAGATCTATGTTGTGCAAACAAGATAATATGTTGTGCGAACAAGATAATATCTTGTTCGCACAAGATATTATGTTGTCCGAACAAGATCATATCTTGTCCGCACAAGATAATATGTTGTCCGAACAAGATAATATCTTGTCCGCTCAAGATATTATCTTGTTCGCACAACATAATAAAAATAAGAAATCATGTCCCTTCCCGGGTTCCGTAGACATGGACGTCCGTTACTTACATGTAATTCGCCAAAGTGTTATTACACGTGTGGTCATACGATTTTTATTACACGACGTTCTCCACTGCTTATCAACGACGTCATATGATAAATGTAAATATTACGAGACACAGTTCATCGGCCCCCGCCCATCGGGGCTTGAAGAAATAGATGGACTGCGTGATGCTTCCACGCAGAGCTGATCCGACCGCACACGAGTACTGGTTAACTGCTTAGAGTATCTAAGTCTGCCCAGGCAAAGCGGTCCAAGTATGACCGTCCATGCTTTATAAACCCTGTTGGTTTCATAGGGCGACAGGGCTTGAGATGTCATTTCACTTCAATGTCGGGTAAAAGTCCCACAAAATTGGAAGCAACGTCTCCAAAATGAACTTTACGGTGTTGACGGGGACGTTAAACATCAAATGGGCCCCGTCAAGCAATTTTGGTACTTATTGCCTATGCGAGCAGCGAAGGTTCAGGCGAGCCTGCGCATCCGCGCAGTCTCGCCAGAACCTTCGCTGCTCGCTCATACCAGAAATGAATCAAGAGGAACCTTCAGACAGAAAGCCATATCCCTGGCCCCTCTGAATGGCTGGGCATGCGCAGTTACAATTTGTCATGACGGAATGCTCGAAGACACAAATTCGCTTGGCGGGGCTCAAATCAAATAAAATCAAACAAAGACACAGTTCATTCTTCCATATATGCAAAACATAAAGAATCTTACACGAGTGGTAATTTCATATGATATTTATGAAACGAGCCTTCGGCGAGTTTCATAAATATCATATGTAATGACCACGAGTGTAAGATTCTCTTTATCATATGACTACTTTTAATTGGATTTTGTCGCCTTTTAATTTGACAATTTTTCTGCGAAAAATGCATTGTTGACATGGACGTCGTCATGACGTTACGTAATCCCGCCAAGGTGTTAATACACGTGTGGTCATACGATATTTATTACACGACGTTATCCACTGCTTTTCAACGACGTCATTTAAGAAATGAAATTTATTTTTCTGCAGTTCATGGAAGTATGAACGCAGTGGGTCGCGTGCAAAGTAAATGAACCCCGAAGGAGGGGTTCATGTAAACTTTGCTAGCGACCCACTGTCGTTCATACTTTCATGAGAAGCAGAAAAATTAAGTTTATTTTTTATATTTACATTATTTGTCCCACATCACTGGGCGAAAAAATGCTTGAAGGGCGAACTTTTAAAGCTGAAAAACATTTGCACGCTGGTTTTCTACTAAGAGCGGAGCAGCGTTGACGTCATCAACGCCCGTAGAGAACAATGGTTTAAAATGACGTCACTTAACGTCACTGAAAATCATGTGATTTGATGCGTTCATTGAAATATGAACGCAATGGTTTTCTATAGGTTTACACTAGACTTTACACTGGAAATGTAAATATATGATAAATAGAGGATCTTACACGAGTGTTCATTTCATATGATATTTATGAAACGAGCCTTTGGCGAGTTTCATAAATATCAAAAGGCGAGTTTCATAAATATCATATGAAAAGACCACGAGTGTAAGATTCTCTTTATCATATGACTACATGTACTTTAAATTGGATTTTATCGCCTATTAATTTGACAATTTTTCTACGAAAAATGCATGGTTGACATGGACGTCGTCATGACGTTACTTAATCCCGCCAAAGTGTTATTACACGTGTGGGCATACGATTTTTATTACACGACGTTATCCACTGCTTATCAACGACGACATATGATAAAGTTATTTTTCTGATAAAAAAAAAATGTGAGATATTTGTCTTATTTCTGCTCCAAACATAAATTGTGGGGTGCTCAGTGTTTTTCTTTGTGTGTGTTTGTGTGTGTTTATAGTGCACTTTCCTTTTCTACAAATTTTAAACGGTTAAGTTTAATTGGAGTAAATGAACGAAAAACGCGCCCTTGAATACTTCAATTTTCCAAACCTATTCACTACATTAAGCCTTTTTGTACCAAATGGAATCTTCCTCCTTATATACAGCAGGAGTCCATTTCAAAATTTTGGGGTGTCAAGTTGTGTTTTCTTCAAAATTTATTTTGAAAATGGCTTAACTTTTCGCAAACAGTGTAGGCCCTGATCAGACGCCGCGTTCTGCGGCGTCTGATCTGCGCCAGCACTGTTTGCCAAGGTACCCGTTTTGGGGTCTCTGGTACAGAATGGGTTATGATGAGTATCTCTGAATCAACATGTTTGGGCATTTAGTGATGAGTTAAACTTGCTTTAAGTGTCAATCACAATTCAAGCGGAGAATATTGTCAAATATGTCTTTCAGAGAAAATCGGGATTGACATTTCATGGGAAGCAGACGATTCACATGGGATGTGAATCCCTATTATCTCTGAAAATTAAATGGTTAAAATAATTTGTGATCTGCTAACATTTTTCTTGGTGCTTTAGGGGTTAATAACCGTGTAGTGCAAGCTTGACAGTTTTTCAAGTGAAATCACTTTCTATGAAAACAAAAGTAGTATCTGTATATTAGCAGGTCAAATGGCAATTCACATTCAGAAAATAAAACAGGTTTTAGGCCTATTTGAAAATACACTGTGCCCCCTTTTGACCGACAAGAAATTAGAAATTAACAAAGATTTTACAACCCATTTCATTAGTTTGAATTTAACAGATGCGCGAAATTTGATTAAAATCGCACGACCATAAACACCTTTTTCTGATATGCCAAGACAAGTTTATTAAGTATCCTACAGCCAAAACGTAAACGCTGGCCTCGGTAGCTCAGTAGGATGCTCGTCTGACTGGTGATCAGGAGGGCCCAGGTTTGATACCTTCCGGGGTCGGCAACATTCTTTCGTGGAGATTGATCATGAAATCGTACGGCCATTCTCTCCCTTCCGCTGATCCAAGAAGGGCAGTTGTCAGTTTCTGGCGAAAGAATGTGCACTGTACTGGTAAACCACCTACATGTGTACGTTTAAGCCTGCCCAGGAAAATTGTGGATAAGTAAACTGACCGGCCCAAAAATGACCTAAAATAGTGTTGACTGGGCCGTTAAACTACAAAAAAAAAAAAAAAAAAAAAAAACACCCAACACGTAGACATTTTTTTTTTTAAATGTGATCTGAAGCCTGTTCAATAGCCTTTCATATAAATTATTTTGTCTTGTACATATTGCACCAGGGAAGTGTGTGTGACAACTGCATTTTTTTTCAATTGTAGGTCTTCTGCGCTTTCCTTGGACCCATTTTAACGAGTGCGAAGAGCGAGAATTAAGCGAAAATTGTGCACATGCAATGTCTCGAGCGTGTCTCGCTATTTACATCGTTCACATTACGATAAAACACCGTGCGGCATAGTGCATTTTTTTCGCATCTCATAAAATGGCTACTTTTCTGATGATCATCCTTGATATTTTCCTTATTTATACTGCAAATATAGGAGGTGTGTACTCGTGAGAACCGCCTCATTACTCATCATGCAGTCCATCTATTTCTTCAAGCCCCGGTGAGCGGGGGTACGTGTCATAACACATGGTTAGAGGCGGGTAACGTCATGACGTTTGTTTTCTTTTTTCGCTTCTTTGGCGAAAAAAGACCGGTTTAAAATCGTTATAAGATAAGCAGAACCTTACACTCGTGGTCATTTCATATGAAATGAATGAATTGAGCCGTGGCACGGCTTCCACATCACGATAAATTACCCGTGCAACATAGTGCATTTTTCACATCTCCAAAATGGCTACTTTTCTGATGAAAATCCTTGACATTTTTGTTATAAATGTTCAAAACATAGGTTGAGGGTGCTCGTTAGAACCGCCTCAGTGAGGCGGTTCTAACGAGTACCCACAACCTATGTCTTCGAGTAAAAATAAGAAAAATAATGATTACCCCCGTAAACCTCATTTTTCTCTATATAAAATGGGGTGTAAGGGGGTGTTCATTTCACGAGCGTGGTCACGTGATGATAACTTTAATGGTGTCATGATGGGTTTTGTTTTTTTAATGTCTGAAAGTTCGGGTGTACCGTAAGAAGCCGGAACTGAAGTAAAGTTATAAAAATTATTGGAAATGACTTAAAAGAACCGACGAACTTGTTCGCAATTTCTTAAAATAGCAATACTTTCATGACAAGGACAATATACGGACAATAAGATATAGATATGCTTTTGGGGGTATATTTCAGTCAGATAATTGGGTACCTGTTTTAAAGAACAATGATAAGAAATTCGATAATTATTCTATTATTATAAAAACTGTTCCAAATTGGTGGTAAATAACTGTTGTTCTTTGTACACTTTCCTTCAGAGCGATGAACCCTTTTTTCCTAATATATCGAGCGTACGCATTTTGGGTCGTTCTGACAGAAATTTGGCTGGTAACAAAAGAACTCTGGTACATTGTGATCCCTGGTATTTTAACATAGCCGAGTTGCAAGACAATCTACCTTATGACATTTGCGACAAGCGATTACTTTGATCAGTCTAAATGCTTTCGCCCATTCTGATTAGAGTCATCGCTTTCTGCTTGGTGATGTGATGGCCATGGGCCAAAGTGGGGCTGGAGCAAATACAGGGAAAATGTTCTGATAATTATGACCACTCAAAAACAAGATTTCTGCTTTTAAAGCCACACTGAGTCAGCCCCCGCCCATAGGGGCTTGAAGAAATATATGGGCAGCATGATGCTTCCACGCAGAGCTGAATCTGGCCTGCACACTAGTACTGCTAAACCGCTTAGAGGATCTAGGCCTGTCCAGGAACCGCGGTGCGAGGCGGACCGTCCATGCTAATAAACTCTTTTGGTTTCATTGGGCGACAGGGCTTGAGATGTCATTTCATCTCAGTGTCAGGTAAAAGTCCCACAAAATTGGAAGCAACGTCTCCAAAATGACCTTTACAGTGTTGACGGGGACGTTAAATCTCAAATCAAACCAACAAACAAACAAAACTGATGCGTTCTCAAAACCAATACATCACGTGAACAAGTCCGTAAAATGAACTATAGAGGGGTTTACGGAGTCTAAATTATTTTTTCTTATTTCTGCTCTAAAACAAAGGTTGTGGGTACTCGTTAGAACCGCCTCACCGAGGCGGCTCTAACGAGTACCCACAACCTATATTTGCAGTATAAATAATAAAAATATCACGGATTTTGCATCAGAAAAGTAGCCATTTTCGAGATGTGAAGAAAATGCACTATGTCGCAAGGGTCTGGTATCCTAAAGTGTGAGTCGAGCATTTGCGGGAGTGCACCATTCTTTTATCGCGAAGCGGCTGAATTAAAAATTGAGTGGGGATTTTTTATGCATTGTTTTACATAATAATAGCTCAACCCGTGCGATGAACACCCTATAACCCACATTATATTCAAACAGTGGGGTTTACAGGGGTATATATTATTTTCCAATTTTTTTCTCCAAGGTTGCGGGTACTCGTTAGAACTGCCTCAATACGGCGGTTCGCTAATGCGGCGGTTCTAACGAGCACCCACTTTCTATGTTTAGGGTCTAAATAAGAGCATTGTAACAAATTTTTATTAGAAAACACGCCTAATCAAAAACATTGAAATTTTTACCACCAAAAACGAAAATTTTCAGATAAAAAAAAACTGATATTTTTTTTATTTCTGTTCAAAACATAGGTTGTTGGTATTCGTTAGAACCGCCTCGGCGAGGCGGTTCTAACGAGTACCCAAAATCTATGTTTTTGCTAGAAATAAGAAAAATAATGTATACCCCTGTAAACCCCAGTTTTACTAGCTAAAAATGGGGTATAGTATGCTGATTGCAAAAATAACCGCTTTGGGGGTAAATGCAGGAATGCAAAATGTCACATGTAATTTGCATTTCCAAACATTGAAATAATAATAAAAGGGGCGTTCATGCGTACTGTTGTCGGAGGGTTAAAAGACAGTGACATAAAAGAGTACACCACCACAGGTATAGTCTTTCAAAACGCAGTGAGATATGACTGCACTTTTAATTTTGGACTAGTCCTTGTTTTAGGTTAGTCGCCTTCAGTTGGGATTTTACATTGGGCGATATAGTGTTACTGAGATTCGTACTGCATCATATTAACCACTTGGCCACGACTTTTACATAATGACATTATCAAAAAAATTATTTATGATTTTAAATTCCCGTGAAAAAAAGAAATCCGAAACCTGCTTTCTCTAAAACACGGAATAGTCTTGTCACGCTTGAACGTTGAACTCTCAAAGGTCGTTGATAAACCATAGGTTTGACAGATTGCACCGTTATCATTATTATACCCATCACTGGTTGGCAAGACAGACTATACCGTTATAATTATCATTACCGATGCGTCGTATCCTTTTGACAACAATGGCCAATGCTTAATAACAAAAACGCTGACGTCACTTTAAACTCATCTTCGGACAACAGTATTACTGTTGCCGGAAGTTAAGTTGAAAGTGACGTCAGCGAATGTTTTTGTTATTAGGCATTGTCCACTGTTGTCAAAAGGTATTGTTTTCGGAAGATAAGTTGAAAGTGACGTCAGCAAATGTTTTGTTGTTAAGCACTGTCCACTGTTGCCAAAAGGATAACGACGCTGCGGTAACGATAATAATGGCGGTTCAATTTGAATTGCCAACCAATGAAGGGTGTGATAATGATAACGGTACAACCTGTCAAACCTACCAGTGGTGGTATAATCGTTTTACGTCACTGTCAACTTATCTTCCGACAACAGTAACGACGTGTCGGTAACGATAATAATAACGGTACAATCCGTCTTGCCAACCAATGAAGGGTGTGATAATGATAACGGTACAACCTGTCAAACCTACCTGTGATGGTTTACTCTTTTACGTCACTGTCAACTTGTCTTCCGACAACAGTATATACAAGTATCTTACAACTTCAAACAACTCAAAACATTTTTTCTCCAATTTAATTCTGTTTACCCGCACTGTCAGTTATTGCACGTTCGTGTAAAAGTACAACTTCGAACGTGACTAGCATTGTACAGAAGAATAGACTAACAAAGTATAATTACTTATTTTGTTGATTCGATTTTAATTACTATGGAATGTACATGTACCCTAAACGTGGTAAGTCCTGTCCACTTATTGGGCTACCAGTTCTACATGACATTCTGCAAATGAACATTGTCTTAAAAAAAAAAAAAAACACGGATCAATTTGTGGTTCACGCATACATAGGCTCAGGTGGTGCGCATTTTAGCCAACTCAACGAAGCGGCCCACAACCGGTGTATTTGAGAAGCAGTAAACCCAACATTTCCCCTGGTCAAGTCGGTTTAAACAAGATGGCAAGATGGCCCTGAATCGCTCACCTGATTCCAAGATGTCAAATAGCTTCGGAAAGTCATGTGCATAACAATCGTATCATCACGAAAACACGCCTATTCACCAAATTTGCATTATTTGCTGGCTCCCAGCTTGCCACATTGTCAATATTGGAAAAAACAGGTAACCAGACCCCCTGACCTTTAAAGGTCAGGGGGGTCTGGTTACCTGTTTTTCCAACGCTGATAACCTTCAGACTAGGAACCAGCAGATAATGCAAATAAGGCCTATACAAATACTTTGTAAACTTTACCGCCGAAAACACGAAAATTTTAAGATGAAAAATTGTGATATTTTTCTTATTTCTGCTCAAAATATAGATTGTGGGCACTCGTTAGAACCGCCTCATCGAGGCGGTTCTAACAGGTACCCACAATCTATATTTCAGAGCAGAAATAAGAAAAATAAAAATAGTTTTACTATATAAAAGTGGGGTTCAAGGGGGTCAAAACTATATAGGTGTTATTTTCGTGATGTTCCATGAAGCATAACTGTTGCACCTAGTGGGCAAAATTCTTGTCATAACAGTTTATGAGAGGTTGTCTTTTAAAGATTATCCTACTTTTAAGTCTGCCAGCCATTTTCTTCACTGGAGTGTGTGTGTGTGTGTATGAATTCGGGTTTAACGTCGCTTTCAACAATTTTTCAGTCATATCACGACGGTGTCTGGTTGCGATAGGTTGTTGTTGTTTGTTGTTGCGATAGGGAGCTCAATGCTCACTTTTATAGTGATGCCTCACTGAAGTATCATGTCCCAGACACATTACATGATACCTCACCCAGTCACATTATCCTGACACTGGGTCGACCAGTCCTAGCTCTACCCCGAAAATCTGAGTGCCAAGCGAGGAGCAGCTAGTACCATTTTTAACGACTTTGGTATGTCGCGGCCCGGGATCGAACCCGTGACCTCCCGTTCCCCGGAGCGGACTCTCTACCGACTGAGCTATCGGGGCCGGTGCTTCACTGGAGTGAAAACATTTCGATAGAGGTCCCCTAAACAGCCTTCCTGGGAAGTTTGAATGAAATTGAATTAAAGATATAGAAGTTGTAATTTCACATGTTTAAATTAGTGTTTGAGTTTTACGTCCCACCAACAGCTAAGGTCATACGGAGACGGGACCTCGGTTTAAAGACTCATCCGAAAGTCTGGAGAAGCCCGGGATCGATCCTACGATCCCTGGTTTACAAGGCGAGTAGCGTAATTACTACACCACGGAGGCTTCTACATGTTCAAATACATTTCTATTTTATTCTGGCAGTTATTTTGATAATCCGAGTAAAACTGTTTAGCTATTTCTGCAGAGGGTCACCTAAGCAACATTACTATAAAGTTTGAATAAATCTGGACCAAAGATATAGGAAACATTAGCATTTAAAGATTTTTTTTCTATTTTTAGCTCTTTCGGCCATTTTATTCCGGCATTGGAGCAAAACTTTTTAGAAATAATGTGTAGAGGGTTATCTAAGCAACAACCCTATGAAAATTCAGTAAAACTGGACCAAAAGTGCAGATGTTGTCATTGATTTTATTTTATTTTTCTATTTTAGCTCTGGCGGCCATCTTGTTCATCCGAGCGAAACCATTTTAGTTAATTTGGTAGAGTGTCTTCAGAGCAACCTTCCTGTTAGGCGACAGGGCTCGAGATGTCATTTCATCTCAATGTCGGGTAAAAGTCCCAAAAAATTGGAAGCAACGTCTCCAAAATGACCTATACAGTGTTGATGGGGACGTTAAACCTCAAATCAAACAAAATAATTAAAACCTTCCCGTGAAGTTTGAATAAAACTGGATCAAAAATATAGGAGAAGTTGTCACTAAAGGTTTTTTTTTCTATTTTTAGCTCTGGTGGCCATCTTGTTCATCAGAATGGAACTATTTTAGCTACTTTGGTAGAGAGTCACTTAAGCAATATTCTTGCACCCCAGACACGGAAATCCGTGATTTTACACTGGGATAGAAATTTACGTTCTGACCCTGGTGTTCCGACCCAGGCAACTAACATAAGTGCGCTTCAATTCTATTCAACTGCCGGAACTACTTCCGCACTACTTTCATTTTGTAAACAATATCAAAACTAACCGGCAAAACAGCGGATGAATATCATGAATATTTATTAAATAAAAAAAGAAAGAAAAGTATAGTGCACCAAAAAAATGAAACGTTAAAAAAATAAAAATGAAATGTTTGGAAGGTGTTGTGCAAGAAAAAGAATCCAATATGGGATTCTGTTGCAGATGGGCGACCCCATATCAGATTCTTATATTCCTGTGAAGTTTGAATTAAGTTAGATCAAAGGTGCAGGAGAAGTTGTCATTTAAAGGTTGTTCTATTTTTAGCTCTGGCGGATCAGAGGGAAACTGTTTCAATTGTTTTGGTAGAGGGTCCACAATCCTATGAACTTTGACTGGAAATGGCCTAGGGGTATAGGAGGAGTTGTTGCGGGACAATATTTCTGCTATTTGTTAGGGAGCCACCTAGGTAACATTCCTGTGAAGTTTCAATCAAATATGTCCAAAGGTTTTTGTTGATGCTTTTCTAAGGGTATAGGAAAAGTTGTCCTTTAAAGATTTTTACTATTTTTAGCTCTTGCTGCAATCTTGTTCACCGGAGTAGAACGAATTTTGCTGTTTTTGGTAGCCCCACTTGGTAATATTTCTGTGAAGTTTGAATCAAATTTGTCCAAAGGTTTTTGTTGATGCTTGGTGACCATTTTGTTCTTTGGAGCGGAACCGATTTAGCCATTTTGGTCCAAGGGTATAGGGAAAGTTGTCGTTAAAAGATTTTTTCTATGTTTAGCTCTTGCGGCAATCTTTTTCACCGGCGTTGAACTAATTTAGCTGTTTTGGTAAGGAGCCACATAGGCCGCATTCCTGGGACGTTTGAATCAAATTGGACTAAAGGTATGGATATTCACATTTAAAGCAAATTGTTGATGATTTTCTTTTCTTTTTTTTTTTTGCTCTGGTGGTCATCTTGTTCATCCGAGCGGAACCCTTTTAGCTACATTACGCAAACACGCCTATACAAATACATTGCCACCTTTATCGCCGAAAAAAAAAAGAAAATTTTTGATGAAAAATTGTGATATTTTTCTTATTTCTGCTCCAAATATAGATTGTGGGCACTCGTTAGAACCGCCTAATCGAGGCGGTTCTAACGAGTACCTACAAACTATATTTTAGAGCAGAAATAAGAAAAATAAGGTATACCCCCGGAAACCCCAGTTTTACTATACAAAAGTGGGGTTCAAGGGGGTCAAAATTATATAGGCGTGTTTTTGTGATGATTTGGTAGATGGGTACCTCACAACATTCATATGAAGTTTGAATGAAATTGGTCAAGTAAATATATTTCTATCTATTTTTAGCTCTGACGGCCATCTTGTTCATCGGAATGGAACGATTTTAGCTATTTCTGTAGGGAGCCACCTCGGCAACATACCTGTGAAGTTTGAATCCAATTTAGGAGGATTTAAAACATTTGTGGACGTTTTTTATGGTTTTAGCTCTGGTGGCCATTTTGATCATCGGAGCAAAAAAAAAAAAAAAAAAAAAAAACACTTTAGGTATTTTGGTAGATGATCACCTACCTAAGCAATATTCCTGTGTATGAATGAACCTTTTTTTATATCGTTTTAGCTCTGGTGGCCATTTTGATCACCGGAGCCAAACAAAAAAAAAAAAAAAAAAAAAAAGACACTTTAGCTATTTTGGTAGATGATCACCTAAGCAATATTCCTGTGTTTGAATGAAATTGGCCAAAGAGTATATGAGGAGTTATCGATTGAAGATTTTTCTGTTTTTTAGCGGAACGATTTAGCTATTTTTGTCGGGAGCTACCTAGGAAACATGTGAATTAAGAATTAAGGAGAAGTTGGCGTTAAAAATGTTGACGACGGACGCGGAATGACGGACGAATGACATTCACCAATCACAAAAGCCCACCACGAGCACTTCGTACTTAGGTGAACTAAAACGTGTTTACGTGATGCAAAAGTATGGTGGAGAGCCAATCTAAAGAACTAAACTTTTTTTTTCACATGGAAGGCTTACTTTCGGCGAGTTCACTTGCATGAGTTACACCACGATAACAAGCGCGGTAAATAAGGTGGGTTTACTCCGAATCAGTGGCAGTCACCTGGTCTTAAGCATTGTAGAGGATTTTGTTGCCAGTAACTTTGGGTCGACTGATAACAATCGACCTAAACACTCACCACGGGATCATTGACGGTGTGTTCCGAGGTATTCCGATTTCCATCAAGAAAACACGCCTATATAATTTTGACCCCCTTGAACACCACTTTTATATAGTAAAACTGGGGTTTACGGGGGTAAACCTATTTTTCTTATTTCTGCTCTAAAATATAGATTGTTGGTACTCGTTAGAACCGCCTCGATGAGGCGGTTCTAACGAGTACCCACAATCTATATTTTGAGTTGAAGTAAGAAAAATATCACAATTTTTCATCTAAAATATTTCGATTTTTCGGCGGTAAAGTTTACAATATATTTTCGTGATGTTCCCAGGTTCGCCAACTGACACGATTTTGATTGTCTGTGTCGGGAGTTTAACGACACGTCAACCCTTGTGGCTCATTTTCTGTCGTCTCCCAGAGAAAGGAGAAAAGAGATAAAATAGATAGATAGGAGAAAAGAGATATGACGGAGATTGTAGAGATGAAATTTAGGGACAGAAGAACTAACAACATTCCCCCTCTACCCGTACCTAAGCCCCTGCCCATAGGGGCTTGAAAAAATATATGGGCTGCATGATGCTTCCACGCAGAGCTGAATCCGGCCCGCACACTAGTACTGGTAAACCGTTTAGAGGATCTAAGCCTGTCCAGGAACCGCGGTGCGAGGCGGACCGTCCATGCTAATAAACCCTATTGGTTTCATTGGGCGACAGGGCTTGAGATGTCATTTCATCTCATTGTCGGGTAAAAGTCCCACAAAATTGGAAGCAACGTCTCCAAAATGACCTTTACAGTGTTGACGGGGACGTTAAACCTCAAATCAAACAAAACAAAAACACGACACATTCGCCTATCCCAGCCACCACCTAATCTAAAAGAATAAGAAAATTAAACAAATATACAGAAAACGGATAGGTGACCCGCCTAAACATAACTTACCCTTATTTGCTGCCATGTAAATCCCTGTGGGATCTTCAGATGTACCTGCAAAATAATAAAAATGAATTACATGCATATACAAAATGCAATGGCGTTATTAGAAGAAAAAAAAGTATTAAGTAAAACAAGAAATACGTAGAAAACAATTCATCTTTTTAACAAGGTCTGCTCTTACAGGAAAGAAGTTGCTCCCACACTGTGATAGGGAGAAAAACAGATCAGCACTGAATATCATTTATCCTGCTCATAAATTTTAAAATCTATATTTTAGAGCAGAAATAAGAAAAATAAGGTTTACCCCTGCAAACCCCAGTTTTACTATATAAAAGTGGGGTTCAAGGGGAGTCAAAATTATATAGGCGTGTTTTCGTGATGCAACAGAACTTAAAATTTAGGAGCAGGATAACTTTCATGCTCAAGTGAGTTGAGCATGAAAATTTTTATAACCTCGGGGCCTGGCCAAACAATAAGTTCAGGTACAGTAGCAGAGTAGTGCTCTCCCGTCCAAGGTTGGTGGTTTTCTCCGAGTACTTCGGCTGGCCTCCGCCCGCCAAATCCCGAGCCTCACTGAGTACAGTTACGTTTATTTAAGAATGTTTTATACACCTGTTAACCCCACTTATTTCTATACAAAGAATATAAATTTGGTTTTACATGGGTCTACATTACACAGACTTGTTAACATGATGAAAATTCAACGGCACTGTAAACATATAGCCTTTATACAGTTTATCAGCCTTTTAGCAAACAATTAAGTAGAACTGATCAACATTTTTGAATATTTCTTTGGGGTCGTTTCTATTTGAGCCAGCACATGACAAAACCTACAATAAGGCATGTGCGCCCAACGAAGACTCAGATCAGCCTGCGCATACGCGCAGTCTGATCAGAGTCTTCGTTGTGCGCTCTAAGGATAGCTAAGGACCCAATGCTCCTCCCTGCAGCAAGAGAAGACTCTGGTTAGACTATATGGATGCGCAGGCTGATCTGATTCTTCGCTGGGCGCACATGTCTTGTTGTAGGTTTTATCGTGCGCTGGCCCATTTCGCACTGACAAAAGTAAACATAAAACGTATAGATGTTCAAACTGATAATATCAAAAATCGAAAATATGCATTGAAATTAAATCTGTTTGTAAAACATGTAGTAATAAATGCTCAACAAAGAAGTGCTTTATTTTGAAATTATTGTATCATTCCTTATCGCCAGGACATAGGGAAAATGTTTAACCATCACGTGAACAAGTCTGTGAAATTAACACCCCCTAAACCCCACTTTATATAAAAACAATTTGGGTGTACGGGGGTATACATTATTTTTTTATCTCTGCTACAAGAAATAGGTTGTGGGAACTCGTTAGAACTGCCTCAATGACAATGAGGCGGTTCTAACGAGCACTCATAACCTATATTTGCAATATTAATAATAAAAAAAAATATCATTGATTTTCATCAGGAAAGTAGCTATTTTGGAGATGTGAAAAAAATGCACTATGTCGAACGGGTGTGTTATCGTAATGATCGCCTATAAAAACACGGTGACACCACAGTCTCGTCTGGGTATTCACTCATACGAGCGAATCTCATGAACTGGTTTCACTATACAGTGAAATTCCGCTATTTAGGCCAACTTAAATTCAGTCTAATTCTGCTTTAGAAAGCTTATTTAGTTAGGCTGCAGTTATTCTTTCTTTGTGTTTTCTGCATACAGTGTCTTCTGGTCAGAGACCACCTCTGGGACTGTCCAAAAGTGGTCTTAAAGACCACTTTTGAACAATCCCATAGGAGGTCTCGATATAGGAATGTTACTGTATATGGAATTCTATAGTTTTATGCGTGTGTGCCCAGAATAATTTCGATCAACACACAAAAACAAACAGGATGCATTGGTATAGAACATTTTTCAACATTCATAACCAATTAGGTCCTGTTCAATGGAAGTGTCTTTTTACTTAATTAAGCATTCAATCCGCATTATTTTCTGAACAAAATTGGACATAAAAAGAACTTGAAAAATGAAACTCAAAAAACATATTGGCAGAGGCCCAAACAAGCCTTGAGTCGCTCACTTTCCAAATACAATAATTCCTTGAATTTCATACTCCAGACGACAGTTACAACAATTGTCGTCTGCTGTATTGTCTGCTAGTCATTGTTTAAAAAAAGAATTAAAGAAAATAAATGACTGCGAACCTAGGTCCAGGTTCCCAATCATACTTTAAACGAAAGGCTCCCAAACTTATCCCGCTGAATAATTGATATAGCCACACCCATTTCTGACTTTGAACCAATCAGATTACTTCATGTAATTTATTCCTACAAATTCACAAACTTATTACGATGATACACCCGTGCGCTAAAATGGCGTTCACTTGCATTTGTTTTTCGGATGAAAATGCTTGATGTTTTTCTTATCTCTAGTCCCAATATAGATTGTAGGTGCTCGTTAGAACCTGAGGCGGTTCTAAAGAGTACAAAGAAACAATTTTTAGGGCAAAATATTGAATACCCGATAAACCCGTAAACCCCACATTTCTCAGAAATAAAGTGGATAACCCTTTCTAGAACATATTTAACGTCACTACAGCTGGCATCTGGGAATGTGTGGCGGCCGTAAAATGTCTCCCTGCCCTACATCATAGGGTAGTTTATATTTTCTTGTCCTTTGGGATCATTGATTCCATTGTGGAATATTGAAAATACGACGTATTTTAGGGTCACTGATGAGGCCTAAATGGCCGAAACTAGCTAGTCTGGCCCAGAAAATATGTACACTCCATATTTTCCATTTCTGTGGTGTATTCCTTGCTTCTAAAGGATAACCCTTTCTAGAACATATTTAGAGGGTTCTTCTTGTACAGACTTGTTGACCAGGGGCCAGATGTTCAAAAGTAACGATGTCGTTAGTTAACATCCCGTTAAAACTTTGATCATTAAATATGGCAAATATGCTATTTTTTGGCTGAAAAAAATGTGAGCAGCTTTTGCAAATGCAAAAGCTGCTCACATTTTTTTCAGCAATAATACCAAAATTTTTAATATTGTACTTGCTATAACATTTAACAGTATGACCACTAACGAGCTCGTTAAGCTAACGATGCTTTGAATAACTGGCCCCTGATGTAAATGCCAAACGGTGAAGAAGCCCTCTGATCTGGATCTACACTGTTTACAAAAGTAAGGGTTGTCGTGATCAGCGGGATAAGGTTTAAATTTACGGAGTGGCTATTGACAGTCGACTGGTAATAGCCAAAACACGTTAAAATGGCTAGTGACAGTCGACTGGCAATAGCCAAAATACGTTAA
The DNA here is from genome assembly GCA_963580285.1 of Lucinisca nassula. Lineage (NCBI taxonomy): Eukaryota > Metazoa > Mollusca > Bivalvia > Lucinida > Lucinidae > Lucinisca > Lucinisca nassula. Next base: position 11,579,187 of record OY757018.1, read on the forward strand.
AATGGCTAGTGACAGTCGACTGGCAATAGCCAAAATACGTTAAAATGGCTAGTGACAGTCGACTGACAATAGCCATTTTAACGTGTTTTGGCTATTACCAGTCGACTGTCACTAAGGAATTTTACCCTTTTTTGGATATTACCAGTCGCCCGTTTAACGTAAGTTTGCATCAAGTTAAACTCTTAGATGCTGGCGATTTTCTCAGAAAACGCAGTAACAGAAACCCGCTTATCACGTCATAAATTAAGTCCGATTAGCCAATACAATTTATATACAGAAAAGGACTAGGGTTGTTCAGGGTAGCGTTGTTCATGTTCACATCGAATTGACTGCATTTTATTCATATGGCCGGGTTTGTGAGAAGACACCCATAAACAACAGACTTTTATGTAATAAGGCGGCTAATGTGCAAGGAATTCTGCTTTCTGCATCATTCGCGGGTGGGGACACAGAAAGTGCCATTATTGTGAACGGACAAGAGCCCACTGTAACAAAAGCCCACTAGGGCAATAACCTATTGGACACTATCCCACAGGACAATGGCACACTGCTAAACTTTGGTAGGGTGGACAAATTTTGTTCGTTTGATTTGAGTCCCACAAAAATGGGAGCAACGTCTCCAAAATGACCTATACAGTGTTGACGGGGACTGAAAACCTCAAATCAAACAAGCAAAACAAAATAATTTTGACCCCCTTAAACCTCATTTTTATATAATAGAACTGGGGTTTATAAGGGTTCATATTATTTTCCTTATTTCTGCTCTCAGTCATACATGTTGTATACCCGTTACTTGACGAGGCGGTTCTAACGAGTTCCCACAATCTTTGTTTTTAGCAGAATTACGAAAATATATGAATAGGCGTTTTTTCGAAACGGTTTCTTTCTCATGAAATTATAATGTTTTGAATATAATTGATCTGATAGATAGAGCTGAATCTGGCCCGCACACTAGTACTGGTAAACCGTTCAGAAGATCTAAGCCTGTCCAGGAACCGCGGTGCGAGGCGGACCGTCCATGCTAATAAACCCTATTGGTTTCATTGGGCGACAGGCTTGATATGTCATTTCATCTCAATGTCGGGTAAAAGTCCCACAAAATTGGAAGCAACGTCTCCAAAATGACATTTACAGTGTTAACGGGGACGTGAAACCTCAAATCATATAAAAACAAAACAAAACCATGTTCTGAAGGAATCGAATAAACTTGTAATATAATTCTCTGTATTGGGTCCGAGTATAATTCGCTTACTTGCTGATGAGACGGTGCATTTTGAGCCTCATCTGGATCTACACTGTTTGCATAGGTATATGAACCGGTCGACATGGTTGGAAGGTTTACGCCACAAACTTCTGCGATCAGCTTTTGTACTATTTGGTCATTTTGTACCTGTCACTATCTATCCACATTTTTTGGGCACAGGCTTATATGTATATTATAAGTACTCATAATACGTTTAGTGAAAGGCGCTTCAATGTATGTATTATAAGGTGCTTCTAATGAGTGTCCACATCATGTAAACAAGTCCGTGCCATAATCACCCTGGCTACACCCCTCTTTATACAGAGAAAATTGGTGATAGGTAAACGTCTGCTTCAAAACATAGGTTTTGGGTACTCGTTAGAACCACCTGAGTAAGTCTGGAATGGGTCTTCACTGTTTGTTCACTCTTAGTAAAAGAATATCCTTCCCAACGCAACGAAAACGCGCCTATACAAATACATCGAAGCTGAAACGTCCCAAAAAACTGTCATAGTTCCTTCATAGTTGTATGACGAGTATTTAATCCGCCGTTTTGAGGTTTAACGTCTCCGTCAACATATACCGCTGGTAAAAAGTTAAGCATATTTGTCTTTGAATGCCGAAAGTTTTGCCGTATCAAAATTAAGGATTTTGATTTTTGGATATCAGTAAAAGATGCCTTTTCTGAGAAGAATCTCATATACAACAGGTTATTTTTGCGTAATACGACTTCACAGCTCATCGATATTGATGGATGGTCAAATCATGCAAATATCCATTTTGCCATGTATACATTTTGGAACACACAAACAATAAACATGGTTAGAAGAAGATGTTCTGTTGGTGAAAATGGCGAATAATTGGCATGGCGGAATCAGGCATGAAACAGAAGGACATAGCCAGGCGACTGAACATAACGCAGAGCCAAGTAAGTCGCCTTCTAACCAAACACCGCCAAACAGGCAATGTGACGGACAGACCCAGGTCTGGTCGACCAAAAGCCACTACGCCGAGAGATGACCGCCGCATGTGTACTCTTGCCTGTCAGAACAGGTTCTGGTCTGCGGAACAGGTGCGACAAGAGCTTCAAAGGGGAACGGGCATACGAGTTTCCAGAGAACTTGTTAACAAACGGCTCTTGGCAAGGGGTCTGAAATCTCAAAACCGGCAAAAAGACCAAATTTAAGACCACATCATAAGACTGACAGACTGAACTGGGCAAAGGCGCGTCAACACCACAGAATTCGAGAGTGGAGAAAGGTTTTATGATCCGATGAAAGCAGGTTTTGTCTTTATCACGAGGACGGTCGTAGACGCGTTAGACGTCAGCCCGGTGAAAGATATAGGGACGATTGCGTTGACGTTAAAGTTGCTGGTGGTGGAGGTAGTGTTATGGTCTGGGGAGCCTTTTCTTATCACCATGTATTGCAATTGAAAGTAATGGAAGGTACCATGAATGCGGTGAAATACAGGGGCGAGACATTGGAGCCAATAGTGAGGCCTTTTCTTGAAAGCCCAAATGGACAAGGTATGAGCTTTCAAGATGACAATGCCCGTCCTCACAGAGCCCGTGTGATAGACGACTATAAAAATGCGCACAACATTAGAAGTATTCCGTGGCCATCTCTAAGTCCTGACCTCAATCCCATTGAGCACCTATGGGATGAGTTTGGGGCGCAGGATATACCGACGTGAACACCCTGTACAGAATCTGAGACAGCTTGAGCAAGCAATATTGCAAGAATGGGACCAGATTCCGGCACTTAGGCGTAAACGTTTGGTGGCGCCTATGTTAAACGGTGTGCTGAAGTCATTCGGAATAATGGAGGACATACCCATTATTAGGCAACCATTAGAGACATTCTGTTACAATTTTCTGACAAAATCGTATGAATTACAGTTGGACATGATTGAAAAACACGCAAAAAGGAATTTGAGGTGAGAGCGATGCATTTTGAACCGACGGTGAGATTCTGAAAATGGCATATTTTCAGTACTTTCTGTTGGTGTAAATGTTCACATGACAATTTTGTGCTTCCATACAATCTAATTTAATTTTAAATAACACTGATATGTACTTGAGTATCCAATGTGTTCAACAACAATCGTTAAAAATGATTTCTTTTTTTTTAAATATGTGATTTGTTTTGAAAATAAAATTGGTCATAAATTGTCAACAAAAATATGCTTAACTTTTTACCAGCGGTATAGTATAGGTCAGTTTGGAGACGTTTCAATTTTGTGGGATTTTACCCGACATTGAGATGAAATGACATCTCAAGCCCTGCCGCCCAGTGAAACCAATAGGGCTTATATACATATTGTTTCAGTTGAAACATAGATTGTGGGTATTCGTTAGAACTTTCCAAAATCTATGATATGAGAATAAGATACACCCATGTAAATCTTACTTTCTCTGTATAAAGTGTGGCAAACAGAAGTGTTCCTTATACGGACTTGTTAGTACTGCTAAATCGTTGATGATGGACACTAATTAGAACCGCCTCGATGCGGCGCAATATCCATGTATGTAGTAGGAAACAAGAATGTATGTAGCAGGGAATCAGGAAAGAAAATCTTAAACTAACTCCATTTTATCTCCAGAACTAGCATCGGTCAGCTGAAATTTGAGTATTGTTTTCAGTCTAAACATTGATCTGGGGTACTCGGTAGAAACGCCTCAATCAGTAATCAAAATGTTCTAAGCAAAGAATATAGGAGATTGAGGTATGCCCCTGTAAAGTCCATATTTTTTTCGGTATAAAGTGGTGTTAACAGGGGTGGTGGTCCTCATAAGGACCTGTTAGCTGATTTACTGCTAAAAACGGTTGACGATGGAGAAACATTAGAACCGCCTCGGAGCGGCGCAGTATATGTTTGTCTGCCCAGGATCATGGTGTATGTGAAATATGACCTGCTGTAAAAATAATAACACTCGTATGGTATAAATAAAAAAGGAGAAAAAACAAAAAAAACAAGAAGCAACTGGCAATAGCCAAAATACGTTAAAATGGCTAGTGCCAGTCGACTGGCAATAGCCAAAATACGTTGAAATGGCTAGTGCCAGTCGACTGTCAGTAGCCATTTTAACGTGTTTTGGCTATTGCCAGTCGACTGGCAATAGCCATTTTAACGTGTTTTGGCTATTGCCAGTCGACTGGCAATAGACCTTTCCTTAAATTTAAGGTATGAGGTTTTATGTGTTGTGAAAAGTATTTAAGGGGAATGGGAACACATTCGGGGAGCCAGCTCCTGCAAAAGTATTTGAGTCTCCCATGTCAATATGGGTCAACCCTTAAAGGAAAGAATTTGCTCCTGCGGAAAAAATTTCTTTCCTTTAAGAGCAGACCCCCTTTTCAGTGGGACAGGGCTTATAGAAAAGCGAACGGGAAGTCCCGAAAGTTGTCTGCCTTTGAAAAATGGCGGAAATATATGTCAGGTGTTCCCATTCCCCTTAAAGACCATTTTCATAGATTCCCTGCCACCCAATGAAACCAAAATGGTTTGCATGCATGGATTGTCTCTCACTTCCACTGATTCAAGAAGGGCAGTTGTCAGTTTCTGGCGAAAGAATGTGCACGCATAAGCCTGCGCAAGAAAAGTGTGGATAGGTAAACTGACCAGCTCAAACATGACCTAAAGTACTTTTGACTGGGCCGTTAAACTCCAATACAAAACAAACAAAGCATGGATGGTCTGCGGCCCCCGCCCATCGGGGCCTGAAGAAATAGATGGACTGCATGATGCTTCCACGCAGAGCTGAAAACGACCGCACACGAGTATTGGTAAACCGTTTAGAGGATCTAAGCTTGTCCAGGCAACGCGGTGCGAGTCGGCCCGTCCTTGCTTATAAACCCTATTGGTTTCATTAGGCAGCAGGGCTTGAGATGTCATTTCATCTCAATGTCTGGTAAAAGTCCCACAACATTTGAATCAACGTCTCCAAAATGACCTGTACAGTGTTGACGGGGACGTTAAACTTCAAATCAAATAAATAAATAAACATGGATGGTCTGACTCGCACCACTTTGCCTGGGCAGGCTTAGACCTTCTAAGCGGTTTACCAGTACTCGTGTGCGGTCAGTTTCAGCTCTGTGTGGAAGCATCATGCAACCCAATCTATTTCTCCAAGCCCCGATGGGCGTGGGGGGGGGCAACTTTAAAGAAGCCTAATTGTGAACTTTGACCCTGATTCCAAGTGTTCACTTTCAATCCTTAGCTTGACAGAATGGAATTTCATGTAGAATAATATGGTTTTACCAACAAGATGAATATGGCGACGGAATTTCATTCCCTAAATTGTAGGAAGACTTTAATTTGGGAGATTGATTGCAAAATCTGGCCCCTAAATCATCAGAAAAGGTTCTGCAAGGTTTTGCTGTTGAATCCTGTCGATATAATGATAAGAACTTGTTTTGTGAAGAGAGAGAAATGTTTGACTGATCATGAAAAACTTGAACACGTTACGAAAACACGCCTATTTAAATATACTGACAATTTTACCAAACACGCAAACAGAAAAAAAAAAAAAAAAAAAATGAAAAATTTCAGATAAAAATTCTGAAATTTTTCTTATTCTTTCCAAAATATCGATTGTGGGTACGCGTTAGAAACGCCTCGACGAGGCGGTTCTAACGAGTACCCACAATCAATGTTTTTGAGCAGAAATAAGAAAAACTAGAATTTGTTTTTCTACAAAAACACAGATGTCTCCCCCGTTTTTGACCTCTAAGTATGACCTTGACATTGGAGGTATTGAGCTGGGTCTTGTGTGCAACACATCATCTAATGAAGATGAACATTTCTGCAAAGTAACTTTAAAAATGTTCACAGAGAAATAAAAACGTTATTTGCCGTACACAAAAAAGCCCTTTTTTACCTTTGACCTCTAAGTATGGCCTTGACCTATTAGGTACAACACATCGTCTCATAATGGTTAACATTTCTGCCAAGTAATTTCATAATCCATAAAAGAATAAGGAAGTTATTGACTGTCCCTTTTTTCACCTTTGACCTCTATGTATGACCTTGACATTGGAGGTATGGACCTTGGTCTTGCACATGACTCATGGTCTAATGACGGTGAACAATTGCATGGTTACTTTATAAAGTCCATCCAGAAATAAAAAAAGTTATTGACTGGACAATAAAAAAAAAAAAACTTTTTTTACCTCTAACCTCTTAGTATGACCTTGATCTTGGAGGTACCGACCTGGGTCTAGCGTGCACCACATCATCTCATGATGATTAACATTTCTGCCAAGTAATTTCACAATCTATCCAGGAATAAGAAAGTTATTGACTGAACACTAAAAAAGGCCCCTTTTTGTCCTTTGACCTCTTAGTACGACCTTGACATTTAAGGTACCAACTTGGGTCATGCACGCAATACATCGTCTCATGGTGGTTAACATTTCTGCCAAGTAATTTCAAAATCCATCTAAAAATAAGAAGGTTATTGACAGAACACAACAAAGGCCCTTTTTTACATTTAACCTCTATGTATGACCTTGACCTTTCAGGTAGCAAGCTGGGTCATGCGTGCAACACATCATCTCATGGTGGTTAACATTTCTGCCAAGCAATTTCAAAATCCATCAAAAAATAAGAACGTAATTGACCAAACACGAAAAAAGGCCCCTTTTTTGACTTTTGACTTCTATGTATGACCTTGACATTTGAGGTACCAAACTGAATCATGCATGCAACACATCGTCTCATGACAGTTAATAATTTTGCCAAGTAACTTCAAATTCTATCCAAAAATAAGCAAGTTATTGACAAAACACGAAAAAATGCCCCTTTTTGACCTTTGATCTCTAAGTATGACCTTGACCTTTGAGGTACCAACATGGATCATGTACGCAACACATCGTCTTATATTGGTTAACATTTCTGCCAAGTGATTTCAAAATCCATCTCAAAATAAGAAAGTTATTGACCAAACCCGAAAAAAGGCCCCTTTTTTACATTTGACCTCAAAGTATGACCTTGACTTTTGAGGTACCGACTGCCTCATGCGCACCACACGTCGTCTCATGGTTGTTAATATTTCTGCCAAGTAATTTTAAAATCCATCTCAAAATAAGAAAGTTATTGACCAAACACGCAAAAAAGGCCCCTTTTTTGACCTTTGACCTCTAAGTATGACCTTGACCTTTGAGGTACCGACCTGCCTCATGCGCACCACACATCGCCTCATGGTTGTTAATATTTCTGCCAAGTAATTTTAAAATCCATCTGAAAATAAGAAAGTTATTGACCGGACACGATTTGCCCATATATATACATACCGACAAACTTCCAAGGGAGATAATTCAAAAAGTATAAATGTGAGAGTTATAGTTCTTGCGCACTGCACGTCATCTAATGCTGATTAATATTTATATGAAGTTTCGTGAGGATAGCTTGAACGGTTTTCATGTTATAGAGCGGACACGAATGTGTGACAGACGGACAGACGGACGGACAGACAGACGGACGATATGAAAAAAAATGTTACCAACCCCAAAGGCATTGAACCCGCGACCTCCTGATCACCAGTCGGATGCGCACCCGACTGAGCTACCGAGGCCAGACAGACAGACGCCCGGGGAAAAACAATATGTCTCTCCGAAAAAAATTTTTTCGGGGGAGACATAATAAGATATACTCCTGCAAACCCAGTTTTACTATATAAAAGTGGGGTTAAAGGGGGTCAAAATTATATAGTTGTGATTTCGTCACGGATGAAATAACAAACGTTCAGAGACGCTTAGATTGATATATCCCAGCTAGCATGAAACAACTGGCCAACGTCGGGCCGACAGCGATACGACGTGACCAGCGATACGACGTTAACCGACGTTGGCACGACATTCTTTGCTGGCTGGAATGTAAAATCACTGATCAGCAGGCCTCGGTAGCTCAGTCGGGTGCGCGTCTGACTGGTGATCAGGAGGTCGCGGGTTCAATGCCTTTGGGGTTGGTAACAATTTTTTCCATATCGATTGAACGTGAAATCTTTTCTATGGCCATTTTTCTCCCTTCCGGCAGTTGTCAGTTTCTGGCGAAACTTGTTAACCGCTTATATATAGCTTGCCCGGGAAAAGTGTGGCTACAGTTGGTACACTGAACGGCTCGACATGACATAAACCATATTGGCTGGCCCGTCCAACTCCAGGGAAGCCCAAGTCACGCTCTCTCACACGGTGTGGGTAATTTGAACAACTTAACGTCTGTTATCGGATCATTCTGTCAAACGGTTCATTGACTTTCATGCATGTTCCATTATTTTCTTGCCACACAAAACTGGGCATGCGCAAAGTACGGAATCGTTGGAAAGCATTTCCTTGGCGATCGCTGGCATCCTAAACTCATCTGTTGCATCACGCAAACACACCTATATAGGTTTGACACACTTGAACCCCACTTTTATACACTAAAACTGGGGTTTACAGGGGTAAGCCTTATTTTTCTTATTTCTGCTCTAAAATATAGACTGTGGTATTCGTTAGAACCGCCTCATCGAGGCGGTTCTAAAGAATACCCACACTCTATATTTTGAGCAGAAATAAGAAAAATATCAAAATTTTTCAACTTAAATTTTTCATTTTTACGGCGGTAAAATCTACAGTGTATTTGTATAGGCGTGGTTTCGTAATGGGCACAAACCTACCATCCGTATATCCGTAAAGTTTCATCGACATTTCTATCCCATTGTGGTAGGCCTTTGGGTAGATACGGATTTTTGTTGCTAGAATTGGCATTGGGAAGTCTATTGATACAATGCTCGAGTAATCCTTATTGCCCACGAATTCGTAGTTTTCATCGCCGAGTTGGATCTAGAAATGAAAAAAAAAAAAAAAACGAGAAAACAGATTAACCTATGCATACATGGCTAATAGTTGCAGTCATGATCAATAATACAGTAAAATTACTACATTAAGACCACCTTTGTGACTGTTCAAAAGTGGTCTTTCAGATACTGGAACAGAAATGTCCCTTCTTGCGAATCCAAATTTCTATGTAGCCCCAATGCCTGCCATGAAGTTTCAGCTTGATCTGACCTCTGGTTCGGGAGGAGATGTCGAAAATGTGAAAATTATTTTCTTGAGTTGACCCCTATTGACATGGGAGACAAAAATACTTCAGAAGGAACAGTCTCAAAGGTGGTCCCTGACCGGAAAATACTGTTTTCGGAATTCACAACACCCTTCTAAGAATAACAACACCCTTCTAAACAGGCCTAAGCTTTTTTTAGCCAGAATTAGCCTTCATTATAATAATAATAAATAATAATCGACCTTATTTACAGAGGGTAACACATTTAGTACTAGTACTAATCTTCCATGTGGCCCTCTTTTCCTGGGTAGGAACCAGTACTAAGCAATGTGGATAATGTTTCTTGCTCAAGAAACGATATGTGGCGCTTGCGAGGATCGAACCGGCTACCTCTCGATCTCAAATCCGATGCTTTACCACTGCGCGGAATTTCACACGAGTACTAGTGACACACGTATTAATCAGGGGATTTGTAAAGAAGGTAAATCGGCTATTTTATGGACGGAAACGGTGGAGCCGTAAAAAACGGAACCCGGGAAGGGACATTTCTGTTCCAGTATCTAGTAGAACAGAAATTAAAACGATAAACTAATAGTGGAAAAAAAAAGAAATATGTCCAAGCAGAACAGAATTTAAAACAATAAAATTAGAGTGGAGCGGAAAACAAGAAATATGTCGTTTAAACGATGCAATATATTTCTTGTTTTCTTTTCAACTCTGAAAAAGTAGGTTGGAATTTAAAACAATAAAATTGGAATGGAAGAGAAAACAATAATAGGTCGTTTAAGCGACATATTTCTTGTTTTTCTGTTCCACTCTGAAAAAGTAAGGTGGAATTTGAAACAATAACATGAGAACGGACCAGAAAACAAAAATATGTCGTTTAAATGACATACTTCTTGAATCTCCATGTTGCCCCGATTTCTCCAATCGAGTTTCAGCTCCATTTGACCTTTTGTTCCGGAGGAGACATAGGTTGAAGAATTTTAACCCTGATCCTGCTGTTCACGACAACCTCTGTATTTGCAAACAGTGAAGATCGAGATCAGATGGCTTCTGAATCTGATCAGGATCTACACTGTTTGACATTCAGTTTATGAATTTGTAGGAATAAACTACATCAAGCAATCTGATTGGTTCAAAGTCAGAAGTGGGTGTGGCTAAAATGAATATTCAGCAGGATAAGGGTTAAGGTGGCCGCCATGGTTGGCATCTTGTATATCGGAATGGAACGATTCTTGCAAGTCCGAATTTCCATGTAGCCCCAATGCCTGCCATGAAGTTTCAGCTTGGTCTGACCTCTGGTTCGGGAGGAGATGTCGAACATGTAAAAATTGTTTTCTTTAAGAGTTGACCCCTATTGACATGGGAGACAAAAGTACTTCAGAAGGAATTGCCTCCCCTGAACCTTACAGGCATTGTACTATACGAAGAGCGGACACAAAGTTGCTGATGAGACTGCACGGATGCGCAAGCTGGTCCGTACCTTCATGTCCGCAAATGACAAAACAAGTTTTATATATAGAATTGACAGGCATTTCGAGCACCTTGGTGAATAACTCGGACACAATATTGGGTCCTTGTCTTTAAATGTCAAAACACGTTTTGACACATATTTAGAGGCGCAGCGGACACAAAGGTACTGACCAGACTGCGCGACTGCGCAGTCTGGTCAGTACCTTGGATGTCCGCAAATGGCAAAAAAAAAAAAAAAAAAAAAAAGATTTTTTTTTCTGTCATGGGAATGTCTATACACTCAGGCGAGGTAAGTGTTTTTCATCACTATTCCTGTATACATAATCCGAGATACATAGGGCAAACGTACACGTCTCCGTGGTGTAGTGGTTATGCTTCTCCCCTTGTAAACCAGGGTCGCAGGATCGATCCCGGGCTTCTCCAGACTTTCGGATGAGTCTTTAAACCGAGGTCCCGTCTCCGTTCCGTATGACCTTAGCTGTTGGTGAGACGTAAACTCAAATACTCACTCACTCACTCACTCACATAGGGGAAACAATCCATTCCACTCGGATCCTGCGGTGCATGTAACTTACCCAAGCTCCTGCGGTGTCATTGTAATATCGTACGTTGAAACTCTCCACAAAATATCGACTCTCTAACCCTCCCTTGATCTGCATTGACGTCACATAGCTCTTTGATGCCAGCTGCATTTCCAACCATTGTGAGCCGGTAAAGGAACTGGGTCTCCAGCCCCTCTTCGTATGTCCTCCGAATAGGCCGTAATTTGGTGGATAGTTGCCATTATACGAACTAGCCTGTTTCTTGCTGATTGATAGGATGTTTGCAACGGGTTCTGGAAAATAAATAAATAAATAAATAAATAAATATGTTTGTTTGATTTAGGGATTAACTTTATTCAAAATTGTCATTTGGGGAGAAAACGGAATTTCTGACCGTAAAACCGACGATTTACCTCCCCAAATGACAATTTTCAGTAGAGTAATCCCCATTCTAATGCATTTATTCAGTTGTTTTGCTAAAAATGGTTCTATTTGCTCAAAGCCAACCACTGTGAGCTGCGTAAAAACAAATGCTACCCAAATGAAAAGCGACGTTACATGATAACATCGGGTTTCCGACAGTATATCGCTGAATATACTGTCGCAAATTTTTAACGTTATCCAATCAAACATCGCGTTGAATTGATATTTAACGTCCCCGTCAACACTATATAGGTCATTTTGAAGACGATGCTTCCAATTTTGTGGGACTTTTACCCGACACTGAGATGAAATGACATCTCAAGACCTGCCACCCAATAAAACCAGAAGGGTTTATATGTACGGCCCTAGTCGCACCACTTTGCCTGGGCAGGCTTTGTTTTGTTTGTTTTTATTAGAGTTTAACGGCCTAGTCCACACTATTTTAGGTCATTTTTGAGCCGGTCAGTTTACCTATCCACACTTTTCCTAGACAGGCTTATACGTAAGCTGCTAACCATTACAGTGCGCATTCTTTCAATAGAAACTGACAACTGCCCTTCTTGAATCAGCGAAAGGGTATAATTACCGTAGAAAATATTTCGTGATCAATCTCCGAGGCACGGGTATCGAGCCCGCGTCCTCCTGGTCACCAGTCAGACGCGTATCCGACTGAGCTACCGAGGCCATTCTAGGCAGGCTCAGCCCCTCTAAGCGGTTTACCAGTACTCGTGCGCGGTCGGTTTCAGCTCTGCGCGGAAGCATCATGCAGCCCGATCGATTCCTTCAAGTCCGAAGGGCGAGGGTGAAAAAAAAAGTGGACCCTTTTTATAATGAAAGTATGACTGAAGATTAGATTTGACTGTTACTAAGACTTCTAATCAAATCTTTGATAGGTTCTAATGATATGTTATAATAAGATTGACCATCATTCATCAATTTTAAAATGGGATACAATGAGGGTATCTGGCAAAAAATGACAGTGACCTTGAACAATGAGGTCAATTTCACCAAAATTTCAATGCTATCTTGTACCAAGTTTGACTAGATTTCCCCAATTCGTTCATGCGATATGGTGCAGACAAGCTAAAATTTAGTTTTGGGGGCCATTACCCTTGAAAATAAGGTCAAGGTCACCAAAATCTAAATAAATATTTGGTAAGTTGCAATGATACATTGTACCATGCTTGACTGAGTCATTTATGGCTCAAAATTGACATTTTTAGGGGCCTGTGGCCTTGAACATGAGGTCAGATCCATCAACACCTAATTCCTGCCCTGCCCTGCCCCCACCCCCACCCCTCCCACATCCCAGTGATATAACGATGCAAGTTTGGTCAGAATCCATCGTGGGATCAGGAGATATAATGCTTCAAACTGGCTACGCCGACACTGACGTCAACGCCGACTCAAACGGGACTGGCAATTTTCAGACTGTAATCCTACATGACTATCTCTGTCTGTCTGTCTGTCTGTCCTTATGCAGAACAAGTTCCGCCGGGGTGGTGACATGCATGTTAAACAAAAATAATACAGGGGATACCCCACATTTACAAGTCCGTGTGATCAACAATACAGGCAAACCCCATTTTATTTGGAGAAAACTGGGGTTTATATAGGTATACCTACAGGGGTATACATCATTTTTTCAGCTATTTCTGCTCCAAGGCATAGGTTGAGGGTACGAGGCGGTTCTAACGAGAACCCGCAACCTATGTCTGAAAATATCACAAATTTTCACCAAAAAAAACAAAACTTTCTGGTGGTACATCTAGGAAGAATGCATTATGTCACACAGGCTTGTTATGCCGATAAAAAGTGTTTGGAAAACTTGTGGTTAATGTCACTTACCCCCAATGCCGCCATCTGCAAGCGCCTGGCCTCTGAAATCCTGTGTCTCATGATGGACTGCTATTCGTCCACCGCTGCCTCCACCCCCACCATTACTGGCCTTTCCTCCACGGGCTGACAGGACTCCGGCCCCTGACATGTGATCGCAGACAATGTAAATACTCCCCCCGCTGCCGCCGCCGCTGTCCGTTCCTGTGGCGTCCGCGCCATTCACCGACACAATGCCATCGATTTCAACGTCGTCACTGGCGATGATTTTGATACTGCCACCGCCGAAGCCACCTCCGGGACCACCACCTTTGCTTCCGACATCCTGTGACTCAGCGTGAAAGCTGCCGTAGGGAACCGATTCATCCATGGCAAGAAAGTGGTTCTTAGGACTGCCACCACGGCCTCCATAGGACCCTGCAAAACAGTATACAATCGACCTTTAATAGCTAGAACGCTTTTTGGAAAATTAACCCACTTGTCATTTAAGGTCAGTCAGGCATATTTTTTTTTTTTTATTTCATGTTTGACAGAAAATCCTTCTAGCAAACAGTGCAGATCCTGATCAGACGCCGCGTTCTGCGGCGTCTGATCTGGGCCTGCACTGTTTGCCAGGCTACCCTTTTATGGGTTTCCCGCCCAGAATGGGTTAAAAATTTGTTCTCGCCTCTCGATAGGGATTGTTAGAGTCAATGAGGGTTGCTCACAATCTCAAGGATGATCATATGTCCGTGCCCTACTTTGTTTAAAACGTGGGATTTGTCAGGGTGCAAATTAGTGAAATTTTATATATTACGACACGTTCGTGTATTAAAATGGCATCTTTCATATTCATTGAACAAGCATTTTTTTCAGATGATTTTTTTATTTAATTATAATTCTAACATGACGTTAACGTTTTTCCCATTGAACCCAGTGGAAACGTCAGCGTTTGCAAATATGCGATAATTCACGTCGTCAACGTGGTGCGTGCAATTTGGCGTCATCGTGACGTTGCATGTAAACATTTCCTTCTGTCGACATCCGCTGCAAAATAGTCCCCAAGATAACGCTTTGTTACTACTGTATTTCAGTTTAGCATCATGTTAGAATCGAAATAATTTCCACGCACCCGGTGTGTTATCGTGATTAACACACGGTGTTGTCGGGCAGATGCGAATATTAATTCACTCCGGCTTCGCCGTCGTGAATTAATATTTCGCAATCTGCCCTCCAACACCGTGTGTTAATCACGATAACACACGGTACGTGGAGATTATTTCTTAATTCTAACACAGCGCGCCTATATAGGCAATGGAAAATAACTATGTTTTATTCTGCAACAAATCACAGTTGGAAGAGCGTGACGAGTGACGTCATTGAAAACTGCAAATTTATGACGTCACTAGTCGATTTCCTTGACGTTAGACGGTGTAACGCCATTTTCTCGCATCGAAAACGTTATAAAAGGATATAAATGCATGTGTTTCAGTCGATAATTTTAGCGGGATTTCTTCTAACAATGGCGAAAAGTTGTGAGATTTTGAAGGAAACAACAGCATTATTGCCGATTTCAGCCTGTTAGAATCGAAATAGATCAGCTCTAGTTTGTGATTTGTTGAGTAATAAATCACAGTTTGTCGGTTAGTTGTAAGTAGACAAATCACGCGCGCTACGCGCTTGTGATTTGTCTACTTTACAACTGACCTCCAAACTGTGATTTATTACTCAACAAATCACAGTTAGAGCTGATCTATTTCTTAAATATTTTTCTTGTTTCTAGTGAATATAGAATGAGAGTGCTTGTTAGAACCATTAAGGCGGTTCTAACGAGTACCCTCAATCCATGTTCTTGAGTCAAAAAAAAAAAAAAAGAAAAAGAAAGAAAGAAAAGAAAAGAAAATACTGTATAACCCTGTGAACTCGACTTTTTTCTATATTAAGTGGGGTTTACAAGGATGTTCATGGCACGGACTTGTTAACTTGATGAAGCATCAAAGACATTTATGCAAGTAGGTACCGTTCACGGGAAGAAAGGAACCGCCCCACTGAGCCCGTTTATACGTGACCCAGCCAATGTTCTAAAAATGTACTTCATTTAAAAGACAGGCCTCTAATGACCGAATAACTGCCTAAAGTGCTTTGAAGTAAAGGTGATATTCTTCTGAACTTTTGTTTTTTAAAGTGACATAATGATTATAATATTTTGTGAAGTACTGGCCTTTATATCTGGTCGAGTGTATAACCCACTATTCAGGTGTTAATTTCACTCTCTCTGTGTTTAAGACAATGCCGTTTTGATTTAAGATCATAATTTCTTCTTTAAGGCGAAATCATACACCTGGCATCCAGGGTGATGTTTCGTTTCGTAAGGGGAAATGTTTATTGACTTCATGTTTGCTTTCCAATAATCTTACAGACTTTCGGATGAGTCTTTAAACCGAGGTCCCGTCTCCATATGACCTTCGATGTTGGTGGGACGTAAAACTCAAACACTCACTCACTCCAATAATCTTAACCCTTCCGGAAAAGGGGTCTACTCGTAAAAGGACAAATTTGCTTCATGGAAGGAAATTTTTTCTTGAAAAGTAGATTAGTTCTGGACGAGAGAACAAAAGTTTATTCGAAAAACAAGAAAACAAAAAAGAAAAAGAAAAAGAAGGCCTCCCTGAAGGTAGTAAAATTCATTGTCTGAATACATTAACTCACGGGAAGTCAGTCAGGTAATCATTAAATGGCGTCAAAATAAACCAGGGTTCTCTCAAATATGATTGGACGATTGCGACGTTGTGACGTCAACGGCGCTCTTCCGCTGTTATAAAGGAAAACTGTGTGCAATGGTTTTAGCCCTCAAACCAGAATAATGTAAATACATTAAAATTTCTCTATCAAGACCACCGTTGGGACTGTTCAAAAGTGGTCTTAAAAGACCACCTTTGGGACCGTTCAAAAGTGTTCTTTTAGACCACTTTTGAACAGTCCCAAGGTGGTCTCTGACCAGAGGACACTGTATGCAGAAAACGCAAAAGTGAAGAACTGAAACCTACTGAATAAGCTTTTAAAAGCAGATTTAGTCTTAAATTTAGGTGGTCTTAATAGCAGATTTTTACTGTATAAGTGGGCCCCGTCTAGCGATTTTGGTACTTATCGCCTATGCGAGCAGCGAAGGTTCAGGCGAGCCTGCGCATCCGCGCAGTCTCGCCAGAACCTTTGCTGCTCGCTCATACAAGCAGTGAATCAAGAGGAACCTTCAGACAGAAAGCCATATCCCTGACCCCTCTGAATGGCTGGGCATGCGCAGTTAAAATTTGTCATGACGGAATGCTCGAAGACACAAATTCGCTTGGCGGGGCTCAAGTGATAAAGGTCATTCATTCAACGTTCAATGAAGTACGAACAACGTCGGGTCATGATCAAAGTTACTCGTGACCCGACGTTGTTAGTACTCCAATGAACGTTAAATTACGTTCATTTCTTAAATAACTACACGGATTCAAGCAAAGTCACGTGATCAGTAAATGACGTAAAATAAATCACGGGTTGTCTCGACGTCAACGTTATGGCATCAACGTCATATTCATGAAATCGGTGAGTGCCAGTGAATTGTTGAGTTACTAATCACAGTTCGGAAATCAGTTGTAAACTTTGGATCAAATCACGAGCGCTTAGCAACTGATCGACAAACTGTGATTTATTACTCAACAAAACACACACTAGAGCGGATCAATTTCGATTCAAACACCACAAAAATCGACACTAATTTTTGTGCTTCCTTCAAATTTTTCCAAACTTTCGCTGTTGCCCAACAACATTGATTTATGTCTTCTTGTACGAGTACCACGTACAAAATGACGTGTTTCCGCAACATCTGGAGAGCAAACCAGAAGGCAAGCCGTCTTCAACACAAAATCAATCGTGGCGGCCGGAAGCTTTATTGAGGTATATACGTAACTTAGACACATCCTAGCAGGAGGCCCCGACTATCGGGGCTTGACGTAATAGATGGGCTGCATGGTGCTTACACGCAGAGCTGAAACCGACATCACCCGAGTACTGGTAAACCTCTTAGAGGATCTAAGCCTGCCCAGGCAAAGCGGTGTGAGTCGGCCCGTCCATGCTTATAAACCCTATTGGTTTCATTGGGCGACAGGGCTTGTGATGTCATTTCATCTCAATGTCGGGTAAAAGCCCCACAAAATCGGAAGCGACGTCTCCAAAATGACCTCATGGTACAGTGTTGACAGGGACGTTAAATCTCAAATCAAACAAAAACATACTTGCAGTCTTATCAATGTGTTCGCCGTGGACTATATAAATGCTACTCGTCACGGTTTCTTGATATACGAGTATAGACCGAGAAGGCTGTATAAAAACCTAGTGAGTGCACAGGCTCGCAGGCTCGTCTTATCTTCCATGTCCTGTCAAAGCTCTCTCTCTCTCTCTCTCTCTCTCTCTCTCTCTCTCTCTCTCTCTCTCTCTCTCTCTCTCTCTCTCTCTTCAAAGCTCTCTCTCTCACACACACAACACTCAATACTGTATTAGCTTAATGTCTGATTAAATATTTGTCCAATACGCCTTCTCGTCAGCCTCATTATTATATTTTATTAATTTTACAAGTTATTAGTATCAAATATGATAACTGCCATCTTTGAATGAAATACTAATAGTTTTAATTCTTTGGTCTGTTTAGACTGCCATCTTAACATTAATTGATATTTGGATAGCAGATATATGCACATTTTTCATTCAAGTCCCAAACCCCAAGACGAATAGAAGCAATCACAGAAAATAAACAATGTCTTCTGAAATTATACCATGTCGGCGACATGGCGGTTTTACGAGAATGCCACCCCGTACAGGCCGACACAAGAGGAAAAAGGTTCTGATGTACGTCCATATAAAGTGAATATGCAACCGTCTAATAGGGACTTCTTGCAGGCAACTACATCAAAGACCGCCTCTATATGTCTGTGGACAGCAGAGGCTCTTGGGCGAGCCTGCCGCCCAAGAGCCTCTGCTGGTCATCCATATGTAATAAATACCCTTTTCTTTTTAACTGACTCAGATGTACAAGCACATGCCACAGGGCCCTTCATATCTCATTGTTACGGTTCTTAAAGCAATTTCAATAGTCGTGCAAAGTGCAATTTTAATGATGACGTGTCCATTTTGTGCACATTAAGAGAATCGGATCTGCATTATGTCAAAGTGGCCTGTAGTCCAAAACCTTAACATGCAATTATGGCAAACTAAAGTTATAATGAAAATTCAAAATCATTTCGAAAATTTGAAAGTCAGTTTTTCATGAAATTTGTAAACCTAATTTGTTCACCGTACCTGCGTGGCCTCGTGGTAAAGAGATGATTCTTCAACATTAGATCTCGCAAGCATACTCGCGTCACATGTGAGACGTCAAGTTCTGCGAACGAAACTAAAATGATTGATTTTACATAGCCACTGAAATTTAATATTTCGGCAATGGTCTTCTTAAAACAAAGAAACAAACAAAACAACAACAACAAACAAAAAAAAAACAAACAAAAAAAACAAGAAGAACAACAACAACAACAAAAAAAAAAGTAACAACAAAAAATACCAACAACAAAAAACGAAATACACAGAAAACTACACCAATTTCTGTGTATTGTTCTGTGTATGTCTTTTTTTATCTGAAGAAAGCCCCTGGCCGATATATAAATGTAAAATTAATCATATTTTCCTTTACTCCAGAAGACTTTAACAACCGTGGTTTTTCTCCGGGTATGCCGTATTTTGCTTGATTATCTTAAAGGGGCCGTAAAACCAAAATGAAACACCCCCTCAAAATATAACAACAACAAAGCAAACAAGTAGAACAACAAGAGAGCAGCAGCAACAGACATGAAGCAAACGGTCTCACCGCCTTGCGCAGCCACCGTCTGTCATTTCGCCACCACAACAACTATGGGTGATGCCTGCTGTGCATCACTGAACCATTCCAACACAAGGCAAATCACATGGCAATGCGTCCAAGATTTGTTGAACCTTTCCAAATCCTGACCGAAACATAAATAGCACACATGTGTGCAAGGCTTGCGCGCCAGTTCCAACTTGACAAAGGTCACAACCAAAGACCAAATGTTAATGTTTATACAGTGAAATTCCACTATTAAGACAACCTAAAATTAAGACTAATTCTGCTTTAAAAATTGTATTTAGTAGGTTGTATTTATTCTTTCTTTGTGTTTCCTGCATACAGTGTCCTTTGGTCAGAGACCACCTTTGGGACTGTTCAAAAGTGGTCTTTAAGACCACTTTTGAACAGTCCCAAAGGTGGTCTTAATATAGGAAT
Organism: Lucinisca nassula; assembly: GCA_963580285.1. Lineage (NCBI taxonomy): Eukaryota > Metazoa > Mollusca > Bivalvia > Lucinida > Lucinidae > Lucinisca > Lucinisca nassula. The sequence goes on from OY757018.1 coordinate 11,599,060, forward strand.
TTTACTGCATTTGTACAAATTATCACATGCTGTTGGCTTCTGACTTAGTGTCTAAGCCCCCGCCCATAGGGGCTTGAAGAAATATATGGGCTGCATGATGCTTCCACGCAGAGCTGAATCCGGCCTGCACACTAGTACTGGTAAACCGCTTAGAGATTCTAAGCCTGTCCAGGAATCGCGGCGCGAGGCGGACCGTCCATGCTAATAAACCCTATTGGTTTCATTGGGCGACAGGGCTTGAGATGTCATTTCATCTCAATGTCAGGTAAAAGTCCCACAAGATTGGAAGCAACGTCTCGTAAATGACCTTTAAATTGTTGACGGGGACGTTAAACCTCAAATCAAACAAACAAAAACTGACTTAGTGTCTACCCACACTAGCTAAAACAAGTATTAGGTTTTAGAAAAAGCTTGAGTCTACGCTTAAGACACATTTTTGTTTGTTTGTATTGGCGTTTAACGGCCCAGCCAACACTATTTAGGTAATTCATTTTTTAGCCGGTCAGTTTACCTATCTACACTTTTCCTGAGCAGGCTTATACGTATACGGTTCACAAGTACAGTGCACATTCTTTCGCCAGAAACTGACAACTGCCCTTCTTGATGTCGTCGTTTTCAGAATGTATGGTAAGAAGACTCGTAATGTACAAGATTTACTATTTAACATCACGAAAACATGCCTATGTAATTATGGCCCCCTTTAACCCCAATTTTATATGGCAAAACAGGGGTTTACAGGGATAAACCTTACTTTTCTTGAATTTGCTCAAAAATATAGATTGTGAGTACTAACGTGTACCCACAATGTATATAGATTGTCGGTACACGTTAGAACCGCCTCATCGAGGCGGTTCTAACGTGTACCGACAATCTATATTTTCAGCAGAAATAACAAAAATATCACAATTTTTCAGCTTCAAATTTATGGTTTGTTTTTCGGCGGTAACATTTACAATGTATTTGTATAGGCGTGTTTTCGTGACGAGCACCCATTAGCTATGTTGCACATAACTGCAGATTTTTTTTTTGGTTTTGGTTTTACGGCCCTTTCAAGATTATTTCACTCATATCGAGCCGATCGTTAATCAGAGGTGGTCGAACTTGAAACCGGAGTGCCCGGAGAAAAACCACCTGACCTTCCGTTGCAGAACTTTGCGTCTCACATGTGACCCGAGCCAGGCTCGAACCCACAGCGGTAGGAGACCTCATGATTAAAAGTCAGCGCTCTTATCCACTAGGCCTAGCCCTCGCCCATCGAGGCTTGAAGAAATAAATGAGCTGCACGATGCTTCCACGCAGAGCTGAAACCGACCCGCACACGAGTACTGGTGAACCGCTTAGAGGATCTAAGCCTGCCCAGGCAATGCGGTGCGAGTTGGCCCGTCCATGCTTATAAACCCTATTGGTTTCATTGGGCGGCAGGGCTTGAGATGTCATTTCACCTCAATGTCGGATAAAAATACCTCAAAATTGGAATCAACGTCTCCAAACTGACGTTTACAGTGTTGACGGGGACGTTAAACTTCAAATCAAACAAAATGTCCACTTGGCCACGGAGGCCCGTAACTGCAGACTTAACCAAAATGTCCACTTGGCCACGGGGGCCCGTAACTGCAGAGTTATAAACCCTATTGGTTTCACTGGGCGGCAGGGCTTAAGGTGTCATTTCATCTCAATGTCGGATAAAAAATCCCACAAAATTGGAATCAACGTCTCCAAAATGACCTTTACAGTGTTGCGCTGTACATTAAAACAAACAGAGAAAATTAAAATCACAACAGTTATCATTTGAGCCCCGCCAAGCGAATTTGTGTCTTCGAGCATTCCGTCATGACAAATTTTAACTGCGCATGTGCAGCCATTCAGAGGGGCCAGGGATATGGCTTTCTGTCTGAAGATTGCTCCTGATTCACTGCTTGTATGAGCGAGCAGCGAAGGTTCTGGCGAGACTGTGCGGATGCGTACCAAAATCGCTTGACGGGGCCGATATATGAACATGTGTAACCGCTTGCTTAGCACGACCCCTGTTGGATGTTGGAAGGGTCATTTGCAAATGTCAGTTCATTATGAAAACACGCCTATACAAATACACTGTAATCTATATCGCCGAAGAAATGAAAAATTTCAGATGAAAAATTGAGATTTTTTTCTTATTTCTGCACAAAATATAGATTGTGGGCACTCGTTAGAACCGCCTCATCGTGGCAGTTCGAACGGATACCCACAATCAATATTTTAGAGCAGAAATAAGAAAGATAAGGTTTACCCCTACAAACCCCCAGTTTTACTATATATAAGTGGGGTTAAAGGGCGGTTAAAATTTTATAGGCGTGTTTGCGTGATGTCAAATTACGCAGTGGAATCAATGATTACAAAACGGATAATCCACACTAGATAATAGAGAATCCACACTACGATGAAGGGCAGGGAGGCCATAAGCTCGACTATTTTCATTCCTCCTTTTATTTAGGGACTATTTTGCATGCTTATGCAACGAAAATGTAGCAGGGGGCTTTGACACCTATGTCCGATGTGTGTTTGTTTGTATTGGAGTTTAACGGCAAAGTCAACACTATTTTAGGTCATTTTTGAGCCGGTCAGTTTACATATCCACACTTTACCTGGGCAGGCTAATAATCAGTACAGGGCACATTCTTTAACTGCGAAGGGAGAGAAGATTTCACAAAGAATGTTGCCGACCCCGGCAGGTATCGAACCCGCGTCCTCCTGGTCATAAGTCGGACGCGCATCTGTCTGAGCTACCGAGGCCGGCATATTCCCGATGTTAAACATTAAACTAAAATAATGCTTCGATAGGAGATTAATAAATGGCATTTTCAACATGATTGAGATTTACTACTAGTTCCATTATCTGGAAGGACACTCACGTTTCAATATGTTGGATTTTAAAACTTAAGATACCAAGAAAAACTACATCTGAAACTGTCGTCTGCTTATGTCGTCTGCTGATTTTTTTTTTCTTTTTGCAAACGCATTAAAATATTTTTGGTCCTAGAGGAGCAGTCTGATTTGGATCCACACTGTTGGCTGCAAAAATGACTTTTAAAGTTACCAGCAGTCGACAATTGTCGTTGTTGGCATTTTATTGGTTAATATTTAACTGACAGTCAAAATTGAGTTTTGGTAAGACTTCGTTACATTTCAATACGTTGGATCATAAAAGTCGTCTGACATACAGATAAACTTTTTGGCAATAGTTTCGAACCATCGCTTCTTATTTAGTGTATATAATTTGTTTCTTTTTGGTTGATTTAAGGTTTAACGTCCCCGTCAACGCTACTTGGGCCATATTGTAGACGTTGCTTCCAATTATGTGGGCCTTTTACCCGACATTGAGATGAAATGACATCTCAAGCCCTGTTGCCCAATGAAACCAATAGGGTTTATATGCATGGACGGTCCGACTCGCACCGCTTTGCCTGGGCGGGCTTATATCCTCTAAGCAGTTTACCAGTACTTGTGTGCGGTCGGATTCAGTGAAAAAGATCTTTAATATATTGCGGAATCATAACATGTACTACTATATATTATTATGTCTCGGCCGAAAAATTTTTTTTCGGAGAGACATATTGTTCCCCCCCCGGGCGTCTGTCTGTCTGTCCGTCTGTCCGTCTGTCTGTCCGTCTGTCACACATTCGTATCCGCTCTATAACTTGAAAACCGTTCGAGCTATCTTCACGAAACTTCATATAAATATTATTCAGCATTAGACGACGTGCAGTGCGCAAGAACTATAACTCTCGCATTTATACTTTTTGAATTATCTCCCTTGGAAGTTTGTCGGTATGTATATATGTATGGGCAAATCGTGTCCGGTCAATAACTTTCTAATTTTCAGATGGATTTTAAAATTCCTTGGCAGAAATATTAACAACCATAAGACGATGTGTGGTGCGCATGAGGCAGGTCGGTACCTCAAAGGTCAAGGTCATACTTGGAGGTCAAAGGTCAAAAAAGGGGCCTTTTTTCGTGTTTGCTCAATAACTTTCTTATTTTGAGATGGATTTTAAAATTACTTGGCAGAAATATTAACAACCATGAGACGATGTGTGGTGCGCATGAGGCAGGTTGGTACTTCAAAGGTCAAGGTCATACTTAGAGGTCAAAGATAAAAAAGTGGCCTTTTTTCGTGTTTGGTCTATAACTTTCTTATTTTGAGATGGATTTTGAAATCTTTTTGCAGAAATGTTAACCAATATAAGACGATGTGTTGCGTGCATGACCCAGATTGGTACCTCAAAGGTCAAGGTCATACTTAGAGGTCAAAGGTAAAAAGGGGGCCTTTTTCGGGTTGTCAATAACTTGCTTATTCTTCGATAGAATTTGAAGTTACTTGGCATAAATGTTCACTATCATGAGACGATGTGTTGCATGGATGATTCATTTTGGTACCTCAAATGTCAAGGTCATACATAGAGGTTAAAGGTAAAAAATGGGCCTTTTTTCGTGTTTGGTCAATAACTTTCTTATTTTTAGATGGATTTTGAAATTGCTTGGCAGAAATGTTAACCACCATGAGATAATTTGTTGCACGCATGACCCAGATTGGTACTTGAAAGGTCATGGTCATACATAGAGATTAAAGGTAAAAAAGGGGCCTTTTGTGTTCTGTCAATAACTTTCTTATTTTTTAAATGGATTTTGAAATTACTTAGCAGAACTGTTGACCACCATGAGACGATGCGTTGCGTGCATGACCCAAGTTGGTACCTCAAATGTCAAGGTCGTACTAAGAGGTCAAAGGATAAAACGGGACCTTTTTTAGTGTTCAGTCAATAACATTCTTATTCCTGGATAAATTGTGAAATTACTTGCAGAAATGTTATCCATCATGAGACGATGTGGTACACACTAGACCCAGGTCGGTACCTCCAAGATCAAGGTCATACTAAGAGGTCAGAGATAAAAAAAATTTGTTTTTTTTTTTGTGTCCAGTCTATAACTTTTTTTATTTCTGGATGGACTTTATAAAGTAACCATGCAGAAATGTTCACCGTCGTTAGACCATGAGTCATGTGCAAGACCAAGGTCCATACGTCCAAACGGTCAAGGTCATACCTAGAGGTCAAAGGTGAAAAAGGGACAGTCAATAACTTCCTTATTAATTGATGGATTATGAAATTACTTGGCAGAAATGTTAACCATCATGAGACGATGTGTTGTACCTCAAAGGTCAAGGCCATACTTAGAGGTCAAAGGTAAAAAGGGCTTTTTTTTGTGTACGGCCAATAACTTTTTTATTTCTGTATGAACATTTTTAAAGTTACTTTGCAGAAATGTTCATCTTCATTAGATGATGTGTTGCACACAAGACCCAGCTCAATACCTCCAATGTCAATGTCATACTTAGAGGTCAAAAACGGGGGAGACATCTGTGTTTTTTGTAGAAAAACAAATTCTAGTTTATATTAGTTTTGCTTTGTTAACAAGTAGTAGTAATAAGTCGTCACCGTGCACTATCAAGATCTGAATATTCAGACCCTAAAATAATTTTGCAAACTCACCTTTGAAGATTAGTTATTTGTGAAACATTATAAATTGATGCATTTCCCCATACAATATTGCAATAATTAAATGTCACTGGAAACAACGACCTATGCTCCATAGTTAAATACGATTTTATCTTTGATAGAAGCCATACATATGATGAAATCTTTTCACAAACGCATTGAAAATGATGAGTCCACTGCAAGTTCTGATCAACATTTTCACCTAATATTTTATCACCTGTTGTCAGTTGTAAATTGAGACAATTGTATGTTAACCCTTTTAGTACCAAGTGGAATCTTCCTCCTTATATATACCAGGAGTCCATTTCAAAATTTAGGGGTGTCAGTTTGAGTTTTCATCAAAATTTATTTGGAAAATGACTGGAACTTTTAGCAAACAGTGGAGGGTCTGATCTGGACCTTCACTGTTTGCCCTGGTACCCGTTTTGGGGTTTCTGGTACTAAATGGGTTAAATTGAAAAGATCCTCATGTAGCCTTACACGCTTCTGTCTAGTATATAGCTATTAACATTACTTTTGTTAAGAAGCATGCCATTTTGTTTACACCATTTCTGCAGATTAATAAGATAAATGTTGTAAATTAGATTTAAGTTTTTTTTTAACTTAGACTGCATGCCATATATCGTTGTATCATCAGCATACAAATCAATCAACTGAACAGTTTCAGATAAAACAAGTGGTAAATCAGTTATGATAATTAAAAATACCAAAGGTCCTTAAACAGACCCCTTAGGGACACCACATTTAATATCACATATCTTGGAAAGTTTTCCGTCAGTTCGTTGACAAAGGTTTCCATGAACTTAATAAAATGCTCGCTACATTTATGATACCTCATTTATCCGCAAAGAGTGATCGACAAGGTCAAATCAAGGGCTTTTCTAAAATCAACCAATATTTATATAACCGTTTTTAATTGCATTCAGCCAGCGTTCGGCCATCAACATTAATGCTGTTTCCGTTAAGTGTCCAGAGCGAAATCAACATTGAAAATGATGTAATACATCGTGTTCATTAAAAAAATCCATTAAGTTCTTTTGAATAAATTTCTCAAGCAGTTTTGACAATGTGGGTAATATAGATATAGCAGTGGGGCGATAATTATTTATTTATTCCTTTGCACCACCTATGTATAAATAATACCTTTTGTAATAGGTTGATACAGGTTTATGAAAAGCAACCTTTTCTAAATCATACAGGTCATTTATGTCTTGTTCTATTGTTTTTGGCTTTCTTTTGAGGATCTGTCATTTGGAACTCTTTCCTAGATTATTCATTTGTTAGTATAGTTACATTATGATACATCTGTATATGCTCCTATGTGAGCCGAAAATTCGTAATAAATATCTTGTATCTTGTAATAACAGATGAAGAAAGCCTCAGTAATCTTGGACCAATACTATCTAATCCAGTAGACTTAGAAACATCAAGGGTTGACAAAAATTGTAAACAAAGTTTTCGGTGATATAAGGTAATTCAAAATAAACATGGCGTTTTTGTATCAATATGTTCCTTTAGCTGTGTAAAATCGCAGTCTTCAATAGGCTTTTTAAGTTTTGATGCAATATTAACCAAATAGTAATTAAATGTGTCTGTTATTCTTTCGTGTCTGTGATTAAATTGTCATCTAGTATGTTAAGTTTAAAACATTCAGTATCATCTTTTTTCTTGTTAGATGCTTCGAAATCTTTAAAACAATTACAAATCGACTTTGGATCGTCCTTAACTGCCTCTATCTTAGATTTGTATGATGCCTGTTTTGAATTTTGAATTTGAGTAGATACGTCATTGCGTAAAATTTTATAATCGTCATGTCTACCGCAATTTTTCAGTTTATATCTTTCTTTGGTCGTATCTATAATTTCATACGTCAACCAGATGGCCCCCGCCCGTTGGGGCTTGAAGATATAAATGGGCTCCATGATGCTTCTACGCAGAGCTGAAACCGATCACACAAGAGTACTGGTAAACCGCTTAAAGAAACTAAGCCTGCCCAGGTAATGCGGCGCGAGTCGGCCCGTCCATGCTGATAAACCCTATTCGGTTTCATTGGGCGATTGGGCTTGAGATGTCATTTCATCTCAATGTCGGGTAAAAATCCCACCGAAAATTGGAAGTAACGTCTCCAAAATGACCTATACAGTGTATTCGGGGACGTTAAACCTCAATTCAAACAAAATTAAATACGTCAACCAGTCAGCTTGAATTTCATATTTTTTTCAGTGAGTTCTTACGGGGCATGCTTCTTTCTAAAGAGCACATACAACGTATGTTTTAAGTATAAATAGAGGCTAATACATGAGTGCTCATGTATTATTGAATTTATTAAACTCGTTGAGGAAAAGGGATAAAATGCTCTATTGAATTTATTAAACGAGTTGAGGAAAAGGGATAAAATGCGAGGCTTCGCCGAGCATTTTATCCCTTTTCCTCAACGAGTTTAATTAATTCAATAATACATGAGCACGAATGCAAGATTCTATTTATCATATGACATTTAAAACGCCCTTTATTCACGATTGTTTACAAAAATGTCATTAATCCGCCATTAGTAAACGCGACGTCGTAAAGGACGTCATACATGTAACGTTACGGGCCGTATCTCTCTAATTTGCATATTTAATCCACTAGTAGATTATTGAAAATACTACATGGCGTTATTACACTCTCAGACGCGCCGTCATGTGATAAATAAGAATAATATCACATAAGAAAATTAATCATATTGGAGATATGGAGATATGGAAGAATTCACTTTGTTACCCGGATGTGTTATCGTAAAGATTATCGTGATAAATATAAACATAACGAAAATCCGCCGGCCCCCGCCCATCGGGGCTTGAAGAAATATATGGGCTGCAGAGCTGAATCCGACCGCACACAAGTACTGGTAAACCACTTAGGGGATCTAAGCCTGCCCAGGCAAAGCGGTGCGAGTCGGACCGTCCATGCGTATAAACCCTATTGGTTTCATTGGGCGACAGGGCTTGAGATGTCATTTCATCTCAGTGTCGGGTAAAAGTCCCACAAAATTGGAAGCAACGTCTCCAAAATGACCTTTAAGGGTTGACGGGGACGTTAACCTTCAACTCAAACAAAGCAAATCTCAGCTGGCGTCAATTTGCTTGAGTAGAATTTTTTATTATTATTTTTTTGCCCATGGTGAAAAACAGAATTGTCATCACGTTAAGTGTTTATCAAGTGTTTATAATGTAAATAGCACTTAATCCCACTTTTTAAGGGATAGAAAACAATTGCAAGATTTCCGCTCCGAAATGTAGATTTCGAGTACTCGTTAAAAACTGAGGCGTTTTTTTTTTACACTTTTTGTACCAAATGGAATCTTCCACCTTATATATGACAGGAGTCCATTTCGAAATTTAGGGGTGTCAGATTGTGTTTTCTTCAAAATTGATTCGGGAAATGCTTTTTTTGTGAAACTACGAGGATTGTTCCCTTTGTTACTTTTTGCAAACATCGTAGGCCATGATCAGACGCCGCGTTCTGCGGCGTCTGATCTGGGCCTGCACTGTTTGCCAAGGTACCCATTTAGGGGTTTCTGGTACTGAATGGGTTTACGAACACCAAAAATTAAAGAAAATGCATCACGATGCCAAGGCAGTGTAATGTAAACCCCACTTTATACAGATAAAACAGTGGTTTACGGGAATAAACAATGCTTTTCTTATTTCTGCTCCAAGACATAGGTTATGGGTACTCGTTAGAACCGCCTCCATGAGGCGGTTCTAACGAGCACCCAGAACCTATATTTGGTGTATAAGTTAGTAAAATATGATAAAAAAAACCCTCATCAGAAAAATAACCGTTTTGGGGATATGAAAGAATGCACTTTCTTGCACACCAGACAGGGAAATCCGTGATTTTACCATGGGATAGAAATTTATGTTCTGACCCTAGTGTTCCGACCCAAAATCGAATATAATCGCGTGTTTGAAAAAATGCCCTGGTTGATTACGACCTCGTATGCGCCGTCGTTAATGTTGACGTCACAGCACGTTACGTGATGTCACTAAACATTCCTGTAGTGTCAATACAGTATGGTGGGCGTTGGTAACCTAAGTGACTGCGGCATTAAAAATCTGCGCTAAGAAATGGAAGGTATGCAAGAAAAAGAATCCTATATGGGTGTGAGGGGCGGATTGAAAAATCCGTCCCTCGGGATCACTGTCCGGCATCACTCGGCAAGCCTGTGATGCCGGACAGTGGCCCTCGGGACGGATTTTTTCATCCACCCCTCACACCCATATAAGATTCTTATAATGTCACACGGATGTGTTATTGCAAGTGGAAAAGTGTGATTAATAAAACTATGACATTTAACGCTGTCTCTGACAGCATTAACAAGTCCATGTAATTGACATCTTTTTCGGCGTAGCTGTATAAGCTGGCTTTTGACCTACTTATTGATATAAGTCTCGATTGAATAAATTGTAATTTGCGATTGGTCGAAAAAGTGTATACTCCTGCTAATAAGTAACCACTGCCTAATTACGGCTTGACTTGACTTGATAGATTTTGTAAGGTAACCGGGCGCTAAAAGCACATAGGGGCTACCCCCATCTCGCTAAATGGGATTAGTTTATGAACTGCTCTTCCCAGGGCCTCCAATGTGCTGGCACTTGTCAATTCGACAGGTGTCAGCTGACCAATGGGAATATACTGAACTCTTAATCGGAGGAAGGCACAAATCGCACCCAAGGTACAGCGTTTGTCCTAAGAAACACAGTTCTATAGCGATTTTAGAATTTTGAGTGCAGGAATCAGACCAAAGACGGGGTCTAGTATGTGATGACGTGTTGCCAATTTCGACTGCCAAATGTGTTAGAGCACAGCCCTGTTTTCGAATGTCTGGCCGAGGAAAAAAGCTAACATACATTATCAGAATCTGGTGGCTTAGGGGGACACATGCACCACCTGGCAGACAGCATGACAGAACTGTGCCAAGGTTGGTAGCAAAACAATATAGGCTGGAAGAGCATTCCAGTGTATAACTGATCTTGGGAAGAAGCTATACTTGTGATAGTTGGTCTGGGTTGGGATTTGCTTGTATACCAAAGGGTGGATAAATTTCGACTCTCTGCGATTGGGTGTGAGGTAATCTGAGACAGGGATTGCAACAAGGTCATGCGTGACCTTGTATAGCATGATAGGGCGATTATCGATGCGTCTCTGATCTAGTGGACGCCATTGGAGTTTTCCAAGCATAGCTGTAACACTTGATGTGTACCTATAGTCTCGTGTGGCCCACCTGGCAGCTCTGCGTTGGGCAGATTCAAGTTTGTAGATATCTGTAGCTGTATGGGGTGACCAGACACTGGAAGCATTTTCCAATTGCGGTCGGACAAGGGTTTTGTATGCTGTGGACTTAAGGTCTTGGTTGTGTACTTTGATATTTCTTTTGATAAAGCCGAGGGTTTGATTTGCCTTTTTGTGATATTGTCTATGTGCGTTCCCCAGCTGAGGTCGTCAGATATGGTGACCCCAAGGTACTTTGCAGCAGACACACTTTCAAGTTCAGTGTTATAGAGGAAGTATTTGGAGGGAATAGGTGTTTTCAGCCTGGTGACATGTAAAACCTGACATTTTGTCGGGTTGAAGTTCATGTCCCAGGCCTTTTCCCATAGCTCCAATTTGCAGAGATGGATAATGCTGGAGTTGGTACCATTAGTGACAACAGACTGTGACCTGTTATCTAAGACATTTTTGATCCAATTTAGAGTGCCGCCCCTGATGCCGTAGTATTTAAGTTTTTGTAAAAGTTTTTCGTGGGCGACTTTGTCAAAAGCTTTGCTGAAATCCAGTAAAATTAAATCAGTCTGTTTTCTTAATTGCATGTTTCTAGATAATTCATCTATCAACATGATTAATTGGGTCTCGCAGGAACGCCTTTCTCGGAACCCATGCTGTAGTTCATAAAGAATGTTCTGGCTGTTGAAGTGCTTGGACATACTGGAAGCAACAATGTGTTCTAGCACTTTGCATAGAACACATGTTAGGGAGATAGGGCGATAGTTGGCAGGATCAGTTTTATCCCCCTTTTTGAATATGGGGAATACATTGGCCTCTTTCCATATGGTGGGCAATTTTACCTGATCAATTGACTTTTGGAAAATTATTTGGAGTATTGGGGCTAGCTCTTTGTGGAGGTTTTGAAGTACTATAGGTTTTAGCTGGTCTGGACCTGATGCCTTTTGGGGGTTGAGCTTTTTAAGAAGGCATTCAATACCATTGGCTGAGATTTTAATGTCAGGCATATTCGTATAAGGGCTGGGCTTAAAGGGCTGGGCGACTCCGGAATCATGCAGGTCCTGCAGAGTCATTTGGGCAAGGGCTTTCAAACTTATGGGGGACTTGGGACTGAAAACTGATTGAAACTGCTGGTTGAGAGTGTTTGCTTTGTCTACATCTGATGTGTGAGTCTGTCCATTAGCCTTTAGGGATGATATGCCGCTGTTGTCCTGCTTTGAGTGTTTTAATAGGGAGTATAGTTTCTTGGTGTTGACCTTGATGGGACTATCAGGGTCATCTGTTGATTGGTTCATTCCAAGTATATCACCGATGTACCTTTCATAGGCCCTTTCAGAAACACGGCGCACCAGGTGTTTATATTCTAGGAACTTTTTTCTGGTCAGTAGGTCGACCAGACCTTGTCCAACGCTTGTAGTGCCTATCTCTCCTGCGCATGAGGCGGTGGATTTCTCTATCAATCCATGGGAGGCCATTACGTATTTCGGCTTGTCGAGTAGGAATACGTGTCAATACCTTGCTGGAGTTTAGTGACAAACTCCTTCCACAGTATATGAATGTCTGCAGTAGCACGGTCTGACATAAGGACTTTGTGGAAATCTCTCATTGAGGTTTTGAGCTGGTCCCAGTTGGCATTTTTGTACAGGGGGATGTTTCTAGGGACCTGCTTTGTTGTTAGGGGTTTAGCATTTATTGCAGCTAGGACAATATCATGGTCAGAAAGACCTGGGAGGATGGTTATCTTGTCTATTAGGGTGGGGTTTGTAGTCAAGAATAAGTCCAGTATGTTTTGACCCCTGGTGGGAGAGGTCACCATTTGTTCCAGCAGGCAATCACTAAAGGCTTCCAGACATTCTCTGTAAAATGCAGGATGGCTACAGTCAGGTTTTGGAGTCATCAACTACTACAATACCGATGCAATATCTCGTACAGTGAAAGTAGATTTTGCAAGGCTAAGTGAATAAGGGGCGTTCAACAAGTTCAGTGGGAGGGTTGGCCGGCGTCGTGGGCTCAGTCGAATGCGCGTCTGACTGGTGATCAGGAGGACGCGGGTTCGATGCCTGCCGGGGTCGGCAACATTCTTTCGTGGAGATTGGTCATGACATCTTTTCTACGATCATTCTCTCCCTTCCGCTGAGTCAGGAAGGGCAGTTGTCAGTTTCCTACGAAAGACTGTACACTGCACTGGTCAACAGCTTACGTATAAGCCTGCCCAGGAAAGTATGGATAGGTAAACTGACCGGCTCAAAAATGACTTAAAAAGTGTTGACTGGGCCTTTAAACCCCAGTACAAACAAACAAATTAATGGGCGGGTTCAACTTCAAATAGTCGATAATATACGGAATTATCTTGTGTCTTTTATGGTGTTCAAAAAATACTGTAAAATCGCTTTTTTAAATTTTATATAACAAGTATACAAGGACTATACTTTCAGATTTGTAGAAATATTGGCAACATAAATACTATTGTTCATAGCAAGGAAATAATCCTGGTAAAGGATTGTCTACGGACGTGTCACCAGTAAACATTTCTGATTCCGATTCTGAACGATGGAGTATAAAACCCACAACTCAAAACCCCGATCCCGAACTCAATTTAACAAATCTCTATGCGTTTTCAGATATGGTAATATCGAATATGAGTTAATGGATAGAAAAAATGTCTTTGATTTAGTTTGTTATTGAAAGGGGGTAATGAAACTCACAACTCGTTTTGTTGATCTAAGCGATTAATCTCAGTTTGTTTCATGACGAACATGTTTCATGTGTCATTTATTATCTTTTCTTGTTTTATTTTATTTTTCATTGAAAAACAACTACAAACTGCTTATTCAGTGTTTTTTTTTTTTTTTTTTTTTCTTTAAGGAAGTGCAATTTCATTCAATAGAAGGTCTTCAAATATTGTTAAAACAATTCTGTTGGGCGGGCCTGAAGAAATAGATTGGGCTGCACAGTGTTACACTTTGTACTCTTTATCAAGAAGGTACTTTTTATACTGTTTTTGAATTCATAATAAAGTTTATATTCCAAACAGTTGTTCTTTTCATATTGAACCACAAAATAATTTCAATATTCATATTCCAATATCGCTTACGCCGTTTATCTTTTTTTAAAGATATTTCTTGTTATACTCCACTTTATACAGAGACAAGTGGGGTTTAGGGGGAATACATAACAGCGAAATCGCACTACCAAGACTACCTCTGGGACTGTTCAAAAGTGGTCTTTCTTTAAGAACAATTTTGAACAATCCCAAAGATGGTCTTTTATTTGAAGACATTGTAAATAGACAGCCACCACAAAGAAAGGAAAAACTGAAACCATTTAAATGTTTGTTTTACTGCTCATGTTTATAGGTGATTTTGTCTTAAGTTTAGCTGGTCTTAATATCGGAATATTTAGCTGGTCTGAATAGTGAAATTTGGCTGTACAGTGAAATTTCGCCATTAAGACCACCTAAAATCAGGACAAATTATGCTTTAAAAAGCATATTTTGAGCATTTTAAGTACATTTTCTTTGGGTTTTATACATCCAGTAGGCTCTATCATGTCTATTGGGAGACCACCTTTGGAACTGTTCAAAAGTGGTATTTAAGACCACTTTTGAACAGTCCCAAATTTGGTCTTAATATAGGGACTTTACTGTATTTGCCAATTTTATTTCAATGACGCGGTCCCTCTTACACTGTCACGACTTTGACCACGATTGTCCACGACTGTCCACGACCAATTGAAACCATGAAAATCGTGGCAAATCGGGGCATACACGGTTCCGATTTCACTACCCTACGAATACTCACGACATTGCTACGACACTTCTACGAACAATCACGATTGCTGTACGATAATGGAGCCGATTTACAACGATCCTCCACGATCGACCACGATGTCTTACGATCCTCTAGGATTCTTCTACGACTGCACCACGACTGTTTCAAGATATCAGACGATCATACACGATTTCTCACGATCCCTGCAAGACTGCTCTACGACCAAGGCCGAATTGGCACGATGATCAAAGACTCAGTACGATCACGGAGGATTCGATACGATTTACTCACGATTAACCAAGACTTCTCCCGATTCGTCAGGATTTATAACGATCTGGGTATATAAAAGTGTTCGTCGGGATAAATCGTGCTAACGTCGTCATAAATCGTTGTGCATTCCTGGTGAATCTTGCATTGTCGTGAGCAGTCGTCGTGAAATCGTAGTAGATCGTACGGCAGTCGCAACGGAATCGTAGAGACGTCGTAGATGATCTTGTCTCGTCGTAGCTAAATCGTGGTAGAATTCAGTCACGATTTTTCACGATTGGCCACGATTACCACGACGACGGCTCACGACTGAGCTACGATTTCTCTACGACCGCTCTACGATTTGAAAAATGATGCCGACTCGTCACGAATGTTTTGAACATGTCCAAAACAGTCGTGGTCACTCCCGAACTATCACGATCAACCACGATTCCTCAAGACCTCTGCCGACTTCTCTACGACGTTGTTCACGATTTTCCACGATTTAAAAAATCGTGGTGAGTCGTGGCCAAAATCGTGACAGTGTAAGAGCCCCTTTAAGCAATCGTATTTTTTTTTGTTTCTTTTTCAATCAGAAATGAGACCAATATGACACATTTTCACTTTGGTTAGAAAAAATGTCATTTTAGGAATCATGAAAAAATTAACTGTGATACACGAGCGTGGTATCCTAATGAATCAGTGAATTACGTTAACATGTCCGTGTAATGTACACCGCTATAAACCCCGCTTTATATATTTGCAGGGATGGATGTCATAAAGTGCACCGTCCTTCGGATCGGGACGTTAACTGGAGGCCCCCTGTGCAGGGAGAACCATCCCCTGTGCAGGTTAAAGATCCCTACCGTAATTACATGATTGCTGTGTAGGCTTTCATTCTGCAAAACCTGGAGTGTATGTAATATACACCTGCGGTAATGGTCAAATGTGACCGACGCAGTATCAGAAGATAGATAGATAGATAGTATAAGTTACATCACATGATCAAGTCCGTGAAATGAACACCCACTTTACCTGACTTTATACATACATTACTGAGGTTTACGGGAGTATACATCATGTTACTTATTTCTGCTTCAAGACATAGGTTGTGGGTACTCGTTAGAACCGCCTCAGTGAGGCGGTTCTAACGAGCACCAACAACCTATGTTAGCAGTATAAATAAGAAAAATATCACGGATTTTCATTACAAAAGTAGCCATATTGGAGATGTGAAAAAAATGCACTATATTTGTTGCACGGGTGTGTATGTAGTACGGTACTGATTTTTCCTAGTATTGTTTGAAAACATAGTTTGCGGGTGCTCTTTATTTGAGGCGGGTCTTTCGAGCACCCGCAATCTATATTTTGAGCAGACATGAGTAAATATGGAAGAAAAAGAAATGCTGGTTCTACAGGTACGCAAGACACCATTGTGACATTGGCAAACCGTGTAGATCCAGATTACACGCCGATTCTTACTGACCGGGGTCTACATTGTCTGCTTTTCTGATGAAAACCGTGATAGTTTTTGTTTGTTTGTACTGCAAACAAAGGTTGTGGGTGCTCGTTAGAACCGCCTCATTGTGGCGGTTCTAACGAGTACCCGCAACCTATGCCTTGGAGCAGAAATAAGAAAAATAATGTATGACCCCGTAATCCCAGTTTTCTCTATATAAAGTTGGGTTTAGCGGGGTGCAGTTTTGTTAAACTGATAACAGTGAATGGCAAACCGTGTAGATCAAGATTAGACGGCGATTTTTTTTTCAGATCGAGTCTATATTATTTGCTTAACCCATGTTGTACTGGAAACCCCAGAACGGGTACCCTGGCAAACAGTGCAGGCCCAGATAAGACGCCGCAGGGCCTACTATTTGCAAAAAGTCCAGCTATTTTCCAAATGAATTTTATTAAAGATAACACAACCTGTCACCCCTAAATTTCGAAATTGACTCCTGCTATATATAAGGAAGAAGATTCCATTTGGTACAAAAAGGGTTTTTGAAAATAAGCCAGTCACAAACCATTAGCTGGGAGATTCTGTTTTGATTATATGCATTAGGCTGACACACCCGTGCGACATAGTGCATTTTTCACATCTCCAAAATGGTTACTTTTCTGATGAAAATCGATGATATTTTTCTAATTTATACAGCAAACATAGGATGTGGGTGCTCGTTAGAAGCGCCTCATTGAGGCGCTTCTAACGAGTACCCACAACCTATGTCTTGGAGTAAAAATAAGAAAAATAATGTTTACCCCCGTAAACCCAAGTTTTCTCGTTACAAAGTGGGGTGTAAGGGGGTGTTCATTTAACGGACTTGTTCACGTGATGGAGTGAAGCTAAAAGAAATCTAAGAAAAGGTGCTAACCTCCGGAGCCATCCGCGTTTCCACTACCAGGCCCATCTCCGCAAGCATCAGCATCTATCTTGCCCCCGGCTTCTAGTCTAAAAGTGGTACACCTAATTTCTATGGAACTGTTGTAAACCCTAGGGACCACCATTTTTCCTAGAACCACCACCGAGTCCGCTGAAATATCTTCTGTCAGGCTACACTCGACATTTTCGGGAAGCGATAAAGTTCCATCCTGAATAAATGTTGAACAAATTGCCGCTTCATTCTCCACTATCAAGAAGTCTACTAGCGTCAGTGACGCCAGAAGTAGCGTCAAGACGCAATCACGCGTCATTTTGAATAAAAAACCTTCTTCCTTATTGAGTTAATTCTGTTGATGATATATCAGTCCTATCGGGTTGAAATCCCGACTGGAAATGATTTTAAACGTTAAAAGTAGGTATATTTAACAATAGAACTGGGCGGTGCTTTGACAATGGAACCCACGTGATACTATCTGTCCTACCCGTAAACGCACTTTTACCATTTTTTTTTATGAATGTCTCTCTGTCATGTTTGTTGTAAAACAGATCAATAGGTCGAATACAATAAGAAATATTCTTTTTTTCCCTAATAGGCGACATTGCTTGAAAGTCATAGATATATGTAACAGACCGTTATAAAAATACAACAATCCATTGTTTGTTTGATTTGAGGTTTAACGTCCCAGTCAACACTGTATAGGTCATTTTGGAGACGTTGCTTCCAATTTTGTGGGACTTTTGCCCGACATTGAAATGAAACGACATCTCAAGCCCTGTCGCCCAATGAAACCAATAGGGTTTATAAGCATGAACGGACCGACATACACCGCCCTGCTGGGCAGGCATCGATCCTCTAAGCAGTTAACCAGTACTCGTGCGCGGGTCGGTGTCAGCTAAGCATCATGCAGTCCATCTATTTCTTCAAGCCCCGATGGGCGGGGGCCTATACAACAATCCATGATAATAGGGCCGTGTGATATAATGCTATCTTTAATTGCTCTGGGATTGGCGTTTTTGATATGATTATTTCTGATATTTTTCCTGCTGCTGTTCAAACAAAGATTGTAGGTGCTCGTTAGAACCGCCTCACTGAGGCGGTTCTAACGAGCACCTACAGTCTTAGTTTTGAGAAGAAATATGCACAAATAATTAATAAATTTTATTACGATGACACGTCCGTGATACACGGTGCATTCTTGAAATAATTTCTGATGAGACTGTTTGATTTGTTTCTTTTTTGTTTGTTTGTTTGTTTGATTTGAGGTTTAATGTCCCCGTCAACACTGTAAAGGTCATTTTGGAGACGTTGCTTTCAATTTTGTGGGACTTTCACCCGACATTGAGATGAAATGACATCTCAAGCCCTGTCATCCAATGAAACCGTGTCTTTAACAAACATAAATCGAAGAGCTCGTAAGAACCGCGCTCAGAACCACTTCAGCGAGGCGATTCTAATTAGTACCAACAATTTATGAGTTAGAGCTGAAATGAGGAGAAGAACGTATACTTATCCCTATATAAAGTGTGATTTTTGGAGGTTATCAAACGTGTTTACCTGATAGGCAATCTAATTTTAGATAACCCTCACGAAGACACGCCTTCTTATTTTGACACCCTCAAACCCCTTTTATACAGTAAAACTACGGTTTACATTATTTTCATATTTCTGCTCAAAAACACAGATTTTGGGTACTCGTTACAACCGCCTCGCCGAGGCGGTTCTAACGAGTACCCACAATTTAAGTTTGGAGCAGAATAAGAAACATATCGGATTTTTTTATTTGGGTGATAAGTTTTCACACCCGTACGACAAATTGCATTTTTTCACATCAAAATGGCTACTTTTCTAACGACAATCCGTGATACTATTTTTTTTTTATACTCCAAACATAGATTGCAGGAGCCCTTTAGCACCGCCACCGCCTCATTGAGGCAGAAATAAGAAATAAGAAAAATAATGTACAACGCTTAAACCCCAGTTTTCTCTATATAAAGTCGGGTTTAGGTGTGTTCAGTTCACGAACTTGATCACGTGATGGAAAAAGCATGTTTTCGTAATGTATACAAAGTTGTGTCTACAAGGGTATCCATTACATGGACTTGATACTTGGAAGTAAAATAAAATCCATTGTCGCTGTAAAAGAGAGTAAGTCCTGTCGAGATTATCACTTAATAAGAAAAGAGGGAGATCCGTTATTTCATTATTATGATCATTATTAAAATCTACAGCCTCAATGGTCTTTTCCTTTTTAGATAATTTGATATTATTCAATGATTTCCGCCGCATCTTATTTGATACTTGTTGATATTATGACCGCTTGTCTCTAAATTGAAATAGCCCATTGGCTGCTGGTATGAATACTATGATATTATGATATTCCCCCCACCTCCCCGCTTCTTTGCTGTGGTGCACATGACTTACAAAAAGTTTGAATACTGTTTCGTACATATCATAGCGTGCTAGAACTCTCTCTGTCTCTATTTCCCACCCCCTCTGTCTGTCTGTCTGTCTGTCTGTCTGTCTCTCTCTCTCTCTCTCTCTCTCTCTCTCTCTCTCTCTCTCTCTCTCTCTCTCTCTCTCTCTCTCTCTCTCTCTCTCTCTCTATAACATTATAACACTACAGTTACTTGAATGGTAGTAGCCGTCCTCGGTAGCTCAATCGGATGCGCGTCTGGCTGGTGATAGGAGAATGCGTGTTCGATACCTGCCGTGTTCGGCAACATTCTTTCGTGGAGATTGATCATGAAATCTTTTCTATGGTCATTCTCTCCCTTCCGCTGATTCAAGAAGGGCAGTTGTCAGTTTCTGGCGAAAGAATGTGCACTGTGTACTGGTTAACCGCTTACGTATAAGCCTACTCAGGAAAGTGTGGATAGGTAAACTGACCGGCTCCTGAAATATTATTGACTTGGCCGTTAAACTCCAATACAAACAAACAAAACTTTAATGGTAGCTGTGATACAATGTCCATTATTAGCCCTTTTTGTACCAAAGGAAGTCCCCCTCCTTATATAGAGAAGGATACATTTCAAAATTTAGGGGTGACATTTTTTTTTTCTTCAAAATTTATTTGTAAAATGGCTGAATTTTTTGCAAACAGTGTAGGCCCTGATCAGACGCCGCATTTTGCGGCGTCTTATCTGGGCATGCACTGTTTGCCAAATACCCGTTTTGGGGTTTCTGGTACAAAATGGGTTAAAACAGAATGAACAAGGTACGAGGAGTAGATAGGTCCCGTTATGATCTCCCTATACACCTTCCCTATCCACCCGCCGCCGAATCTTACCAACATATCTCTTCTCACATCTGTCTATTTTCCCTGACGTTTCAGAATTTTTATGATGTCGATGGCTTACAATGCGACCTGTATAGTATACCAATGGTCCGTCGTCGTCCGTCCACACTTTCAATCATCTTTTCCTCAGAAACTAGTTGGTCCTCGTCACATGATAGAGGTTGCCGCCATGCCCATATATGGTAAAACTCTTTAAAAATCTTAGCCTCCAGTCAGATGGCCTTGAAACTTTGCAGACAGCAAAAGAGACCTGAGTCCTACAAAAGTTATATAACTGATGACCTTGGTTTGATCTTGACCTATTTTACCACAACGTCAGATTTAGTCCCTAAGACGTTTGAATAAAACAGTGCTTTTATCAAAAACAATGGTAGTTTATGAAAAGAAAGTAGGTCTTATAATAACCTCTACAAATGTCAAATATCAGGGTCATAAAGTGACCTCGGCTCAAAGTGACAAGGATTGAACGTTCATCAAAATTACAAACAGCTTCTCCTCAGAAATAACACTCTTCATTTTTCATTTTTTCCTCAGGGACCATAAGTCAGATGACCTTGAAACTTTGCAGATCTGAAGAGGGACTAAAACCCTACAAAAGTTATATAAATTATGATCTTGGGTTGACTTTGCCCTATTTTAGGACAAAGTCAAACTTGGTACTTAAGGCATATGAATGGGTAAAAGGTAAAGCAGTGCAGTTATCAAAAGCAATTGTAGTTTAGGAAATGAAAGTAGATCTCATATGAACCTCTATGACCGTCAAAGTTCAAGGTCATTCAGTGACCTTGGCCCAAGGTCACTAGGACCGGATGTCTCTGAAATTTCATCTATCTTTTCCTCAGAAACCTCACGGCCAATTAGAGTAAGATTTTATATAGAACTCCTCTGCCATATGGGAATAAGTGAAGTTGGATTTTATATAGAACTTCTCTGCCATATGGGAATAAAATTGAAGTTAGATTTTATATAGAACTCCTCTGCCATATGGGAATAAAATTGAAGTCAGATTTTATATAGAACTTCTCTGCCATATGGGTATAAAATTGAAGTCAGATTTTATATAGAACAGCTCTGCCATATGGGAATAAAATTGAAGTCAGATTTTATACAGAACTTCTCTGCCATATAGGAATAAAATTGTAGTCAGATTTTATAAAAAAACTTCTCTGCTATATGGGAATAAAATTGAAGTCAGATTTTATATAGAACTCCTCTGCCATATGGGAATAAAATTGAAGACAGATTTTATATAGAACTTCTCTGCCATATGGGAATAAAATTGAAGTCAGATTTTATATAGAACTACTCTGCCATATGGGAATAAAACTGAAGTCAGATTTATATAGAACTTCTCTGCCATATGGGAATAAAATTGAAGTCAGATTTTATACAGAACTTCTCTGCCACATGGGAATAAAATTGTAGTCAGATTTTATAAAAAACTTCTCTGCTATATGGGAATAAAATTGAAGTCAGATTTTATATAGAACTCCTCTGCAATATGGGAATAAAATTTATATACATCCTGTACAGAAATCTGCTTTAGTTAATCAAAGTAATGTTAATGTCCCTTGTTTGCTTAGATAAATTAGTCAAGCTCAGTAAAATACATTTATTTCCCTTGCCACTTTCTTATTGAGTTGACTTTTCGAATGTACTTCGGTGGAAACCAAGATTTGGCCATATAGGGAAGCAATTTCTACATTTCTCATTTTTATGAAAATTATATCTGTGTTAAGTCTGGAATGCAGTCAACATTAAAAATACTTATAATAGAAACTTGTGAACATAAAATGATACGCATTAATGGTATGAAAATGCAATTTTATGCATTTTGCATCAATTTTTTTCTGTTATTTAGATAGCAGAATAGCATTGAAAATCTGAAACACCAGGGAAGCAACTTTTTACGAAAAAGGTATCACCTTGAAGGGGAATGTAAACACTTGTAATTTTGTGTAACGGGTGTGTTATCGTAATGTTACTGGAAAACGTTCTGGCATTAATGGGATTTGGTGGGTTTACCCCTGGGATATATCAAAAGGAGGAGTGAAGGTGATACATTTTTCTTGCATACCAGATAAGGAAATCCGTTATTTTAACCTGGGATAGAAATTCTGTTCTGACCCTGGTGTTCAAAATCGAATAGTATCACGTGTTTGATATGTACTGGTTGAATATGACCTGAGATGCGCCGTCGTTAATGTTAACGTCAAAGCAAGTTACGTGACGTGACTAAAAATCACACCACTGCCATCACAATATGGGGGACGGCGGCAACCGAATTGACTGCATTGTAAAAATGCACGCCCAGAATGAAATTAACAATAAAAAAAAAAAAAAAAAAAAAAAACTAACGGTTGTGAGGGGTGGATAGAAAATCCGTCCCTCGTGATCACCCTCGGAACGGATTTTTCTATCCACCCCTCATACCTATGTAAGATTCTTATAACCTGACATCTCCAATCCAAGACACCAAAGAGAAAGACACACAAGCATAAAACAACTTTCTCACAAAATGGCAAAACGGCTATCTCCCCCCCCCCCCCAAAAAAAAAAATAGATTGGACTACACGATGCTTCTGCGCAGAGCTGAAACTGACCACACATGAGTACTGGTTAACCGCTAAGCCTGCCCAGACAAAGCAATGTGAGTCAGACCGTCCAGTGCATATAAGCCCTATTGGTTTCACTGGGCGGCAAGGCTTGAGAAGTCATTTCATCTCAATGTCGGGGTAAAAGTCCCACAAAATTGGAAACAACGTCTCCAAAATGACCTAAATAGTGTTGATTGGGACGTTAAACCTCAAATCAAACCAAAAGACCACACAATGGTTGTGTAGTTGCTTGAAATTTCATAACTAGAATAGTTTTATCTTTGTCTCACTCTACAAATCGGCTATAAGACATATCTGTAACAAGTAATTTCACTGTTCCTGGACTGTCTCCTCTCTGTTCCTGGACTGTCTCCTCTCTGTTCCTGGACTGTCTCCTCACTGTTCCTGGACTGTCTCTTCTCTGTTCCTGGACTGTCTCTTCTCTGTTCCTGGACTGTCTCTTCTCTGTTCCTGGACTGTCTCCTCTCTGTTCCTGGACTGTCTCCTCTCTGTTCCTGGACTGTCTCCTCTCTGTTCCTGGACTGTCTCTTCTCTGTTCCTGGACTGTCTCTTCTCTGTTCCTGGACTGTCTCTTCTCTGTTCCTGGACTGTCTCTTCTCTGTTCCTGGACTGTCTCTTCTCTGTTCCTGGACTGTCTCCGTGACGCAAACACGCCTATACAAATACATTGCCACCTTTATCGCCGAAAAAATGAAAATTTTATGATGAAAAATTGTGATATTTTTCTTATTTCTGCTCTAAAATATAGATTGTGGGCACGCGTTAGAACCGCCTCATCGAGGCGGTTCTAACGAGTTCCCACAATATATATTTTAGAGCAGAAATAAGAAAAATAAGGTATACCCCCGGAAACCCCAGTTGTACTATATAAAAGTTGGGTCAAGGGGGTCAAAATTATATAGGTGTGTTTTCGTGATGCGCTTTATTGTTTACGTGCCCTTGTGGAAGTTTTGCAGGAACGGTCTCGTAGGAAGCAGCTAAGTTTGGTAAAATTAAGATACGGCACGGCAGCTCACACTCTCATACAAAGGAGCCTCGTTGTGAAGACAGTGCATGTAGTTATTCCCTCTCTAGGTGGTCCCAAAGATGGTCTTAATATAGGAATATTACTGTACATTTTTTCAGCCATCTTATGAGAAAAGGGTTGTTATCACATAGCCCTGTAGAACCACAATGACGGGCCTCCTTAGCCTGGTGGATAAGAGCGCTGTCTATTATTCATTAGGTCTCTCACCGCTGTCGTTCGAGCCTCGCTCGGGTCACATGTGAGACGCCAAGTTCTGCAACGGAAGGTCAGATGGTTTTTCTCCGGGTACTCCGGTTCTCGTCCACCTCTGATTAACGATCCGCTCGATATGAGTGAACTAATCTTGAAAGGGCCGTAAAACCAAAATCAAAAAAAAAAAAAAAAAAAAAAAAAAAAAGAAAAAAGAAAAAGAACCACAGCGATTTTGTTGAATCGCAGTCCAATTTTGTATCTCAGCGTGAGGAAGCACTTGGTTGTTTAAACAAATGATATGAACGCAGGCTTCCTCAATTCAACAAACTGACAAGTTATTTTGAAATACTCATAAAGCAGAATTTATCCAAGGGGTTCCGAAGCCTTGACAGAAGGAAATGACTCAAAGTTTCAAGTTCACATTCAGATATGTACATGTTTATAGATGGTATCCTTTCTCCGAATAATTCGAATTGACAGAGTTCTTGCATATCATCTATCCAAATCAATTGGGAATCAAGGATATACGGAACCCGGGAAGGGACATAATTTTTTTTTTATTTTTTAAGTTGTGCGCACGAGATAATATCTTGTCCGTACAACTTCCCAAGATCTATGTTGTGCAAACAAGATAATATGTTGTGCGAACAAGATCATATCTTGTCTGCACAAGATAATATCTTGTGCGCACAAGATAATATGTTGTCCGAACAAAATTATATATTGTCCGCACAAGATATTATCTTGTGCGCACAACTTATAAAAAATATAAAAAATCATGTCCCTTCCCGGGTTCCGTAAGGATAGCACAGAAAATATATTTTTGTGCACTTCAAGGTGGTGGAACTTGTTACCGCATAACAGTCCATTAAATTTAAACTTACCAGGAAAGGAATTTTAGGTGCACTTAAAGATGATGACTACCGCATTTCGATCAGTTCAGTTCGGGTCAGTTTTCTGTTGCCTAGAAACGCACTCTGTGCGTCTATTAAGATATTGTACTGTACGATTTTAAACTGTGATGACACAACTTGTAAACCGCCCCCGCCCAACGTCGCTTGAAGAAATAGATGGGCTGTATGATGCTTCCACGCAGAGATGAAACCGATCGCACACGAGTACTGGTAAACCGTTTAGAGGATCTGAGCCTGTCCAGGCAAAGCGGTGCGAGTAGGCCCGAGTCGAGTCCATGCTTATAAACCCTATTGGTGTCATTGGGCGGCAGGGCTTGAGATGTCATTTCAATTCAATGTCGGGTAAAAGTCTCACAAAATTGGAAGCAACTTCTCCAACATGACCTTTACAGTGTTGACGGGGACGTTAAACCGCAAATCAAACAAACAAACAAACAAAACAAAACAACCTGTAAACCATTGTCCTGCTCAACACGACAATCCCTAACTTTGCAAACAGTGTAGATGCAGATCAGATCATCATGTGAACAAGCCCTTGAAATGAACACCCCTCTTAACCCCTCTTTATACAGAGAAAACTGGGGCTTAAGGGGGTATAAATTATTTTTCTTATTTCTGCTCGTTAGAACCGCCTCAATGAGGCGGTTCTAACGAGCACCCACAACCTATGTTTGCAGTAAAAATAAGAAAAAATATCACGAAATTGCATCAGAAAAGAAGCCGTTTTGAAGATGGGAAAAATGCTCTATGTCACACGGGCGTGTTATCGTAATGTGCTTCTGATCAGGATTACAATGTTTGAAATTCAGTCTATGAACTTGTATGAATACATTAAATCTAGCAATCTGAAAGGCAGAAATAGGTGTTGCTAAAATAATTTATTCAGCAGGGCAAGAGATAACTTTTGCAAAGGTTGTACTTGTAGGGATCTTTGTAATGTGCATTATCAGCAGGAGACCTCATCAGCTGTAGCTAGAGGATTTTATGACTCGTTCCTTGTGGTTTGCATGGTCTCTGTATGATAAAACACACACACACATCTGTGCTAAAATGGTGTCTTTTATATATATATATGTGTTTTTTTTTTTCAGATGAAAATGTGTGGCAATTTTCTTATTTCAAGCTCAGTTAGATTGTTGTAACTCTAACGAGTATTCCTCAATCTCTGTTTTTTTTTAGCAAAAATTACGAGACAGATAAGTTGCAGCTTATTTTATGTTTCGGCACAGCTAATCTATCTTTTAAGTAGAAATAAGAAAAATAATGTATATCCCTGTAAGCCCCACTTTTTAGCTCACCTGAGCACGAAGAGCTCATGGTGAGCTATTGTGATCGGTTAATGTCCGTCGTCCGTCGTCAACAATTTGCTACAGACGCGAACATCTAAATCCTTGGGCCAATTTGATTCAGACTTCACAGGAATGCTGCCTAGATGACTCCCTAACATTATAGCTAATCTATTTTCGCTCCAATGAACAAGATGGCCACCAGAGCTAAAAATAGAAAAAAAATCTTTATACAACTACTCCTGTACCCTTAGGACAAATTCAGTCAAATTTCAAAGGAATGTTGCTAAGGTAACCCCTTACTAAATTGTCTAAAACGGTTTTGCTAAAAATAGAAACTTTCGTAAATTTGCTTCCAACGCGAACTCCTCCTAAATCAATGGGTCAGTTTGATTCAAATTTCACAGGAATATTACCTGGGTGGCTCACTACCAAAATGGCTTAAATCGTCCGATCCGATGAACAAGATGGCCACCAGAGCTTAAAAAATAGCCATCGGAAGAGATGGCAAATCCCCAGCCAAAAGCCAAGGTATGGCCTTCAGAAGATTGTTCACCAATAGAAAGTGCACCAGAATTTAACCAGCAATATATCACAAAAGTATTGCAGTTATGGCCATCACAAGATTATACTGTCAGAGGAGATAAATAATAAAAAAACAGGGCACTCAGAAATGTGGTTCTTGTGCATGACATGCCTGCTTAAGCTCGTGTATTTCTGTACAAAGTACCATCAATACATTGTCTCAAAGGGTATTGGAGATATGGTGATCACAAGCTGGCCATACTGTTATATTGGAAGGGTAGATAACTCAAATACCACAGCACCAACAGTTGTGGTTCTTGCACATGACACCCCTTCTGTACCTTGTATACAATTGTGCCAAGTTCCTTCAACATATCTCAAAGAGTGGTGAAGTTATGGCCATCACAAGGTTATATTGTCAGGGGAGATAACTCAATAACAGAGCACCCAGAGTTGTAATTCTTAAGCATGACACACCTGCTTAACCTCATGTACATTTGCATCAAGTACCACCAATATGTTTCAAAGGGTATTGGAGGTACGGTGATAACAAGGTGGTCATACTGTTATATTGGAAGGGGAGATAACTCAAATATCATAGCACCAAGAGTTGTGGTTCTTAAACATGAAGCGCCGTCGAAACCTTGTATACAATTGTGCCAAGTACCATCAATATATCTCAAAGGGTATTGGAGTTATGGCCACCACAAGGTTATATTGTCAGGGGAGATAATTAAAAAACCAGGGCACCCAGAGTTGTGGTTCTTGCACGCGACACACCTGCTTAACCTCATGTACTACTGTACTAAGTACCATCAATATATCTCAAAGAGTATTGGAGATGTGGCCGTCACAAGGTAGTGATTCTATATTATTGGAAGGGGAGATAACTAAAACACCATGGCAACCAGAGTTGTGGTTCTTGCGCATGACACGCTGTCTCAGCCTTGTGAACAACTGAGCCAGGTACCATCAATATATCTCAAAGGGTATTGGAGTTATGGCCATCACAATGTAGTCATTCTATTTTATTAAAAGGGGAGATAACTCAAAAAGTATGGCATCCAGAGTTCTGGTTCTTGCGCATGACACGCCGTCGCAGCCTTGTGAACAAGTGTGCCAAGAACCATCAATGAATCTCAAAGGGTATAGAAGTTATGGCCATCACAAGGTTGCGTCTACGGACGGACGGACGAACAGCCGCCAGGCCGATCGCTATATCCCCCGAACCTATTCGGTCGGAGGATAAAAATCTTCAACTGACAACTCCACCTGTACCATTAGGCCAATTTCATTCAAACTTCATAGGGATGTTGATTGGGTGACTCTCTTCCGAAACAGCTGAAAAGGTTCCGCTCAAATGAGCAAAATGGTCACCAGAGCTAAAAAGAGTAGATAAACATAGTAAATTTGCTTCAAACGAGAACCCCACCTAAATCCTTGGGGCCAATTTGTTTCAAACTTCAAATGAATGTTGCCTTACTCAATACAAAAATAGTAGCAAATTCTTTCCTTTAAGAGTCAACCCTTTTTTCAATGGGACAGGGCTTATAGAAAAGCGAACGGGAAGTCCCGAAAGTTGTCTCCCTTTGAAAAATGGCGAAAAAATCTACCAGGTGTTCCCATTTCCATAGTCTTGATCATCCAGACGCTAGACATAGCTAGACGTCTTGACATGTTCTATTCATTTTTTATGACCGCTAGGTGGCGTGTCTATTTTGGAAACTCATCACGGGATGTAAACAACAAAAATGGCGCCGCCTGTCAAATCTTCAATAGTCGCGGTTGTGCCAGATATTTCTCAATGTCTTGCATGTTCGCAGCGCAGACAGCAGAAGTACTTCGCAATAAACAGAAAAGGAGCAAAGGGAACAGCTCTTTCAATTTAATTGTAATTTTCTTACAACTTTATTTACTGTTTCGTCCAAGTTGGACGCCATGCTGTTTGACCTTATTTGCTTTAGCCAATCAGCGCCTTTCCAAGAATTTCGGTAAGCCTCATTTTGGATTTCAATTAAAATTCTATAAAACGTTACATGACGTTCATTGTAATCGCATGATCTTCATCTGGATCACCGGCGGCTTGTTGAACAAGACTACCATTCCCTTTAAATGGGGTTTAGTGAGCTGTTCATTACACATACGCCCCCGCCCAACGGAGCTTGAAGAAATGGATGGGCTGCATGATGCTTCCGCGCAGAGCTGAAACCGACCGCACATGAGTACTGGTAAACCGCCTAGAGGATCTAAGCCTACCCAAGCAAAGCGGTGCGAGTGGCTTCATTGGAAGACAGGGCTTGAGATGTCATTCATCTCAGTGTCGGGTAAAAGTCCCACAAAATTGTAAGCAACGTCTCCGAAATGAAATATATAGTGTTGGCGGGGACGTTAAACCTCAAATCAAACAAAAAAACACATTACACATACTTGTCAACAAGATGACATTGCAGTGCACATCATTATGACATAAATGCAGCCTGCAATTTACAGGCCTTTGTGTACATAACATGTACCGTTGAAGTGTATGTAAATAAGCTTATTAAATTCATTTAAAAAGGCTGTCAGAGGATCAAGTGAACTTCAGTTATAATGAAGTACCGTGGTTTTATTATGTTTTTCTCTCTTTCCGTTTTTCTTTGAATGCTTGGCCTGATAAGTAGTCTAGAAAGTTTGCGAAAAGTTCAAAGACACAATAAAATCTACCCACTTACAACATTTAGTGTGCCATAATTTTTGTGTCTATATATTTGGGAAATTTATCCAATCGACTATATTTATAATAGCAGGGACATTTTATATTTATTTAAACAAACTTATGATGAAAAATATATTAGGCCTGACTTCAAAAATCCATTTCAAAAGGATGTGATTCTAAAACATGCACATTTCGTGCAATTTGATTGGTTGGAATAAAAGTTTTATAATTCGATAAATTCCATGAGCAATTCCATGAGCAAAAATCTCAGAACTATTTCACCAGCGACAGGTAGTAATATACATGTGGCGCCAAAGAGCACGTAATAGAAATAGATGGGCTGTATGATGCTTTCACGCAGAGCTGAAACCGACCCGCACACGAGTACTGGTAAACCGCTTAGAGTCTAAGCCTGCCGAGGGAAAGCGGTGCGCGTCGGACCGTCCATGCTTATAAACCCTATTGGTTTCTATGGGCGTCAGGGTTTGAAATGTCATTTTATCTCAAAGTCGGGTAAAAGTCCCACAAAATTGGAAGCAACGTCTCCAAAATGACATATACAGTGTTGACCGAGACGTTAAACCTCAAATCAAACAAAAACAAATTCTAATGGAATAATCATTCCGCCGTGGCCGTAAGCTCATTCTTACGCTTTCGAAAGAATTCCTAAAATTTACCATTTTTACGTTATTTTTAACATTTCTCATGACAAAGTTGGATGTATAAAATCAGTTGCGTGAATTTTTGATGTGTAAACTCCGACGAATCACAAACTTAGCTTAAATCCCTTCGGGTTTCATGCAGTTTGAGAGTGATTCGCCGGAGTTTACATACCGATAAAACCCACCCAAAAATGAAATTCATCTCTATACTTATGATCTCTTTGAAGCTAGACTTGCAATTATCAAATATGGGTACAAATGTCCAGCATATAATTACATAATCTTCACATTTGTCTGCTGCCAGTAACTTTTTATTTAATGACCGTCATTTAAAATGAAGGTTTTTTTTTTATTTATTAAAATGAAACAGTTGTTTGCAAACAAAACTCCTATCAGTGATTCATCATGTTAGTATGTGCTTTTATTTTATACTCTGCAGTGAAATCAATGCATATTGGAAACAAATAAAAATGATATTTCACACTGTGAAAATATATGATATTATCACAGTGAAAAATAACATGACCTTGTTATCTTCACAGTAGCAGCCCGGGCTACTTTTTCTCGCCAAAAGTCATATGTTACCGATAAAATAATTGTGTAAAATACCTTGAAAACCACTCTTTGAACAGTAAAAATGCTGTTTTCAAAATGGCGATCTGTTTATATTTCGAAACTGACAAAATTGTGACGTACGATACGATTGATCAATTACCGTAAATATCCGTAAAAGATTAGAAAATAAAAAGGAAATTTACTTTTGTCGGCGGATACCAAAAAATAGTTCATCTCGTGTGTTGAAAACATCCAAATTTTCACTCGTGCTTCGCACTCTGATCAGGCCCCTACACTGTTTGCAAACATTTCAGCCGTTTTCCGAATAGTTTTTGAAGAAAACAAAACCTGACACCCCTAAATTTTGGGATTGACTCATGCTATATATATTGTGGAAGATCCCATTGGTACAAAACTGGTTAAATAGCTTTGGGACCCTACAATTTGTTCGAGACAGGGGTAGTTCGAGCCACTGAGGGTTAATTAAAGCGTCAGGCAATGTGACATTATTGGAAAGATATTTCAATTAAAAAGTTTCAAAGTTTATTGAAATAAAGAAAGCCCCTAAAGAACACAATGATATGTTTTTGTTTGATTTGAGGTTTAAGGTCCCCGCCAACACTGTATAGGTCATTTTGGAGACGCTGCTTCCAATTTTGTGGGACTTTTACCCGACATTATGATGAAATGACATCTCAAGCCCTGTCGCCCAATGAAAGCAATAGGGTTTATAAGCATGAGCGGTCCGACTCGCACCGCTTAACCTGGGCAGGCTTAGGTCCTCTAAGCGGTTTACTAGTACTCGTGTGCGGTCGGTTTCAGCTCTGCGTTGAAGCATCATGCAACCCATCTATTTCTTCAAGCCCTGAGGGCGGGGGCCTGAACACAATGATATGAAAGAATGAGATAAGACTAATGCGAAGAAACAATGTAAGAATAAAACAAGAAACTTACAATAATATACACCACAACCTCCTTATAATACGCTTCATTATAACACAGTTTTCGATAGAATACGTTTGACAGATGGATTCTAAAATGTATAGATCATACGGAAAAGTGATCATAAATGGTTACTTTCCGTTATACAGTGAAACTCCGCTTTTAGAACACCTTAACTTATGACAAATTATGCTTTTTAAAGCTTGTTTAGAAGGTTTCATGTACATTTACTTTGTGCTATCTACATCAAGTGTGCTCTAGTGGGAGACCACCTTTGGGGCTGTTAAAAGTGGTCTTAAAGACCACTTTTTAACAGTCCCAAAGGTGATCTTAATACAGGATTTTTTTTTCTGTAATTGGGCGCAATACGACCGCCCAACAAAGATATTCCTTGTTTTGGACTCCTAAAATCGTGCTATAAAGAGGTAGTGGTGTATATAAAAGTCAACTACAGATAACTGTCTTCAGACTGACATTAGAGTCGGGGCATAGCATTTCCTACAATTTACATGTGCGCCCAACGAAGAATCAGATCAGCCTGCGCATCCATATAGTCTGACCAGAGACTTCTCTTGCTGCATGTAGGAGCATTGGGCCCTTAGCTATTCTTTTAGTGCACAACAAAGACCCTGATTAGACTGCGCAGATGCGCAGGCTGATCTGAGTCTTCGCTGGGCGCCCATGTAAATTTTGGGAAATGCCGTGCCCCAGCTCATTTGATAAAACGCTAAAACTCGATACAACGATATTTTCTTAGCTTTGTTTGTTTGTTTGATTTGAGGTTTAACGTCCCCGTCAACACTGTAAAGGTCATTTTGGAGACGTTGCTTCCAATTTTGTGGGACTTTTACCCGACACGGAGATGAATTGACATCTCAAGCCCTGTCGTCCAATGAAACCAACAGGGTTTATTAGCATGGACGGTCCGCCTCGCACCGCGGTTCCTGGACAGGCTTAGATCCTCTAAGCGGTTTACCAGTACTTGTGTGCGGGCCGGATTCAGCTCTGCATGGAAGCATCATGCAGCCCAAATATTCTTCTTCAAGCGGGGGCAATTTTCTTAGCTAAAGATGGGTGGGGTTAATAGAGATATTAAAGAATATTGAATTTGTTACTCCAAGATACAAGTATTGTTGACATCTGTTAAAATCGCCTCGACGAGACGATTCTAACAAATGTACGCAACATTTGTTTGTTTGAGTAATTCTGGGAGAAAGCCTTTTATTACCTTTTTCAGATTCTCTATAAGGGTAAAGTGTCGGGGGAACGAATTATATCGACGGTCCCCTGTATAAAAACGAAGGTATGTAGGTGTACTCATTAGAATCGCCCAATCGATCAATGCCTAGGCCCAGGCACAGGGAAAGGGATTCTTTTTGACATGCGTAGGTGATACTCTGAGCACGAATGTCATTATATAACAGAGTCAAATACAAATATAACCTATGCAAAATAACGTTATTCAACCGTTATGCATGTCTGTCTGTCTTTTCGGTCCTTTTATGTTTGATAAATGCATTGTCTTGTTGGGTCATCAGGTTTACATGCCCGTGAAATGATCACTCCTGTAATCCCAATTTATATGAAGAAAAATAGGGTTTAAAGGGGGTATACATTATTTTTTTTTTCTCAAAACATAGATTGTTGGTTTTCGTTAGAACAGCCTCGAGGAGGTGGTTCTAAGAACCATCCACAATCTGTGTGAGGACTAGAAAAAATAGGTTTTCGTCTGAACAAAGCTAGTTATGAAGATAAATGTATCATAGACGCCATCCGGCACACTGGTGTATTATCGTAAGTAGTATAGGGTGCATGTATGTCACCTTTTTATGGCGCCTTTTTATAGCACCTTTTCTGTGTTTTTTTTTGTGCTATAAAAAGGGGCCATAAAAAA
This sequence comes from Lucinisca nassula, assembly GCA_963580285.1. Lineage (NCBI taxonomy): Eukaryota > Metazoa > Mollusca > Bivalvia > Lucinida > Lucinidae > Lucinisca > Lucinisca nassula. The sequence goes on from OY757018.1 coordinate 11,632,861, forward strand.
GGTGCCTTACCTGCTTTATCTACACCTGACTAGGCCAGGTTGGGGCCTGTGGACTTAGTCTCTGGAGTGGGTAGGTATAACTTAAAATAACTTAGTTGTTTCCAAAAGGTGCTATAAATTTTCAGTTTTGAGGGTTCAAAGCACCTTCTATGAAGGGGTGCTATTTTTCAATTTTGTGGGATTATAGCACCTTCTGTGGAAATAGTTTCTGGAGTTTGTTTGTTGTTGAAAGATTTGTGATAAACTTTCAAGAGATCCAGGGGGCACCACAAGATGACATTATGTTGGCCTTGTGTCTCAAGACTTCATAGTGCCAGATCTCCACATAGCAAATGTGTAACATCCACATCTCCACATTGAAATTGTGGAACCTTCACATCTCTACATTGAAATTGTGTAACCTCCACATTGAAACTGTGAAACCTCCACATCTCCACATTAAAATTGTGGAAGTGATGTGGACCAAATGAGGATGTAATGTGGAGAATATGAATCCACAATGGGGAGATTCCACATGTCCACATCTATACATTCGGCAATTTTACAACCAGCCCTTTCTGATTTCTAAGACTCAGGTTAAAATGCTCAATGTGGAGCAATGTGGATGCAATGGGGAGAATGTGGATCCACATTGTGGAGATTCCACACGTCCACATCTACACATTTGACAATTTGGCATAGAAAACCGACTTTCCTGACCGGCGGCGGGTATGACTAATCATATATTGAGGCTATTCAGTAACAAGTTTCTATTAGGAATAAAATCTTGTATCTCAAAATAGAAGTGGGGGCAATGATCAGGAATCGATACAATTAACCCACAGCACCCATCAGAGACACCAAAGGGAAAGAAGCACAAACATGAAACAACTAGAGCCTAATGGAAACATCAATAGCGGAAAGCCAAAAAGACAGTTTCTTTCCCACAAAATAGTCAATTGGCTATCCAAAACAAAATAATATAAGCGATACACACACTCAAAGACAAACCATAACAAAAATTAATCGCGGCAGAAGAACCGCATTCGAACGGTCAGTGGAACGAATTCAAAAGGGTGGGGGTGGATGGGGGTGCTTAGATCGGTTTTACGTGGCCACAACCCTCGCCCTTATTTTATAGCGATTTAGACAAATAAATTGTTCAGTTCGCATGAAGGCCTCTTAACTCATCAGTTCAACATCTCTGTGAACACAAAAATCAAACAACCACAGAGAATAAACAACGTTGAGGACTCGACTTGACTTTATTTATTCATCAATAGAACTTTGACTGTCAAGCGTCAAGTGTTTTGGCAAATATATTGATGCTTTATAGTCGCAATTTCTTAGTGGAAACATAATAAATATTTTATCTCAAGATCTATTTTTGTGTTTCATGAGTATAGTAGTCGCAGATAAGATTTACTAGGCGGAGCTACCTGCCTTTGGAATGTTCTTAACAAAAAGGTAAATCAAGTCACCCGATTTTTGAATTCAACTGTAAAACAAACAGAGCTCTGTCGTATATATATTGCCTTTTGGCCCGCTTGCAGAAAGCATGCCAAAGGCTTCTGGTGGACTCGGCGAATTTGACATATATTGACAACACCTGAATAGTTCATTCTAGTCAATTTTGTATGCGACTACTATGCTAAGACGTTTGACTATGAAGCGTCAGTGGGACTATTTCTAGCCACCTCAAGTTTAGATACTACTACATCTTCGTAATGCAGAGGGGTGAAAATATAAGAAAGGTTGGTGAGCAGTTTTAACAATTTTATTTGTCCCGCTAACTAACTTGATTACAATGAACAGAGGATTAGGACTGTCCCTCTGTCATGGTTTACAGTTTGGTGTCTTAATACATTTCTATAACAGTTTGTCTGGCAAAGCTGATTTTAAGGACGAGTTTTGTGATTTAGTTGTGAAATTGGTTTTAATAATGTCTTTTGATATGTCTCTGACAAAGTCTCTTCCTCGTCATAGGTAGATGACTCCTATTCATTCAGTGTCTTCGCAAAGAAGAATCTGCATTTGATGGCGCTGTTCATGGGTATATCTTCATCGTAATCTTTCTCATCCCCTAATCGTTTTGCCATGCGAATGATTTTCTTGTGCTCTGGATCTTTCTTCAGTGCTTCTGCATGTCCAATGCATTTTCTGTAGAAGTTTGCAAGCTCTCGTGTATATTTTGGTTTGAGTTCCTCATATGCCAAGTTTAATTTTCAGCATCTTCTGTGTCGATATTAGTATGTTCTGCCAAAACTTCTTCCACAGTCTAATTGAATATACCTTGTAAGTTTTCCTTGGATTCCTAACAATGTTATCACATGGCCTGTAACTAGCTTTCATTTTCTTCTTTTTTGGGTATCTGATCTTCGACAGCACTATCATCGTCTTCGGTGTATTTTTCATAATCATTGGTATAGTCATATTTTCTAAATATATCTTCTCCTTTTCCCAAATTATAGTATGAGCTTGAAAACGCTACACTTTCTTCGTCATCTGACATATCTGTATTATCCTCTTTACAAACACCACTGGATCTATACCTTCTTAACCTATCTGATCTTGCAAACTCTCGAAAACACTTATGGCACTGATATCGGCACATGGATGTCAAATAACGAACTGATTTTTATTCAGTCTGGTCAGTCCTTTTATACTCTTTCACAAAGCTTTCTAACTTTTTGCACAATTTTCGGCAACTGTTTGTGACTGTTTGTCTCTAATTTCAATTCTTCTTCCACGCTTGATATTCTTTAGTGGTGAAGAAGTTGGTCTCCTAGGAGTATCAGGACATTAGTTTTTCATTCTTCTTCTTGGTTCAGCCAAACGATGTCTTTCTAGATGTCTAGTTTTGCAGGCTGTTGAATTTCTGCGTTACTTATGTGTGCAGAATGGCCGTCCTTCCCTGAGCTTATTGCTCAGAACTGTGTTCAGTACCGCATCTGTCCACAACTTGCTTCGTATTTACTAGGGTTTTGTGTCACTGTTAACTTTTTTGCATTTGGTCACCTGTTTGCAGGATGCCTTTGTCTGTTTCTCAGAACTACCCATCTTATTTCCTTTCAGGAGTCTGAAAAACTGACAAAGCTTGTATTATTGCAGAGTATTTATATCACTTTCAAAAACTGTTTGTGTCTAAAGTGTAATTTAACCAAAGACTTTACCGTCATGAAAGGTACTTTTTTGCCAGTGCCTGTTTTTATGCTGATATGAACTTGCTGATATGAAATCGCGACGGAAGTAAGGGCGAGGATTGTGGGCACGTAAAATCGATTTAAGTCCCCCAGTGGAAATCATTCCACTGACCGTTCCAAGGCGGTTCTTCTGTGGCGGTTTATTTATGGTGTTGTTTGTTACTTACTGTGTGTATCACTTGTGTCTTTTTATTTTGGATGGCCATATGGCCATTTTGTGGGAAAGTAACTGTCCTTATGGCCTTCCTTTGTTTAGGTTTCCATTATGGTCTGGTCGCTTAATGTTTGTGTTTCTTTCCCTTTAATGTCTTTGATGGATGGAGTACGTTAATTGTATCGATTCCTGATCTTTGTTTTACTTCTACTTTGCTCTATGACAGATTTGGCTACTGGCACATAATGCATTTTTGTTTAGTTCTGTATGAAAATAAGTAAAATTATCTGCATGATTAAATGGAACAATTCTCAAAATCGGTGCCTTCACATCAACAGCATTTGTAAAATCTGCAATATCTGAATATATGAAAAAGGTTTCATGTGGAGCATTAAGGTCTACATTAAAAATAAATGAATCTTTTTCATTCCCAATAGGTTTTCCGAATAGAGAAGGCCTGACACATAATAACTACATTATAATTCTTTGGAACATTGTAACCTGGTTTGTCTTTCATCTTGACAAATTATTTTCATGCGTTTAGAATTTTCATCAAAAAACAACTGCAATGTCAATATTTACACGTTTCAAAAATCCGTTCTCAAACGCATTGATCGAAGACTGCATTTCTTGTGCCAAAATTGGGAGAAACATAATTGCCAGGTGGGATGATCAGTTAAAATCTATCACATGCATCCGCATTTTACACACTACTGTGACATTTTCAAAACCATGTCTTCTTATGTAACCTGGATCTAGAAAAACAAATAGAAAAAGTTATTTTCTTCACTGATGTTTAGCACTTGTGCTGGTGTCATAATTTCTACTAATGCGACTTCCCAGTTTTCTTCATTGATGTTTATGGGGTGAACGAGTCTCACCGTAAAACTATTTTGTTTGTTTGCTGGAAAAATAGCCAACGCACTGCCACTTTGCAATGTAAGATATAAGTCATTCATTATTAAGGTGTGGCGTCTGATCTGGGCCTTCAATGTTTACCAATGTCCCGACTGAAATTTATATAGGTTATTTTCAACAAAATGACAGTGTTCTACTAGTGCATTTCAGTCATTTCTTATGCAACACAAAATATGAAAATTTAGAGTTACACTTATGATTCAATATCGTCATAAAATGTTAGTTTTCTTTTTCTTACTATTTATAATTATAATCTTACTTTTTTCGGGAATTGGCTATTTTCAGTTTCTATGGGCAAAATCCCTATAGACCGATTTTCCGAAATCCCGATGACCTGACATTTACCGGGAATATGTTACTTTCAAAATCTATTCATAGTTTGATATGTGAGTTATGTCAATACTAATAAGACAAGTTGGCTTCTTTAAAAAGAATCCAAAGGAAAGGTCTGCTGCTGTCTAGTCAGCAGAATGAACAGAGCATTATCACAATAGTAATGATAATACTAATACACATAATAATAATAATGAACGTGCGTGATGTTTGTCTTGTGCAAACATGACCAACCCTTAACTGTTCGTTTTAGAACCTTAAAATCAAGAATGATCAAATACCACTGTCATTTTGTGAATCGCTTTTAATTTTTCAACAGCAGTCATACTTAAAACTAAGATGAGAAATTCTAAAGTTGTATAATTTGCATTTCCTGTTTTTAAACTTCGTTTTAGCTGAGACCTCAAAACAAATCAGCGGTAGAATGGGCAACTACACCAATAGCTGCCATATGTCTTGCCAGCGAAAGGCAAGGAAAAAAAATAGAGAAAGTGGCCACGGGGTCATGGATACCATCGGCAGATGCAACCATGTATTGCGAGTTTAAGTTTAAAACCTTGATCTCAATTTCTCAATTGTAAGTTTTTGACCTTGATCTGCTGACAGCAGTATCTTTTCTGCACCCATAAAGTGTCTACATATCAACCCTAATCGTAGGTTGAAAACGACAACAATACAAAACTTTAACATGCCTATCTCAATCAAAGTTCAAAGTGTGCGATCTTGGCAGCAGAAGTCGAATCAGTGTTACTGTACTTTGTCAGCTGTCAAGTAATACCACATATCAACTTCCAATAACATAAAAGATAGAGATCAAATGTTTTACATAAACAAGACACATGAATATTACGCAAAGTTCTGTCACTGTTACCTTTACCTTCTGTGTCAGCTGGAGCAGCAGCCACGTGATTGTAACTATACACTATCTGTTGTTAATTATAATATATCATACAAAACCACAATCAACACGATGAATGCCAAAACTATACAATGACCATTCAATTTATGCGACCATGACCTTCTGTCACCACCACCACCAGCAGCAGCCACATAACTGGAACAATACACTATACGTGTCTATTTTAAAGTATATACCCGTTAGGCATTACAAGTTCTCACTGCAAAGTTAAAGGAAAAAAATAAATCTGGTAATTACCAATATCGCTATATACATGTATTCTAATTACTGGCGCTAGTCAAAGTAGAAGTAAAACAAAGATCAGGAATTGATACAATTAACTTACTCCATCCATAAAAGACACCAAAGGGAAAGAAATACAAACATTAAGCGACCAGACCATAATGGAAACCTAAACAAAGGAAGGCCATATGGACAGTTACTTTCCCACAAAATGGCCATATGGCCATCCAAAATTAAAAGACACAAGTGATACACACAGTAAGTAACAAACAACAACATAAATAAATCGCCACAGAAGAGCCGCCTTGGAACGGTCAGTGGAAGATTTCCACTGGGGGGCTTAAATCGATTTTACGTGGCCACAATCCTCGCCCTTACTTCCGTCGCGATTTAGACAAATAATTTGTTCAGTCCGCATGAAGGCCTCCTAACTCATCAGTGCAACATCTCCGTGAACACAGAAATCAAAGAACCACAGAGGTGAGACAACGGTGAGGACTCGACAGCAAGAAACCACTGAAATGCTGGAACAAAAGAAAACCAACAGTTAGACTCCGATGAGCCCGACCAGAGACAGAGCATCAGGCACCAACCAACATTATCTCTTTAATTTTCAATAAGCCTTTACGTTGGAGCCGTCATAGAATCTGAGGCCTGACCCACCGGCGTGCAATTAAAGAGGGAAGCAAAGTTGCCAACCGTGATTGGGTTAACTACCATGCATGCAGTCTGTCGTATAATATCCATGTTGTACCCAATCTTTTTATATCGAAGAATGATTTTACGAAATTGGGTGCTGAAGTCATTGCGGTTATATATTTTTCTGAATTTATATACTAAGTCACCATAAAATTCGGGTTCCGATAGACCTTGTTGCAGAAGAGATTTAAGTCCAATATTGAATTTTGAAATTAAATCAGAATGGCGTCTATAAAATTTTGAAAAGGCTTTGCGTAGTTTATGGTACCGATAACCCTGATTAAGGAGTTTAGCCGTTAATAATTTATTACGAGTGTTGAAGTCAGTTACATGACTACACACTCTAGCAAATCGAATTAATTGCGAAATATAAACGCCATAGGATGGCGCACGAGGAACATCACCATCCAAAAAAGGAAAATTTACAATCTCAAAATCAAAGTCATCACGTTTATCATAAATTTTGCACGAAACAAATCCATCTACAATAGATAGATGTAAATCCAGAAACGGGGCCTCGGTATCAGAAGAATTTGCTTTATTTAACTGAAGTTCTAGGGGGTAAATCTGACTGATCAAACCATCAAAATAGGTATTATCAATATTTAATAAATCATCTAAATATCTAGAAGTAGAGCTAAAAGCTTCAATAATTTCAGATTGGTTATCAATGGAAAGCGACAAAATGAAGTCTCTTTCATAACAATACAAGAACAGATCAGCCACAAGAGGTGCGCAATTAGTACCCATCGGAATACCCACAATTTGTCTAAATAACTTAGTACCGAATCTAATATAAATATTGTCAAGTAGAAAGGTGAGGGCATCACACACTTTCTGACATGACCAAAGTGTGTAATTCTTATGCTCTTTAGAAGTGAAAAATGCATTTCTGACATTACATGCAAGATAGAGAGAATCTTCTCTGTGAAAAGCCCATTCAATTAAATCATTAAGCTTTTCTTTTATAAGATTATGAGGAAGTGTAGTGTAAAGAGTGGAAAAATCGTAGGTAGACAGACTAGAAGCACGAAACTGTCTAGATTTCAATTTATTTAAAACCTCGTTCGAATTTTTTATAGACCAAAACAGATTTCTTCCTGATCTTTCAAAGACTTTATCACAATATTTAATTACATGCGTTTTAATAGCAGTAAGACAGGAAGTTAATAATTTAGAAAGTTCAGTGGTAGTGCAAGAACTAGAATTTGCAATAAACCGTGCTTTGTAAGGTTTTTTTATGAAGTTTTGGTAACCAGTATAGCGTAGGAAGCTTGTCCTGGCCTTCGTTAACACACACATGAAATCAAACCCGGGCACTTGACACAGGAGAGTGACCGACTCATGTTTAAGGCAATGCCAAAGAAACACGATACACCAAATAAAAATGTATTAGACGACAAGTGATTAGCAAGATATTAGAATTAAAGCAAACTTTGAAGTTAAGTGTTGACGGACGTCCACGTGTTGTCACCAAACAGTCAATATGTGACTTTTCATAGACAGGATAGATCGATATGTGTCTCTTTTTTGTGTGACAGCCACTTAAAAAGCTAGTTGTTCTCATGAAATGAGCGTTAAATTGATAGAATGTATGACGGAAAACACTGCAAGTGTTTGTATCGCAATAATTCTATAGAAACCAGTGAGCAATTATTTCTTGGGCCAAAACAGACAGAAGGACAAACAGATGGAAGAAAAACAGACACAGGACGAAAACTACATACAGCTCAACATTCTTCTCATGCCGGGGGAGCCTGTCCAGGAACCGCGGTGCGAGGCGAACCGTCCATGCTAATAAACCATATTGGTTTCATTGGGCGACAGGGCTTGAGATGTCATTTCATCTCAATGTCGGGTAAAAGTCCCACAAAATTGGAAGCAACGTCTCCAAAATGACATTTACAGTGTTGACGGGGACCTTAAACTTCAAATCAAACAAAACAAACATGCCGGGGGAAATTATCAAAATATTCCTAGCGGTTTGAAAATTAAATGTCCATTATCAGCTGGTGAAAAAAGTGCCTCGGCGAGGCTATTTATATAAAAAGTATTGAATTATACAAATTGGCTAGGTCATGCCAATATACATCTTCATGCCAAAATTATTGAAATATACCTTGCGGATAATATATCTAAAACCAGGTTTATTATTATTCTACCCCTATCAATATCAAAACAATTCGCATTAAACAATATAATTAATTAGATCTTGTCAATATATATCTACCTGCAAACATTTATCAAAATATGTCTTGCGGGTTAAAAGTTTTAACGTCTATGTCAGTAAGTGAAAGTTTTGCCTCGGCGAGGCGAATTATAAAGATATCAACCTTTAGACAAACTCATTTGTTTGGTCTTGTCAATCTCTCTGCATGCCAAAACTTAACAAAACTAGAATCGCGCAGTCGATGGCACGCCATCGCATATCCCCACCCCACTACATAATCTACTCATCATGCCGTTCGCTTTGATATGTTACACGACCATGTTCTGGAAATTTTGATTTTTTAACCCCGCGGGCCCCAACCCCTGGGTCCACCCCTAGGGGTGTGATCGAAATTCCGAAAGTGTCATGCACTCCCCAGACCATTTGAATATCTATCAGTTCCCAAAGTTTCAAGTTTCTATCTACATAACCGTCTAGGAGGAGTTATCCGGTAAGACGGACGGACGGACATCTCTACGAATAGATACTTAAGTGGCTAGGCGTCAGCATATTGACTACTTAAGCGGCAAATTCTCTTAAGCGGCAAGCCACATAAGAGCGAATTTTTGCCACTTAAGTACCAAAAATACGGAATAAACCCCATTTGGACTCACGAATATATACCTAAGTGTCAAACTGTCCCAATTTTTTGCCCCCTAAATGTCGTTTCGTTGGTGCTGACAGACAGAGAGACGGACGTACGTACGGACGGAAGACGAATACATTTACAATAGCCCCACTTTTTCTTTGGAAAGCGTGGGGATAATAATCCTACTGTTGCCTTGGCCAGGCTTCTTGTAAGGAAATCAGGCATTATGATGAGGCCTAATTGGCGGAGAGTAGCTAGTCTGGCACAGAAAACATGAACATTCCATATTTTCCAGTTCTGTGGGGTATTCCTTGCTTCTAAAGGATAGCCCTTTCAAGAACATATTAGACGGTCTTGTCAATATACATCTGTTTACCAAATCTTATCAAAATAAAACTTATATACCTGCAATCAGTTTGTGAATATTTTGCCTTGGCAATGCCATTTATATAAAGAAATCGGGCATTAAACAACATTGTTGACTATATCTTATCAATATATATCTGTTTGGCGAAAAATTGTATAAAATATCTCTAACGGTTTGAAATTTATACGGCGGTGCAAGTTATTGGAAAATTGCCTCGGTGAGGCTATTTATAAAGAAATCAAGCATTTGACAATCTCACTGGTAAGGTCTTGTCAATATGTATCTGCATTCAGTTCCTGAAAATGTTGCCTCGGCCAGGCCAGAAATCTGGAATTAGACTGCTGGTGGTGTTGCTTGCCGTAGTCTTGGATCTGCCTTCTTGGTTCTGGCTGGGGGCTGGACCGCGCAGATCCTAACGTCAAACGACAGTGACACTCTGGTGCTGAAGGCCTGTGGTCACCTCAGGAATCCTATGAAATCGGCATGACTTCAAGAAAGCCACAAGTGGCTCTGGAAGTACTCTTTCATAAATCCAGACATGTTGTGATATCGATCTGGACTAGCTGCTCAAGAGCTGAACAGAGAATAATGATGATGATGACACTGCTACGTTCGTTCGTTCAAGCTAAGGCATTTTACGTCTGCCAGGGTCAAGCGGACATAACTCCATAGCTCCACAGCGAGACGTAAGTTATGTGCTTCTGGGCTGCAAATCGCGGCAGTCTGTCCAACAAGTGTTAATCGCGTTGGACTGCCTATGCCCTACCGAGTAAAGTGAAGCACTGCCAGGTTTAGAAATTTTGAATGTCAGTCTAAATTGAAACAAAAATGTAGAGTCATCAGTGACAAATCGGTTGCAGATCGCGATTTCTCTACTGTGCTCGAGAGCAGAAAGTAGGCCAACGGTGCTCTCTTTTGTGGCCGCGCGATTTTGGCCATCGGACTTAGGCTGCAAATGAAGCATGCCTTTGCAAATTTCCATACAGAAATAAGCGGCTAGTGGTTCAGGAAGAAGACTTGTCGCAAAACAGAAATAGAGGAAATGATCAGGAATCGATGTAATTCACATCTCCAAGTCCTATTCCAAACCAGCAGGCAGGATGAGTGTGCAATGATCCGCTCTCAGTATCTCCTACCGGCTTGGCAATGCAGAAGTGCTGCTTGAAGAACCACCAAGTTCCTGGGACGAACTCATCGATCCCCGCATCCGATGACCTCGACCCGTACAAAATGCCGTTCTCTAAATGGGACTGTGGCCTAACGTGTACACGTACGTGCAACACACTATGCCATGCCTAGGCGCCCTCATTAACTTAGATACGAGCATTTAACAACAACTTCAGTCTGCCTGAACAATCAAATTTATTTCTGCGCAGAGTACTTGTTACTATTATTTCGAGTAGTGGTTTTCAATTACTGGATATCAGTATGTTACATGTAACTGCAATGAAATTGGAATTACAGGGATTACATTAGTTTTCTTATTTTTGCTATAAAACGTAGGTCGTGATACGCGTTTGAACGACGCTAACAAGGAACAATATATATGTATATTGGATCCGTGCCACCCATAAGAAAGATTAGTTATTCACAGCGGGAACATGACGTCTATACAACGCCGTACCAATGTCAATGCAAGGTCATGCCAGTAAAACTGATTATACTGTCACAGAAACTGTAGTGACTTTCAGCCTCAGCAATTGATTCGCTAAGGCTGATAAAACACCTTTTTGTCGTTGGAGAAGAGGCAGCTGATTACATTCCTTTCCGTTGTATTCTCACTGTATATCAAAAATTTTGGTTTGCCCTTCCTGTTTGTGTCATTGGTATTATGTTTTCTGTGATGTCGCCTTTTCTGGCCATCTTCATTAGTACATACAGGCCCCGATAGCTCAGTGGTAGAGCGTCTGCTACGGGAATGGGAGGTCGCGGGTTCGATCCCCGGCTGCGCCATGCCACAGGCTTAAAAAATAGTACTAGGGGCTCCCTTGGCTGACGCTCATATTATCAGGCGTAGTCCTAGGAAAATAAATGAAGGCAGATAAGTATTTGTTAAAGGATACTTTGTTTGTCGCAATAAAAGCTTATGGTATTTGTTTCGGATATGCGACGTTAAATAAAGCTCCTATGTCTTAATCTTTATATTTATTTCGCGTTTTGTCAGTTCAAATATATTGTAAATCAGCGTCACGCATACGAAAAGGACGTTGCCAGACGGTTCAACAATTTTCGGAAGCTGGAATAAGGATACATTCAATTACAGATACGTTGTGCCGCTTGCTAGCGTAAGGCAAGCTTTTTGTGAAACCTCATACTTGTAAATGGTAACTTTCCTTTATGGTCATTTCGCCAAATAGACACACTGCATAGAAAACTGAAGTATCCCTGCATATTTTTGACTGGTTATCATTGTTTCTTCACGTTGAATATGATTGCAAATAGCAAATTATAGCGAGAAGTCTGCACTGGAGCGAAAATGCTTCAAATTTCACATAAACACTGTGGAAAGGTCCTGAGGGACCTTTCCAATAATGATAAAAATAATAATCAAAGATAAATCTGGAGCTCCATTACGAAAATGATTTAGCATTTAAAACGCCTTTATGAATATCCGCCCTTAGTATTTTGTATTATTGGTTTATTCCAAATGGAAGTCTCAAAATAGTTACAGATAAAAAAATGATAAAACCAATCATTATCATTTTGCTAGTTATAGCTCAGATTGGGTCAAATATGTTTTGTCGAAATAAATCTAATACAAGTTTATAATTTTATACATCACTCATAGAACATAGTATTACTTTTCTTAAAATTTCAAGTGTAAATTCACGGAAACCATTTTCATTGCAAATTAGTTTGGGTTGACTCCCAAAATACAAACATACGTTGTTTGTTACTTACTGTGTGTATCACTTGTGTCTTTTCATTTTGGATGGCCATATGACCATTTTGTGGGAAAGAAACTGTCCTTATGGCCGTCCTTTGTTTAGGTTTCCATTATGGTCTGGTCGCTTAATGTTTGTGTTTCTTTCCCTTTGGTGTCTTCGATGGATGGAGTAAGTTAATTGTATCGATTCCTGACCTTTGTTTTACTTCTTCTTTACTACCTCCTAAACCTAATGCTTCTTTACGTCACCCAAGAATTTCTTAAGAATAGAAGTAGAGGCAATGATCAGGAATCAATCCACAGCTCCTACAAGAGGCACCAAAGGGAAAGACACACAAACATGAAACAACAGACCCTAATGGAAACATCAACAGCGGAAAGCCAAAAGGACAGTCACTTTCCCATAAATTGGCCGAAAAGGATATCCAAAATAAATAAGCACAAGCGACTCAAACACCCAAAGACAAGCCATAACAAAATTAAAGTTTGTTTTGGCTCCAGCAGATAAGGCTGCTAACAATGTGGTCGTTGTTTGACGGCTCCACTATGTTAACACTCTTCAGCAAGAACTTGATTGTGCTAAGGTCTATGAACTGCAGCCTTTGGCTGTAGGGAGGGCTTTAGTTGATGACCACATTTGTCATTCAGCCCCAAGTTTGCTGTTTGTGTTACAGAAGGCCAAGACAAGCTTATTGAGAATTAGAGAGATCTAATTCAAGGTAATGTTGGCTGGTGCCTGATGCTCTGTCTCTGGTCGGGCCCATCGGAGTCTAACTGTTGGTTTTCTTTTGCTCCAGCTTTTCAGTGGCTTCTTGCTGTCGAATCCTCACAGTTGTCTCACCTCTGTGGTTCTTTTATTATTTGTGTTCACGGAGATGTTGCACTGATGAGTTAGGAGGCCTTCATGCGGACTGAACAAATTATTTGTTTAAATCGCGACGGTAGTAAGGGCGAGGATTGTGGCCACGTAAAATCGATTAAAGCCCCCCCCCCCCAGTGGAATTCTTTCCACTGACCGTTCCAAGGCGGCTCTTCTATGGCGGTTTATTTATGTTGTTGTTTGTTACTTACTGTGTGTATCACTTGTGTCTTTTTATTTTGGATGGCCATATGGCCATTTTGTGGGAAAGTAACTGTCCTTATGGCCTTCCTTTGTTTAGGTTTCCATTATGGTCTGGTCGCTTCATGTTTGTGTTTCTTTCCCTTTGGTGTCTTTGATGGGTGGAGTAATTGTATCGATTCCTGACTTTTGTTTTACTTCTACTTACTACGTTATATTGGTTACCTAAACTTCATAAAAGACCATACAAAGTACGGTTAATTGCAAAATCAAGCTCTTGTACCACCACTGAACTCTCCAAAGTATTAACTTCATGTTTTACTGCCATAAAAACATGTGGTTAAATGTTGCAACAAAGTCTTTGAAAGATAAGGGAGAAATTTGTTTTGGTCTATAAAAAATCTAATAAAGTTTTAAATAAATTGAAATCCAGACGTTTTCGTGCTTCAAGTCTGTCTACTTATGATTTTCCACCCTTTACACTACACTTCCTCACAATCTTATAAAAGAAAAACTTAATAATTTAATGGACATTTCATAGAGAAAACTCCCTCTATCTTGCATGTAATGTAAGTAATGCTTTTTCACTTCTGAAGAGCATAAAAATATATTTTATGGTCATGTCAGAAAGTGTGTGAAGCTCTCACCTTTCTACTTGACAATATTTACATAAGATTTGGTACTACTAAGTTATTTAGACAAGTTGTGGGTATTCCGATGGATACAAATTGCGCACCCCTTGTGGCTGATTTGTTCTGTTTTTGTTATGAAAGAGACTTCATTATGTCCATTTCCGCTGAAAACCAATCTGAAATCATTGAAGCCTTTAGTTCGTCTTGTAGATATTTGGACGCTTTATTAAATATTGACAATGCCTATTTCGATGGTTTGATCAGTCAAATTTACCCCCCCCCCCCCCCCAGCCCGAGCTTCAGTTAAATAAAGCGAATTCTTCTGATACCGAGGCCCCGTTTTTGTATTTACTCCTATCTATTGTAGATGGATTTATTTCTTGCAAAAATCTATGATAAACGCGATGATTTTGATTCTGAGACTGTGAATTTTCCTTTCTTGGGTGGTGCTGTTCCTCGTGCGGGATCCTACATCGTTGATATTTCGCAATAAATTCGATTTGCCAGAGTGTCTAGTCATGTAACGGACTTCAACACTCTAAATAAATTGTTAGCTGCTAATTTTCTCAACCAGGGTTATCGGTATCAAAAACTCAGCTTTTTCAAAATTTTATAGACCTCATTCCGAGTTAATTTCAAAATTCAATGTTGGACTTAAATCTCTTCTGCAACAAGGTCTATCGGAACCCGAATTTTATGGTGACTTAGTATATAAGTTCAGAAAAATACATAATTGCAATGACTTCAGTACCCAATTTCGTAAAATCATTCTTCGATACAAAAAGATTGGATACAAAATAAATGTTATACGACAGACTGCATGCATGGTAGTTAACCCAATCACTGTTGACAACTTTGCGTCCCTCTTTAATTGTATGCCGGTGGGCCAGGTCTCAGATTCTATGACGGTTCCAGCGTAAAGGCTTACCGTTCCAATCCTTAAATTTTGTATTGTTACTATTATCATGTTATATGTTGTACAGTTTGTTTCGAAATAAATATGTTTATACCAAAGGCTTACTGAGAGTTAGAGAGAATCTGATTTTATGTAATATGGTTGGTGCCTGATGCTCTGTCTATGGAAGGGCCCATCGGAGTTTAACTGTTGGTTTTCTTTTGCTTCAGCATTTCAGTGGTTTCTTGCTTTCGAGTTCTCACCGTTGTTTCATCTCTGTGGTTGATAAATTTTTTGTCTTCACGGAGATGTTGCTTTGTTTGTTTGATTTGAGGTTTAACGTCCCCGTCAACAAGGTCATTTTGGAGATGTTGCTTCCAATTTTGTGGGACTTTTACCCGACATTGAGATGAAATGACATCTCAAGCCCTGTTGCCCAATGAAACCAATATGGTTTATAAACATGGACGGTCCGACACGCACACCGCTTTGCCTGGGCATGCTTAGATCCCCTAAGCGGTTTACCAGCACTCGTGTGTGGGTCGGATTCAGCTTTGCGTGGAAGGATAATGCAGCCCATATATTTCTTCAAGCCGCGATGGGCGGGGGCCGTCGGAGGTGTTGCACTGATGAGTAAGGAAGCCTTCATGCGGACTGAACAAATATTTTGTTTAGATCGCGACAGAAGCAAGGGCGAGGATTGTGTCCACGTATAATTTAAGCCCCAATGGAATTCGTTTCACTGACCGTTCCAATGCGGTTCTTCTGTTGTGGTTTATTTTTGTTATGGCTTGTCTTTGAGTGTGTGTATCGCTTATATTATTTTGCTTTGGATAGCCAATTGGCCATTTTGTGGGAAAGTAACTGTCCTTTTGGCTTCCCGCTAGTGATGTTTCCATTAGGGTCTAGGTGTTTGATGTTTGTGTTTCTTTCCCTTGGTGTCTCTGATGGGAGCTGTGGGTAATTTGTATCGATTCCTGATCATTGCCTTCACTTCTATTATATATATAAATCGGTTTCTTATTACAAACAGCTAGCTAACTGGTGTGTGGTTTGCGATTAATGCATTGCGTGTTTTTGTTGTGGTTTATTTTTGTTATGGTTTGTCTTTGAACGTTTGTATCGCTTATATTATTTTCTTTCGGCTAGCGAATTGGCCATTTTGTGGGAAAGTACCTGTCCTTTTCTCTTTCCGCTAGTGATGTTTCCATTAGGGTTTCGTTGTTTCATGTTTGTGTTCCTTTCCCTTGGTGTCTCTCATGGGAGCTGTGGGTTAATTGTATCGATTCCTGATCATTGCCTTCACTTCTATTTTTCGACGTGTTGGTCCGCAGATGAGAGATTATCGAATATATGCTTAAACAGAGTAGAAGGTAGCTATGCTCAGGCTATTTTAAGGGGACCATGCGCATTGGGAAGCCTCTGCTCCGGGAGCCACTCTGGTCCATAGAGGCATTCAGGTGGTTCTAAAGTGTATGTGAGATAATCTCAAATCGCTAGGAGTCCCAAGGTGAAGGGAAGCCATTTAATGCAATTCCCAAGTACACTGGGGAGGTTGTTGGCTGTCAGAGGCGGCATCTAATTCACTTGATATTTTTTCTTCCTATTTAGTTTGGTCCTACCAAAGATACATTTTCCAACCACAAGGTTAGTCGTACCCACCGTCGGTAAGGGAAGTCGATTTTCTAAGCCAAATTGTTAAATGTGCAGATGTGGACGTGTGGAATCTCCACACTGTGGATCCACATTCTCCACATCACCTCCACAATTTTAATTTGGGGATGTGGAAGTTCCACAATTTCAATGTGGAGATGTGTATTACACATTTGCTATGTGGAGATTTGAATGTTAAGAGACCAATAATATGGTACTATGAAGTCTTGAGACACAAGGCCAACATAATGTCATCTTGTGGTACCCCCTGGACCTCTTGAAAGTTTATCACAAATCTTTCAACTACAAACTCCAGAGACTTAAGCTATTTTCACAGAAGGTGCTATAATCCCACAAAATTGAAAATTGATAGCACCCTTCATCCCTCAAAACTGAAAATTTATAGCACCTAACAACTAAGCTATTTCAAGTTATACCAACACACTCCACAGGTGCCAACCTAGCCTAGTCAAGTTTAGATCAAGCGGTGCAGGTATGACACCTTTTTATGACACCTTTTTTATAGCACCCACAAAGACACAGAAAAGGTGCTATAAAAAAGGTGCCTGGACCCTATACTACTATCGTAAAATTGGCATACTTATGGATTCCTGAAGAAAAAACCCTGTATATGAGATTGCATGTTTTTGCGCAGTCCCAAAGGTGGTCTCTTACTAGGAGACACTTGGTACAGAAAACACAAAGAAAACTGAAACCTTCACATAGCCTTTTAAAAGCAGAATTAGTCTTGATTTAAGGTGATCTCAGTAGCGGAACGTTACGTGTACTGTGTATATCTTTTTTAGTTTGTGGGTCTGTGTAGATGAGGAGTAGTCTAGCGTCGCAAACCGCGAAGAGGTTTCCTTCTGACAGGACTGATAATAACTTCATTTCAAGGAATTACAACAACGCAAGAAATATGATCTTCTTTCACATTGCACTCGACGAATTAATAATGGAATTACGTGTGGCAGAACAAATTGTGTCAATATAAGGGTCACAATAGAATCGCTTAATTAATATGCTCAGCTGAGCTAGTGAGCTATAAGGTATTCATTTCACAGACTTGTTAACGTGAACGACTCGTTAATGTGAACGTTAACAAATTCGTGCAATTTCTTACTTTTGTAAAGCCTAGTTTTTTTATGGTGTGAATCTGGGGATTAAAATTTCGGGATTAAGAGGTTATAACATATTTTCATCATTTCCGCTAAAATACATATATTATAAATACTTCAATGAACACCCACCACAATCTATGTTTGGAACAATAATAGACAATGTCATACATTTCCATAAGAAAAAAGTCCTCTTAGGTCCATGAAAATACATGTAGCAACATAGCGTGTACTTGTATTCGCAATGAGTCATAACGAAAACAGGCATATTCAAATACATGTACATTATATTTTTTTCGCCGAAGAAAAAAAAAATAAAATGGAAGTTTTCAGGTTAAAACATGTGATACTTTTCTTATTTATGCTCAAAATAAAGATTGAGGGTCAAAGAGGCGGTTCTAACGAGTACCCACAATCGGTATTTTAGAACAGAGGCGATGCTAACAAATATTCACAACATTTGTTTCTTAGAGTATGAACTAATAACAATATTCTTGAATAAATCCTACGGAAACACGCCTATAGAATTACATTGTTAACTTTACCGCCGGAAAAACGAAAATTTTAAGATGAAAAAATGTAGATTTTGGAGACTCTATGGGGCGGTTCTAACGTGTACCCACAATCTATATTTTGAGCAGAAATAAGAAAAATACTACATTTTTTCAAAGTAAAATATTCATATTTTCGGCGGTAAAATTTACAATGTATTTGTATAGGCGTGATTTCGGAATGGTTAGATTCCTGTACTTTTTCAAACAGTGTAGACCCTGATTCGATGCCGTGTCTGATCGGGGTCTACACTGTTCTTCAAGCCCAACATATGAGTCCAGTCAAGATTCTATAAATAACCATCTTACGCAACACTCCGCATTGAGAAGAGCGCAGCTGTTTTCTAAAAGTAACCGTTAGCCGGATTTCCTACAAACCAGTGATTGTATTGTAGACATCAGCGCTAAAGAGCAGCTGTGCTTAGTAACTTGGGGCCGATTGACAAAGAAACGACCCAAATATGAAAGTGTTCTCACAAAAAATCAGGCGTAACGACGCGCATTATTTTCCATTTTTCATGTCCATCAACAGAAAAGAAAAAAGTTTTTAGGAGTGGATTGTTATCATATTATAATTATTTACGCTGCACACTGAGACTTAATTCCAATTGGCTGAAATACATCCGGAATGTTTTTTTATTTACCTCTATTAAGGCTGTAGACGTGCAACTTGGAATGCTAAAGGTTACCGTCTAAGACATGTGGAAAAACAATATTGACAATAAAGCTATGATAATGTACATAAATCATAAAATCACACCATTTACATTGAGAAAACTAGAGTTTTCATGTTTTTGTTAAAACATAAAATGTGGGTAATCGTTAGAACCGCCTCAGTCTATATTTTCACTAGAAATATGAAAACAAATCATTTTCATCTGAAAAAACTCATCAATAACAGAACTTTTTGAAAATAACTTATAATTTTTTGTCGCATTCTTCTAAAATTGTAATTTAATCAATTTAATACCACTTTCCTATTAGTTTCTATATAATTTTTGGTGGTGATGTTTACAGGTAAGTCTGCGGCGACTGTCGCAAATCGATATCGGATATTTTTGTGAAACTACGAGGATTGTTCCCTATGGCTAGTTCTATAGAGATAAGAAAGACCGGCTGTGTGATCGTGAAGAAATAGCACGGCCAAAATTGCACGGTCCTAATTAATTCGGGCCGTGATTGCATTTCTAGGTGTTTGTTTGAATGAGGTTCAACCCATATATGACATAGAGGATCTTACATGAGTGTTCATGTATTATTGAATTTATTAAGCGAGTTGAGGAAAAGGGATAAAATGCGAGGCTTTGCCGAGCATTTTATCCCTTTTCCTCAACGAGTTTAATAAATTCAATACTACATGAGCACGAATGCAAGATTCTATTTATCATATGACATTTAAAACGCTTTTTATTCACGTTTATTTTACAAAAATGTCAATATTCCGCCAATAGTAAACGCGACGTCGTTAAGTACGTCGTACATGTAACGTTACGGGATGTATCTAGCTAATTTGCATATTTAATCCACTAGTGGATTATCGAAAATAATGCATGGCGTTATTACACTCTCAGACGCGACGTCATATGATAAAAAGGAATCCCCAACTCATAAGTTTAGAGTGGTCAATTTCCAATCATAGGGGTGCCAGGTTTACACTGTTTGCCAATGTCCCCAAAAAAGGTCGCTTGGCATATATGAGGTCAAGCGCGGCCCGTCAACATTATTTTTGGTCTCCGCCAATCGGGGCTTGAAGAAATAGATGGGCTGCTCGATGCATCCACGCATAGCTGAAACTGACCGCACACGAGTACTGATAAACTGCTTAGAGTATCTAGAATAGAAGTGAAGGCAATTGCCTGTCCAGCAAAGCGGTGCGAGTCGGACCGTCCACTTTTGGTTTCATTGGGCCACAGGGCTTGAGATGTCATTCCATCTCAATGTCGGGTAAAATTCCAACAGAATTGAAAGAAAGGTCTCCAAAATGACCTATACAGTGTTGAGGGGGACGTTAAACCACACTGAATCAAACAAACTAATCAACTCTATTTAGATTATTTTGGAGACGTTGCTTCCAGTTTGGAAGGACTTCCATCCGACACTGAGATGAAATGTCATCTTAAAGCCCTGCCGCTCAGTAAAAGAGTTTATATGCAGGGACTGTCCGACACGCACCGCTTTTCCTGGGCAGACTTAGACATTCTAAACGGTTAGGCTTAAACCTTCTCAACGGTTTACCGGTACTTTCAGCTCTGGGAGCCAAATCTATTTCTGCAAGCCCCGACGGGCGATGCCCATGGTATATACGAAAGAAGATTCTAATAGGGTAGGAGGAATAAACATGTACTAGTTATCCTTCCTTCCATAACCCTGTTCTTGGTAATGGAAGGACGGATAACAACTATTCTAATGCATTTGCGTATGTAACGCGACGTCTGATTGGATAACGTCAAAAATTTGCGACAGTATATTTAAGAAATAGATCAGCTCTAACTGTGATTTGTTGAGTAATAAATCACAGTTTGGAGGTCAGTTGTAAAGTAGACAAATCACAAGCGCGTAGCGCGCGTGATTTGTCTACTTACAACTGACCGACAAACTGTGATTTATTACTCAACAAATCACAAACTAGAGCTGATCTACATGTATTTCGATTCTAACAGGCTGAAAATCGGCAATAATGCTGTTGTTTACTTCAAAATCTCACAACTTTTCGCCATTGTTAGAAGAAATCCCGCTAAAATTATCGACTGAAACACATGCATTTATATCCTATTCTAACGTTTTCGATGCGAGAAAATGACGTTACACCGTCTAACGTCAAGGAAATCGACTAGCGACGTCATAAATTTGCAGTTTTAATGACGTCACTCGTCACGCTCTCCCTTGCTGTGATTTGTTGTAGAATAAAACACAGTTGTTTTCCATTGCCTATATAGGCGCGCTGTGTTAGAATTTGCGATATACTCTCGGAAACCCGACGTCATCATGTAACGTCGCTTTTGATTGTCTAACATTTGGTTTTACGCAGCTCACTGCAGGTTGCCGCTATATGCAAAATACTTCAAGTTTAAACAAAACAAGTGAATAAGTGCATTAGAATAGGGATAACTGTAATGAAAATTGTCATTTGGTTAGGCAAATAGTCGGTTTTACGGTCGCGAATTACGTTTTACGGCTCCGCTAACGCGTCGCCGTAAAACGAAATTTTAGACCGTAAAACCTCCGATTTACCTCCTTGAATACAGTTATCTCCTAAGTACATGTATATTCCTGCCAACCTATTATTATCCTGTTTTTGTAAAACATAAAGAAAAGAAAAAATAAAGCTAAATGCTTTAAACTTGAGGAACAATTCCAATTTGTATTGTGTAGAAAACAATGAGCTTTCTTGACCTGAATGTTTTGTTCTTCTGTCATACTCGAGTGTATCATTTTCTGTCAAGGTGCCATTTGACTTTATTTTCTTCACATTTGAAATCTAATCTTGTCATTTCTTTTCAAATGCAACAATTGGGACGCTTTTATATATAACCATTCGCTTTTTCATTTTATTTGAAGTTTGAAAAATATCCTGTCTGTTTTTTCCGTGTCAATGTTTTGCCGCGTCATTGGAAAATATAATTTCGAAGCTTATTTTCACTTTTTGGGTCACGGTTTTTTTTCTCAAAATTGCCTCCTTCAGACGGGCTGGCGCCTGGCGGCATTCGGGGTTTACCATTAAGTCAACCTTTTTAAAAGTAACAAATATACCCCCAACAACGCCGCAAACCTTTTTTGGCGGGCGGCTGGGGTGCGTACACTGTTTTCACGTTTTCACGGTTCCGTCTGTTTGTTCGTAACACTTTGGTTCTCCGGCATATCTTGATAAATAATACAAAATACTAAGATTCTTATCATATGTTGCATAGATGGTGATATTCCCGAGATGTTGCAGCAACAGAAAAATAAGGGTCAGGGGATATAGTTATTCCCCTTTGTAATCTTTAAATATTGTCTGTGACACTTTTGTTACTTCCTGCATATCTTGATTAATAATACAAAGGATATTACATGAGTGTTCATGTATTATTGAATTTATTAAACGAGTTGAGGAAAAGGGTATAAAATGCGAGGCTTTGCCGAGCATTGTATCCCTTTTCCTCAACGAGTTTAATAAATTCAATAATACATGAGCAAGAATGCAAGAATGACATTTAAAACGCATTTATACATGATTGTTTACAAAAATGTCAATACTCCACCATTAATAAACGCGATGTCGTTAAGGACGTCGTACATGTAACGTTACGGGACGTATCTAGCTAATTTGCATATTTAATCCATCAGTGGATTATCGTAAATATTACATGGCGTTTTTACACTCCCAGACGCGACGTCATATTGTAAAGTCTTCACATAATAAATCCGGCATGTGAGGTCTTTGAATACGTAATTTTCGCTGCCACCGTACTGAGCTGTCTCTTGCTTCGCCGAGGCACTGCTCCACATGAGACACTCAAAATTATAGAAACAGAACAATCCTGAAAGCTTCTACAATTTATTTATTTCATTAGCAAAGAAGCAAAGCCACACTCATTCATCACACAAAGCAGAACTTGTCCCCACAGAAGAACCCTGCGAAAAAGCCCCATGAAAATCTAATGGCAAAAAGCCCCTTCAAAATATAACGGCAAAAAGCCCAGAGATGCTGTGGGCACATCTTATATATTTGGACTCTGTCCCAAATATGGTAAGATACTCTAAACCATAAAAATCAAAGAGCCATGCATTTTGATACTAAAAATAAAGGTCCCATGAGACCCAAATAAGGTAAAACCCACTCAGCCAGGACAGTCAGACAACCATGCATTTATATACTAAAAATAACCTTCCAAGAATCAGAAGATGTATCAGTTCCACAGCCCAGTGAGCTGGAGCTCAGACTTAAAATAGATGCCTAAAGCATGAAGTGCATCCATATAAAAATAGACATACAAACTTTCCACATTCTAAGAATAGATATATATATTTCTCTCACAATAACCCCAGACATCCATTGACCTTGTATTAGGTCATCAGTCTAAATATACCCAGAGCCTGAAAAAGTTTTACATGTACCAATGCTACTGGCTAATAAATACTTCTGGTACAAAGTAAATCTCCCAACACTCCCCCAACCACAAAGTCAAACCGTCCTCGGTTTGAATTATCATGTAGATAAATCTAAAAAGATAGGGGCAGTGAAGGAATCATTCCCTTACCTGGAAAATTTCATATCCAATAATTTATCAAATATACTATAAAGAGTCACTTCACATTCATACATTAAAGTCCTTCTTTTTCAGTCTTGCATATTTTCCTTTAAGCCACATGCACAGAATTATTTAATGAAATTATAATCTCCAATATGAGATGATATTTAATGTCCAAGTCTCTGTGTGCCATTTTCCATAAGAATTATTACTTAATTTATCTAGGAATATTTAATCTTTAAATTAATGAGGATATTTTAACAAAACAACTGAATGATGGCACCATCGTCAGTATTAGTATCATACAGGGCATCCCCCTTATACCATGAGTGTTGTCCGGAGTTGAACGTATCCAGCCAAAGGTGTACATCGGGGAATCTGTTAGCTAGAAAACCATACTATGTAGTAATTAGCTCTTCATAATAATAATCAATGCAAAGTCTCGTAGTAAGTATACAAACGTTGAAATTACATCGTCATATCAACGTCAATTATGAAGTGGAGAACTTTAGAAAGTTCCATAATCCAAATATCAAAACTATACCATTTCACCATTAGTTTGTCCCTGTTTTAAAAATGGTGTTAACATCTGTCCTGTAACTGAGTAGTTAAGGAATATTGTCATAAATATCTCACAGAGTTCAAAAATTTCAGAGTCAGTTAATCCAAGGTTACAACCATTTTCAATGGAATTCCAAAGACTTTCAAGGCTAAAGTTACTCCATACCGTATTTAGTCCAAAATTTTAGCCGTTTTCGTCCAGATTAAGATGTTAACAGCCAGTTTTTTTAAAACGAAAGTAGTAATTTTAGAAATCGTTTTTCCCATATTTCCCAATAACATGAGTTAGGAAATTTTCAGCAAAAATATGGGCCCAGATGTTTTCAAATCGAACTGCTGCTGTATCCCGATCTCTCCATAAAATCGACCCAGTATAAATACAACTATCGGCTCGGTGTCCATTCCATTACACCATATTCCCCGGGAAAACGACCCAATCATGAATTTCTAATATCGTAGAATTTTCTCGATCTCCATACAAGGAAACAGTAGGATTTCTAACTAATTAACACATACACACACGTATGACTCCACAGAGCCTTCAAAATGACACATACATCCAAGACATTACCACTGAGAAAAATATTATACTCATTTGGTGCATATCCGTTTTACACCAGAATTTCAAACCAAGCAAATTTAACACATATCACTCCTGATCTTTCACAATCATAACCATTCTTTAATCCAATATATTTTTGGAAATTTCCAACCGCCAACTCACTATTTCATACAATGAATTTGTAATTTCCTTCAAAACGAAAACTACCAAATTTCACCATTAATCCAGCCGAATATAAACTGCGTATGTTATCCAAATAAAGGGTACACAGATACTCCAGAATACTTGAATACAAAACGCAAAAACACACACACTGCACAGAGCAAAGCGAAGCAAGGCACAAAATATTTACATCAGGATTCCTTCCAAAATATCCAAAATCTCCAACTTAGAAATTCATCTACTTTCCATTTGGATGTTGCTCTACTGAAGCCACAGCAGGTGCCGGTTCTGGAGCTGTGGTTTGAAGATACAACAGAGCTGAATTAACCAGGCTCAATATCCCTGACATCAACGCTGGGTCTGCCTGGTGCCGCTTCTTAATCTCCTCAACCGCTGAAGCGACAGCCTGAAGGTTCTGGCATACTGTGTTGAGCATGCCTCTCTCAATGGCTATGGTATCTCTGAGGCACTTTGACATATGCTCCCTTGTTGTCAACTGCTGGTCCCTAACTAGGGTCTCCAAGGCATTCAGCCTTCTCAGCAACTGATCTGTGGATGACTCCTGCAGAACAACATCTCCCCAGGGATCAGACACAGGGGAGAAATTACCAACCATTGCCTGTTCATCCATTAGTGGAGTTCCCGATCTTTCCATTTTATATGTTTAAGCATTGAATGTCCAGAGGATCTAGGCCCAGCTCTTATATATGGCCTCAAATCCCTTTGTCTCAGAGAAAGACCACCCCAGCTAAAATTTAATTACAAACTTCCCATGAATAAAACCCAGGAAAAGCATGAACACTGTCACCATAATGCTCAGGTTTTTAAATTTATGAAGTTTAAGTCATGGGACACCTGCTCTGATTCCAGTTTTCATGCCAAGATCAAAGTTTCTTCCTCAAGCCAATTTTCTGCTTTTGATAAGTCAGCCATTTTCTTAATTACTGTGACCACATTGTGTTTTGTTTTATGTTCCAAAAATGCAGTTTGCTTACGGTGCCTTGATCCCCGTCTCAAGGGAAAAGGTCCCTTAAACTTCTTAGGCTTTGCTTTTCTTTTAGAACTGATACATTCATTGTCATCATTCATGCACAGTGATTTCTTTCTGTTCCTGCGCTTCACGGGTGTTGGTTTCCATTGCGCAGGGGCTGGGGCAGGGGCAGGCCCAAGAGATGCGCCCAATATTGGTTCCCAAAGCATTAGGGTATAAGGTGGACTTGTTAGTAATCCAATCTGGAAGTGTTTCAGAATAGTATTTCTTTAGCCTGTCATGGTGAACCAATTTTGATTTTGTCCCAGGTTTCCCCTGAATTTCAAAAAGTAAATCACTGAACTTTTTCACAATAATAAAAGGGCCCTGCCAAATGTTGGGGTCAATCTTTTTACAATGACCAATTTTTTTGGTCAGATCAAGACAGTAAACAATGTCACCAATCTCATAATTGTGCTGACTTATCCTTGTATCATAGTCACGTTTCATTCTGGAGGCATTGGTCTTAAGCTGCTCTCGTACTAACTGAAAAATCTGTTGCAATTTTGTTTCAAGATTTTGAACATATTCATTGAATGTCTTGCAAGTGTGCTCACTTTCAGGAAAAACTCGTACACTATCTTGTCAGCTACTGTGCTACTGCGCTGATCCGGTATAGCATAACACTCTACAAATTTGGTGAAGGAATCCTGAACACAAAGAATGTATTTTGCGGAACGCTCTGTTTCAGGAAGTGGTCCTAGTATATCGGTACACACCCGATCCATTGGATATCCCACTGTATATTTTGTCATAGGGGTCCTGGGCATTCTCCCAGGTCTCTTCCTAGAACCACATTTGACACAGCTTTTAATGAAAAACTGAATACTTTCCTTTAATCTATGCCAATAAAACATCTGCTGAATTTTCGAGAGTGTTTTATTCACACCCAAATGTCCCGACGATAAGGAAGAGTGTGCTGACTCCAACACCTGTTTCTTTAAGACAGAGGGCAGCAGTAACTGCCAGTAAGTTGGTCCCACAATAACCACAGGTGTCTTACATATGGGGATTCACCAGCCACCAGGTCTCTGTCTGGTCTCACCTCCGAAAGTAGCTTCCATTCGATTAGTTTACCAATGTCAGGGTCACTCTTTTGCATTTTAAGAATCTGCTCAGGTTGATAGCTCGCCAATGATGACCTCTTTAATTCCTTGAGAAATCCGTCGTTTCGCAGCACAACATCATCTGTGGGCGTTGTGCTACTACTTTGACTTGGTATTTCCCCTTTTTGGAATAAAACACCATTTCTGTCCTCGAGTTGCCCACCTGGCAACTCACCCAAGCTATCACTATCAGTCCTAGGCCTTAGGCGTCTCAAGGCTCTAGATTTTACTCCTACCATCACACGTACAAACACATTCCTAAGTGCACTAGCCAAAATGCTAAACACAGTGAATATTATTCCAACATAAGAGAATCTTGTACGCCTCAACCCTGATGTTTCATGGTAAGACACATTCCTAGCAAACAAAGGTACAACATCATCAATGTCTGCTAGAACTGACCACTGGTCATGACGTTTCCGGCACGTTTTACAACCACCACATGGAAGCTCTTCCAGAATTGTGTTTCTGTCATAGCAGTCACACTCATGTGGATCACACCCCACCCTGGACCAAAAATCAGCATTCACATGGGTTTTACCCTTACGGTGAAGTAGAGTAAAATCATATTGGGACAAAACTTCCAACCAGCGGGCTATCTGATCTGAAGGCGAACGGAAACTCATAAGCCACCGTAAACTAGAGTTATCACTCCTGATGATGAACTGTCTTCCCAGTAAATAATGCCTGAACTGTTGTACGAAAGTTACGACTGCCAAAAGCTCCTTTCTGGTTGTACAATATTTCCTCTGACTTTTATCTAGCGTTTTACTTGCAAACATAATCGGCTTTTCGACCTCAGCCTGAGTCTGATCACACCACTGCATTTGAGAAGGACATGCTCCTATTCCTTGATTGCTTGCGTCAGTATCCAAAATGAAAATACCACCTCCCTCGTCAAATCTAGGGAAAGACATAACTTCATCCCCCAGAACTGCTGATTTTAGGTCAAGGAAAGATCTCTCACATTCTTCTGTCCAGATGAATAGCTGACCGGCCTCCATCAGCCTATTCAAAGGGGCAGCTCTCATAGAGAAATTTTTAATAAAACGCCTGTAATAGCCTAAATATCCAAGAAATCGGCGAAGTTCTGTTAAATTTCTTGAGACTGTCATCGCCTGAATGCACTCTATTTTATTTAGATCAGGCTGGATTCCTTCAGCACTCACCCTACACCCTAGAAAGGCCACTTCCTTTTGAAACAAATTGCACTTTCCAGGTTTAAGCTTTAGGTTGGCATCTTTGAGGCGTTTGAAAATTTCCTCAAGCCTTCCAAGTGTTTCCTCGAAAGTTCGTCCAAAACAAATTAAGTCGTCCAAATATATTAAGAGCGTTCGCCATTGTAGCCCCCGGAAAATTAGTTCCATACAGCGCTGAAACGAGCAGGGGGATCCGCACAACCCCATTGGCATGACAACATATTCGTAAAGTCCATTTTTGCTAGTAGAAAATGCAGTCTTCTGGACATCCGAGGACCGGACGGGGAGCTGAAAAAACGCTTGGTTAAGGTCCAAACAGCAGAAATAACTTGCTCCATCAAGACTGTCCAAACAATCATGGACCTGTGGTAACGGGTATGCATCCTTTATAGTGACAGCGTTTAACCGCCTATAATCAACACATGGTCTAATCGTCCCATCCTTCTTTCTCACAAACACTAAGGGTGCACTCCAGGGACTACTACTTTCCTGAATTAACCCTGCCTCCAATTGTTCCTTAATAATCGCCTCTTCTTGTTCTACAAAAGCCCTTGGTGTACGCCTCGGTGGTAATTTGATAGGTCGAGCATCTCCTGTAGGAATGGAGTGCTCGATAACATTTGTCCTACCCAAGTCCATCGGAGATGTCGAAAATATTCCTTTATATTTATCAAACAAGAGACACAAGCTGGTTTTCTCATGTTCACTTAAATTTTCACAGGATCTGTGAAAAAGCTCTTGCAAAGGCTTCGGCCAGGAAGATGTGTCAACACTATTCCCAGGAGTCAGATGATTTATTTTTGGGGCTCTTTCACAGGACTCCGCCGCAGGGCTGTCCGTTGATATGTCCAAGTCATCAACTCCTTGCATAATACCAAGAGTAATTCCCCTTTTAATTGTGAGATTTGAGGTTGACGTGTTTGCTACCCGCACTGGTAATGTATCTTTATTTGTAGAAGATCTGACTAAAGAATTCCCCACTATAAGTCCATCTATGTTAATATTGTCACATGGGCTTATTAAAGCTTGATCCGAGCCCAAGGTCATAAAATCACCATCACCCTCCAGAATGAACTCTGAATTGGCCGGAACAATGACATAATTCTTACAAACTACCCGCACAGCCCTTAATGGAACTTTTTCGACCACCGTTTCATATTTCCTGTTATTAAGTTTAAGTCCTGACTTTGCGCTTAACACATAATCATGGAATTGTAAGAAATCCAGGCCAACTAGTCCATCTTCTCTAATAGGAGCAACAAAAACATCCCATGAAAAATCATCTTTGGAAATTTTAAAGTTTAAAGTTACCATTCCTTCTACAGTCAGAAGACTATCGTCAGCTACCTCGAGTTTAAAGGAATTGTTAACTGGCCGTAACTGGGGCCTGTCCTCAGGGGGAATTTTGTAATAAAATCCAGATGAAATAATACTGACACATGCACCAGTATCCAGCACAAATTTAGCACCAAGATGACCAACTGACACATGCAATAGAATAGACATTCCATGATTAAGGTTACGTACGCTCACTTTTTCAGAACTATCACAAAAACTAGCATGTCCCACCGCCAGGCCGTTAGCAGTGGAACCAATTAGTTTTCCTGAAGATTTGCTCCATTATTATTATTATTATTATTATTTGCACCATCCTTTTTATATGGGCAATTTCTTGAAATATGGTTCTCTTCAAAACATGAGAAACAACGGAATTTTCTCTTCAGTCGAGCACCACCAGAAGCTATGTCACCTTGACCTTGACCTGTAGAACCGATTTCTCTTTACCCACATTTGCGTTGCTTTTCTCAAGCTTCTGTGATAAAACATCGATCTTTTTCCCAATATTTGATTTTATTTCGTTACCGAATTCTCTCAGCCTTTTCTCGGTAACGAACTGACCATCCTTTGGGGTTATTTCTTCTCCTGGTTGCACCACTCTAACGCGTGTGCCCTTCACCTCATCCTTTAAACTATTATACATTTCCAGAATTTGCCTGGCCTCATCGATTGTGGCTGGTTCCCGCATACCGACAGCCACAGCCATCTGCTGATCAGGCAAACCCTTTAAAAAGTGCCTGACGTTTATTTTCTCCCTTGTTTGTGCATCTGCAGTTGGGTATCCTTTTATCATTAAGCGCTTAATATCCGCCACATAATCAGCCAACTTCTCCTTCATTTGCATACGACGATTCTCCAGTTCAGCCAAATAAGAAGAGCTTGTACGTTTCTCCTTATATCGTGCCTCTAGGGCCCTCTCAAGCTGATTAAAATCATCCAGTGTTTCCTGTGGAAGCTGTCCAAATGCATACTCAGCTGCTTCACCCCTCAAACAGCTGGTAAGCCGAAACAGCTTCTCATTCTGGTCCCATCTGCAGGCCTGTGCAAAGGCCTCAAATGGCTGAAAGAAGCTTTCCCAAGACGTTTTCCCATCGAATAGTGCCTGACGTGGCATAGGCACCTCGTAATTAGCACGAGTCTGTTGACGCCCATGGTTCCCAGTATAAGCGCCCATTATTCCTTGATTTTGACGCAGTGGCCCATTGTGATGATCGGCAGACTGTCTTTGTGTATTCGCAATTAAAGGTGAATTTTCACGGTTTGACTGTGTGTCCGACACTGCTGCTGACATTGTCCTATTAGTCAGCAAATCGTTAATTCTGCCCTGATAATCTCGAACAAGTGCATCCCGTTCAGCAGCAGCAGAATGCTCCTGCCTTCTTATAGTACCAGTAAGGGCATCAAGTTCCCTTTCCCGAGCACTGGCCCTATCTTTTTCCCTATTTTTCTCCTCTGTGGCAATAGTCAGTTTTTCTTGCAACTCTGTAATCTGACGCCTCAGCTCATCATCCTTATTGGCACTTTCGATATTTAATGGACCAGCGACATTTTGTCCTTATCCATATTTGCGTTTCTTTTGGGTCCCATCACGAATAAAATAGAAACACAATTCACAATAAAAAATTAGAATTTATACTGCAGGACAGGTGCGTCCTCACCCACAATTCTAGCTTCCAAAAGGCACTTTTCCCTTAATAATTTGTCAATTTCCTCGTCTTTTCCCTTCAAAAGGGCATCCACTTTATTTTCATAATTTTTGAAATGCACTTCATAATTTTCCTCTTGAATTACCATATGCTTTATTAAATTTTTCCGCTCTTCTGCAATTTGATTGAGTGTAATAGTTAAATCAGCAATTTGCTCCCTAAGTGTAGACATAATTAAACAGAGGATTTTCAGAGAATTTTTAAACACATAGAGTGTAGTAAATAAAACAAAGTTACCCTTTCAAAATTCGAGACAAGAATTTTTATTCCAAACACTATTTTAAAACAAGAATAAATTTTTCCTATTTGAGCCACCAGAATCTGTAGAACGTGTTAAAGTCCGACTCCCGATGAATCGAGATAAATCTTCACGATTAATCCCACCGCTGCCACCAGTGTAAAGTCTTCACATAATAAATCCGGCATGTGAGGTCTTTGAATACGTAATTTTCGCTGCCACCGTACTGAGCTGTCTCTTGCTTCGCCGAGGCACTGCTCCACATGAGACACTCAAAATTATAGAAACAGAACAATTCTGAAAGCTTCTACAATTTATTTATTTCATTAGCAAAGAAGCAAAGCCACACTCATTCATCACACAAAGCAGAACTTGTCCCCACAGAAGAACCCTGCGAAAAAGCCCCATGAAAATCTAATGGCAAAAAGCCCCTTCAAAATATAACGGCAAAAAGCCCAGAGATGCTGTGGGCACATCTTATATATTTGGACTCTGTCCCAAATATGGTAAGATGCTCTAAACCATAAAAATCAAAGAGCCATGCATTTTGATACTAAAAATAAAGGTCCCATGAGACCCAAATAAGGTAAAACCCACTCAGCCAGGACAGTCAGACAACCATGCATTTATATACTAAAAATAACCTTCCAAGAATCAGAAGATGTATCAGTTCCACAGCCCAGTGAGCTGGAGCTCAGACTTAAAATAGATGCCTAAAGCATGAAGTGCATCCATATAAAAATAGACATACAAACTTTCCACATTCTAAGAATAGATATATATTTCTCTCACAATAACCCCAGACATCCATTGACCTTGTATCAGGTCATCAGTCTAAATATACCCAGAGCCTGAGAAAGTTTTACATGTACCAATGCTACTGGTACAAAGTAAATCTCCCAACACTATGATAAATTAGGAATCTTATCATATTTTGCATAAATGTTGATTCTTATACAGAAAAAGTACTGTTAATGTTATTCCCCCTTGTAGTTCTTCAAATGTTGTCCGTCACACTTTTGTCCGTCACACTTTGATTTTACCTGTATATCTTGATTAACTATTTTTGTACCAACTGCAATCATGCAAGAGTCCATTTCAAAATTTAGGGGTGTCAGGTTGCGTTTTCTTGAAAAAAAAAAAGTAATCTGAAATTGGCTGAATATTTAGCAAACAGTGGAGGCCCTGATCAGACGCCGCATTCTGCGGCGTCTGTTCTGGGCCTTCAATGTTTGTTTGCCAGGGTATCCGTTTTAGAGTTTCCGGTCCAAATTTGTTATTAATACACAATAACCTCTTTATAACACTATAAATGGGGTTCAAAGCAGACATTTTGTGAGTAAACCAGCCGTGATATATCCAAACAAAAATGTTTGACCCCCTTGAACTTCACTTTTATATAGTAAAACTGGGGTTTACAGTCACTGGTAAACCTTACTTTTCTTATTTCTGCTCTAAAATATAGATTGTGGGTACTCGTTAGAACCGCCTCGATGAGGCGGCTCTAACGTGTACCCACAATCTATATTTTGAGCAGAAATAATAAAAATATCACAATTTTTAATCTTATTTTTTTTTCATTTTTACGGCGGTAGAATTTACAGTGTATCTGTATAGGCGTGTTTTTATAATGATGACCTCCTGAATATAAACATCTTTGCTTAATATGATAAGATACCTAATACACTGCAACCTCATTATAAGACTGATCGTTATAACGCGGTTATGGATATAACACGGTTACAAGATGGATCCAATACTGTATAGAATATCCTATATATGTCAACATTATACGTGGCGCGATATTTGTTTAACGGCCCAATCAACACTATTTAAGGTCATATTTGTGCCGGTCAGTTTACCTATCCACCCTTTTCCTGGGCAAGCTTATACGTAAGCGGTTAACCAGTACAGTGCACATTCTTTTCCAGAAACTGACAACTGCCCATCTTGAATCAGCTGAAGGGAGAGAATGACCGAAGAAAAAATTTCATGATCAATCTCCACGAAAGAATGTGAGCGTGAAAACATCCGTAAATGCGTGTTCGAGAGCGATTAAATAAGCTTGAAGCTTCCATCGCAATCGAACTAAAATAAATGAGTATAAACTAAACTAAAACGTGTTGCCGACCCGGCAGGTATGGAACCCGGGTCCTCCTGATCACCAGTCAGATGCGCACCCGTCTGAGTTACCGAGGCCGGCTATGGCGCGAGTCGTACGGTCCCTGCACATAAACCTTTCTACTTTGTTTGGATTGCCGTTTCATCTCAATGTCGGTTAAAAGTACCACAAATTTGGATGCAACGACTTCACAGTGACCTAAATAGTGTTGACATGGACGTAGAATCTCTATTCAAAAAAAATATTTATCACTGCCAATCTGTTTCCCAAGTTCCAAGGCTCAAATTTACAAAGGGTCATAATTCAGACAGTACTTTTCATATTTTTTGTCAACAGTTAGTCAGCTCCTCCACTCATCACTACCAATATATTGACCTTGTTTTAAGGCTGTAACTCAAACAGTTTTATACCCCCGTTTTGTCCGTCTGTAAACTTTTCGTTTTCGGATAAAACCTTCTACAGTTTTCATCCGATCAAGCTGAAACTTGGTAGACAATAAGACTATGATCTGTTGTAGTGCATATTGTTTCGAGCTTACAGTCCGCCAAATATTCATCACGGAAACACGCCTATATAATTTTGACCCCCTTGAACCCCACTTTTATATAGTAAAACTG
The DNA here is from genome assembly GCA_963580285.1 of Lucinisca nassula. Classification (NCBI taxonomy): domain Eukaryota; kingdom Metazoa; phylum Mollusca; class Bivalvia; order Lucinida; family Lucinidae; genus Lucinisca; species Lucinisca nassula. Next base: position 11,667,121 of record OY757018.1, read on the forward strand.
GGGTTTCCGGGGGTATACCATATTTTTCTTATTTCTGCTCTAAAATAGATTGTGGGTACTCGTTAGAACCGCCTCATAGAGGCGGTTCTAACGAGTGCCCACAATCTATATTTTGAGCAGAAATAAGAAAAATATCACAATTTTTCATCATAAAAGTTTCAATTTCTCGGCGATAAATGTGGCAATGTATTTGTATAGGCGTGTTATCGTAATGTATTTACAGAGGCACCTTTGAAAATTTGATGATCTATTTTGTTTCCGGATAACTCCTCCTACAATTTTCATCGGGTGTAGCTGGAACTTGGTAGATAGTCAGGCTATAATTTGGTCTAGCGCATATTGGTTCGAGGTTATTGTACTCCAAATATTTACAGAATTATATCCCTTTGAAAATTGTGTGGATTATTTCGTTTCCGGATAACTCCTCATACAATTTTCAACTGATGAAGCTGAAACTTGGTAGATAGTAAGAACATGAGGTGTAGTACATATTATTTCGAGGTTACAGTCCACCAAATGCCCTTTTGAATATTTCTGTCAAACCAATCAAACCGCTCGAATTGAACATATTTCCGCCTACGTTCTGCTTCAATATACATTCGATCAAGCTGAAACTTGATATTTAGTAAGACCATGATGTGCGGTTCTCATATGATATCTTTAGAAAAGAGCAGTGGATCGGATTCGAATTTCACACACAGGTATATAATCATAAAATACAGGTAAAATTCGATTTCAGTTAAAATCCGCTAATTATTATGAGAGTTATGGCCCTTTTTGCAATTCAATTCTTATACGAAAAATGGTTTCCGTGCCATATCTTTTGTAAACCTTGATGGATTAGATTCATATTTTATACACATGTATATAATCATAAAATACAGGCCAAATTCGATTTCGGGAAAAAATCCGCCAATTATTATGAGAGTTATGGGCCTTTTTCAAATTTATTTTTACTTGGAACATGGTTTCCGTGCGATATCTTGGTGGATTGGATTGACATTTCTTACAGGTGTATTATGATAATATCTTGAGCGAGTTTGACTTTCAAGGTCATGGCCTCAAGGTCAAGGTCACTGTGGCTATTTTTTTTAGAAAAACATTGTTATTGCTCTAGTGCCTACATTTGTGGACAAATGTAAATATAACTTCAAATAAATGTTGCTTATGGTAATATCCCGGGCAATTTCGACTTTCAAAGTCATAGCCTCTAGGTCAAGGTCACTGTGGCTATTTTTAGAAAAAACTTTGTCATCATTCTAGCGCCAATATTTAGTAATGGATTTCAATATAACTTCCCACAAATGTTGCTTATGATAATATCTTGAGCGAGTTAGACTTCCAAGGTCATGGTCTCAAGGTCAAGGACACTGTGGCTATTTTTAGAAAAAAAAATTGTCATTGCTCGAGCACCTGCATTAGTTGATGGTTCAAATAAATGCTGGGTATGATGATATCTCGAGCGTCTTCGACTTTCCGGGTCCGCGGCTCAAGGTCAAGGTCGCTGTGGCTATTTTTAGAAAAACTTTGTCATCGCTTTAGCACCTTTAGCTATTGATGGATTTTAATATAACTTCATACAATTGTTGGGTATGATGATATCTCTATCGAATTTGACTTTCAGGGTCCTGGGCTGAAGATCATGGTCACTGTGGCTAGTTTTATAAAACTTTTGTCATCGCTCTAGCGCCTTCATTTATTAATGGATCTTGAAATAACTTCATATAAATGTAGGGTATGATGATATCTCGAGCGAGTTCGCTTTTCGGGGTCTGGGGCTCAAGGTCAAGGTCACTGTGGCTATTTTAGAAGAAAAAACTTTATCATCGCTATAGCGCCTAAATTTATTGATTGATTTTAATTTAATTTCATGTAAATTTTGCGTATGATTATATCTCGAGCGAGTTTGACTTTAAGGGATCTTAATATAACATTACACCAATGTTTCATATGAAAATATCTCGAGCGAGTTAGACTTTCAATGTCAAGGTCATTGTGGCTAATTTTAGAAAACTTGGCCATCGCCCTAGCGCCTACATTTATTTATGTATTTAGTCTTTAATATAACCTCACAGAGTGCTGGTCAAGTTTGATTTCTGATATTTTGAGGCGGATTTTACGAGCATCCAAAACTTATTTTAAAAGCAGAAATAAGAAAGTTGTTACATTTTTTACCTAATGTTGGTAACTCTGACACCATGTTGGACGCCATTATTTCACATGGATATTTCTGGATTGTTTTACAAATGCATATAGCTTCTTCTACATACACACAGTGACCACATCAGTTTGTTTGTTTGATTTGAGGTTTATCGTGCCCGTCAACACTGTAAAGGTCATTTTGGAGACGTTGCTTCCAATTTTGTGGGACTTTTACCCGACATTGAGATGAAATGACATCTCAAGACCTGCCGCCCAATGAAACCAATAGAGTTTATATGCATGGAGGTCCGACTCGCAACACTTTTTCAGGGCAGGCTTAGAATCTCTAAGCAGTTTACCAGTACTTATGTGAAGTCGGTTTCAGCTCTGCGTGGAAGCATCATGCAGCCCAATCTATTTCTTCAAGCCCCGATGAGCGAACCACATCAGTAGCCAGCATTTTGAGGGTAATTTTTTCTTGTTTTTCTTTTTAAAAAAGGAGAAAAAAGCTACGTCTATTGAGGCCATCTAGTGGCAAGCTTCTATTAGATTGATTCCTTCACCACGGACAATAGAAGCTTGACTGTCAAGCGTCAGGTGTTATTTAAAGTATATGGAGGCTTTTAGTAGCGCAATTTTAGTGGAAACAGTTTAGTGCTTGTATCTCAAGATGTATTCTATTTCTTCATGTTGGGGCAAGTTTGACTATGTTGCATCAGTGGGAAATAAGTTATTCAAGCCATTTGAAGTTTAGATATAACTACCTCTTCGAAAAGAAAAAACTTCTTACAAATTTATTTGCCCTGTATACTGAACAGGGGATTAGGGTCGTCCCTCCCTCTCGTTTACAATTTCAATCCCAAACATGTTAATATTTCATAACTTTTATTTTCAATTTTAACGAAATTAGTTTTAAGAATGAAATTTGTGGTTGCAAAATTGGTTTTAATAATGTCTTATGAGCTGCTCTGCCACAGTCCCTTCCTCTTCACAGGGCGGTGGATCATATTGTACAGTTTCTTTTCAAAGAGGAACTTGCGTTTCTTAATGGCATAATTCATTGATGCATCTTCCTCGTTATCTTTCTCATACCTTACATGTGGTCGTTTTGCCGTGTGAACTATTTATTTTCTTATGCTCTTGATATTTCTACAATGCTTCAGCCAGTCCAATAAGCGTTCTTGAGAAGCATGCAAGCTCTTGCCACCACGTGAACAAGTCCGTGAAATGAACAACCCTTTACACCCCACTTTGTATAGAGAAAACTGGGGTTTACGGGGTAAACATTATTTTCTTATTTTTACTCCAAGACATAGGTTGTGGGTACTCGTTAGAACCGCCTCAATGAGGCGGTTCTAACAAGCACCCACGACCTATGTTTTGAGCATTTATAAGAAAATTATCACGGATTTTTATCAGAAAAGTAGCCATTTTGGAGATGTGAAAAATGCACTTTGCTGCACGGTTGAGTTATCATAATGCGGCGTATATCTTGGTTTGAGTTCCTCCATCGTCATTTCCTCAGTATCATATGTATTAATATTAGAATGTTCTGCTAATATATCAAACTTAGATATAGCGGTGACAGTTTCGTTGAATGTATCTTGTAATTTATTCTTGGCTTTCTGAACCATTCTGTACCATGCTCTGTACTTAGATAATTTCTTTTTCTTCTGTATGGGTGTCTCATCTTCGTCCGCCCTAGCGTCGTCTTCGTTGTCTATGAGCAAAATGGCCACCAGAGCTAAAATAATAACAATAAAATAAAAAAATAAAACACATATTTTTCTTTGAAAAATAGCAGTGAAGGCAATGATCAATTAACCCACAGCTCCAATCAGAGACAACACGGGAAAGAAACACAAACATGAAACAACTAGACCCTAATGGAAACATCACTAGCGGAAAGCCTACTCTGCCTAAATCCTTGTGCCAATTTCATTTAACATTCACAGATATGTTGCTTAGGTGACTATCTATCAAAAAGAGAAACTCGTTCTGTTCCAATGAACCAGATTTAAAAACAGAAAAATCTTTAAACGATCACTCCTCTCTTAAGTCTGGGACAGTTTAATTCTGGGAGAGAATTGCGGCCGCGTAAAAACGATTTAAGACCCCCCCCCCCCCCCACCCCAATTCGTTTCACTGACCGTTCCAAGGAGGTTCTTCTGTCGCGGTTTATTCTTGTTATGGCTTGTCTTTGAGTGTGTGTATCGCTTATATTATTATATATTTTTGTTTTGAATAGTCAATTGGCCATTTTGTGGGAAAGTGACTGTCCTTTTGGCTTTCCGTTATAGGTGTTTCCATTAGGGTCTAGTTTTTTCATGTTTGTGTTTCTTTTCCCTTTGGTGTCTCTAATGGGAGCCGTGGGTTAAGTGTATCGATTTACCAAAAACAACTAAAATCGTTCCGCTCCGATGAAAATAATGGCCCCAGAGCTAAAAATAGAAAATCGTTAATCGCCTACTCCTCTCATCATCACGAAAACAAGCCAAAACGTTTGACCCCGTAAACCCCAATTTTTCATTAAAACTTGGGTTTAAAGGGGTATACATTATATTGTTTATATCGGCTCAATAACAGATTATGAGTACTCAATAGAACCCCATCACCGAGGCAGTTCTCACTGTTCCAACAATCTACATGTATCTAAAAAAACATAGATTATGGGTACTCATAATAACAATTTTTTTTATCTGAAAATTTTCAGTTTTTGGTGGTGAAATTTTCAATATATTTAAATAGGCAAGTTTTTGTGGTGTACCTATGGGCCAGTTTCTTTCACACTTCAAAGGAATGCTACTTAGGTTACACTCTGCTAAAAAACTGAAATCGTTCCGCTCGAATAAACAAGACAGCGAAACGTCCCAAAACCTTTTATTTGGAACTGATGAGGGCCATACCTCTGTGAAAAATTCAAGAATTTGGCCCATTAACAATCCCATACCACTCATTGAACCCCACTTTTATATAGTAAAACTGGCGTTTCCGGGGGTATACCTTATTATTCTTATTTCTGCTCTAAAATATAGATTGTGGGTACTCGTTAGAACCGCCTCGATGAGGCGGTTCTAACGAGTGCCCACAATCTATATTTTGAGCAGAAATAAGAAAAATATCACAATTTTTCATCTTAAAACTTTCATTTTTTTTCGGCGAAAAAGGTGGCAATGTATTTGCATAGGCGTGTTTGCGTAATGTAATGCAAACTCCTCCTAAACCCTTGTATTCAAATTTCACAAGGATGTTTCCCAGGTGGTTCCGTGCTAAAATCGTTCCACTCTGGTGAACACAATGATTGCCAGGACTAAAACTGTACTGTGGGCCAATTTCAATCAATCTTCATAGATATGTTGTTTAGGAATCCCTTCCAAAATAACGCAAATGATTCCGCTCTAATTAACAAAATGGCCACCAGACCAAAAATTGACAACTCCTACACCTTTGGCCCAAATTCATTCAAACTTGTCAGGAATGTTGCTTAAGTCACCCTCTACAGAAATAGTTATACTGTTCGTCTCGGGAGAGCTTAAAATAGAAATATCTTTAAATGACAAGTCCTCGTATACCTTTGGTTCAATTAGCCCCCGCCCATCGGGGTTTGAAGAAACAGATGGGCTGCATGATGCTTCCAAGCAGAGCTGAAATCGACCCGCACACGAGTACTGGTAAACCGCTTAGAGGTTCTAAGCCTGTGCGAGTCGGCTTTTCCATGCTTATAGACCCTATTGGTCTCATTGGGCGGCACGGCTTGAGATGTCATTTCATCTCAATGTCGGGTAAAAGTCCCACAGTCTCCAAAATGACCTTTACAGTATTGAAGGGGGACTGTTCTAACTTCAAATCAAACAAAACAACATAACCTTTGGTTCAATATTTCATTTTAACTTCATATGAAGGTTGTTTAGGTGGCCTTCTACCAAAATAATCTGGTTCCAATGAATAAAATTATTGAAAGACTTAAAAGTAGAAAAATCTTTAAATGATAACCTTCCTGAACTCTTAAGCCAGTTTCATATAAACTTCGTAAGAATATTGCCAAGGTGACCATCTATCTAAGTGCATAAGATATGATTCAAGGAATAAGTTAGCTGTCAGTTATCCATATGACTTTAAGAAGCTATGTTGCTTCTCGAAATCAGGTGAGCAATTCGGGGCCAGTTTGGTCCTTAATCTGTTTACAGGATGGAATTGTCTGCTTCTCCGAACTACCGATCTTATCTGATGAACTGATACAGTACATAAATCTATCACTGCAGAGTATTTATATAATCTAACAAGAAAAGTATAACATGTTTTCTAACATGTTATAATGGGCGGTATCTTGAATGATGTGGGATTTGAAAGAAACAAGTTGGCTGCTTTCAAAAAGCATCCAATAGGTTTGGTCTTGTCAGTCTACATTCTGATTTGAGCCAGCTGATATCATTATCCCACTTTATGCATTTTTTTAAATAAAAATAATAAACTTTAAACGTTCCAAGGCGGTTCTTCTGTCGCGGTATATTTTTGTTATGGTTTGTCTGAAGTCTGGAGGCCTTCATGCGGACTGAGCAAATTATTTGTCTAAATCGCGACGGAAGTAAGGGCGAGGATTGTGGCCACGTAAAATCGATTTAAGCCCCCCAGTGGAATTCGTTTCCGCTGACCGTTCCAAGGCGGTTCTTCTGTCGTGGTTTGTTTTTGTTATGGTTGTTTGTGTCGTTTATATTATTTTATTTTGGATAGCCTATTGGCCATTTTATGGGAAAGTAACTGTCCTTTTGGCTTTCCGCTGTTGGTGTTTCCATTAGGGTCTGTTGTTTCATGTTTGTGTGTCTTTCCCTTTGGTGTCTCTGATGGGAGCTGTGGGTTGATTGTAACGATTCCTGATCATTGCCTCCACTTCTATTTTTTAATACAAAACGTGTATATAAAATGTCAAAGTCTGTGACCTTGGTATCAGGAGGGGTGGGTAGCGATGAGTATTCTGTGGTAAATTGTTTAACGCCATGGCAAGTATAAACTAAATGTAACTTACATATGTTTTACACATGTATAGCACAAAACTTAACCATACGAAAATGTAAACCGAATTTTTCAAAGGTCATAACTCTGTTAATATTTGGTGGACAGTAATTTTCGAAACTTAAGGCATATCTTCACATCTTAGCCTTACTACATACACATTTTAGGCTTAATCGGACGAAAACTGTATAGTAGGAGTTATACGGAAACGAAAAAAAAGTTTACGAACGGACGGATGGACACCAACCAAAGCATAACTTAATACGACCGTTTTTGTTGTTGTTGTTGTTGTTGTTTTTCAAACGGATATATAGAAAGAGTTTTCCTAAGTCATCATGCCTTCTATAGGGCCTTGGTTATCTATTTCATTTGTTGTTAATGTCCCTGTTAACACTGTATGAGTCTTTTTTGAGACATTGCTTCCAATCTGTCGCCCAATGAAACTAAATGGTTGAAATGCATGAACGGTCCGACTCGAGCCACTTTTCCTGGACAGGCTTAGAACTTCTTGGCGATTTAACACTACTCATCTGCGGCCGGTATCAGCTCTGCGTGGAAGCATCATGCAACCCAATCTATTTCTTCAGTTCCCGATGGACTGGGGCCGATCCGACCTTGGGGCAATATATTTGACTGCATGAGCTGAAACCGACCGAACTTTGAAGTATTGCTGAACCGCCTAGGAAGATCTAAGCCTGCCCAGACAAAGTGCTGTGAATCAGACTGTATCTTAAACCTCTTTAAGCGGTACCTCCGCAAAAACCTGAAATTTGCAATCCTTTTGTTTATCTTTCTGGATCACAACTTAATTGTAAAAGAAACTGATTAGTAAAAAGTCAAGTATTGAGTGGTTATCTGATACAATAGCTCCCATCGAATGCGCCAAAAAAGCTTTTAACAACTCGGTCTGTAACTGGTGGCAGGTCACTTAGTAGTCATGAAGTTTTTGAACAGAAACCCATCAACGTTATGACTGTTTCGCTCCCTAAATGTTTTATATATTTGGAAGAGTTAGAAGGTTCGACCTTGGCACTGACGTTAATTCTAGTAGCAAAATCATGAACATTTTTTTACACACCCAGCGATCTTTTTTATGTTTCGTTTAACGATCCTTTCAAGATTATTTCACTCACATCAAGCCGATCGTTAATCAGAGGTGAGCGAAAACTGGAGTACCCGATGAAAAACCTCCCGACCTTCCGTTGCAGAACTTCTCATTATGTGACCTGAGCCATGCTCAAACCTACAGCGTTGAGAGACCTAATGATTAAGAGTCAGCACTCTTATCCACTAGGCCACGGAGGCCCGTTACACCCAACGATCTTTATAAATGAGGAAAAATAACGTTCTCTGTCTTTCCAACATTTACATGTACGTATTATTAGAGCTATTAGCGTACCGAAAGCTGTTCAGAATATATAAATCTGTTCCTATCTGTGTGAAGTAATCTTTGCAAGTTTTTTTTTTATTTAACGGCCCAGTCAATACTGATTTGGGTCATTTTTGGGCCTGTCAGTGTACCTATCCACGCTTTTCCTGAGCAGGCTCATCCGTAAGCGGTTTACCAGTTCGGTGCACATTCTGTCGCCCAAAACTGACCCCTGCCCTTCCTGAATCAGCGGAAGGGAGATAATGACCATAGAAAATATTTCATAATCAATCTCCACGAAAGAATGTTGCCGACCCCGGTAGGTATCGAACCCGAGTCTTCCTTATCGCCAGTCAGACTGCATCCGACACAGCTACCGCAGCCAGCCACACTTTGTGAGTAGTAGCATAGTTATAATCTGTTGTTTTTCGTTTCCATGGCCCCATGGACTTACTCCATAATGGCATTGCAAGACGTAAAATTTGCGAAAATGACTGCGGCTGTTATAAGTTTCCCATAAGGGAAATAGATACGCCTCAAAGGGGTGGGGCTACTCCTGCAAAAGTAGTTTCTCTTTGGATATGTCTAAGGGATATACTCTTAAAGGAAAGAATATGCTTCTTAGGAGCAAATTCTTCCCTTTTAGAGTAGACCCCGTGAGCAGCAAATTCTTCCCCTTTTAGAGTAGACCCCTTTTTCAGTTGGACAGAGCCAACAGAGTAGCAACCATAAGGTCCTTAAAGTTGTATTTCCATCACGAAATCATGCCTATAGAATTGTGATCCCCTTTAATATGTTCTATAAAAGGGTTATCCTTTGGAAGCAAGGAATACACCACAGAACTGAAAAATATGGTGTGCACATGTTTTCTGGGCCAGGCTAGCTAGTTTCGGCCAATTAGGCCTCATCAGGGACCCTAAGATATTATCAAAATTCCACAATGGAATCAATGATCCCAAAGGGCAAGAAAATATAATCTACACTATGATGTAGGGCAGGGAGACGTTTTACCGCCGCCACACATTCCCATACACCAGTTGAAGTGAAGTTTAATATGTTCTATAAAAGGGCTATCCTTTGGAAGCAAGGAATACACCACAGAACTGAAAAATAAGGAGTGTACATATTTTCTGGGCCAGACTAGCTAGTCTAGGCCAATTAGGCCTCATCAGTGACCCTCAGATATTTTCAAAATTTCACAATGGAATCAATGATCCCAAAGGACAAGAAAATACAGTAAAGCACAGGTTTGCAGGGGTATACATTAATTTCCGTATTCATGCTCTGAGACACTGGATTGTGAGTACTCGATAGAATCGCCTCGTCGAGGCGTTTCTGTCGACTCCCCGCAATCTATGTTTTGAGCAAAAAAAAGGCAAATATTCCAATGTTTCTTTTTAAAATTTCTTTTTCCTTGGCCAAAAAATGACAATGCATTTGTATAGGTGTGTTTCGAAATACGGTAATAAAGTTTCCATTTAAAAAGAAGGCTAACTGTAGGTTTTCTTTTGCTCCAGCATTTCAGTGTTGTTGTTTTTTTTTTTTGCTGTCGAGTCCTCACCGTTGTCTCACCTCTGTGGTTCTTTGATTATTTGTGTTCACGGAGATGTTGCACTGATGAGTTAGGAGGCCTTCATGCGGACTGAACAAATTATTTTTCTAAATCGCGACGGAAGTAAGGGTGAGGATTGTGGCCACGTAAAATCGATTTAAGCCCCGCAGTGGAATTCTTTCCACTGACCGTTCCAAGGCGGTTCTTCTGTGGCGGTTTATTTATGTTGTTGTTTGTTACTACTCACTGTGTGTATCACTTGTGTCTTTTTATTTTGGATGTCCATTTGACCATTTTGTGGGAAAGTAACTGTCCTTATGGCCATCCTTTGTTTAGGTTTCCATTATGGTCTGGCCGCTTCATGTTTGTGTTTCTTTCCCTTTGGTGTCTTTGATGGGTGGAGTAAGTTAATTGCTTGATTCCTGATCTTTGTTTTACTTCTACTTTCCCTAGTTTGTAAAGTTGAAAATCTGCTCGCCTTTCGAAAGTAAGGGGGAGCTATTGCCATACCCCCGGCGTCCGGCGTCGGCGTTAGCATCGGTGTCCGCATTTGTTGAAGTTTACCTGCAAGCAATCATTTGTGCTGGTTTACAAATTTATTTTTCAAGTAAAGTTATCAACTGGTATAAAAAAACAACAAAAAAAAAAACAACAATATTTTTCACATTCTTTTTCACTCGATTTCCCAGGTTTTGGGGCTGAAAAAGTTAATCATTTCTTCTGTATTACCTCCCTTATAATCATATATTTTGTCAAATGCATGTGCGCAGCCAAATGAAACGCAACTTCTCTTCTACATATCCGAGAGCAACAAAGGCTGTGGTAAGGCTGCACGAACTCGCAGGCTCGTTTAAGCCAGTGCTAGTCGCCTTTGTGAAAAAGACCCATGTCATTCCCATGAAGCTGATGCCACGTCTTGACGTTGCATCGATGTTGTCGCTCTAAATAAGCACGATATTTCTGGTAAGGCTTTTACGGAAACTGTTTTAGTGTTAGCTGTCCGTCTTAAACCATTGAAAGGAGGACAATCTACGTAGAAACATATTCACGGACCCGGCGAGGAGCAAAACCGCAACGTCGGTGCGCATCTAACTGTATTGGTTAAAAAATCGGCATTTATGAACAGAGAAGGCTGAATGTTGGGAGCTGCTCACTCGCACAGGTTTTATGCTGGTGGAAAATTTGTCCATGTACATGTTAAGCTTTTAAATTGCTCGTTTGACATGCGATGAACAATGGCATGTTTGTAAAATTGACCATGTTGGTAGGATATGAGGTCTCTTTCCGCCTGAGTTCGAGGCACGATCGAGACAAGTTCTGCAATCATGGTTTAAAACTTTTTTTTTCTTCACCCACCGCTTATAAAAGAACGGTTAATAATGTTGCTATAGAAATGAAGAAAAAATGACATATCACTTTCATAGAGATCACCCTGCAACAAGCACACTTGATTTATTTACTCCGTGAAATACAACTCGGAATTTTTTTACGCAGTAAGTTATCGGCTAGTTAGACTATCTGCATGTACATGTAACTGGACTCTGCAAAACTATTTTTTACTGATTTCAACTGTCAAATTCTCTTCGTAAACACGTCCTGGAAATTCTGAGTGACCATGAAAAGTTTGAGACTCCGAGAGAAGTTTGACTCGAGTGACAGAATTAACTTTTGTAATCTGTAGGCGTTTTTTTTTTTGTTTTTTTTTTGTTCTTTTACAAATCCTTAAGAAAAGAAAAGCATTACATCAACAAGTCCGTGCACTGAACAACGAAGGTAACCAGGCACTAGAAGCACTTTGAGGCTACCGCATAAGTACTGAACAACCCTATAAACCCAACTTTATATAGAGAAAGTTGAGTGTACAGGGGTACATTATTTTCCTTTATAGGGGGTTCAGAACACCGTGCACCGACAATCTATATTTGGACTAGAAAAAAAAAACAGAATATTTTCTCACATCACGAAAACACGCCTACCTAATCTTGAACCCTAGACAATAGGTAGTCGTTAGAACCTCGTCATCGAGGCGGTTCTAAGCAGTACCCACAATCTATATTTAGAGCAGAAATATGAACAAATTTGAATTTTTTTATCGGGCAATTTTCATTTGGGTGGCAAAATTCTGTATATATTTGAATAGGCGTGTTTTCGTAATGAACTGAAAATTCTAGTTCATGAGATTTTAGCACATACATGTTGATGTTTTATAATGATCCCAATGCAGAAGACGGGTTATACAGACCATATGGTTAGTTTCGAGTCACAACAGTCGAATACGGCAGTTAAGATAATTTCATCTTGCACGGGGTAGGCCAACTGGAATCAAGCACATTGACGAATTAACCCATATATGCCTAGCGACCCTTTTTCAGACATTGGCAAACAGTGTAGACCCAGATCAGACGCCGCATCTGATCAAGATCTAAACTGTTTGCTCAACGTACATGCATTTTTGTAAAACTTACCTAAAAAAATGACATCCCTATGCTTAGAAAATGACCACTCCAGGCTCATAAAAGTGGAATATTTTTGGCACCTATGGGTTAATTATGAGGTTACATCAAAAGGACGAAACTGAAAGTAGGACCTGTTTCTACTGTAACTTTTTTTCTTTGGTTTGACTTCTTGGAAACGCTTTATAAATAGATATCTGGAAACGCTTTATAAATAGACATCGACGGGCGCTGCATTCTGTTTATTGTTCTGAACCCATTTTCCATGCGTAAATATCTGTAGGGCTTTCCTAGTTACGCCATAAGACGGTTAGAAATAAACTGGGGTATCACCAATCCAATCTAAAGGGCTTCCAATCGAAATCGGAAGCCAAAAATGGTAGACTAACTGCCACACCTGCCAGGTGTATCCATTTCCCTTAAGATATTTATTGGAAAGGTCCCTTTCCACAGTGTTTACGTGAAATTTGAAGCATTTTCGCTCCAGTGCAGACTTCTCGCTACAATTTGCTAATTGCAATCATATTCGACGTGAAGAAACAATGTGAACCAGTCAAAAATATGCAGGGATACTTCATTTTTCTATGTAGTGTGTCTATTTGGCGAAATGGCCATAAATGAAAGTTACACCATTTACAAGTATGAGGTTTCACAAAAAGCTTGCCCTACACTAGCAAGAGGCACAACATATCTGTAGTTGAATGTATCGTTATTCCAGCTTCTGCAAATTGTTGAACCGTCTGGCAACATCTTTTTCGTATGCGTGACGCTGATTTGCAAAATATTTGAACTAAGAAAAAGCGAAACACTACTGAAGATGGTCGGAAAGGGCGACATCACAGAAAACATGTTACCAATGGCACCAACAGGAACTTCGGAGCAAACCAAATATTTGATATACAGTAAGAATGCAACGGAAAGGAAAGTAATCAGCTGCCTCTTTTCCAACGACAAAAAGGCGTTTTATCAGCCTTAGCGAATCAATTGCTGAGGCTGAAAGTCACTACAGTTTCTGTGTCAGTATAATCAGTTTTACTGACATGACGTTGCATTGACGTTGGTACGACGTTGCCTAGACGTCATGTGCCCGATGGGAATAACTGATCTTTCTTATGGGCGACACGGATCCAATATACATATATATTGTTCCTTGTTAGTGTCGTTCAAACGCGCCTACGTATTATAACAAAAATTAGACAACTAATGTAATCCCTGTAATCACAACGTCATTACAGAGGCATGTAACATACTGATATACTGGTATCCAGTAACTGAAAAACAATACTTGAAACTAATAGTAACAAGTACTCTGCTCGGAAATAAATTTGATTGCTCAGGCAGACTAAAGTTGTTGTTAAATGCTGGTATCGACGCCTGGGCATGGTATAGTTTGTTGCACGTACGAGTTAGGCCGCAGTCACGCTGTCACGTATTGAGAGCTAGGTTTTGGCACATTAAAAATAACGTAGCAGAACCGCAATAAACGTAGTGAAAATCTATTACATGGCAACATAGGTCACAGTTTAAACGTCACGTATTGAGGGCTATGTTTTACTGCGTATTTTAAACGTAGCAGAACGGCAATAATCGTAGTACATACGGTTATATATGGCTACAGCTGCATTTGCTTTGAAATTTAAAAAAATAATATGCATGGCATTGTAATATACGGAGCGTATACCTAGCAAAAACACCTAGTATAACGCTCTTTTGTTTGATTTGAGATTTAACGTCCCCGTCAACACTGTAAAGGTCATTTTGGAGACGTTGCTTCCAATTTTGTGGGACTTTTACCCGACATTGAGATGAAATGACATATCAAGCCCTGTCGCCCAATGAAACCAATAGGGTTTTTTTAGCATTGACGGTCCGCCTCGCACCGCGGTTCCTGGACAGGCTTAGATCCTCTAAGCGGTTTACCAGTACTAGTGTGCGGGCCGGATTCAGCTCTGCGTGGAAGCATCATGCAGCCCATATATTTCTTCAAGCCCCTATGGGCGGGATCCGAGTATAACGCTCTAAAACGTATACAAAGACTAATCAGCCTGCGCTTCAGTGAATTTTGATCAGAGCCTTTTCTGTAAGCGCAAGGGATAGTAAGCCAGCCGCACTCACTTCTCCCTGAACTCAGCAAACTTCTCCTTATTTTCTCAGGAGGGAGCAGCCACTTATATCTATTTTTAGGCCCATATTGGGCCCGAGATTGGGCCCTGACGTTACCATTATTTCTACTCAGTGGATTATCTTTGTTTTTTTTTTTGTGGTTAAATTATCCTCTATATTTGTATGTCCCCGTCATTCGAAGACTGGTGGAGGGGCATATAACGTTGCCTCTGTCCGTCCGTCCGTCCATCCGTCTGTTCGTTCGTCCGTCCGTCCGTCCGGAACTTAAACCTAGTCAATAACTTTCTTATTTCTGGATGGACTGTTAAATGAAATATTAACCATCATGAGATGATGTGTCACGTGCAAAACCCAGGTCCGTATCTCCAAGGTCAAGGTCGTACTTGGAGGTCAAAGGTCATAAAAAGGGTCCGAAACTTAAACGCAGTCAATAATTTTCTTATTTCTGGCTGGAAATTGAAATCACTTTGTAGAAATGTTAATCATCATGAGGCGATGTGTCACGTGCAAAACCCAGGTCCGTAACACCAAGGTCAAGGTCATACTTAGAGGTCAAAGGCAAAAAAAGTTTCCGATCAATAACTTTCTTATTTCTGGATTGATTTTGAAAGTACTTGGCAAAAATGTTGGCCATCATGAAACAATCTGCCTCACACAAAACCAAGGTCCTTACCTCCAAGGTCAAGGTCATTTATTAGTGGTCAGATATGAAAAACGGGTCCAAAACTTAAACACCGTCAGTTACTTTCTATGAATTAATACGAACATACACATATTTTCAGGCGGGGCATCCGTGTCCTATGGACGCATTTCTAGTTGTTGTTTTTTTTTTTTCTTTAGAAAGCTCTTTCTTGCATTTTTTTATTATTACCTCCCTTCCAGTTGTGCACCTTATGACTCGGTGAACAAGACTTACAGGATCATTGCCTTCGCATCTATCTCACATAATTTCTTTAAAAAGAAACAAGCTTTTTGATATTGTAGCGTAAAGAATCATTTGTGATGAAACGTGGAATATGAAGTCGTATTGTATAAAACACAATATTTACAGAAAATAAAATACATGCAGTTTTTAGCAACATATTTCTTTTAATGAGATGAAGACTAGGGATGCATATGAGAACGCGAATTTTTTCGTGTTTCGTCATTTTCATGATTTTCCTTGTGTTAGTCTTTAAATTTACAGATAGTCTTTAAATTTCTAGAGAGTCTTTAAATAAAACAACTTTCTTGATGTTTCAATTAGGGTTATGATTAGTCTGTTGTTTCATGTTTGTGTTACTTTCCTTTTGGTGTCTCTGATGGGAGGTGTGGGTTGATTGTATCGATTCCTGATCGTTGCCTCCACTTCTATTTCTTAGACCTGATTAAAGATTACTGCTTCCAGAGCCACTTGTGGCTTTCTTAAAGTCATGCCGACATCATGGGGACCTGAAGTGATTTGTTTGATTTGAGGTTTAACGTCCCCGTTAACAATGCAAAGGTCATTTTGGAGACGTTGCTTCCAGATTTGTGGGACTTTTACCCGACATTGAGATGAAATGACATCTCAAGCCCGTCGCCCAATGAAACCAACAGGGTTTATAAGCATGGACGGTCCTACTCGTGCGTACCGCTTTGCCTGGGCAGGCTTAGATCCTCTAAGCGGTTTACCAGTACTTGTGTGTGGGTCGGATTCAGCTCTGGGTGGAAGCATCATGCAGCCAATATATTTCTTCAAGCCCCGATTGGCGGGGGCCCCGGGCCTGAAGTGACCACAGGCATTCAGCAACAGTGTTTCACCATCGCTCTTCGCTGCGATCGGAGTACTCCTGTTCCAGCCAGCCTCTTCTTAAGAAGACAGTGAAGAAACAGCAGCCTTCTGCGAGGGAGAGACCACTACAAAAAACAGCACCAAAAACGGTGACCATCGAGGTTCTGTTACCTCCGACAATCACCAAACCACCTCCGATAGCCAGCGCCGAACCTGCGCCGCGCCGTCACTGCAGCGACCTTCGCCTGCACCAGCGCCGTCCTCGCCAGAGCCAGAGCCTTCTCAACCTTCACCGCCGGAACCACCAAAGAAACAACGACTCAAGACTTTGCTGCCTAAGCCAGCCTACCAAACGCTCGCGCCAGACATAGACTCCGTTACGATCGACCATCATTTTCGGGTACAAGACCACTACGACTGTCAAGCTGTCCACCGCTACGGTGACCACGACCTCTCCCTGCTTAGCAGAAAGCCTACGGGTCGAACCTACCCGTATGCGACAGAGTGCTACGCTTTCCAACATTTGGAGAACGGCATTCTGTACGAGTCGAGGTCATCGGATGCGGGGGTCGATGAGTTCGTCCCAGGAGCTTGGCGGTTCTACAGGCAGCACTTCTGCATGGCTTAACCGGTAGGAGATGCTGAGGGCTTGTACCAGCATCTGGATCAATATGCACTCATCCTGCCTCCTGGTTCGGAATAAGACTGGAGTCTAACTATAGGTTTTCTTTTGCTCCCGCGTTTCAGTGGTTTCTTGCTGTCGAGTCCTCACCGTTGTTTCATCTCTGTTGTTGTTTGATTATTTGTGTTCACGGAGATGTTGCACTGATGAGTTAGGAGGCCTTCATGCGGACTGAAATTATTTGTCTAAATCGCGACGGAAGTAAGGACGAGGATTGTGGCCACGTAAAATCGATTTAAGCCCCCGGTGGAATTCGTTTCCGCTGACCGTTCCAAGGCGGTTCTTCTGTCGAGGTTTATTTTTGTTATGGTTTGTCTTTGGGCGTTTGTGTCGCTTATGTTATTTTATTTTGGATAGCCTATTGGCCATTATGTGGGAAAGTAACTTTCCTTTTGGCTTTCCGCTGTTGGTGTTTCCATTAGGGTCTGTTGTTTCATGTTTGTGTCTTTCCCTTTGGTGTCTCTGATGGGAGCTGTGGGTTGATTGTATCGATTCCTGATCATTGCCTCCAGTTCTATTTTGCGACCCGTCTTCTTCCTGGACCACTAGCCGCGCGTTTCTGTATGGAAACTTGCATAGGCATGCTTCATTTGCAGCCTAAGTCCGTTGGCCAAAGTCGCGCGGCCCAACGAGAGAGCACCGTTGACCTACTTTCTGCTCTCGAGCACAATAGAGAAATCGCGATCTGCAGCCGATTTGTCACTGATTACTCGACATTTTGGCTCAATTTAGATTTTCATTCAAAATTTTTAAAACTGGCAGTGCTTCACTTTACTCGGTAGACACAGGTAGTCCATCGCGATTAACTCCTGTTGGACAAACTGCCGCGATTCGCAGCCCAGAAACACATAACTTTAGTCTCGCTGTGGAGCTATGGAGTTCTTCCGCTCGACCATGGCAGACGTAAAATGTCTTAGCTTGAACAAACGAACGAACGAACGTAGCAGTGTCATCAACTCTTAAGCAGTCCAGATCGATATCACATCATGTCTGGATTTATGAAAAAGTACTTCCAGAGCCACTTGTGGCTTTCTTGAATTCATGCCGACTTCATGGGATTCCTGAGGTGACCACAGGCCTTCAGCACCAGAGTGTCACTGTCGCTTGTCGTTAGAATCTGCGCAGTCCAGCCCCCAGCCAGAACCAAGAAGACAGCTAGCAGCACCACCAGCAGACTACTGCCATATTTCTGGCCCGGCCGAGGCAACATTTTCAGAAACTGAATGCAGATAAATATTGACAAGACCTTACCAGTGAGATTGTCTAATGCTTGATTTCTTTAAAAATAGCCTCACCGAGGCAATTTGTCACTAACTGGCACCGACGTATTAATTTCAAACCGTTAGAGATATTTTATTCATTTTTTTCAGCAAACAGATATAACAGATTGATAAGATCTAGTCAACAATATTATTTAATGCCTGATTTCTTTACTTAAATGGCATTGCCAAGGCAAAATATTCACAAACTGATTGCAGGCATATAACTTTTATTTTGATAAGTTTTGGCAAGCAAATGCATATTGACAAGACTGCCTAATATGTCTAGAAAGGGTTATCCTTTGGAAGCAAGGGATACGCCACAGAACTGAAAAATATGGAGTGTATATGTTTTCTGGACCAGACTAGCTAGTTTCGGCCGATTATGCCTCATTAGTGGCCAATTAGGCCTCATCATAATGCCGGATTTCTTCACAAGAAGCCTGGCCAAGGCAAAAGTGTTACTAACCGACTTTCAGACAGTTTTGGCATGCAGAAAGATTGACAAGACCAAACAAATGAAATTGTTTAATACCTGATTTCTTTTTAATTAGCCCCGCCGAGGCAAAATTTTCACTAACTGACAAAGACGTTAAAACTTTCAAACCGCAAGGAATATTTTGATAAGTTTTTGCAGGTAGATATATATTGACAATATCTAATTAATTATATTGTTTAATGCCAAATTTCTTGATATTGATAGCCTCTGCGGAGTAAAATAATAACAAACTGATTTTAGATATATTATCCGCAAGGTATATTTCAATAATTTTGGCATGAAGATGTATTTTGGCAAGACCTAACCAATTTGTTTAATGCAATATTTTTTATATAAATAGTCTCGCCTAAGCAAATTTTTCACCAGCTGATGATGAACATACAACTTTCAAACCGCTAAGAATATTTTGATATTTTCCCCCGGCATGATTAAATGTTGAGCGGTATGTGGTTTTCGTCCTGTGTCTGTTTTCTTCCGCCTGTTTGTCCTTCTGACTCCCTGAGCCCACGAAATGATAGTTAACTGGTTTCTATAGGATTATTGCGACACAGTCACTTGCATTTTTTCCGTCATACGTTCTATCAATTTAACACCCATTTCATGAGAGCAAATAGCTTGTAAAGTGGCTGTCACACAAAAAAGTGACACATTACAATCTGTCCTGTCTACGAAAAGTCACATACTGACTGTTTGCTGGGAACGCACGGACGTCGGTCAACACTTAACTTCAAAGTTTTGCTTTAATTCTAATATCTTGCTAATCACTTGTCTAATACATTTTGTTTCTTTGGCATTGCCTGGGTCAAGTGTCCAGTTTTGGCTTGCGCCACTAATTAGGATATAGCCATATTGGTAATTTCCAGAGTTATTTTTTTCCTTGAACTTTTCAGTGAGAGCTTATAATGCCTAACGGGTATCACTTTTAAATAGATAAGTATAGAGTATCGTTCCAGTTAAGTGGCTGCTGCTGCTGACAGAAGGTCATAGTCGCAGAATTTGCATGGTCATTGTATAGTTTTGGCATTCATCGTGTTGATTGCATTGGGGTTTTGTATGATATATTATAATCTACAGTAGATAATGTATAGTTATAGTCATGTAACTGCTGCTGCAGCTGACACAGAAGTTAAAGGTGACAGTGACAGAACTTTGCATGATATTCATGTTACATGTTTATATAAAACATTTGATCTAATTTTTTTTATGTTATTGGAAGTTGATATGTGGTATTACCTGACAGCTGACAAAGTACAGTAACACTGATTTGACTTCTGCTGCCAAGATCGCACACTTTGAACTTTGATTGCGATAGTCATGTTAAAGTTTTTGTATTGTTGTGGTCGTCAACCTATGATTAGGTTTGATATGTAGACACTTTAATGGGTCTGCAGATCAAGGTCATAAACTTACTATTGTGCTCTGCAATACTTGGTTGCATCTGTCGATGGTATCCATGACCCCTTGGTCACTTTCCCTAGTTGCATTTTTTTTTTTTGCCTTTCGCTGGCAAAAAGTATATGGCAGCTATTGGTGAAGTTGCCTATTCTACCACTGATTTGTTTTGAGGTCTAAGCTAAAACGAATTTTAAAGACTGGAAATGCGAATTACACGACTTTAGAATTTCTCATCTTAGTTTTAAGTATGACTGCTATTGAAAAATAAAAGCGATTCACCAAATAACAGTAGTATTTGATCATTCTTGTTTAAAGGGTTCTAAAGCGAATTGTTAAGGGCTGGACATGTTGCAAAATACAAACATTACGCACGTTTATTATTGTTATTATGTTTATTATTATTATTATTATTAGTAGTAGTAGTAGTATTGTGATAATGCCCTGTTCATTCTGCTGTCTAGAATGCAGCAGACCTTTCCTTTGGATTCTTTTTAAAGAAGCCAACTTGTTGTTGGAGTTAAAACGCTTGCTTTTCGGTCTGTTTCGCTATTCAGACAGGCTGTTTCCTGTAATTGCAGTATAGTATTGCATCATCGTTAAAGCTAATTGGTTGATCGCGTCACGTGCCCCTCCATGGAACAGTTACAATCTGGTCATTATACCCGGTTTGCCCGCCTCATGGCGACCAAACCAATAAGAACACTCTGTAAAGTCGCACTTATTGAATGCATCTGATGTTTGTTATGTAACGTTCAGTTTGAAGTACATTTAAGAAATGATTTTTGCTGTTCATGAATGTATGAACGCAGTGTGTCGCGGGCAAAGTAAATGAACCCCCTTCGGGGTTCATGTAAACTTTGCTAGAAATCCGCTGTCGTTCATACTTTCATCAAAAGCAGAAAAAAATAAGTACATGTATATTTTTTATACATATTTGCGAAAAAATATTTTTACAGGGCAATAAATGAAAAACATTTACACGCTGTTTGTCACCAACGCCCGTAGAGAACAATGGTTTAGACTGACGTCACTGAAAATCATGTAACGCGATGCGTTCATCGAAGTGTAAGGGGAAGCGGACGAGCCTTCAAAATATGTAACGGGAAGCGGCTAGCTTTTTTTTACTGTTGAGTAATGACAGTACGCCGAACAAGCTGCTGTGCTAGCGTATAAGTAGAAGTAAAACAAAGATCAGGAATCGATACAATTAACTTACTCCACCCATCAAGGACACCAAAGGGAAAGAAACACAAACATGAAGCGACCAGACCATAATGGAAACCTAAACAAAGGAAGGCCATAAGGACAGTTACTTTCCCACAAAATGGCCATTTGGCAATCCAAAATAAAAAGACAAGTGATACACACAGTAAGTAACAAAAACAACATAAATAAACCGCCACAGAAGAACCACCTTGGAACGGTCAGTGGAAAGATTTCCACATGGGGGGGTGGGGGGGAGGGGGGGGGGGCTTAAATCGATTTTACTGGGCCACAATCCTCGCCCTTACTTCCGTCGCGATTTAGACAAATAATTTGTTCAGTCCGCATGAAGGCCTCCTAACTCATCAGTGCAACATCTCCGTGAACACAAATAATCAAAGAACCACAGAGGTGAGACAACGGTGAGGACTCGACAGCAAGAAACCACTGAAATGCTGGAGCAAAAGAAAACCAACAGTTAGACTCCGACGGGCCCGACCAGAGACAGAGCATCAGGCACCAACCAACATTAACTTGAATTAGATCTCTCTAATTCTCAATAAGCCTTTACGTTGGAACCGTCATAGAATCTGAGGCCTGACCCACCGGCGTGCAATTAAAGAGGGAAGCAAAGTTGCCAACCGTGATTGGGTTACAACCATGCATGCAGTCTGTCGTATAACATCCATGTTGTACCCAATCTTTTTATATCGAAGAATGATTTTACGAAATTGGGTGCTGAAGTCATTGCGGTTGTATATTTTTCTGAATTTATATACTAAGTAACCATAAAATTCGGGTTACGATAGACCTTGTTGCAGAAGAGATTTAAGTCCAATATTGAATTTTGAAATTAAATCAGAATGGCCCTGTCTAACATAAGCTGTCGCAATCTCTCCCGTTATAAAAATCAAATAACAATATCTGCTCCGAATCCGCCTGGGCCGTCGGTGTTTACCTACAGTCACTCTTACCCGCATATGCGAGTTAAGAAAACTGGAGTCTAGAGAAGTATAGATAAGATTTCTATCCCTCTGAACAGTCGTAGACTTAAGGACGGCGTGAACATTTCAGTTGTACTTATATTGACCACAGTTCAGTTTGTCAGTCTTAGGTGAGTCACATCATACGAGTGACGAGTGGGAAATACACAGTGCTGGTGAGCCAAACACGGCTGCGTTAGATCTAGGAAAATCTTGGAACAGACTGACTGAACTGGTTTTTAAGGTAACCGGGCGCTATAAGCACATAGGGGCTACCCCTAGAACGTGTCCAGGATTAGTTTTCCCACTTTCTGAAAGGCTTTCGCATGGAGTTGTACACTAATTCCGGTGTACTCCTCTCGCCTCAGTCGCCGTGCAATAAAGGTGAAAGTGGTCTGTAAGTTACCGTGGTTTTTGACATAGTTTCCAAATAGTTGTGGACTGTCAATCGCGGCTATGGAACCTGGTCAATTCCGACCTGCAAATCGTGTTCCATAGCCATTGCCCGTCTGGCCGTGGTAGAGGTGAAAGGCAAGGAGGCTAAGTTTTAGTGCTTCTGGGCTGCGAATCGCGGCAGTGGTCAGCGGAATACGAATCGTGCTGATCTGCCAGTGCCCTTCCCTTAGTAAAATAGAAGCAATTTAATTTTGAATTTTGAACGCCAGGTCGAAAGTGGACATGAAGCAACAGAGAAATCAATGCCAATTTCGGCTGCAAATCGCGATTTCTCTGTTTCGCCCGAGCAAACTAGGTCATGTAGGTCATGTTGCTCTCTCTTAGGGCCGCGTGATTGGCGTCGGACTGGCTACACATGAAGTAGCCTTGCAATACCCATGGTAAACAGGGTTTTCGGACATGCGGCCCTAAGTTCACGATCTCGGTCCGGTGCAGGTTTAGGAGGGATGCGCCCTCCTAACTACCACTCCCTCCGTCATCTTGGAACATTTGCTGAACACAGTACATATATGACATGAACTTTACAATAATGAGGTGAAAACCTTGCATCTGTCTGCACTAACATTTGCTTGCAAATGAGCAATGAAGATACAAACAAATATGCAGACTGATCAATTATAAATGAAATTGTTTTAGAATTTCCGATAAAAACAGATTAAGTCATACATCCACTGTTCAGCTACTAAACAAGGGAAGCAACCCCAGAAAGTTTTTCTTTACAAGTACAGCTTTCATAAAATGTTTTCATATTGCTCTCAAGCCCTCATAGATGAACTACGTTGTTTTTTATTGGTTTACTTTAGACTTTACACTGGAAATGTAAATATTCTGTATTATTGTAATCTAAGGAAACAGCATAGACCCTCATTAGACGCCGCGCTCTGTGGCGTCTAATCTGGACCAACACTGTTTGCCAAATCCAACACATGGATGATTCAAGCCCAGATTCTACAGCTTACCCTATTATGCAACACGCTGTCCTCACTTCGAAACCATCAAATCAGTGATAGTCATGTGGACTTTAGTGCTGAAAAAGATTTTGTGCTTGGTTACATGGTCGACGGCCCCCGGCTATTGGGTCTTGAAGAAATAGTTTAGCCTGCATGATGCTTCCACGCAGAGCTAAAATCGAATGCACACGAGTACTGATAAACTGCATAGAGGGTTCTGAGCCTACCCCAAAAAAGTGGTGCGAGTCGGACCGTCTATGCATATGTAGTAGGCCAGCCTGATCAAGCTTGTTATGACAGTCGCGCCACCTGCTCAGTGAAGTTTTACCTGCTGAAGAGGTGGCGGACGGACGGACTGACAAACGGGCGGAAAGACGCCCAACCTATATTTTCAAAACTGTAGTAGGTCGGACTGATCGAGCTTGTTATGACTGTCGCGTCACCTGCTCAGTAAGGTTTTACCTGCTGAAGAGGTGGCGGACGGACGGACTGACAAACGGACGGACGGACAGACGACCAACATATATTTTCGCGTTGTGTTTCTGAGGGATGAAATGCCAGCTATCCCGTCCCAGTCTAACTTATGAGGGAAAGAATTTGCTTCACGATTTAGTTAGTCTGACAGACGGACATATGAACAGGACAGCTGTCATTGTGCTCCCAGGTTCGTTTCTCTGGATGTGGTGATACGGGGTCGGGCCTGAGGAATGAGAAAGTACTATTTCATGTTTAATGAACATATCAATATTGAGAGAGAAAGAAGCTTTATAAATTATTTCAGACTTTCAAACTGAAGGGATGTGAGCCTTGTTACAACGCATAATGTAGTAATGTAGTAATTTCTTCATTTTGAAATTTTTACTACATTATGCGTTGGCATAGTCGACGCGAAATGAAATAAAATGTCGTTTTTACTTCATTATGCGTCGATACTAAGAGGTTTGAGCAAAATGAAAGAATTATTTCATTTTGCGGCGATGGGTGGCATACTTAATTTTACTTCATTATGCGTCAACAGTTTGTTTGTTTGATTTGAGGTTTAACGTTCCCGTCAAGACTATTTAGGTCATTTTGGAGACATTGCTTCAAATTTTATGGGACTTTTACCCGATATTGAGATGAAATGACATCTCAATCGCTGCCGTCCAATTAAAAGCAATAGGGTTTATATGCATGGATGGGCCGACTCGCAGCAGTTTTCCTGGACAGGCTTAGACCTTCTAAGCAGATTACGAGGACTCATGTACGGGCGGTATCAGCTCTGCGTGGAAGCATCGTGCAGCCCATCTATTTATACCCCCGGCATACGAAGTATGCAAGGGGGTATATAGTTTTTGTCCATTCTGTCTGTCTGTCTGTCTGTCTGTCTGTCTGTCTTTTGTTTGATTTGTTTGATTTGAGGTTTAACGTCCCCGTCAACACTATTTAGGTCATTTTAGAGACGTTGCTTCCAATTTCATGGGACTTTTACCCGACATTGAGATGCCGCCCAATAAACCTTTTTCTTTGTGATTTTGACCTTCAGTGTGCTTTTGTGGAAGACCGTCTTTTGGACTGTTCAACTGTGGTCTTAAAGACCACTTTTGAACCGTCTCAAATGTGGTCTAAATTGTAGGAATTTAACTGTATTGCTTCCTAAGTCTTTTCGAAGACAGCTATGTTCTACCATCATTACTTCATTATGCGTCGATATGGTGCATATCAACGCGAAATGAAATAATTTTTTTACTTCATTTCGCGTCGACTATGCCAACGCATAATGTAGTAAAAAAAATCAAAATGTAGTAATTACTACATTACTACATTATGCGTTGTAACAGAGCCTCAATCGGGCTCATGATGGTGTGACAAATAATTGCGTGCCCACCTTATAAGGGAATTGTTCCACTATCGGGATCAATAGAGAGGGTTGCTTTAATACAAATAAGTTCTGAAGTTAGATCCTTTGGAAGCAAGGAATACACCAAATAAACGAAAATAGCAGACTCGGTTTTATTGAGTCTGTTCATGACCAGTACTGAAATATGCAACACCGGCCACGCCCTCTAGCACCGGCTTAAGCAGAACTCTATTTTCAAAATGATACCAAATGAACTCAATGATCCCAAAGGACCAGAAAATATAATCTGCACTATGATGATGTACGGGGAGACGTTTTACGGCCGCCACACGGCACAACACCAGCTACAGTGAAAATAACTAAGTTCTGAAGTTAGATCCTTTGGAAGCATTTGGTGCTATGGGAAGGAAGTCATTGCTTTTGAGCTGAGTTAAAATGAATAAGCATATTCTTATAAGCGAAAATGATTAAATGAATGGACTGTTTCAAGTCTAGGAATACACCAACTAAACGAAAATAGCAGACTCGGTTTCATGACCAGTACTGAAATATGCAACACCGGCCACGCCCTCTAGCACCGGTTTAAGCAGAACTCTATTTTCAACATGATACCAAATGAACGCAATGATTCCAAAGGACCAGAAAATATAATCTGCACTAAGATGATCACAGCTTGTCTGATCAATATCTGGTCAGGGAGTAGATATATATCAAGTGATTAAATCAGCAAGGTGGACAGAATAATACATCTTTTAGAGAGATTTTAGTTTTCATGCAACAAAGAAATTCACAGAAACAAGACATTTTCATAAAAGGATATTATAAGAAAATTCAACCGTATGAAACATATTTTCATACCATATCAATTAGTTATAGATATATCCTTTTTCCAGTCAAATAGAACATTTATTTTTAGAAATTCCAGGGAGGTTAATGTGCAGAAATCGTCTGACAGAAAACTTCAACTGCAATAATTGCCAAGAGGCTGGAGAGGTCATATTTTATCTCAATATTGAGTAAATGTCCCACAATTTTGGAAACAACGACTCCAAAATGACCTTTACGGTGCTGATGGGGACGTTAAACCTAAAACTAAACAACAAACTGGGTTGACAATCGAACTTAGAATGTGAATGAAAAGCTTTACTAAAGCTTTTACTTGTCAGCTATTATTATGTAGCAAATTTTCAGGTTGCTGTTAAATTAATGATACAGTGACATAAATTTAATGTAAATATATGGCACCAAATATATTCGAATTCAACTATCAGTGACATAGTTTTAATCAAACATTTACTAACAAAAACACTAGAAAATATGCTTACTAACTTTAATGCATACTAAACCACGCCCACTAAATAACACACGGATCCACTAGGTAATTACGTCAAAAATGATTGACAGAAAAGTAGTTTTATATTGGGCACTAAAGTATATATCTCTGAGGTATATTATTCATAGAAAATACTGTTAGTATAAATTTACTTGTACACATCTATGAATAAAATTCGCCCAAGAAAAATGCATCACACAAACACGCCTTTATAATTTTGACCCCCTTGAACCCCACTTGTATCTTGTAAAACTGGGGTTTACAGGGGTAAAACTTATTTTTCTTATTTCTGCACTTAAATATAGAATGGTAATCGATGAGGCGGTTCTAACGAGCAGCCACAATCTATATTTTGAGCAGAAATAAGAAAAATATCACATCTTTAAATATTTTCATCTTAAAATTTTCATTTTTTTTTTCGGCGATAAAGGTATCAATGTATTTGTAAAGGCGTGTCGTCATAATGTTTGTGTCTGAGGTCTAATTTAACCGACGAGAGGTGCACTCATACCTGTTAAATGCTGATATGAACTTGGTTGATGGCAAGTTTGGCTATCGGCACATATTGCAAATTTGCCTTCGCTTCTATTTGGTTTAGTTCTGTATGAAAATAAGAACAAAAAAGGTACAATTTTTAAATTGGGGCTTCCAAATCACCAACCAAAACCGGGATACACGAAGAAGATACCATTCGAAGCATTCAAGTCTACATAAAAAGGAATCTTTTTCATTCCCTGTTGGCTTTTCTAATTTAGATGAATCAACTTCATAATTTCCCATTCTCTGCTTGCGTCCTAAGCAATCATTCTCATGTGTTTAGAATTGTCAACAAGAGGACCAACTGGCCCTCTAGCGCTCACCTGTGTACCAGAAAATCATAAGTGATGTTTAGAATACCCATCGGGACTTGAAGAAATAGATTGGGCTACATGGTGCTTCCACGCAGAGCTGGAACCGAGCGCAGATGAGTACTGGTAAACAGCTTTGAGGTTCTAAGCCTGTCCAGGAAAAGTGGTGCCAGTTGAACCGTCTTTGCATTTAAACCCCATTGGTTTCATTGGGCAGCAGAGCTTAAGATGCCATTTCATCTCAATGTAGGGTAAAGTCCCACAAATCTGGAAGCAAAGTCTCCAAAATGGCCTACACAGTGTTGACGGGGATGTTAAACCTCAAATCAATAAAAAATCGGGGCCCTGTGGTTTTAGAAAAGAAGAGTTTTTGGCAGGATTTATGTAGGAGACCACTTGACATTGCTACATACTAAATATCTAAGCTCTGGGCCTCATGGTTTTGGAGAAGAAGATTTTTGCAGTTTTTTCCAGTATAAGTCTATGGTGCTAATGAGCCCTGGGGTATGACAAATTTTGACCCAAAGGGCATGATTGGCATGATTTATGTGGGTGACCATTTTATGTTGCTATATACTAAATATCTAAGGTCTGTACTTTATGGTTTCAGAAAAGAAGATTTTCAAAGCTTATTTTCCATTATTCCATTATTAGTTTATTGGAGTTACGGGATCACAAGATTTGGCCAATTTAGACCCTAGGGGCATGATTGGCAGGATTTATGTAGGCGACCACTCGACGTTGCTGCACGCAAAATACCTAAGGTCTGGACCTCATTTCATGTGGCTACATACTAAAGATCTAACCTCTGGGTCTTATGGTTTCAGAGGAGAAGATTTTTGAAGTTCTTTTTTTTTTGTTTTGTTTTTCCATTATAAGTCTATGGGAGCTAATGAGCCCATGGGCGTGGCCAATTTTGACCCCAAGAGCATGGTTGGCAGGATTTATGTAGGTGACCACTTGACGTTGCTACATGCTACATATTTAAGCTCTGGGCCTTGTGGTTTCAGAGAAGAAGTTTTTATTAAGTTTTTCCAATTGTAAGTCTATGGGAGCTGAAGAGCCCTGGGGTGTGGCCAATTTGGATCTCAGGGGCATAATTGGCAGGATTTATGTCAGTGACCACTTGACGTTGCTACAAGCTAAAAATCTAAACTCCGGACCTTATGGTTTCATAGAAAAAGATATTTGAAGTTTATTCCATTATAAGTCTATAGGAACTGATGAGCACGGGCTTGGCCAATTTTGACCCCAGGGACAGGGTTAGCAGGATTTATATAGGTGACTATTTTATGTTGCTAGATACTAAATATCTAAGTTCTGTGCTTCACAGTTTCAGAGAAGAAGATTTTGAAGCTTTTTTCCATTATGAGTCTATGGGAGCTAAGGGGCCCCGGGACGTGGCCCATTTGGACCCCAGGGGCATGACTGGCAGGATTTAATATGTAGGTGACCACTTGCCATTGCTCCATGCTAAATATATTAGCTCTGGGCCCTGTGGTTTCAGAGAAGAAAGTGTTTGAAGCTTTTTTCCATTATGAGTCTATGGGAGGTAAGGGGTCCATTTGGACCCCAGGGGCATGATTGGCAGGATTTATGTAGGTGACCACTTGTCATTGCCACTTACAAAATATCTAAGCCCTGGGCCCTGTGGTTTCAGAGAAGAAGATTTTTTCCAATATGATTCTATGGGAAGTAAGGGGCCCCGAGGTGTGGTCCATTTGGACCCCAGGGGTATGATTGGCAGGATTTATGTAGGTGACCACTTACCGTTGCTACATGCTCAATATATCTAAGCTCTGGGCCCTGTGGTTTCAGAGAAGAAGATTTTTGAAGCTTTTTTTTCATTAACAGTCTATGGGAGCTAAGAGGCCCCAGGGTGTGGCCAATTTGGATCCCAGTGGCATGATTGGCAGGATTTATGTAGGTGACCACTTGACATTGTTACAAGCTACATATCTAAGCTCTGGGCCCTGTGCTTTCAGAGAAGAAGATTTTTGAAGCTTTTTTCC
This sequence comes from Lucinisca nassula, assembly GCA_963580285.1. Taxonomy (NCBI): domain Eukaryota; kingdom Metazoa; phylum Mollusca; class Bivalvia; order Lucinida; family Lucinidae; genus Lucinisca; species Lucinisca nassula. The sequence goes on from OY757018.1 coordinate 11,696,984, forward strand.
ATCATGAGTCTATGGGAGCTAACGGGCCCCGGGGCGTGGCCCATTTGGACTCCAGGGGCATGTTTGGCAGGATATATGTAGGTGACCACATGCCATTGCAACATGCTAAATATCTAAGCCCTGGGCCCTGTTGTTTCAGAGAAGAAGATTTTTGAAGCTTTTGTTTCCATTATGAGTCTATGGGAGCAAAGGGGCCCCGGGGCGTGGCCAATTTGGATCCCAGGAGCATGATTGGCAGGAATTATGTAGGTGACCACTTGCCGTTGCTACATGCTAAATATCTAGGCTCTGGGCCCTGTGGTTTCCGAGAAGAAGATTTTGAAGCTTTTTTCCATTATGAGTTTATGGGAACGAGGGGCCCCGGGGCGTGGCCCATTTGGACCCCAGGGGCATGATTGGCAGGAATTATGTAGGTGACCAAATGCCGTTGCTACAAGTTAAATATCTAGGCTCTTGGCTTGTGGTTTCCTAGAAGAAGATTTTTGAAGCTTTTTTTCCATTATGAGTCTATGGGAGCTAAGGGGCCCGGGGCGTGGCCCATTTGGACCCCAGGGTTATGATTGGCAGGATTTATGTAGGTGACCACTTACGTGCTAAATATCTCAGCTCTGGGCCCTGTGGTTTCAGAGAAGATTTTTGAAGCTTTTTCCATTAGGAGTCTATAGGAGCTAAGGTGCCTCGGGGTGTGGCCAATTTGGACCCCAGGGGCATGATTGGCAGAAATAATGTAGATGACCACTTGCCGTTGCTATATGCTAAATATCTAATGTCTGGGCCCTGTAGTTTCAGAGAAGAAGATTTTTGAAGCTTTTTTTCCATTTTGAGTCTATGGGAGCGAAGGGGCCCGAGGGCGTGGCCCATTTGGAACCCAGGGACATGATTGGCAGGGATTATGTAGGTGACCACTTGCCGTTGCTACATGCTAAATATCTAAGCTCTTGGCCCTGTGGTTTCAGAGAAGAAGATTTTTGAAGCTTTTTTTCCATTATGAGTCTATGGGAGCGAAGGGGCCCCGGAGAGTGGCCCATTCGTAACCAAGGGACATGATTGGCAGGAATTATGTAGGTGACCATTTGTCGTTGCTACATGCTAAATATCTAAGCTCTGGGCCCTGTGGTTTCAGAGAAGAAGATTTTTGAAGCTTTTTTTTCCATTCTGAGTCTATAGGAGCTTACGGGCCCCGGGGTGTGGCCGATTTGGACCCCAGGGGCATTATTGGCAGGATTTATGTAGGTGACCACTTAACATTGTTACAAGCTAAATATCTAAGCTCTGGGCCCTGTTGTTTCAGAGAAGAAGATTTTTGAAGCTTTTTCCCATTATAAGTCTATGGGAGCTTTATGTTGCCATGGCAACAAGAATTCCAATCTGACCTTATGCAGCCTTTCCCCCTACCTGATGAAATTTGATCAAGATTGGCCATTGGGTATTAGAGATATACTTATTTGAAATTGTTTACGGACGCACGCACGGACGCACACACGCACGCACGCACGCACGCACGACGGACAAAATGTGATCACAAAAGCTCACCGTGTCACTACGTGACAGGTGAGCTAAAAAAGACCACCAATGTCAACATTTACGCTTTCGAAAATCCGTTTTCAAATTCACACAAAAGGGCCGAACGGCTATCAAGAATAAAAAAAGTAGGACACACAAGCAAAGATAAAGTTTAACAATAATAAACCACAAAAGAACTGCACCGGAAATCGACTTTCCGTGGCCACACTCCTGGCCCTTGGTTCTCAGTGTTGGAAAAGCAGGTAACCAGACCCCCTGACCTTGAAAGGTCAGGGGGGGGGTCTGGTTACCTGTTTTTCCAATATTGACAATGTGCAAGCTGGGAGCCAGCAATTAATGGAATTAATGCAAATATAGTGAATATGAAACATTCTTCCCCACAACACAGATGCTTGGGGTCAGGTCTGATTAGCTTTCTAGCCCGACAGAACAGGCCTACTACTATCGATAAAACTTGTTTGAAGGCCTTAAAACAATGTTTTAAAAAAGGTCCCCATCACTGATAGGCTCTAATATACATGCCCCACAAGAGGTGATCAAGGTGGAACGGGCACAATTAATGCAGATTAAAATAATAATAATAATAATAATAATAATTATAATAATAATAATAATAATAATAATAATAATACACAACCATAAGCACATACAACACGAAAATCTTTAAAAATCTGCTACTCTGAAACCGCAAGGCCCAGGTCTTTGATATTTGGTATGAAGCTTCATCTAGTGGACTCCTACCAAGATTGTTCAAATTATAGCCCCGGGGCCAAAAATGGCCCCACCCCGGGGCCCACCAGTTTTACATAGGCTTATATAAGGAAAATCTTTAAAAATCTTCTTCTCTGAAACCACATGGCCTAGGTCTTTGATATTTGGTATGAAGCTTCATCTAGTGGACCTCTACCAAGTTTGTTCAAATTATAGCCCTGGGGCCTAAAATGCCCCCGCCCCGGGACCCTATGGTTTTACATAGAGAAAATCTTTAAAAATCTTCTGCTCTAAAACCGCATGGCCCAGGTCTTTGATATTTGGTATGAAGCTTCATCTAGTGGACATCTACCAAGATGTTCAAATTATAGCCCTGGGGCCAAAAATGCCCCCGCCCCGGGGCCCACCAATTTTACATAGACTTATATAGGGAAAACCTTTAAAAATCTTCTACTCTAAAACCGCAAGGCCCAGGTCTTTGATATTAGGTATGAAGCTTCATCTAGTGGACCTCTACCAAGATTGTTCAAATAATAGTGCTGGGGCCCTTTGGTTTTACATGGGCTTATATAGGGAAAATCTTTAAAAATCTTCCTCTCTGAAACTGCAAGGCCCAGGTCTTGGCTATTTGGTATGAAGCTTCATCTAGTGGACCGCTAACAAGTTTGTTCAAATTATAGCCCAGGGGCCAAAAATGCCCCCGCCCCGGGGCCCACCAATTTTAAATAGGCTTTTATAGGGAAAACCTTTAAAAATCTTCTTCTCTGAAACGCAAGGCCCAGGTCTTTGATATTTGGTATGAAGCTTCATCTAGTGGACCTCTACCAAGATTGTTCAAATCATAGCCCCGGGGCCAAAAATGGCCCCACCCCAGGGCCCACCACTTTTACATAGGCTTATATAGGGAAAATCTTTAAAAATCTTCTTCTCTGAAACCGCAAGACCCAGGTCTTTGATATTTGGTATGAAGCTTCATCTAGTGGACCTCTACCAAGTTTGTTCAAATTATAGCCCTGGGGCCAAAAATGCCCCCGCCCCGGGGCCCACCAATTTTAAATAGGCTTTTATAGGGAAAACCTTTAAAAATCTTCTTCTCTGAAACGCAAGGCCCAGGTCTTTGATATTTGGTATGAAGCTTCATCTAGTGGACCTCTACCAAGATTGTTCAAATCATAGCCCCGGGGCCAAAAATGGCCCCCCCCCCTGGCCCACCAGTTTTACATAGGCTTATATAGGGAAAATCTTTAAAAATCTTCTTCTCTGAAACCGCAAGACCCAGGTCTTTGATATTTGGTATGAAGCTTCATCTAGTGGACCTCTACCAAGTTTGTTCAAATTATAGCCCTGGGGCCAAAAATGCCCCCGCCCCGGGACCCTTTGGTTTTACATAGAGAAAATCTTTTAAAGTTTTCTCCTCTAAAACCGCATGGCCCAGGTCTTTGATATTTGGTATGAAGCTTCATCTAGTGGACCACTACCAAGATTGTTCAAATTATAGCCCTGGGGCCAAAAATGCCCCTGCCCCGTGGCCCACCAATTTTACATAGACTTATATAGGGAAAACCTTTAAAAATCTTCTACTCTGAAACCGCAAGGCCCAGGTCTTTGATATTTGGTATGAAGCTTCATCTAGTGGACCTCTACCAAGATTGTTCAAATTATAGCCCTGGGTCCAAAAATGCCCCCGCCTGGGACCCTTTGGTTTAACATAGACTTATATAGGGAAAATCTTTAAAAATCTTCTTCTCTGAAACCGCACAGCCCAGGTCTTTGATATTTGGTATGAAGCTTCACCTAGGTGACCTCTACGAAGATTGTTCAAATTATAGCCCTGGGGCCAAAAATGCCCCAGCCCTGGGACCCTTTGGTTTTACATAGACTTATATAGGGAACATCTTTAAAAAACTTCTTCTCTGAAACCGCAAGGCCCAGGTCTTATATCGGGAAAATCTTGAAAAATCTTCTCCTCTGAAACCGCAAGGCCCAGGTCTTTGATATTTGGTATAAAGTTTCATCTAGTGAACCTCTACCAAGATTGTTCAAATTATAGCCCTGGGGCCATAAATGCGCCCGGCCCATGGCCCTTTGGTTTTACATAGACTTATATAGGGAAAATCTTTATTAATCTTCTTCTCTGAAACCACAAGGCCCAGGTCTTAGAGATTTGGTGTTAAGCTTCATCTAGTGGACCACTATCAAGATTGTTCAAAGTATAGCCCTGGGGCCAAAAATGCCCCAGCCCGGGGACCCTTTGGTTTTACATAGACTTATATAGGGAAAATCTTTAAAAATCTTCTTCTCTGAAACCACATGGCCCAGGTCTTTGATATTTGGTATGAAGCTTCATCTAGTGAACCTCTATCAAGATTGTTTAAATTATAGCCCTAGGACCAAAAATGCCCGAATTTTATGGTGACTTAGTATATAAATTCAGAAAAATATATAACCGCAATGACTTCAGCACCCAATTTCGTAAAATCATTCTTCGATATAAAAAGATTGGGTACAACATGGATATTATACGACAGACTGCATGCATGGTAGTTAACCCAATCACGGTTGGCAACTTTGCTTCCCTCTTTAATTGCACGCCGGTGGGTCAGGCCTCAGATTCTATGACGGCTCCAACGTAAAGGCTTATTGAAAATTAAAGAGATAATGTTGGTTGGTGCCTGATGCTCTGTCTCTGGTCGGGCTCATCGGAGTCTAACTGTTGGTTTTCTTTTGCTCCAGCATTTCAGTGGTTTCTTGCTGTCGAGTCCTCACCGTTGTCTCACCTCTGTGGTTCTTTGATTTCTGTGTTCACGGAGATGTTGCACTGATGAGTTAGGAGGCCTTCATGCGGACTGAACAAATTATTTGTCTAAATCGCGACGGAAGTAAGGGCGAGGATTGTGGCCACGTAAAATCGATTTAAGCCCCCCAGTGGAAATCTTCCACTGACCGTTCCAAGGCGGCTCTTCCGTGGCGATTTATTTATGTTGTTGTTTGTTACTTACTGTGTGTATCACTTGTGTCTTTTAATTTTGGATGGCCATATGGCCATTTTGTGGGAAAGTAACTGTCCATATGGCCTTCCTTTGTTTAGGTTTCCATTATGGTCTGGTCGCTTAATGTTTGTATTTCTTTCCCTTTGGTGTCTTTTATGGATTGAGTAAGTTAATTGTATCAATTCCTGATCTTTGTTTTACTTCTACTTTACATAGACTTATATAGGGAAAACGTTTAAGAGTCTTCTCGGAATCCAGAAAGCTCACGTCTTTGATATTTGGTATGAAGCTTTGTCTAGTAGACCTCTACCAAGATTGTTCCAATTATAGCCCTGAGCCCAAAAATGGGCCCACCCTGATGCCCCACTGGTTTTACATAGACTTATGTAGGGAAAACCTTTGAAAATCTTATCGTCTGAAACCAGAAGGCCAATTTCTTTAATATTTGGTATGAAGTTTCATGTAGTGGACCTCTAGCAAAATTGTTCAAATTGGTGCCCTGGGGCCAAAAATGGGCCCACCCCCAAGCCCACTTGTTTTACATAGACTTACATTGGGAAAACCTTTGAAAATCTTGTCTGAAATCAGAAGGCCAAGGTCTTTGATATTTGGTATGAAGTTTTGTCGTTTGGATTTCTACCAAGATTGTTCAAATTATAGCCCTGGGGCCAAAAATGGCTGCACCGGGGACCCGCAGGTTTTATATAGACTTATATAAGGAAAACCTTTAAAAATCTTCTTGTCTGAAACTAGAAGGCTCCGTTCTTTGATATTTGGTATGAAGCCACTACCAAGATTATGCAAATTGTAGCCATGGGATCAATAATGGCTCTCCTCGGGCCCACTTGTTGCCTTATGGATCAGGTGAGCGACCCAGGGCCATCATGGCCCTCTTGTTTTTTTTGGGAAATGTCCAAGCAACTGTCACAAAGCAGTGTTAGGTACAAATAGTTCATTATTCAAAAGCTTATTTGACAACGTTTACAACGGCGCATATAGTTCGAAATTATAATACACATTTTGTACCAGAAACCCCCAAAACGGGTAATTGGTAAACAGTGCAGGCCCAGATCAGACGCCGTGTTTTGCGGCAATGTCCCGTTAATATAGTTGGCTAAATAAAATTTATTTTCTACAAATGAAAACACATTGTATTGCATGTTTCAATCATTTCTTATGAAATCCAAAACAGGACAACTAAAGTACAAATCCTCGACCTTACATTTTGTTCTGGGAATTTGCTAGTTTCATTTTCTATGGATAATATCAATATGGGCCGATTTTCAGAAATCCGACTGACCTGACATTTTCCGGGGATAATATACTTTCAATATCTATGCCAGCATTTACAACCATTATGAAAAACTATGAAAGTCAAAGGTAAAACCGTCCATGCTTATAAACCCTATTAGTTTCATTGGGTGACAGGGCTTGAGATGTCATTTTATCTCAATGTCGGGTAAAAGTCCCACAAAATTGGAAGCAACGTCTCCAAAATGACCTATACAGTGTTGACGGGGACGTTAAACCTCAAATAAACAAAAATAAAATCAAAAGATAATAACTTCAAGAGCCCTCTATAAATATGATAAAGCAATAAACATATAAATTTCCGTTCTGAGCAGATGTCTTATTGGGGTTTTCCCTCGTCATTTTGAGAATAACAACATAAATGTATATAAACAATAAATTTTAAAACAATGATAATCGAAAAAACAGAAGTGAAGGCAATGATCAGGAATCGTTGAAATTAACTCACACCGCCCATCCAAAACACCAAACTTGGCAATGGGAAAAAAAAGCACAAAAAAATAAAATGGGGCCCCGTTAAGCGATTTTGGTACTTATTGCCTATGCGAGCAGCGAAGGTTCAGGCGAGCCTGCGCATCCGCGCAGTCTCGCCAGAACTTTCGCTGCTCGCTCATACAAGCAGTGAATCAAGAGGAACCTTCAGTCAGAAAGCCATATCCCTGGCCCCTCTGAATGGCTGGGCATGGGCAGTTAAAATTTGTCATGACGGAATGCTCGAAGACACAAATTCGCTTGGCGGGGCTCAAATAACTTCACCATAATGAAAACTTAATAAGCGGAAAGCCAAAAGGAGAGTTACTTTCCCGCAAAAAGGCCAAACGCCTAAATTCACCATAGATAGCGCTGCGCTCGTACGAAGCGCAATAACAGGACCCGGTATCCCTAAATTTCAAAATGGACTCCTGCTCTATATAAGGGGGATTCCATTTAGTACAGAACAGGTAAATGACTCTAGAAATGGTTAGAAATGTGAGATGAAAAAAATGTGAAAAAATGTCAAACTGATTCCGCCGTGGCCCGTTTCGTGACACATATTTAGTTACAATGCGGCGTCTTATATAGTCCTGAAAATAGAGGATATTTTGTAAAAGTTACAAATTAAAAAACAAACAAACCAAAAAAAAAAAAAAAAAAAAAGATCCCCCCCTCCCCCCAAGATTGGGCGTACTTCATGTGCTCCTTCTTCCCCTTTGCTGTGTTTGCCGGAAGGTTTAACATCACGAAACCACGCCTATATAATATTGACCCCCTTGAACCCAACTTTTATATAGTAAAAAAGGATAAATCTTATTTTTCTTATTTCTGGTCTAAAATATAGATTGTGGGTACTCGTTAGAACCCCCTCGACGAGCACCCAAAATCTATATTCTGAGGAGAAATAAGAAAAATATAACAATTTTTCATCTTTAAATGTTCATATTTTCGGCGATTTAGGTTAAAATTTATTTGTATAGGCGTGTTTTCGTAATGGTCTACCGTATTTCTGATCATTGTCTTCACTTTTATTCTGTTACGATAACACATCCGTGAGACATAGTGCATTTTTTCTTATCTTAAAAATTTGATTTTTTTTTTCTGGTGAAAAATTGTAACAATTTTTCTATTTTTATTCCAAACATAGATTGTGGGTACTTGTTAGAACCGCCTCAATGAGGCGGTTCTAACGAATACCCACAATCCATGTCTTGGAGCAGAAATAAAGGAAATGATGTATACCCCCGTAAGCCCTACGTTTTTCTATATAAAGAGGGATTTAGAAGGGTGTTAATTTCACTGAAATGTTAATGTGCCATGGTGAGCTAAGTTTCAAGGTGGCATCTTATTGACTAGTGCTTAACAAAACAACTAATTGGGGATATTACATAGCGTAGTATAAAATAAAAGGAGGGTCCCCGCCCATCGGGGCTTGAAGAAATATATGGGCTGCATGATGCTTCCTCGCAGAGCCGAAACCGACCCGCACACGAGTACTGGTAAACCGCTTAGAGGATCTAAGCCTGCCCAGGCAAAGCGATGCGAGTCGGACCGTCCATGCTTATTAACCCTATTGGTTTCATTGGGCGACAGGGCTTGAGATGTCATTTCATCTCAATGTCGGGTAAACGTCCAACAAAATTAGAAGCAACCTCTCCAAAATGACCTATACAGTGTTTCGCCCCCGCCCATCGGGGCTTGAAGAAATAGATGGACTGCAAGATGCTTCCACACAGAGCTGAAACCGACTGCACACGAGTACTGGTAAACCGCTTAGAGAATCTAAACCTGTCCAGGCAAAGCGGTGCAAGTCGGACCGTCCATGCCCTGTTTCACTGGGCGACAGGGCTTGAGATGTCATTTCATCTCAATGTCGGGTAAAAGTCCCACAAAATTGGAAGCAACGTCTCCAAAATGACCTATACAGTGTTGACGGGGACGTTAAACCTCAAATAAAACAAAAACAAAAACAAACAATAACAGCATATCATGATATAACATAGCAGCATAGCATAGTATCAACATGGAATAACACATGGAATCAACATGAGCATAGTATACGTCACTATAAGAAAAACGTAGCTAATATTCGAAAAGACGAATTACGGCACTGAAAAGTATGGAACAGTATTTAGGTAAAAACTCAATTATGCAACATTGAGATTGCAATATGCAATTTTGATATTCTGTTATGCTATATTCAGTTACAATTGTGCAACAATGCATTATGATATTCATTTTTGTAGTCTGCTTTTGGAATTTGTGTACTTTTCTTTCTGTTTCTCGTCCTATTTTGCAACTTGAAATTCCGCTTCTGCTCATTCTAGTTCCCATTATTCTCGTTCAGTGGCGCTGTGATCGTTCTTTCGTACCGTTCCCGTAAACGTCCGCCTGTATTCGGCAGATACCCAAAAAAATCTGCAAGCGTATTGGTGACACGGAGGAGTGAAAGTAACGAGAGAACTATATTTTTGGCATAAAACGGATGATTTGGGGACACTACACCCTTCCCGATAAAATCATTTACACATAATTTTTATTTTATATGTCAGACCAGGAATCAGCTTTGCTTGGTTTGTTTTGTGTACAAGTTTTATCTAAATATATCGCAAATGTGTTCAGGCCATTGCACCTCTAAAATATAAATTTGTTGTAAATACTTATAGTAATTTTGTATGGCACAGAAAGATTCCTGTCCAATGTCGTGTAGACCTTGGTGAGACTGCTCCTTTATGATCGCCTGAAAGCAAACATAGTTACAACTCTCTTTCGTGAAAATGCTTTCAGATGAACTACGACTTACCTCTAACATTTATTTCTAATTTAGGGCATATCCAACGGAATTTCTAAAATTTTGGTTCTGTTGTTTGATTTGATGTTTTAACGTCACCGTCAACACAATATAGGTCATTTTGGAGACGTTGCTTCCACTTTTGTGGGACTTTTACCCGACACTGAGATGAAATGACATACCAAAGCCCTGTCGCCCAATGAAACCAATAGGGTTTGTAAGCACCGCTTTGGCTCGGTAGACTTAGATCCTCTAAGCGGTTTACCAGTACTGGTGTGCGGGTCGGTTTCAGTTCATGCAGCCCATCTGTTTCTTCAAGCCCCGAAGGCCGGGGGTCTGATTCCCTGTTTATTTTGTCACATGTTTATATAGATGTTCGTAACTGTTTGTTTTAAATGCATTCATTAATTTATAAGAAGATAGAAAACTATCTGACTTTTTATACTAGATTTTTGGCTTCAAGTGACAAAACGCAAAGGTTTCCACTTTTTTTGACAAAACACAACGCGAAGCAAATTCTTTCATACCGGACTGCAGGTGGAAAACCCGCACCTGCTACAATGTAACATATCAAGCGCTGGAAGCCTCTGTGGTGTTGTGGTTATGCTACTCGCCTCATTAACCAGGGATCGCAGGATCGACCCCGGGCTTCTCCACATGTTGAACTTTTTCCTTCATTCGCCGGAAATTACCGAGTTGAATATCGATTTCCGTAGGAAATCGGCAGTTAAAGTTACCTGTATATTTTGAAGGTTCTTTATATTAAAATTATGAAGGAAAAAAATCTTAACTCCTCGTATCTTCTTTATCCTTAACATTAGAAAAAAGTCACTGTTATCCTCATGTAAGAAAATTATTCAGTTTTTATTTGGTGCATTTCAAAATGATGAATAATTAATTCTTATTGCTTCCATCTGCAATTTAATGTCATGCCTATATGCTCCATAGACGGCAATGCATTTTTTAAAAACACGTTCAGATTTCCATGTTTGGTTGCCAATATTAAATAGAAATGATTTGTTTGGAATTAAGTCACTGTTATACACTGTTAAACTGTTGTTCAAAGTTTACGATGATATAAAGTTTATTTCTACTGAAAAATGATAAATTGCTTCCCCGAGAGCTTAAAAATCGTTTATAAGCTGTTTTTCAGTACTGCAGTTATTGATGCGAAAATCGCTAAGTCCACATTATATGTACCAGAAATCGTATCAAACCTGTAAAGCTTTTTTGTATTAATTTTGTAATTACTAGTAATAAACAACATGCGGATAATATACTTGATACAGTGGTTATATTTCTCGGATTTCTTTATTTTATTTTGTCTCAGTTTTGTTACATTTATGTTTTCATTCATTATGAATGAGCGGCAAATATGTCAAAAGGACAAAAAATGTCGAAATCATTAACTGTGAAATGGCGATTAAATGGCGATTAAAACCACCATGAAAAGTTAATTGGCAGTCTGAAGCAAGTGATTGATTTTGTTTGTTTGTATTGGAGTTTAACGGTCCAGTCAACACTATTTAGGTCAGTTTTGAGCCGGTCAGTTTACCTGTCCACACTTTTCCTGAGCAAAATTATACGTAAGCGGTTAACCAGTACAGTGCACATTCGTCTCATCGAAGGGGTTCAAACGAGTACCAACAATCTATGTTTTGTGCAGAACAAAACACTGTTTGCTATTCTGTTAATTTCTGTTAATGAGTTTCAACTCTGCCTGTCCGCACAGTTACTTTGCAAACAGTGCAGAGCATGGTGCGACTGCTCAGGATGAGCCGTCTTTTCTCCAGATCTACACTGCAATTCTGTTGATGACTTTGACTAAACACCGTCAATAAAAATGGAATTGTCTAAATTCACATTACGAAATCACGCCTATACTGACAAATTTTACCACACAAAAAAAAAAAAAAAATGCTTAGATAGAAAATTCTGCTATTTTTCATACTTCTGTTCCAAAAATAGATTATAGGAACTCGGTGAGGCAGTTCTAACGAGTATCCACAATCTTTGTTTTGATCAAAAATAAGAAAAAATAATGTATACTACTGTAAACCCCAGTTTTACTGTATAAAACGTATTTATCTTCACTGCAGCTGGTGCTGTGCCGTGTGGCGGCCGTAAAAAGTCTCCCCGTACATCCATCATAGTGCAGATTATATTTTCTGGTCTTTTGGAATCATTGGGTTCATTTAGAATCATTTTGAAAATAGAGTTCTGCTTAATCCGGTGCTAGAGGGCGTGGCCGGTGTTGCACATTTCAGTACTGGTCATGAACAGACTCAATAAAACCGAGTCTGCTATTTTCGTTTATTTGGTGTATTCTTTGCTTCCAAAGGATCTAACTATTCAGAGCTTATTTAAGGAGTCACAATAATATAGGTGTGTTTTTGTGATGAGAGCTGGATCAATCAAACAATCAATCAAATATTTTATTCTCTCAATCCATCATACATAATGACAATATAAGGCGATACAAACAATTGTTATAATAATTCAGAGATGAAAGAATCTAGTTTAGTAGAAACCGTCCTCTGTCCGAATTTTCCACTATTTTCCGCATATCAAAGGTATGTCTTTTGTTTAAAGATTAATAAAGGCATTTCTTTTGCTTGTTTGATTTGCAGTCAATTAAATGATGTATACCCCTTTAAACCCCAGTTTTACTATATAAAAGTGGGGTACACGTGGGTCAGAATTATATAGGTGTGTTATCGTGATGACGAAGATAACAAACGTGCTTGAATTTAACAATGAGTTGGCGCGTGCCCGTCGTCCCCCACTATGTGTTAATCTTTAATGTGTCAATCATGTGTAACCCTTAAAGTGCCAATCATAATATTGAAGATAGCAATTTGATTAAATAAATAAATAAATAAATAAATAAAGTAACAGTCTCATCATTGTTCACTTTTTGTGATTGATTCGATAGACAATTTTTGTGGTGTCTTGATTTATGTACAGTTTTATTAACTCTTAAAGTGTAAATCATAACTAGTGCAGATGACATTTTCCAGGTTTTGAGTTTATTAATTTCGAAAACACGTCTATTAAAAATATTGAACATTTTACCAACAAAATATGAAAGTATTCAGATAAAATAAAAATTGCTACTTTTCGTATTTCTTCTCGAAACATAAATTGATGGAATCGTTAGTTCCACCTCAGCGAGGCGGTTCTTACGACAAACAACAATACATGTTTCAGCAGAAATAAGAAAAATAATGATCCATATTTTACTACATAAAAGTGGGTAATATGGGGTGTTTTTGTGATTTGATCATAAAACTATTGCAGCCCATTCACATATTAATTGCATGCCTCATTTTAATAAATAAATAAATAAAAAAATATGCCGTATCTGTAATCACCTTCTGTGACCGACTTTTAAGGCACTTTTTATATCTTTCTTGAATTCTTAAAGTGTCAACCATAGCTCGACAAACAACATTTTCGAAACTGTGTTAAAATTGTTTAGGACAAATCATTACAGCCGATTCAAATATGAGTGAAATGGCCTTGTATTGATAAAAACATTTTTTTTTTGGGGGGGGGGTGTTTACGGCCCTTTCAAGATTATTTTACTCACATCGAGCCGATCGTTAATCAGAGGTGGGCGAAAACCGGAATACCCGCAGAAAAACCACCTGACCTTCCGTTGCAGAACTTGGCGTCTCACATGTGACCCGAGCGAGGCTCGAACCACAGCGGTGAGAGACCTAATGATCAAGAGTCAGCGCTCTCAACCACTAGGCCACGGAGGCCCGTATAAATAAACAAATAAATAGGCTTATCTGTGTTTACACATTATGTAACTTTTATGGCGTCCTTTCAATTATTCAGGGAATATCTTATACAATATACTGTATATCGGTATAGTGTTAACTCTTAAGGTGTCAATCATCACTTGGGAAGACAACATTTTTCAAAACGTGTTTACCTATAAGTTACTTTATGGGGTCCTTTTAATTATTCAGGAAATATCTTATACAATATACTGTATATCGGTGTAATGTTAACTCTTAAGGTGTCAATTATGACTGCGGCAGACCATCACGACAATTTGACCCCCTATAACCCCACTTTCTAATACATGTAGTAAAACTTGGGTTTGCTGGGGTATACATTATTTTTCTTATTTCTTCTTAAAAACATAGATTGTGGATACTCGTTAGAACCGACTTGAGCAGAAATAAGAAAAATATCATTTTTTTTTCATCTGAAAATTTTCATTTTTGGTGGTAAAATTAACAAAGTGTATGTATAGGCGTGTTTTCGTCATGGAACAAAATTGGTTTTAATGTAAGAACTTTCTCATCTGAGTTCATCTCGGCTCCCGCCCATAGGGGCTTGAAGAAATATGGGCTGCATGATGCTTCCACGCAGACCTGAATCCGGCCCGCACAATAGTACTGGTAAACCGCTTAGAGGATCTAAGCCTGCATGTCCATGAACCGCGGTGCGAGGCGGATGCTATTGGTTTCATTTGGCGACAGGGCTTGAGATTCCATTTCATCTCAATGTCGGGTAAAAGTCCCACAAATTGTAAGCAACGTCTCCAAAATGACCTTTACTGTGTTGACGGGGACGTTAAACCTCAAATCAATCAAACAAACAAAATCTGAGTTCATCTTGATCGAGACTTATAGGCGTGTGTTCGTGATTGGCTAACAATATTTTTCATGGCGTTATTTATTTAAATAAATAGATAAAATAAATGCATAAAAAGATCGGAGTCAAGAGATTCACCTATCATATTTGACCTCAATCCTTATTTAAAATCACTGGACAAGAGACTGACAAGAGATATAGACCCAATAACCTACATGTCAAAAATAAATAAATAAATAAATAAAAAAAAAAAAAAAAATACCACTACTACTACTAATAATAATAATATTGATAATTATAATTATTATTATTATTATTATTATTATTATTATTATTATTATTAAGCAATTCTACATAATGTAGCTCTTCAATATGTTAAATATGTTCGTTCATACTAGATGGCTCGAAATGAAAAGGCATGGTTGTTACTTCAAGAAGTTCTTTTTCACATTTAGATAGCCTTAATTTGAGCACTACTTAAGCGCTCCTTTGAATACCTACAGGTAGATCAAAGTGTCATATCTGCAGATATATGATTAATGATTCCCTGAGGTCAGCGACTAGAGAAAAAATATTGGCTATTCTGTACCTTGATCCCAGTGGTGTACAGGGAGATAACTCGAATATCTCGCCCAGATAGGTTTTAACGGAAATTCACGACTTATTCCGATCGCCGCCTATGAAGGAAAAAGTTCGGTATGAGAATTTCGGATGAGTCTTTTAACCCAGGTCCCATCTCCGTAAGACCTTAGCTGTTGGTGAGACGTAAAACTAAAAACGCACTCACATACCAAGCGCATCCCACCATTAAACACATCTTTATAATTCTGACCCCCTCCCCCCCCCCCACCACCACCACCACCACACACACACTTGATTCCCACTTTTATAGAGTAAAACTGGGATTTACAGGAGTAAACATTATTTTTCTCATTTCTACTCCAAAATATAGATTGTGGGTACTCGTTAGAACCGCATCGAAGAGGCGCTTCTAACGTGTACCCAAAATGTATATTTTAAGCAACAGTCAGAAAAATATCATCACGACTTTTCATCTTACAATTTTTGTTGTTGTGTTTTTCGGCGGTAAAATGTACAAATCTAAAGCATCAAAAACATTTTTTTTCTAATAAATAAATAAATAATGTCGTTAAGTTCCGCCAGGTAAACTTTAAGCTGTACGCGGTCTAACTGTAATAAAACAAGAAGAAAAAAAAAATTGGCGTAGACCTAATACATGGAAATACATGTAAGTACAAAATGGTTTGGATTCAGCCACTCCATTTGTAGAACTTGAAGAAATATGTAGTAGGCTGGTTAAGACACTAGCTCAGCAAGGTTTTGCTGGCTGAAGACAGACGGACGGACGAACTGACAGACGATCAGCTAATATTTTCGCGTTGTGATTCTGTTGGATGAAAGCTATCATGCCCAAGTCTAACTTATGAAGACAGACGGACATATGAATACGACAGCTGTCATTGTGACCACATTGTGGTTGTGGGTCGGGGCTGAGAATGAGGAAGTAATGTTCATATTAGTGACGATGAAGTATTTACATCAGAGTAACAATGGGAATTGAGGCAATGGTCAGCTGGTAAGGTCCCAGGGAACGTATCCATGCCCGCGAACAGGGAGACCATCGCTCGGTTTCTATCAGAGCGGACCTATACATACTTCTATAATATCCAAACATTTGAGTTTTGAGTGAGGTTGCAATTAGTAACTAATATCTTTATAAGTATCAGATTTATGAAAATTGTATGAATTAATCAATTTTAACAATAAATGCTCAATATATTTTAGTAAATATTCAACGATAGAGTATTTTCCTCTTCGTCAAACAAGTATTAACTTTTAAATAAAAATCCTGTTTCTCATAAATATATAAATAAGGAACCGCGCTGTAAAATTTATTTTAAAGATGCAAACGTACACATTATTGTAAATATCCGAATTATTATATAGCTGGATAAAATTTGTCGCTGCTGGCTTGAATTTGGCCCCTGGAAAAGCGAATGCGATCTTCTCAAACGGACGCTTGTCATCGGAAAAAAAATACGGCAAATCCACGGACATTACCGAACGTTGCCGTCACCTCAATGACTGGTACCCCGTCTAACCACAGCAGAATCGAAACTGAATATTGCAAAATAGGACGTCCAAATGCCATATTTAAATACAAAGGTCTCAAATTAGAATGTGCATGTTGCATATTCGAATAAAGTAGTAAGATATGGAAAGGTTCATAATGCAAAGTGCGGTTTCAACAATTCATATTGTAATTGCACATTGCATAATTGAGTTTTTACCTTAATACTGTTCCATAGAAAAGGAAGTGGTATATTTGTATCTAGATCTTAAGACACCGAGAAAAACTACATATGAAAATGTCGTCTGCTTTTGTAGTCTGCTGACTAGTTTTGTAAACTTTATTAAAATATTTATGCATACATGCAAACAATGTGCAAATCAGATCTGGGTCCACACTGTTTGCAAAAAATACTTGTAAAGCAACAAGCATTTTTGCAGCATGATAAGTGGGATTCAAGTACAGTATAGGCCCCCACCCCCCTGAATGTTTATCACGATAACACATCCGTGTGACATAGTGCATTTTCACATCCACAACATGGCTACTTTTCTTAAGAAAATCCGTGATATTTTTCTTATTTAGACTGCAAACATGGGTCGTTGGTGCTCGTTAGAACCGCCTCATTGAGGCGGTTCTTACGAGCACCCACAACCTATGTCTTGGAGCAGAAATATGGAAAATAATGTACACCTCCTTAATCCCCAGTTTTCTCTATATAAAGTGAGGTTTAGTGGGGTGTTCATTTCACGAATTAGTTCACGTGATGAAAGTTGTCATTTGGATAATACAGCCACGTGGTATAGCATCAGTTTTCCGAGGGAAAATGTCTGACATTTTTCTTATTTCTAAAACAAACATCGATTATGGTGCTCGTTAGAGCCGCCTCACTGAGGAGGTTCTAATGAGCACCCACAATCTATGTTTTGAACACTAAAAAGAAACTAATATGAACACTATTTCACAAAGTCAGTGAACCATGAAAATGTAGGTCAAGGTCAAATATTATGGCTACTTGCATTAAAATTGCCATCCGTAGATGCAAGTTTGTATGATTTGTTTGTTTGTTTGATTTGAGGTTTAACGTCCCCGTCAACACTGTAAAGGTCATTTTGGAGACGTTGCTTCCAATTTTGTGGGACTTTTACCCGACATTGAGATGAAATGACATCTCAAGCCCTGTCGCCCAATGAAACCAATAGGGTTTATTAGTATGGACGGTCCGCCTCGCACCGCGGTTCCTGGACAGGCTTTGATCCTCTAAGCGGTTTACCAGTACTAGTGTGCGGGCCGGATTCAGCTCTGTGTGGAAGCATCATGCAGCCCATATATTTCTTCAAGCCCCTATGGGCGGGGGCTTACAAGTGTGTATGACGTATTGTTTATGAAACTCTTATATACTTGAACATCAGTGTAAACTAGGGTGGTCGCAATAGTTCCCAAAGTCAGTATCGGAACCATGTAATGTAGGTCAAGGTCAAATGTGGATGCTAGCGGTAAAGCTACCATCCAAAGATGTAAGTCTGTACCAAGTAACATAAATGAAGCTGTTAAATGGACTTGACCAATAAGGTGAACGCTAGCGGGTGGTTGCAAATGTCGATGGCTTGACGCACGAACGAACGATCGGACGGACGGATATTTCGACAACTATATCGCGCCATGCTTAAAACAGGCGCGACCAAAACGAAAAAGAAAAGAAGAAGAAGAAAAAAAAAAAAAACACAGTCGAAATTGTCTAAAATGCTTTTTTCCTGGTTTGTAAACCCGTGGATAAGAAAATATAAAAGTAGTTGTAAAGCTTTTATTATTCTGCTAAGGACATATGTGCGAAATTAGATGCATTTCCTTGTGTAGATTATCTTACAGGACAAATGAGTAAAACTGCGTGGCACCCTCGACTTTTCTGATGTAAGCCATAAAGATTACTAGTGGTTTTTAAAAGGTTTTCAGGAAGTACCGTTTTTACCCTAAATATTAAGACAAATCGACTCCTTATCATACTTGTTCTAAAATTTGAACCAGTACAGTTTATTTCTCAATAGTGTAGATGGATGAGTGGCAAACATTGTAGACCCTGATGAGACGCCGCATTCTGCGGCGTCTCATCTGGGTCTGCACTGTTCGCTCAGTCCTGATTGTCCGAACAGATACGGTTGATACGGTAATCCATTATTTGTCTGGAAACGTACTGTCTCCTAAAAGACGTAACCAGCCGAGGCACAGCAAAATACACAAGTTAGCGAGTACGATCTGCGAAGTGTTATAAAGCTGCTTTTCCGTGTCTGCGGATGATCACCTGAACATGCGATGTAGGCCAGACTACGTTATATCAGGCGTTAAACCATGAAGGGGCAGGTCAGTGTCTACATAAGTCTGTCACTTTGACTGCGAGCGATTGGACCTTTCTTTTTTCGCCGACCTCGCTAGGACCTTTCTTATTTTCGCCGACCTCGCTAAAATCAAAGCTAGTTACTGAAGAAAAACTCCGAAGTATTAACTGTACCACTTTAACCCACACAGCTACTGGTTTAATTGCATATATATTATGAAAGTACATGTTCTTATGTGTTTTGTTCTTGGAGTTTAACGGCCCAGTCAGCAATTTTAAGGTCACATCGAGGCGGTTAGTTAACCTAACAACATTCCGTCCTGTTTAGGCTTATACATAAGCGGTTAACCAGTACAGCGCGCGTTTTTTCGCTACCCTTCTTGAATGTACGGAAAAGAGAGAGAATGATCGAAGAAAAGATTTGGTTTTCAATCTCCATAAAAGAATGTTGCCGACACGGCAGGTTTCGAACCAGCGACCTTTCTGTAACTAAAAACCAAAACCCTTAAATTCCTGTACTGTAAGCAAACAGAGTGGACACTGATTAGACGCAGCGTTCTGTGGCGTCTGATCTGGGTTTACACTGTTTGCCAAACCCAACACATGATTTCAGTGTAGATAATACGGACATGAACATGTCCGTCTATAGACTAAGAGGTGCACGCGTTGTCATAACAACGTAATTCGCTTCCCTGATAAATATTTTTTGATGGTCAAATCACGTGAATTCTCGGTGAGACTATGCGAGACAACTTCCTGTGTATGGTTCACGCGTTCTTCCTTCTAATAAAATGTCTGCCTTTCATACAGTCGGTCCCCAGTCTAGTACACCATTCATCTTTTACGACTCTTTTTTCTGCTTTTCGTATTTCAATCCGCTATATGTATTACTTTTTTACGTATCCGACCAAATAAAAATAAATAAATAAATAAAAACTGTAAATTCGGATTCTTCAAAAACTTCACGTTGACTGCTTCTCTTTTATTGATCCATGTTGCACAGACGCTTATTGAATTTTCATAGACAAACTGTCTGACAGTTGGCGCATCTCGAGTACCAATCTTCTGTTTACCTTCCGGCAGCGTTATTTTGACAGAAACAGGTTAGTTTTCGTTTATTTCCAGTATTCCCATGCTAGTTCCGACTCGCAGTGTGATACAATCAAGCATGAATTTATGCCTAATGGGGGCCTTGGAATTCCTTTTCTTCTTTTACTGCAACACCCTCACACGAGGCTTACGTGCAGGTGTACATTACTCTCGAAGGAGGGCTTGGCAGTAAGAGATAGATAATTAAAAGGAGCCCCTGAACATTTGAAAATAATAATAATAATGATAATAATAATAATTGCCTCTTTGTAGGATGGAATGCAACAATAAATATGTATTTAGAGTGCACGATTGATGGTCTTATCTAAATCTTAACCATGTTGATTGCTGTTTATGTCTGATTTTCAACATGTTGGGTGAAAGAGGGAGGAAAAAAAAACAAAAAACAAAAACCAATTATTCCTCTATACTATGAGTTATTACGCAGACACTACTTGTGAAAGATTATACTTGTGAGTTATCTCGGCCAGTAGAAGGCTTTGAAATGAAATGAGATTTTGAAGGACATTGTAATAGGAGCATCATGTGTTTTTCTCATAGGGAAATGCACAAGTGACTTACTTATAAGTACCAGGAGATTATAGGCAGCGATAAAATGCCTTATAGATATACAACAACAACAAGATAGATAATATTGGAAGGGATCTTTTATTTGTGCAGGGGATGGTTTTCCCTGTACAAGGGGCCTCCAGTTGACATTCCGATCAGAAGGACTGTGCACTTTGTGGCATTCATCCCTGCAATTGATGCCAGAGGTCCTGGGTTCGATCTCCCGCAGCGGCGATCAAATTTTGGTGTCTGAACACGCTCCATTGGCAACATTTGCAGGGATGAATGTCACAAAGTGCAATATCCTTCGGATCGGGACGTTAACTGGAGGCCCCCTGTGCAGGGAAAACCATCCCCTGTGCAGGTTAAAGAACCCTACCGTAATTACATGGTCACTGTGTAGGCTTTCATCCTGCAACAACCTTTAGTGTATGTAATGTACACCTGCGAGTAATGGCGAAATGTGACCGATCGCAGTATCAGTAGAAAGAAAGAAAGTGTAGCAGCTCGGACACCACAATGTTCTTACGTACAGCAGTCTCATTATCTGGATGAAGAAGAGAGCAGTTAGACTTAGAGCCTGACTTGGGACAAACGGCGATACATCAGGACACATCCATGAAAGACACTAGTCGCATGTCATTTGTAAACATTGTCAGTTAAAAAGTGTTTCTTTGACATGCTTCTTGTGTACCCTTAACGCAGCTAATTTGATTTGGAGCTGTTCATGAACAACCAGATTGAGACGGATGTTCGTACGACCCTGCAGAGCCCAGCACATGACTGGCAGATGTAGATGACTTGGTTAACAGACAAATTTACTGTCCATGGGATCTGAACTCGAATATTCATGATAACAGAAAGTGGTGCAGTGGTAGCGCATCGGATTTGTGATCGAGAGATTGCAGGTTCAAGCCTTTCGCTGACGAAAGTGTTGTGCCCTTCAGCAAGGCACTTCTTCCACATTGCTTAAAAAATAAAAAAATAAGTACTGGTTACCACCCAGGAAACCCTGCTCGTAATGCTCAGATGTGAGCGAGTAGCAGTATAAATAGGAGAAAAGAAAGAAAAAAAAGTATTTGCGATTCAGATAAAGAGAAAATATGGGAAAATGGTGATAATATTTTTGACTATTTGAAAAAGATTTTATGGATAACCCTGAAATGCTATGTTGTGACTGTTCCAACAAGTACCCACTACTTTCCTTTTTAGCTCTACTGTCACATAGTGACAAGGTGAGCTTTTGTGATCACTTTTCGTCTGTTGTCCATGTGTGCGTCCATAAACAATTCTTCAAACGACATCTCCTAAACCACTGAGGAGATTTTGACCAAACTTCACAGGAATGATTCTTATCTGGACCCCTTTCAAAGTTGTTCAAATGGTTCCGCTCCGTTGCACATCTAGGTCACAGCAGCCAAATATAGATTTTTTTTTAACTGAAAACTTGAAAAATCTTCTCTGAAACCACAAGGCCCAGGTCTTCGATATTTGGTATGAAGCTTCATCTAGTTGACCTCTACCAAGATTGTTCAAATTATAGCCTCCGCCCCAGGGGCCTTTGGTTTTACATAGGCTTATATGGGGAAAAACCTTTAAATATCTTCTTCTCTGAAACTGCAAGATATTTGGTGTGAAGCTTCAACTAGTGGACCTCTATCAAGATTGTTCAATTTATAGCACTAGGGCCAAAAATGCCCCCGCCCCGGGGCCCTTTGTTTTTTTCATACGCTTATATAGGGAAAATATTTAAAAAATCTTCTTCTCTGAAACCACACGGCCCCCGTCTTTGCTATTTGGTATGAAGCTTCATCTACTGGACCTCTACCAAGACTGTTCAAATTATATCCCTGGTGTCAAAAATGCCCCCGCCCCAGAGCCCTTTGGTTTTACATAGATTTATAGGGACAATTTTTAAAAATCTTCTTCTCTGAAACTGCAAGGCCCAGTTCTTTGATATTTGGTGTGAAGCTTCATTTAGTGAACCTCTATCAAGATTGTTCAAATTATAGGCCTAGTGCGATAAATGCCCCTGCCCTGGGCGCCTTTGGTTTTACAAAGGCTTATAAAGGGAAAATCTTTAAAAATCTTATCTGAAACCGCATGGCCCAGGTCTTTGATATTTGGCATGAAGCTTCATCTAATGGAGGGCTACCAAGATTGTTCAAATTATACCACTGGGGCCAAAAATGCCCCCGCCCCAGGGGCCTTTGGTTTTGCATAGGCTTATATAGGGAAAATCTTTAAAAATTTTCTTCTCTGAAACCGCAAGACCCAGGTCTTTGGTATTTAGCGTGAAGCTTCAGCTAGTGAACCTTTTGTTTGTTTGATTTGAGGTTTAACGTCCCTATCAACAGTATTCAAATTATAGCCCTAGGGCCAAAAATGCCCCAACCCCGGGGCCCTTTGGTTTTATAGGCATATATATAGAGAAAATATTTAAAAATCTACATCTCTGAAACCATAAGGCCTGGGTCTTTGATATTTGGTACGAAGCTTCATCTACTGACCCCCTTCCATTATTGTTCTAATTATAGCCCTAGGGCCAAAAATGCCCCCGCCCTGGGGCCCTTTGGTTTTACATAGACTTATATATAGGGAAAATCTTTAAAAATCTTCTTCTCATTAACATTATAGGGAAAATTTTTCAGGGAATAGAAATTTTCCTTGTATAACTGGGAACATGTTTAAAAATCTTCTTCTCCGAACCCGAGATTGTTCAAATCATAGCCCTTGGGCCAAAAATGCCTACGCCCCGTGCCTTTTGGTTTTTACATTGACTTATATATAGGGAACTTTAACAAAATCTTCCAATCTGAAACCGCAAGGCCCAGGTCTTTGATATTTGGTGGACCTCTATCAAAATCAAGTGGACCTCTATCAAAAGTGTTCAAATTATAGCCCTAGGAAATAGAAGTCAAGGCAATGAAAACATTTGAAATCTTCTTGTCTGAAAGGAGAAGGCCAAGGACTTTGATAATTGACATGAAGCTTCGTCTTGATGATTTCACCAAGATGGTTCACATTCTCAGTGGGAATTATTTCTCTGTGAAAAATATGGTTTTTCTTTTTCATAGAAAATCCTGTATTTACTTGGTAAAAATTTAATATACATATTTATTTCATAATTTCTATGACAGGCAATACATATATACATACAATAATAATTCATAGGAACGAAAGCTTAATACAGTGTTGATGGGGACATTAACACATTGTATGCTAGTAGACTTTTCCACTGCCATACGTTGGACAAGTCCATTTGTCATATAAGGGGGTCAGGCCTTTTTTTCAGAGCCAACAACAGATATTTTTAAATAGAAACTTAAAAATATTCACCTCTGAAACCAGGCCTTCAATATTTATTGCATAGCTTCATTTACTGGACCTCTGCCAAGATTGTTCAAATTCTAGTCCTGGGACCAAAAATGCACCCGCCCCGGAGCCCTTTCGTTTTACATAGACTTACGTAGGGAAAAGCTTTAAAAATCTTCTTGTCTGAAACCAGAAGGCTCAGGTGTTTGATATTTGGTATGAAGCTTCTTCTTGTAGACCACTATCAAGATTGTTCAAATTATAGCCCTGGTGCCCCTGGGTTTTACATTGACTTATATAGGAAAAATCTAAAACAGAAAATCTTCTCCTCTGAAAGCGCAAGGCCCAGGTCTTTGAAATTTGGTGTTTAGCTTCATCTATTGGACCTCTACCAAGATTGTTCAAATTATGCCCCTGAGGCCTAAAATTCCCCCGCCACATTAAACTTCATCTGCTAATCGGCCTCCCTCTGTGCAAGTTGATCCAGGTCATCTTGTAAAATAAGACATTCAGACAGAGAATATATACAGGACACACTATCAGCAAACAAACACCTATGTGTGGCTTTGCTTATCCCATAGTAGTCAAGTTTATTTAATAGCCCTCTGTGAGATACCTTCAATTTTGTCAAAGGGCTTGGCGAAGTCTATGATGATCAAGTCAGTCTGTTTGTGGCCACGATTTATGTCCCCACCCAGATTGCCCACAATGTCATGGTAAAACTGAACAAGTTGCATTTCGCAAGACCTTTGACTCCGGAAACCATGTTCACTGGTGAAGGATTGTCTATGGACGTGTCACCAGTAAACAATTCTGATTCTGACAGCAAGAATGCTCACAAAGGCTATACAGTCAGCAGTCAACAAGAATGCTCTCAAGTAAAGCTATACAGAACCAAAAATGTTGTCTGTTTCAACAACGGACGTAAGTTAACCCTTATCTTGCTGAATATTTTAAGCCACACCCATTTCTGTCTATCAATCAATCCAATTACTTGATGTAATTTATTGCTACAAATTCATAAACTGAATGCCAAACAGTGTAGATCCTGATCAGGTGGCTTCTTCAGAATCCACCTGATCTGGATCTACGCTGTTTGCAAATATAGGGGT
The DNA here is from genome assembly GCA_963580285.1 of Lucinisca nassula. NCBI lineage: Eukaryota > Metazoa > Mollusca > Bivalvia > Lucinida > Lucinidae > Lucinisca > Lucinisca nassula. Next base: position 11,721,909 of record OY757018.1, read on the forward strand.
TGTCGTGAACAGCAAGATAAGGGTTAAAGCATATTGGTAAATCGGCTTGCAATTATTCACTCGGACTTCAGGTAGGTTAAAACACTATCATCTTTGCTTTTAAACATTAACTGACCGGTAATGTTCATGTCCGTATCTAGGCTGTGCCTAAGTTCATATTATATATTGCGTTCAGCGATAAGGATAGCGCGGTTTTTCTATAAATGACTGCTATCTGGGTTTCCGACAAGTCAATGATAGTCACATGGACATTATCATTGAAAAGCTTCTGTGCTTAATAACTTTGGACACTGGAACTGACCGCTCCCGCCCATCGGGGCTTGAAGAAATAGATGGGCTGCATGATTCTTCCACGCAGAGCTGAAACCAACCACAAGTGAGTACTGGTAAACCGCTTAAGGGGTTTTAAGCATGCCCAGGAAAAGTGGTGCAAGTTGGACTGTCTATGCATATAAACCCTATCGGTTTCATTGGGCGGCAGGTCTTGAGATGTCATTTCATCTCATTGTCGGGTAAAACTGTCCCACAAAATTGGAAGCAACGTCTCCAACATGACCTATACTGTGTTGACGGGGACGTTAAACCTCAAATCAAACAAACAAAACACTGGAACTGAGGGCTAGCGTTGAAGACCCCCCCCCCCAATCCGCAACCCCGTTAGTTTTAGTAATGACCGCACGAGGGTGGTCATTCTTTTTTTTATTGGCTTTGTGTCGTTGGTTCAGGTTTAGTCTGATTTTTTTTTTGTGCTCCATGTCGCTTAATTTCATTAGGTGACTTGAAAAGCTGCGTTCTTTGCTTGTTGCCTTTTCTAACAAGTTGGCCCCCGTCCATCGGGGCTTGCAGAAATAGATGGGCTGCATGATGCGTCCACGCAGAGCTGAAACCGACCTCACAAGAGTACTGGTAATCCGCTGAGAGGATCTAAGCCTGCCCAGGCAAAGCAGTGCGAGTCGGACCGTTCATCATGCTTATAAACCGTTTTGGCTTCATTGGGCGTCAGGGCTTAAGATGTCATTTCATCTCAATGTCAGGTAAAAGTCCAACAAAATTGGAAGCAACGTCTCCAAAATGACTTATACAGTGTTGACGGGGACGTTAATCCTCAATTCAAACAAACACACAATTTTCTAACAAGTTTGCAGCTATGGCTATGTGCATTATATATATTTGTCTGTGTTTTATTCAATTATTTTGAAATTTAAACTTTCATAAAGGCAGTAATCATACCATATTAAAGCTTGCAGCACAATGAAGTTTGGTTCAAAGCCTGGAACGCTGTCATTAAAGCCATAAAATCAAAGCCATAAACATCTATTAATTTCCATATCATGGCTTTAACAACGTACTTTCTAGAATGTCAAACAACGGCATCGTATGTCTAATAATCAGTCAAATAATATGGAGTCGCCTCCGCCCATCGGATTTTGGAGAAATAGATTGGGCTGCATGGTGCTTCCACGCAGAGCTGAAACTGACCACACACGAGTACTGGTAAACCGTTTATTTATCTATCTATCTATCTATCTATCTATCTATCTATCTATCTATCTATCTATCTATCTATCTATCTATCTATCTATCTATCTATCTATCTATCTATATCTAGATATCTAGATATCTAGATAGATAGATAGATAGATACTCGATATTCTGTCACCCTCATTACTGAGTATTATGAGAACAAGCAGTGAGAATTACAGTAGTGAAAATACGGAACCCGGGAAGTTTTATTTTTAAGTTGTCCGAACAAGATAAAATATCTCGTTCACACAGCATAATATCTTGCTTGCACAAGATATTATAGTTCGAACAAATTGACATGAGACTAGTGAACTCTGTTAACATAATTTCACAACCGACTGAATGCATGTATTTATCTTCACCGTTTTCCGAAAATGGCGATATTGTTATTCAATACACAGAGATCGGTAAACGGGTCGCAATTCACGAGATGCCGAAAATTCACGAGACGTTTACGAAAGCCGACGTATTGGGCGGTAACATCGACTAATTTATTTCATGCCTAAAGGTCAATCTCATGTCAGACTGTTCGAACTATATCTTGTTCACACAATGAAAAAAACTTGTTTACACAACTCATTGTCTTGTTTACACAGCCTAATGTCTTCTCCGCACAACATATTATCTTGTTCGGACAATATAATATCTTGTTCGGAGAACACAATATTCTGTTCACAAAACAAACGAACAAAACAAATCTTGATTGCACAACTGAATATCTTGTGCTAATAACATATTCAAGCACACTGATTTCATTGAGCAACAGGGCTTGAGATGTCATTTCATCTCAATGTCGGGTTAAAGTCCCACAAAATTGGAAGCAACGTCTCCAAAATGACCTTTACAGTGTTGACGGGGACGTTAAACCTCAAATTAAACAAAACAAAAGCACACTGATCGTTTTTTTAGTTTATAGTTTAACTGCCTAGTCAAGACTATTTATGTCAAGTCGAGCTGTTCGGTTTACCAATGGTATATCCAAACTTTACGAAAGATGGAGAAATGCTGTCGGTCTGAGTCTCATTACGAAAACACGCCTATACAAATACATTATAAACTTTACCGCCGAAAAACGAAAATGTAAAGATGAACAAAGGTGATATTTTTTCTTATTTCTGCTCGAAATATTGATTGTGGGTATACGTTAGAACCGCCTCATCAAGCCGGTTCTAACGAGTACCCAGAATCTATATTTTAGAGCAGAAATAAGAAAAAATAAGGTTTACCCTTGTAAACCCAGTTTTACTATGTAAAAGTGGGGTTCAAAGGGGTCTTAATTATATAGGCGTGCTTTCGTGATGTGGTAAAATGAAGAATTTCAATGCCAAACGCAAGGTTGTCTCGGACGGTTTTATAACGTTATTTGCCAGTGACCATGTGGCATATCATTGTTGGGTCGATTGTTTCGACTCAAAATTATAAAGCGCAAGAAGCTCTTCAGTGCTTAAGTCCACGTGACTATCACTGATTTGTGGGAAATCCATGTTAGGGTTATTTATAGAAAAATAGCCACGTTTTATCGCTGTGAGGTCAGCGTGTTGCGTAATATGGTTGCCTATAGAATCTGTATAGAATTCATGGGCAGTGTATACATAGATCAGACGTCGCGGTAGCAAACAGTGTAGACCCAGATCAGACGCCGCTAAAGGCGGCGTCTGATCTGGGTCTACACTGTTGGCTTACACTACAGGAATTAAAGTGTCAGACAACGCCGAACGCAGTGTCTGATCAGGGTCTACCTTGTTTGCTTACAGAACAGGAAAATAACGGTTACAGGAAATGTTAACAGTTTAAGTCAGCGTTCCGGACCAATTTCCAGCCTACACTCAGAGACAACCGACCCACCACCCACCAGTGCTGTCAGTGTCAGTCAGTGTTTGAGTTTTACGTCCCACCAACAGCTAAGTCATACGGAGACGGGAACTCAGTTTAAAGACTCATACGAAAGTCTGCCCCCAGTGCTATCAGTGCTTTGATTTAACATGTCATTATGGACGTTAATTGACATATTATCAGTTACCCCCTAGATTAGTTGCATTGTAACACCTTGACCTAATAAAGACATGCTATCTCGGGACAAGTGAGCTTTATCAGGTAAACGTGGCGCTGGCACCTTTTTTGAACTGGACTACTGGAAAATTGGGCAAAAACTGTAAAAGTGTACAAGGGGATTAACTGATAAATAGAATACCAGATTCGTGTCAGTTGACATCAAGTTTATCAGGCTCGGCTTCGAGAACGCATGTAGAATCGCTCGGCAAGCCTCGCGATTCTACAAGCGTTCTCGAAGTCTTCCCTGATAAACTTAATATCAAAAGACACAAACCTTGTATTCTCTATTTATGAAGAAAATACCGCTAGGATTGGCGTGGGTATAATCTGCTATAATGACGATGTTCTTCTTGTTGCTGCAAGGATTTTGCAAATTGTGGGGAATTAACATAGCTCTCAGCATTGTCGCTGTACTTTGTTTTCTATGACTTCGCGGCGCTACCATCTTCTTGGCATGCACATAACAGCGAACCATCGGTGGACATTTGCTTTGACAAAAGGCTGTATGAGCCTCAAGCGCTCACCTGAAGAACGTGTAAAAAGTTTTAAGTTTGCGCCTGATAGGTTGAGCTACGGACTCCAAATTCAACTCACTAATATTTCCCCCTTTTCAATAGGCTTGTCTTAAAATAAGAATATATAGTTTATGGGGTGGGGATCTGAATGGTTCCTGAGATATCAGGCCTTTATGGGACTTACACCGGGGAACCCAAAGTCTGTGTAATTGGCTGTGTCTTATCATAAGGAACAATAATACTGGCAGTTTAGGTGTGGGTTTCTGAACAGCATTTTGAAATGTTAAGCCTTCTATGAACTGGAGGTTTGGTGCATAGCCGAGACCCCAGTAAGGTGTCATTGGATTTGTTTTATCATAAGCGGTGTGTTGTGAGTTTTACGTCCCACCAACAGCTAAGGTCATACGGAGACGGGACCTCGGTTTAAAGACTCATCCGAGGTCTGGAGAAGCCCGGGATCGATCCTGCGACCCCGGATATACAAGGCGAGTAGCGTAACCACTGCACCACGGAGGCTTCTTTTTATCATAAGGAATAAGAGTGTGTGTGTGAATTCGGGTTTAACGTCGCTTTCAACAAGTTTTCAGTCAAATCACGACGGTGTCTTGTTGCGACAGAAAGCTCAATGCTCACTTTTATAGTGCTGCCTCACTGAAGTATCATGTCCCAGACACATTACATGGGGGCTGGGTAGGTGCAGCATGCCTCCAGAGACACCGAATCGAATGTGTTTTACCATAATAAACTAGAATATACATGTATATATGGTTTTGGGGGTGGAGATCTGAACAGTTTCTGAGCTATTAGGCATTTTAGATATTTAGCTACATAGATCTATATCAATAAATGATCCCATCCCTTCCAGGCTTGGATCCGATGGGCATGATTGGCAGGATTTACGCATGCAAAATGTGTATGCTAAGGGCCATTTGGTTTCAGAGAAGGATTTTACTTTTTTTAGCCACATAGCTCTATATTAATAAATAATCCCCTGGGACATGGCCAATTTGGGCCCCCATACAAAGGCATGTGCATGGTAAATCATACGGATGAAAAAAAGAAAATTTTAAGATAAAAAATTGTAATAATTTTCTCATTTCTGCTCAAAATATAGATTGTGGGCGGTTCTAACGAGTACCAACAATCTATAAATTAGAGCAGAAATAATAAAAAATAAGGTTTACCCCTGTAAACTCCAGTTTTACTAGATAAAAGCGGGGTTCAAGGGGTAAGGATAATATAGGCGTGTTTTCGTGATGCAAGGACATGGTTGGTAGGATTTATGCAGGAGACCACTAAACATTGCAACATTGCTAAATATACTAGCAGCGAGTTTCATGGTTTTCAGAGAAGAAGATTTTTAAGTGTTTAAGTCTATTGGAGTTAATGGCCCCTAAGGCGTGGCCATTTAGGACCACAGGGACATCGTTGGCAGGATTTATGTAGGAGACCACTAGACATTGCTACATACTAAATATGTTAGCTTTGGATCTCATGGGTTTCAGAGAAGAAGACTTTTGAAGATTTTTCAGCTTTGTAAGGGACCACTAAACACTGCTACATACCAATTATATAGAGGATCTTACATGAGTGTTCATGTATTATTATTTATTAAACAAGTTGAGGAAAAGGGATAAAATGCGAGGCTCTGCCGAGCATTTTATGACTTTTCCTCAACGAATTTAATAAATTCATTACATTAGCACGAATGTAAGATTCTATTTATCATATTACATTTAAAACGCATTTTATTCACAATTGTTTATAAAGGTATCGATATGCCGCCATTAGTAAACGCGACGTCGTTAAGGACGTCGTACATGTTTCGTTACGGGACGTATCTAGCTAATTTGCATATTTAATCCACTAGTGGATTATCGAAAATATTAAATGGCGTTATCACACTCTCAGACGCGGCGTCATATAATAAATAAGCTGTGGGCCAAAGCCTAATGGTTTCAGAGAAGAAGGTTTTTTAAGGTTTCCCATTATAAATCAATGGTATGCCAAGCGTATTTTTTGTAAAAGACAATTCTTGCTGCAAAATATAGCGCATTTAAGCGTTCAAGATCCAGATGCGATGATTCATTACGATCAATTTCACAAGGATGTACTCTGTTTGTCAACATATAAATGCCTTAAACTTACAAAAATGAAAATACACCAAGTATCCTCAGTGGTAAATGTGTAAAATTTCCAAAATATTGTTGGTCACTGAAACGACTGTAGCCCAGAGCTCGTGTAAACAGTTGTGTTTAGTCAAAACTCGTCATTCAGTTTGTTTGTTTGATTTGAGGTTTAACGTCCCCGTCAACACTGTAAAGGTCATTTTCGAGACGTTGCTTCCTATTTTGTGTGACTTATATCCGACGTTGAGATGAAATGACATCTCAAGCCCTGTCGCCCAATGAAACCAATAGGGTTTATAAGCATGGACGGTCCGACTCACACTGCTTTGCCTGGGCAGGCTTAGATCCTCTAAACGGTTTACCAGTACTCGTGTGCGGGTCGGATTTAGCTCTGCGTGGAAGCATCGTGCAGCCCATATATTTCTTCAAGCCCCGATGGGCGGGGTCATTCAGTGCTATTTTATTTAAATTTAAGGGGAATGGGAACACCGGGCAGATTTTTCCGCCATTTTTCAAAGGGAGACAACTTTCGGAACTTCCTGTTCGCTTTTCTATAAGCTCTGTCCCACGGAAAAACGTTCAAAAAGGGTTCTGAATCTTTCCCTAATCATATAGTTTTTACGTTTGTGATTCGGATTCTTTCCTTTTTGGTTCAGTGTTCATTTTTAGTTACGTTTGTCCTTCCAGTTTAATGTTTGTCTTGTTGGGGATTCTGATTCTTTCCCTCATGCATTTTGCTCTTTTTTAGTTAGGTTTGGATATTCCGAGTCACCACCTGTTTGGGAAAGAGCTGCTGATTCGGTTTACCTGTTGTCCATTTTGTTTACTGTCGTCACTCAATGTTTCGATTTCTTTCCCTAGTGATATTTTGAGAAGAGTTTGGGATCTGATTGTATCAGTTCCTGATCATTTCTCTTTTTAATTTTCAACTCTTAAAGGAAAGAATTTGCTCTTTTAATTTTCAACTCTTAAAGGAAAGAATTTGCTCCTCAGGAGCAAATTCTTTCCTTAAAGAGTAGATTCCTATTGACATGGGAGACAAAAATACTTTTGCAGGAGTTGCCTCCCCTGAAGGTGTATTTCATTCCCAATAAATGTATAAACATTTATGAAATCAGGTCATTCGAACTTCAACGACGATCCCCATAAGTACTGGGATACTGTGTTTGTATCGCGATCGAAAGCGGAAGCTTCTAGTGCATGCAGTACCGGATATATAGAAAATTTCCAAAAATCATATTTAAAAGCTTTTTTCTACAACCAGCAACCTCTTCTCAGAGACCACCTTCGGAATTGTATTTCCTATTTTTAAGAAGCATTATATTATTGCCTTTAAGCAGAGATTTTCCAAATAACTGCCATCACGTGAACAAGTCCGTGAAATCAAGACCCCCATTAACCAACTTTAAATAGAGAAAATTGGGCTTTATGGGGATATACATTATTTTCATCATTTCTGCTCCAAGACATAGGTTGAAGGCACTCGTTAGAACCGCTAAATGAGGCGGTTCTAACGATAACCCACAAGCTTTGTTTGCCGCGTCAATGAGGCGGTTCTAACGAGAACCCACAACCTATGTTTGAATTATAAATAATAAAAAAATGACCATCAGCCATTTTTGGAGATGTGAAAAATACATCTTGTCGCACGGGTGTGTTCTCGTAATTGTTAGTGAAATAAATTACTTATTTCCCGACCTGGTCACTTTTGTGACTGTTCGAGTTTCTGCTGTCAAGATCCTTCTCTAAAGAAGCTGACTCACTATTTGTCTGAATTTTCTGGCTGATAAGACGTTTCTTTTCATCGAATTCTATTGAACGTTCATCCGTTGCACATAATAATTATTTTTCATAAATACCTCCAACAATATGGATGTAATTTCGTCTGATATCTACCGAATAAACGAGTTTCTTTCCTGTCTCCCCGTCCATAAGACCGTCACTAATTGCATTGACAATGGAAAATTGGGCAATAGCACCAAACAGATATTTCCGTTGGGATCCATTTTTGTCCTTGCATCGTCTGTTTACTTTTGACATTCTGAAATTATTTTTTTTTAACAAATGTCTGTGTCATTATACTTTAGTCTGAATCATACTCTCAGCCAGCAAAGACTGTCGGGGCAACATCGTATCGCGGTTGGCCCGATTCTGGTTCGCTGTTTTGTGGGCTAGTATTAACCCTTTTTGAACCAAATGGAATCTTCCTCCTTATATATAGCATGAGCCCATTTCAAAATTTAGGGATGTCAGGTTGTGTTTTCTTCAAAATTAATTAGGAAAATGGCTCTACTTTTTTGCAAACAGTGTAGGCCCTGATCAGACGCCGCATTCTGCGGCGTCTGATCTGGGCCTGCACTGTTTGCCAGATACCCGTTTTGGGGTTTCTGGTATTAAATGGGAAAAAATCAACAAATAAATATGTATATGATAATTAACTTTCTTTTCAATCGTATTTCATAAAATGGAAATTAACAAACCCAGAAAAAGACAAGAAGAAAATCCAAACCAACAAAGAATAGAACTAGAAATGTGTCATTACGACACATATACCCCCGCGCATGGGCCTTTCTCGTCCAGAAAATAAGCTTGTTGCAATAACAGCTTCATCAGACAACATAGATCGCCTTGTTAAGTGACGTTGAGATCATGAGCATAGATGGGCTATTGTCAATTAAACCTTTTGACAAATATCAACCATCGTACCTGTACCAAATAAGAACCAAATCTATCGTATGGTTTGGCAATTATGATCTCATAAAAACTTCAACATATTTTTTTTTCTCTAAGTCTGTATCCTTGACCTTAAAGTCAGGAGGTATTGCTAAATGAAACAATGGATTTGGATGTACCATCATGCCAAATATGAACCAGAGTCATCGCATGATTTGGACAATATGAGCTCTTAAAACACATTTCTAATTCCGTGACCTGCGTGGAAGCATCATGAAGTCCAATCTATTTCTCCACGCCCTGATGTGCGGGGGTCATTAAGTCCTTGTGTAATGTTATTGATGCGAGAATGAGTGGCGTTATAAACGGCGGCCTTTAATGACGTCACTAGTCCCGCTCTTTCTACCAGTGATTCGTTGTATAATAAATCACCGTTCCTTTCCATTGCCTATATTACATATAGCGCGCTGTTAGAATTGTGCTTCTTTCCCTTTGGTGTCTTGGGTGGAATGTGTAAGGTTATTGTATAGATTCCTGATCATTACTTTCATTTCATTTTTGTCAAGACAGCAGACTAATCGGTGGACCTTCTGGTGTCCTTGATAAGGTTTGGACGGCTGAAGGTTCACCAATTAGTCTGCTGTTCACTAAAGCCAGTATGACAATTCATCTTATGACATTCCATTCCATTATCTTATTATTTATTTGATTAGTATATAATTTAAATTATTATACCTTTCACTCCATCACATTTTCGTACTTTTGTTGTGCTTACTTGTTTACTTTGCCATTATCATGTGTCTGTATTTTGCTGTAATGAAGTTCTGTTATGGAAGGGCCGTAACTAATGTTGGCAGAACTTGTGGCCCGACCCTATTGCTTGTTTAGAGGATGCAATAAAATATGTTTAACCTAAAGTTAACTTAAACTAAATGCATAGGCTGTTCTTTGTCTCAAATGCATTTAGTACAGACTTGTGGAAGTCATTGTTGCATGCCATTGGAATAAACCTGGGACCAGTTGTTCAAAACTAACGAGGTCGTTAGTTAACGTATCTTTAGAATTTCGATCATGAAATTTGGCAAAGGTGCTAAACTTTTGCTCAAAAAATGCGAGCAGCTTTTGCGGATGCAAAAGCTGCTCACATTTTTTCAGCAAAAATACCCAACATTTTCGATATTGTACTCGTACTTGCTAGGAGATTTAACAATATGACCACTAATGAGCTCGTTAAGCTAACGATGTTTTGAACAACTGGGCCCAGATGTTTAGAAACGTAATACGGTGAGCTGAGGCTCTGTTCCGAACGCCATGCGTATAAAGCACGTTTTTTTGTACAATGCGACCTGTCTAGTTAAGGCAAAGCAGAGAAACAACAACATCCCCTCTAAGTCTACCCTTACCCGCTTCAAGGACAGAAGACCTTGCCCAACTGAAAGCCAATATTAGTTTGACGCCCGGCTTGGAATTTGAATAGTATGGATAATTGTAAAAGCAAAAGATAAAACGCATGTTTCATATATTGTACTTTTGTGGCGATTTATTTATGTTGTTGTTTGTTACTTACTGTATGTATCACTTGTGTCTTTTGGTTTTGGATGGCCATATGGCCATTTTGTGGGAAAGTAACTGTCCTTATGGCCTTCCTTTGTTTGGGTTTCCATTATGGTCTGGTCGCTTAATGTTTGTATTTCTTTCCCTTTGGTGTCTTTTATGGGTGGAGTAAGTTAATTGTATCAATTCCTGATCTTTGTTTTACTTCTACTTTTTATCCATAATTCCTTTTATATTAGTTTCATTGGGTCGTGGTAGTAAAGAAATCCATGACTAATTGAATAACTGACTTCCTTATCGTTTTAACGACAGGCAGTTTTATTCTATCACGAAAACGTGCCTACATAATTTTGCCCCTCTTAAACCCCACTTTATATGGTAAAACTGTGGTTTGCAGGGGTATATATTATTTTTCTTATTTCTGTTGAAAAATATAAACTGTGGCGGTTCTAACGAGTATCCACAATCTATGTTTTGAGCAGAAATAAGAAAAATATCACAATTTTTCATCTGAAAATTTTCATTTTTCAGTGGTAAAATTTGCGATGTATTTGTATAGGCGTGTTTTTGTAATATAAAAGCCCTAGCTACACCAACTCGTATATAACCAGATTATAAGTATCAAGCTGCGAACAAGTACGATTAAGGCACGACAAAACCAACACACCATATAACCAAACCTACAGTGATAGGGATAAGACATCAGTGTAAAACGACAAGTAACAGTTATCATCGCGGCGAGTGACAAATTTATGGAACATATTTAGAGAAAAGCAGCAGTCATAACCAAAAATCCAAGATCGCATGTCACCCGGCATTTAAAGAACATGCACCGGCATTACTGTTGGCGCTTTCAAAATTTGGTTAACATTAACAGAAGCGGCAAATGTTATAGCAAATATATCGGATTTGTTTGAAAGTTTAGTGACAAAATGCATATTTAGTTGTATAGAGACACATAAACTCATATTTCAAATCCTTATTACGGCAATTAAATGCCTTGAATGTCTTATGTGTCTTTATGTATAATTATTTCAGAAATATACAAATATATTACAAGTACAAAGTACAGTTAAACGTGTTGCAGAAAGCTTTTACGAAATCGGGTACTTAAAACAGTGAATGCATCTTTTTGTCTTCTTCTGAATTTATATACTAAGTCATCATAAAATGTTCCGCACAAAAATCTCAGAGTCCTGGTCGTTTGGTCTATAGCTACCCCAAGACATATCACATAGGAATAGAAATTTCTACTACAATTGTCAACAGTGATGGATTCTGTAGCTGTTCTCGGTTATTGCCAGTATTCATTTTCAAGGACAGTAGGCGTATGCACATTTATTTGTGAAATTAAACAAACTCTGTCTGTCAATTTATGCATGTGTAGCACGCGACCATACTTTTGTTGCGTGGTTATAACAAAATAGTTCTATTTTCTTATTGACAGTAAAACATTTTATTGACCCAAAATTCAATGGATTCGATTCCGGATAAACAATGAATTCTAAAGCACTTGCGTATGTAATGCGACGTCTGATTGGATAACTTCAAACATTTGCGACGGTATATTCTAGAATATACTGTCGGAAACCCGAGTCATCATGTAACGTCACTTTTCATTGGTTGTTATGTGATTTTACGTAGCTGACTGCGCTAGTCGTTTTGGGCAATGAGAGAAATTTTGCAACAAAACCAGTAAATGTTGTTGTTTCCCATTGGAGTCTTAACTGTTGTTTGTCTTTTGCTCTATCATTTCAGTTATTTATTGCTGCCGAGTCCTCGCCGTTGTTTCATCTCTGTGCTTGTTTGATTTTTGCGTTCTCGGGGATCTTGCACTGATGACCTAGGAAGTCTTCATGCGGACTGGACAATTTTTTTGTCTAAATCGCGACGGAAGTTAGGGCGAGGAATGCGGCCGCGTAAAATCGATTTAAGCCCCCAGTGAAATTCTTTCCGCTGACCGTTCCAATGCGGTTCATTTGTCGCGGTTTATTTTTGTTATAGTTCGTCTTTGGTTGTGGGTATCGCTTATATTTTTTTTTATTTTGGATAGCCGATTGGCCATTTTGTGGGAAAGTAACTGTCCTTTTGGCTTCCGCTATTGATGTTCTCATTTGGGTCTAGTTATTTCATGTTTGTGTTTCTTTCCCTTTCCTGTCTCTGATGGGTTGTGTCGATTCATGGTGGTTGCCGTCTTTACTATTTTTGTGTGCGTTTCTTTCCTTTTGATGTTTTGGATCGAAGGTGCAAAGTAGTTATACAGATTTCTGATCATGGCCTTCCCTTCTATTTAAAAGGTTTCGTTTTTTTTTTATCAGTTTTTTACACCCTGTGTTCTCTAATAGGTTACCATTTTTGGGACTGTTCAAATGCCGTTTTAAAAGACCACATTGTAGGAGTCTCAAAGACAGTCCTAATAAAGATTTTTATTTTACAATACGAAACTTCACTGTCGTTCTTATTATTTTTTTTTAGTTTCGATTGTCTTTTTGGCTTTCCGCTTTTAACGTTTTCATCTTGGTGAAGTTATTTTAGGTTGCCTTTTCTTTTCCTTTGTGTCTTGGACTGGATGTGAGGTGATTGTATCGGTTCCTGATCACTGCCTTCACTTCTATTTTTTCATGAGAGGAGCAAAATATAAGTACAAACGATTTTCAGAAGTCGATACAATTACCTTACATCTCCCATCCAAGACACCAAATGGAAAAAAAACAACATTAAACAACTCCACAGTTTATGAACCACTAAACGGCTAGGGATTCTTCATACATTCGGAAAGCTGTAGAATTACTATTGAGTCTTCGCTGAACACGTATACTCGAAGCCAGCTTTTCTCACATTTATACCCTGGCCCCGGTTCGGAAAGGAACCCGAGCTTTATGAACGGTTCAAAATTCACAAACCGTTTTGGTAACAAAAAGAGCATGGTAAGTGCAATAGGATTGAAAACTGTATGTTAATGTTATTAAACTAACAGGATTCTGAGATGTCAATAGTTTTTTTTTTCAGAGAACAATGTGTGGACACGTGTAGGTAAAGCATCTTCTGTACATCTTGCATGAACGAGACGATTATGCAATACAACATTATAGTTCATAATGGAGAAGAACAGTCGCGTTCTGCTCATCGACCTATATGTTAAAAAGGTTCTGCTAATGTTCTTGTTGTTGCTGATGCTGCTGTTGTTGCTGCTGATGATGATAATGCAAATATACCATCATTTGGAATGTATCTTTCAATGCAGTTATTCTGCCTTTAAATAGTAAATACCCAGCCAAGAATGGATGCAGGGCCAATGTCGGGCTGACAACATCGTATCGCTCTCAGCTCGAAGTTATCCCATTGTTTTGTGCTGGCTTCGTATAACTCCGCATGGCTTCCTACAGTGTGATCCAGATATATCGTACTTGAGCCTATGTACTGATGTTAATATCTAATGTAAGTGGCTGAAGCGCTTAAATGCGACGCAAATGGAACAGCCGCTCTTATAGGTTTTCCTTTTAAACTATCTAATTAGTTCTACTAACGCCTCCATGTACGTTTGTAAAACACTCAGTACTAGTGGATCGGTCATTAACAGCTTAGCTAATGGTGTTTACTTCTAGGGACGTCCTAGTAAATTGCCATTGTTCACTTTATATGTAATTAGGGCCCGCAAATTTTTGCGAGTGCGCTATAGTAATCACCCTGTCTGTCCGTCCACATTTTTCATGTTTTTTCTTTTCTTAATAAATTACAAACCGTCAAACTCATCAACTTCAAACTTTACAAGTAAGGTCACAATCTCATTACACAATTTCATGGCAAGTTACGTAACTCTAGATACAGTACTGTCAGAGTTATGGTCCTTTGAAAAATTAAAAATAAGCTTTTTTCGTCTTTTTCATCTTTATTTCAAAACTGCTATTGATATTCAAATGAAACATCTTGTAGTTTTTGACAGTTGCCCAAAAGTAATACCCTGTCTGTCCATCCGTACGTCCGTCTGTCTGTCCATTTGTCCGTACACACAAATGGATAGATAGGTGGCTATGAACTTGGACAGAATCAATGTAAGTCAATGAGAGAAAGTGCGATTTATTCCGTTAGACACATAAAAGGTCTGTTATGTGGTTAAAATTAGCCACCTAAGTATCAATCTTGCTCAAAATAGCCACATAAGTATCCATTTGTGAGAACGTCCGTCTGTCCATCTGTCCGTCTGTCCATCAACATTTTCATGTTTTTCTTAACTCACAAACCTTCAAACGAATCAACTTCAATATTTACACGTAAGGTCACAACAACATTACACAATTTCATGGCAAGTTACTTATCTCCAGCTACAATACTCTGAGAGTTATGGTCCTTTGAAAAACTAAAATATTCAGCTTTTTTAGCTTTTGTTTTCATCTTAATTTCAAAACCAATAAAGATATTCAAATGAAACTTGTTGTAGTTATTGACAGTTGCCCTATAGTAATATACCCTTTCATTGCAATTTTACGTAACTCTAGCTACAAAACTCTCAGAGGTATTGCCCTTTGAAAAACTTAAAAATCAGTTTCTCAAAATGTTCCAACTCCTCTGATAACGCTGCGGAGCCCTAGTCAGTTTCACTGACAGCTCTAGTTTTAATAAATTATTAAAATTAAATTATCTTGTTATTTATAGCAATGTTTGCATAATTGTTGGTTGCTATGTTAAATGTACATTGGTATAATGCCGTCCGTGTGTGTATTGTTTTTGGTGTTATTTAAGATGAGGTTTTATATCCCCGTCAGCACTTTTTAGGTCATTGTGAAGACATAACTTCCGATTTTGTTGGACTTTTTACCCGACTTTCAGATGAAATGTCATCGCAAGCCCTACCGCCCATAGAAATCTCTAGAATTTAAAGAGCGGTCCGACTTCCATTACTTTTCCTGGGCAGGTTCATCCTAGTGTGGATTATATTCTCTAGTCCTTTGGGATCATTGATTTCAATGCAGAATTTAGAAAATATTTGAGGGTCACTGATAAGGTCTAATCGGCCGAAACTAGCTAGTCTGGCCCAGGAAAATCTTGTATACTCCATGGGATTTAGTTTGGTGTTGTAGTCCTTGCCTTCAAAGGATATCGTTTTTTTCAGCACATTAGACCTAAATGGTTTACAAGTACTCCAGTTTGGTCGATTTCAGATCTGCGCGGAAGCACCATGCAGCCCAATCTATTTATCCAAGCCCCGATGGCCGGAGGCGTATCTTTGTGTATAATAGAAGAGAAGACAATCTTTAGGAATTGCTACAATTTCCTAACTCTTTTCGTCCAAGGGAAAGAAAGACAGGTATAGGGGAACGGAAACAACAAGTAGAAATCCACAGGGACAGTGTTTTTCATTACAATAAAACGCCCGTGTGAAATAGTGCCTTCTTTCATATCTTCAAAATGGTTACCTTTTGATGAAAATATGTGCTATTTTTCTTATCTGTACTCCAAACATGGATTGTGGGTGCTCGTATGAACCACTCTGAGGCGGCTCTAACGAGTACCATAGACATATGCCTTGTGCAGAAATAAGAAAGCTAATGTATACTCCGTAAACCCCAGTTTTCTCTGTTTAAAGCGGGGGTTACAGAAATGTTTATTGCATGGACTTGTTATCTTAATATTTACATTCCAGTGTCAAGTCTAATGTAAACCTATAGAAAAAAATTGCGTTCATACGCCCATGAACGCATCGAATCGCATGATTTTCAGTGACGTTAAGTGACGTCATTCTAAAGCATTGTTCTCTACGGGCGTTGATGACGTCAACGCTGCTCCGCTCTTTGTAGAAAAACAGCGTGTAAATGTTTTTCAGCTTTAAAAGTTTTCCATACAAGCATTTTTTCGCCCATTGATAAGGGGCAAATAATGTAAATATAAAAAATAAACTTATTTTTTCTGCTTTTCATGAAAGTATGAACATCAGTGGGTCGCGAGCAAAGTTTACATGAACTCCTTCGGGGTTCATTTACTTTGCACGCGACCCACTGCGTTCATACTTCCATGAACTGCAAAAAACAAATTTCATTTCTTAAATATTTTCCGAAAACATGCCGAATAAATATAAATCAAAGGCTTGAGAAGCCTCACAGTCGGTGTTTTACTGGGTATTTGATCCAGATCTACACTATTTGCCAGAGTTCAACATTTGCATGTGAAGAAACATTATTATAGCACTTAACATATAACATTTGAAATCATTATCTGATTTTGGTCTAAGATGTCTCTTTGACAAAACAGTTGCAGGAATGATTATCGACTGTTACATATATTTCTGCTTCTAACATACATGTGAAAGCCCCCGCCCATAGGGGCTTGAAGAAATATATGGGCTGCATGATGCTTCCACGCAGAGCTGAATCCGGCCCGCACACTAGTACTGGTAAACCGCTTAGAGGATCTAAGCCTGTCTAGGAACCGCAGTGCGAGGCGGACCGTCCATGCTAATAAACCCTATTGGTTTCATTGGGCGACAGGGCTTGAGATGTCATTTCATCTCAATGTCGGGTAAAAGTCCCACAAAATTGGAAGCAACGTCTCCAAAATGACCTTTACAGTGTTGACGGGGACGTTAAACCTCAAATCAAACAAACAAAATCTAACATACATGTACATAGCAGACGCATTCTTTTACAGCTCAAATACTGAGGTTTTCCTGGTGATGTTTTTATATCTGCTTCAAACATCGATTGTATATATGTAGGTGCTCATTAGAACTGCGTTAATGAAGATGTTCTAACGAGTACCCAAAATCCTTGTTTTAGAAGAGAAGTAAGAAGAATAATGCCCTGCAGACCCTATTTTTCTCTGAAAAAAGTGGGTATATGGGGTGTAAATTATATAGGCTTGCTTTTAAAGCAATTATAAGCCGCCACATTTAATCAGATTATCCGGTCACTCATGCTAATAAACAATGCAGAGGATTGTACTTTGTACTTTCTCTTTCAGCAGACATAACACAGTTGTGTTGATTGCAGAATATACTATTTATCAATGGTTTCATGACCTACAATCTTTAAATTGGCAGGTACTACTTTTTGGGCGGAGGATTTCACTAATTCACTGACTAAAAATAACCAAGTACCTATAGGGCATACAGGCAAAGACAGTTGGACATTTTGTGGGAAAGAAATTGTCCTTTTGGCTATCTGCTTGTGATGTTTTCATTCCAGTGAAGTTGTTTTATCATTACGATGACACACCCGTACGACATAGTGCATTTTTCGCATCTCCAAAATGTCTACTTTTCTGATGAAAATCCGTGATATTTTTCTTATAAATACTACTAACATAGGTCGTGGGTGCTCGTTAGAACCGCCTCAATGAGTACCCACAACCTATGTTTTTGAGTAAAAATAAGAAAAATAATGTTTACCCCCTTAAACCCCAGTTTTCTCTATATAAAGTGGGGTTTAGGGGGGTGTTCATTTCACGGACTTGTTCACGTGATGTGTTGGCGTTTCTTTTCCTTTGATGTCTAGGGTAGGAGGTGTAAGGTGAGTGCATCGATTCCTGATCATTGCCTTAACTTCTTTTATACAATGAAAATATTAAACTACCACAGAAGCACTGCCTTGGAATGATCAGCAAGTATTTTTTACGTTTGAATGATTGATTTAACGTGGCCACAACCCTCGCCCTTAGTTTTCCAGTGGTTTAGCCTTTAAACAAGATATTTGTTCTGCCGCAGTAAACGGTTTCTAACTTACCAGTGCAACACATCCGAGAACACCCAAATCAACTAAAAAATAAAGATAAAACAATCATAAGGACTCGACAGCAAGAAATAATTGTAATAATATAGAAAATTAAAACTTGAAATTTCGATACCTGCATTTTATCATATGATGTCGCGTCTGAGAATGTAATAACGCCATGCATTTTTGTAAAACAGTAGTAAATAAAATGCATTTTAGATGTCATATGATAAACAGAAACTTGCATTCGTGCCCATGCACTGTTACTCGTTGAGGAAAAGGCATAGAATCTTCGACGAAGCCTCGCATTTTGTCCCTTTTCCTCAACCTTTTTAATAAATTCAATAACAGATGAACACTCATGTAAGATCCTCTATATATTAAAATATTCTCTTCTTTCGATGGCTTAAGATAGAAGTTTTCTTGTGGATTTCTCCGTAATTTTATGATGTCGATAACAAAGCACTGCGGAATGACATTGTGACAATATGAATGTAGCAAAGGAATACCATTGTAATCACATGCATGTATTGCATTTCAAAACTACCTTCAGCGTTTCTTTTCAGTCTTAAAATTTATCACTATAGTATTTATGGTTTGACACATTCTTTTCTAGATTCGCACCTCAAACTTGATTTTTCTGCATTTTTACATACTGACCCTTTGTTAAAGGCATTTTTGCAAAACACAACTAACTAAGCATCAGAACATGTTTATTTTATATCATAATTATCAGGCGTAATGTAAAATATGTTCTGTGAAAAATTAATTCTTTTGAAGCAAGGACTACTCAATAGAACTGAGAATAGTGAAGTGTCCAGGTGTCGGCCAGTTAGGCCTCATCAGTGAATTCAAAGTGCTAGTGTTGGCCAATTAGGCCTCATCAGTGAAATCAAAGTGCTAGTGTCGGCCAATTAGGCCTCATCAGTGAATTCAAAGTGCTAGTGTCGGCCAATTAGGCCTCATCAGTGAATTCAAAGTGCTAGTGTCGGCCAATTAGGTCTCATCAGTGAATTCAAAGTGCTCGTGTCTGCCAATTAGGCCTCATCAGTGAATTCAAATACAGTGGAATTCCGCTATAAAGACCACCTAAAAACAAGACTAATTGTGCTTTAAAAAGCTTATTTAGTAGGTTGCAGTTATACTTTCTTTGTGTTTTCTGCATACAACATCCTCTGGTCAGAGAACACCTTTTGGACTGATCAAAAGTGGTTTAAAGACCACCTTTGAACAGTCCCACCTGTGGTCTGAATATAGGAATTTTACTGTATTTTGAACAATATATAATCGATTCAATGATCACAAATAACAAGAAAATATACTCTACACTATGATTAAGGGCAGAGATACTTTTAAGGGCCGCCACCCATTCCCTTTACACCAGCTGTAGTGAAGTTTAGTATGTTCTATAAACAGATGATCATTTTGAAGCAAGCAATACATACAACAGAAGCCTTTTTTTGACTTCTTTAAACCTTTATGTTTGGAAGGTCTTAAGTCTTCACTCATTAATAGCAACATTTTTAGTTTGTAGCAACAGTTTTAGATTGAACTGTAATTTTATCTATTTGTCATTTCTGTGTGTAATTGCACGACCCGCAGAAAAAGCGACCGACTGAAGTCGGTTGATTTCTAAGAGTGCCCTAAAATCACCGTGTCATTCTGTCATTCTGTCAGTCTGTCCGTCCTTAACCCGTTTGTGAAAATTGGAGATAGTGCCTTAACCGCTTGGAATATTTAAACAATTTTTGGCATACTGATAGATATCAATGAGATCTAACCAATGAACTTGGGAAATATTACATTCCATTTAGTTTAGCCTCGCCGAGGCGAAAAATGTGAAAATTTTCGAACTGCTTCTCCTCGGAAACCGTTAGGCCGATTGAAGTCAAATTTCATATGGAGCCTCTATGGGATGGGGGAAACCAAAATTTGCTCATGGGTTCCAGACCACATGACCAAAATGGCCGCCAAGCCATATTTGGTCTGTCTGTCTGTCCGTCCGTAACCCGTTTGTGAAAATTGGTGATAGTGACTTAACCGCTTGGAATATTTAAACAATTTATGGCATATTGATAGATATCAATGAGATCTAACCAATGAACTTGCGAAATATTACATTCCATTTAGTAAAGTAGAAGTAAAACAAAGATCAGGAATTGATACAATTAACTTACTCCACCCATAAAAGACACCAAAGGGAAAGAAATACAAACATTAAGCGACCAGACCATAATGGAAACCTAAACAAAGGAAGGCCATAAGGAAGTTACTTTCCCACAAAATGGCCATATGGCCATCCAAAATTAAAAGACACAAGTGATACACACAGTAAGCAACAAACAACAACACAAAGTCTCGCCGAGGCGAAAAATGTGAAAATTTTCGAACTGCTTCTCCTCGGAAACCGTTGGGCTGATTGAAGTCAAATTTCATATGGAGCCTCTATGGGATGGGGAAACCAAAATTTGCTCATGGGGTCCAGGTCACATGACCAAAATGGCCGCCAAGCCATATATGGTAAAAACCCTTCAAAAATAGTCTTCTCCAGAACCACTGGGCAGATTTCCACGAAACTTGATAAATAGCATCTGGGACGTAGGCCCATCATAAATTGCTAAAATGGTGACCCTGGGTTGACCTTGACCTTCTTTGTGCCTAGGTCAAACTTTAACACATATGCTTTTATATTGGAAAAGTGAGAATGCATTTTATCCTGCAAACGATTCAGAATACAGTACTAAAGTATAAGATATATTTTTGCTCCTTACGATAAGGCGCATTTATTGGGGGCACCGTTTTAGGTCCAGGTCACATGACCAAAATGGCCGTCATACCCATATATGGTAACACTCATAAAGCTAAAAGCATCCGGCGGGTCGTGCACGTCAGCTGAAGCACTGGTTTCTTAAACTATTCAATCTTCGCATAGATATGTATTGATATCTTGTTCGAACTTTTGCAATACTCTTTCTCATTTTTTACCAATGCAATGATAATGTTTTTTTTTTACTGCAAATGCCGGTAATTTCTCTGCAAACTTATCAATTTCCAATCCAGACACAATATCATAGCAACAGATAAGGTGATATTTTGTGATAAATGAAAGGCAGTTTTCCTTATTTCTCCATATAAATATAGAAGTGAAGGTAATGATCTGGAATCGATACAATTAACCCACAGCTCCCATAAGAGACACTAAAGGGAAAGAAACACAAACGTGACGAGGCAGCTCTAATGAATACCCACAACATGGGTTTTTATGGAGAATTGACAATAACTATCCTTCAGTTATCACAAAATACCCTATGCTGGCAGATCAAACTGATATTTGAAGGATAGTTTTCCTTATTTCTCCATATAAACCTATGTTGTTGGTATTCATTATAACCGCCTCGCTGAGGCGGTTCTTATGAATACCCACAACATAGGTTTTTATGGAGAATCGACAAAAACTATTCTTCAGTCGTCACAAAACACCAACCTCATCTGTTGCTATGTTATTTACACCTCTGTTACAGCGGATGCTAGGGACGTGTGTCTCCAGTACCGTGATATGGCAGTGTATGTGTTGTACGTGGATGGAGTACTACCTGTCCTTAAGGTCCTGCGTTCTGGTGGCCTCTTAAAGCAAAAACGACATAGAATACTACGAAAACACTCGCGGAAATTCTGACTAAATATACTATACAATATAGGATTGGCTGCTGAATTGATATATGCGACAATCATTGTAAAAACAAGAAATGACCAGTTTTCGTGGAAAGATTTAGGCCTTATGATATTCCAAACAAGAAGCACTTGGTTAGGTGAATAACTCAGAAAATACACAATCACACTGACCATCAACATTTTAACCACGCCCTTTCGTGCTTGTATAGCTTCCGAATATCTCTCCATTGAACTTCCGTTGGCGTCTCGCCTTGTATATGTTCGATGTAGACGGTCCGAGCCAATAAATAAGTGCTTGCTTACAAAGGCGTATAGTGTTAACTGAATCGTAAGTGGAATAAAATAGAAAGCTACAGATTCTAAAGCTTTAAATAACAGATAGTAAAAGCCCGGATTGTCTGGAAAACGTATCATACAGTACTTAATCGTTGACTCTGGAATGGATGGATGTCCCTCTGTAACTTGGTTGAAGAATAGTGTTGGAAGGCCCGCAATCCATGAGCAGGGCCAAATACAGCCAAGTACAACAACAATTCGCCGGCGGTTGCACAATATGTGTGCCTTTATAGGATGGATAATGGCTATATATCTGAAATATAAAATGCAAATCAAAATAGTAATCCAGCATAATAAATAAAATATGTGTTGTTCTTTAGTAAGGTAATTTGCAACAAGCTTTTTTTTTGGAGAAAGAAATTTTCTTTTTGGCTTCTACCTTAAGGTTTTGACCCATTTTGTACCAGAAACCCCAAAACGGGTAGTTGATTTACCTTGATGTCGACGTCACCTGGAGGTTATTCAATAACCTGTTCCGATAGTTGGCAAACAGAGCAGACCCAGATCAGAACGCGGCGTCTGATCAGGGCTACACTGTTGGCAAAAAGTTCAGCCATTTTCCAAACAAATTTTGAAGAAAACAAAACCTGACACCTTTAAATCTCGAAATGTACTAGTGCAATACGAGTATCTAAGGAGGAAGATTCCATTTGGTACAAAAAGGGGTTAATTATGGTGTTGTTGCTTCATGTTTGTGTTTCATTCTCTTTTTGGGTCTTAGATGGAAGGTGTAACGTATTTTTTTCTCTCTCAAAAATCAAAGCTCTGAGAGTACTGGTGGGTCGATTGTCTCAGAATGTAAATTGGGAAAATGGGCCTGAACGGGGACTTACACTCCATATTTTCCAGTTCTGTGGTGTATTCCTTGCTTTCAAAGGATAACCCTTTCTAGAACATATTTAACGTCACTAGAGCTGGTGTCTGTGAATGTGTGGCGGCCGTAAAATGTCTCCCTGCCCTACATCATAGTGTAGTTTATATTTTCCGTCCTTTGGGATCATTGATTGCATTGTGGAATTTTGAAAATATCTGAGGGTCACTGATGAGGCCTAATTGGCCGAAACTGGCTAGTCTGACCCACAAAATATGTAAACTCCATATTTTCCAGTTCTGTGGTGTATTCCTCATTACGAAAACACGCCTTTACAAATACATATCGCCTTTATCGGCGAAAATATGAAAACTTTAAGATGAAAAATTGGGATATTTTTCTTATTTCTGCTCAAAATATAGATTGTGGGTTCTCGTTAGAACCGCCTCATGGAGGCGGTTCTATCGAGTACCCGAAATCTATATTTTAAAGCAAAAATACGAAAAATAAGATTTACCCCTGCAAACCCAGTTTTGCTATATAAAAGTGGGGTTCAAGGGGGTCAAAATTATATAGGTGTGTTTTCGTAATGTTATTTCCAAAGGATAACCCTTTCTAGAACATATTTAACGTCTCTACAGCTGATGTCTTGGAATGTAATTGATTCCATTGTGGAATTTTGAAAATATCTGAGGGTCACTGATGAGGCATAATTGGCCGAAACTAGCTAGTCTGGCCCAGAAAATATGTACACTCCAAATTTTACAGTTCTGTAGTGTATTCCTTGCTTCAAAAGGATAATCCTTTCTACAACATATTAGACAGTTTCGTTTAACCCTTAAATACCTGTACTGTAAGCATATCCGTGTTGACCCTGAATAGACGCTCCATTTTTCGGCGTCTGACCCTTAAATTCCTGTACTGTGAGCAAACAAAGTAGACTTTGATCAGACGCCGCGTTCTGTGGCGTCTGATCTGGGTCTACACTGTTTGCCAAGCGAAACCCATGATACCAGCCCAGATTCTACAGATAATCCTTTTACCCAACACGCTGACCCGCTGCAATAATCATGGATTTCTTACAAATCAGTCATGGTCACGTGGACTCCAGTAGTGATAGGTTTTGTTCTTATAACTTTGGGTCGATTGATAGCAAACGGCTATCAAAAAGGAAGGTATGTTCAGGACATACAAGCAAAGATAAAGAAAGGTTGCCTGGTGCGCAATTCGTCTCCGTCAGAATTACCAAAATTTGTCTAAACAACTTAGTACCAAATGCTCGATAAAAAGATGAGAGCGTCACACACTTTCTGAGATGAGCATAATGTGTAATTCAAATCATTTGCGAAAGCGAATAAAACCTTTCTCTCGTTACATCTAAGAAAGAAAAAAAAAAAAAAAAACTTTCCAACGACGACATTGATTATGAAATTGTCGATCGGTGCGAAAACCTGCCGGCCGTGAAATTCTTGATTACCTCGTATAAGGTGACGTAAAAAGGTCTTTGGTTTAACGTGTTTTGCCAATACAAAGAAATGCTTTTATCATATGACGTCGGGTGTGAGTGTAATAACGCCATGTAATATTTTCAATAATCCACAAGTGGATTAAATATGCAAATTAGCTAGATACGTCCCGTAACGTTTCATGTACGACGTCCTTAACGACGTCGCGTTTACTAATGGCGGAATATTGATATTTTTGTAAACAATCGAGAATAAAATGCGTTTTAAATGTCATATGATAAATAGAATCTTGCAGTCGTGCTTATGTATTATTGAATTTATTAAACTCGTTGAGGAAAAGGGATAAAATGCTTTTCCTCAACTCGTTTAATAAATTCAATAATTCATCAACACTCATGTAAGATCCTCTATCTATTAGCTGACATTGCTAAGCCCCGAAGTAAACAACTTTGTCGCTGACGTTCTTCTGCGGTAGTTTATAATCGTTATAGTTCGTCTTTGCATGAATGTATTGTTAATATCGTTTAATTTTGGATAGACATTTTGGCCATTTTACAGGAAGGTAACTGTGCTTTTGGCTATTCGCCTGTTGTTGTTTTTTTCATTATAATGAAAATAGTTTCATTGTTGTGTTTCTTACCATTTCGTGTCTTGGATGGGAGGTGAGAGTTAATTGTTTTGATTTCTGATCATTGCCTTAGAATTTCAAAAGACTCAATTTCAATTATTTAAAATAGAAGAGAAGGCAATGATCAGTAATCGATACAATTAACCTACAGCTCCAATCAGAGACACCAAAGATAAAAACAACCCAAACATGAAATAACTAGACCCTAAAGGAAACACCAATAGCGGAAAGGCAAAAGGACAATCACTTACTCACATTACACCAACCAACATTACATAAAATTAAATTCTCTCTAATCCTCAGTGAAATAAAAGTGGCGGCAATGATCAGAGACACCAAAGGGAAAGAAACACAAACATGAAACAACAGGGAGGAAGAAGTGTTTGAGTTTTACATCCCACCATCAGCTATGGTCATACGGAGACGGGACCTCGGTTGAAAAACTCATCCGAAAGCCCGGAGAAGCCCGGGATCGGTCCTGCGACCCCTGGTTTACAAGGCGAGTTAGCGTAAACACTACAACACGGAGGCTTCTATGGAAGCGTCACAAACAAAGTCAAACCATAACATAAATAAAACGCGACAGAAGAACCGCCTTGGAACGGTCGAAAAAAAAACAACAACAACAACAAAAAAAACAACGAATTACACTGGTGGTGGTGGTGGTGGTGTGTGTGTGTATGTGGGGGGGGGGGGGGTGCTTAAATCAATTTTACGTGGCCACAATCCTCGCCCTTACTTTTGTCGCCATTTAGACGAATAATTTGTTCAGTCCGCATGAAGGCCTCCTAACTCATCAGTGCAACATCTCCGTGGACACAAAAACTCAAACAACCACAGAGATGAAACAACGGTGAGGACTCGACAGCAAGGAAACACTGAAATGCTGGAGCAAAAGAAAACAAACTGTTAGACTCCGATGGGCCCGACCAGAGAGGGAGCATCAGGCACCGACCAACATTACATTGAATAAGATCTCTCCAATTCTCAGTAAGCCTTTACGCTATAACTGTCATAGAATCTGAGGCCTCACCCACCGGCGTGCAATTAAAGAGGGAAGCAAAGTTGTCAACCGTGATTGGGTTAACTACCATGCATGCAGTCTGTCGTATAACATATATGGTGTGCCCAATCTTTTCACATCGAAGAGTGATTTTACGAAATCGGGTGCTGAAGTCATTGCGGTTATATATTTTTCTGAATTTATATACTAAGTCACCATTAAATTCGGGTTCCGATAGACCCTGTTGCAGAAGAGATTGAAGTCCAACATTGAATTTTGAAATTAAATCGGAATGACGTCTTTAAAATTTTGAAAAGTCTTTTCGTAGTCTATGATAACCGATACGGCCTTTACGCTCAACATACTTTCGCTTCAACCGTCGATAACCGAATTCATTGAAGGTAGCAGCAATGACTTTCCTACACTTATTGAAATAAATACATGAGGGAAATCGGTATTTCGGCCCTTTAAAAAAGAGATGGCCGTTTTCATAAATCTTGCCTTGTCCAAAATTACTTTTTTCTATCTTGGTGCAAATTAGAATACTGTATTAAAAAGAAAATAAAAACATAAGCAATTACGTATGATAGTGCCTTTTTTCTTGGTGATATTACTATTGACCATAGCACTGTTTTTGGCAAATATTAACGGATATAAGTAATCAATCAGAAAGCAAATACATACATCACGAAAACATGCCTATATAATTTTGACCCCCTTGAACCCCACTTTTATATAGTAAAACTGGGGTTTACAGGGGTAAACCTATTTTTCTTATTTCTGCTCTAAAATATAGATTGTTGGTACCCGTTAGAACCGCCTCGATGAGGCCCGCCTCGATGAGGCGGTTCTAACGAGTACCCACAATCTATATTTTGAGCAGAAATAAGAAAAATATCAGAATTTTTTATCTTAAAATTTTCATTTTTTTCCGTGATAAAGGTTACACTGTATTTGTATAGGCTTGTTTTCGTAATGCAAAACAAAATGTGAACAACATTAAGGAAGACATGAAGCAGAATGAAAACCTAAGTTTGGCTAATGAAAATATATGCCAGGAATGATATGTATCAGTGCACAAGTCCGTGAAATGAACACCACACTAAACCCCACTCTATTCAGAGAAAACTGGGGTTTACGGGGTTACATTATTTTCCTTATATCTGCTCTAAGACATAGGTTGTGGGTACTCGTTAGAACTGCCTCAATGAGGCGGTTCTAACGAGCACCCACAACCTATGTTTGCAATATAAGTACGAAAAATAGAATGGATTTTCATAAGAAAAGTAGCCATTTTGGAGATGTGAAAAAAAGCACTTTGTCGCAAGGGTGTGTTATCCTAATGAATGGGAATGCAATCTAACAACATAAGCCGTTAGCAACACGTGAAATAAACATAGGCACAGTCACGAGAAAGCTTGGCGACCTGTCTGCGTCCAAATAAAGATCAGCTGTACAAACTTAGGGGATAACTGTATTCAAAACTTTACTCAAAATTTGGTGAGGTAAATCGGCGGAAGCGGACTGAAAAAAAAATATTTGTCTAAATCGCGTAGGAATCAAGGGCAAGATGGCGGCCGCGTAAAATCGATTTAAGTAGTTATCTTATGTTTGTGTTTCTTTCCCTTTGGTGGTATGGGTTAACTGTATCGATTCTTGATCATTGCCTTTACTTCTGTTTTACGGTCGCTAATAATTATTACGTTTTACGGCTCCGCGTCGTAAAACGAAATTTACGGTCGCTAATAACTATTACGTTTTACGGCTCCGCGTCGTAAAACGAAATTTTCGACCGTAAAACGGCCGATTTACCTCCTCAAATGACAATTTTCAATACAGTTATCCCCTTTTTAACGCATTTGTTCGGTTTTGAAGTTAAAATTGTACTATTTTACACAAGACGACAAGCACTGTCAGCTTCGTGAAACCAAATAACTTTGTTAACTTCTCCAGTAACTTGTTTTATTTCAGCTTTTGTTTTGTTTTTTGTTGATTTGCATTTCAAACGAATCCCGGATAATTTAGCATAGGTATTTTCTAGTTTTGCACCGAAACGTAACTGGTTCCGGTTTTGCGGCGGATTGAACCACAAAGGTAAACATTAAATTTCATTAAGTTTTTGTGTGATTTTTGCAGATATTGCCCAGCAGAGAAAATTTTCCTAGACACCACTTAGTATAAATTGCCCTTCAACTACCATAAAGTCACCATACAACCTATGAAATATGAATCATTTTGTGTTTGACCTCCTATTTGGAGTTTGTTGCTTGCTGTTGGCAACACGTCTAGCACCCTTTTCCATCTATAGCGGACAGGATCAACAGGAAATCCCCGTTGACTTTTTCCAAGTGTATATGGATACATGTGGTACAACAGCAAACGAGTATAACTTTGCACATCATTTGCCCCACATTTGCACGGTATCTATCTTAAAAAAATCGGTAAGGATGAAGGGATTTCCTGGTTCAAACAAACATTTTTACCTGTATATATTTACAGTTATAATAGGTAATGCTTGGGACGTGGAATCAAATCCTGGTCCAATTTCCCTAAATGACAGCTCACATTTTCCCTGTGGACTTTGTCAAAGAAGTGTTGGTTGGGAAGACCGAGGAATTTGTTGTGACACTTGCAATATCTGGTATCACATAGACTGTCAAGGCATGAAATCAACTATGTATAGTCTATATAACAGATCATCGAATATGAACGTAGCATGGGAATGCATGAAATGTGGAATGCCAAACTTTTCCACATCTCTGTTTGACACTTTATCTTCTATTGACACCCATAACCAATTTGAACCGTTATCAACCCTGTCCGAGCCTGACAGTCCGATACCAGACAATATTGGCCCGCCCACGGCAGCTTCTTCGCCCATTGTGCAGCAGTCAAAAGAAGCTAAACCAAAGACCGAAAAGGCGGTCCTTAACAGCCCCCTCAGAATATTGATTATGAATTGTCAGTCAATAAAGAACAAAAGGGCTGAACTTCATACTATTATCGACTCAGCTAAGCCGGACATCATTTTGGGCAATGAGTCCTGGCTAACCCCAGAAATTAAAAACTCAGAAATTTTTCCAGAATCTTTTGAGGCTATCCGGAAAGACAGAGTTGGGGATGCACATGGAGGTGTCTTTGTGGCTTTCAAGCGAGACCTACTCTGTACAGAAACTCCGGAGTTGGACACCAAATGTGAATTAGTTTGGTGTAAATTGAACATTATTGGATGTAGGACTCTGTACCTTGGTTCCTTTTATCGCCCACCAGATCAGATTGACCCAGAATATCTTGAGGCTTTTAATTCATCTTTGTCTAGGATAATGTCAAATGCAAATGCCCATATTTTGGTTGGCGGAGACTTCAATTGTGGTGACATTGAATGGAGCAACATGCAGGTGCCCCATGGGGTATCTAAAAGGCAGACACAGCAACAGCTTTTAGATATAATCAAAGAACACTGCCTAGCCCAAGTAATTAATATACCCACCCGACAAGAAAAGACCCTCGATCTATTATTTACAAATTTCCCATCCCCAGTTAATCGAGTTAAGGGGATGCCCCCGATCAGCAAAGCCGATCACGACATAGTCCTTATTGAATACGACATAAAAGCAAAACGAATCAGACAAGCCCCGCGTAAAATATATCTATATAAACGTGCGGATATGGATGGTCTGCGAGACCATATGGCGCGATTTAGAGATTCGTTCCTTTCCTCTGACCTTTCGCACATGTCAGTTAACGACATGTGGGTCAATTTTAAGACCGAATTAACTGCGGCTATGGAAAGGTTTATTCCAACGAAAATGACCAAAACAAAGCATAGTGCGCCTTGGATCGACAACACGATCAAGCATCTAATTAGAAGACGCAATCGAATGTACTTTCGTGCTCGTAAGTCTAGTAGCCCTGACGTTAAGAGCCATTACAAACGGTTCAGAGCACATGTACAAAAGGTAATAAGAGATGCATATTGGAAGCATGTTTCCAGCATCTTCACCTTTGAGGATGATAATACAGATCCCGACAGTCCCAAGAAGAATGGTAAAGTAAAAAAGTTTTGGTCATTCGTAAAGTCCCTGAAAAAGGAAGCTTTTGGGATCACTTCGTTAAGAGATAACGGTATTCTCAAAACAGATTCGCGCGATAAGGCCAACATATGTAACAAACAGTTTCAATCTGCATTTACGCGTGAAACTGATGGTGAGCTACCAACTAAAGGTAATAGTCAGTTCCCCTCAATGGGGGACATAACAGTTGACCCAAACGGGGTCGCCAAACTGTTAGGTAAGCTCAAAATACATAAGGCATCTGGGCCGGATGACCTGAATGCCAGGGTGCTTAAAGAATGTGGTGCTGAAATTTCACCTGTGATGGCCTTTATCTTCAATGAATCACTCGCCCAGGGCACTGTACCAGATGACTGGCGACAAGCTAATGTTACCCCGGTCTATAAAAAAGGAGAAAAATAAGATGCAGCAAATTATAGACCAGTGTCGCTAACATGCATCTGTTGCAAAACCCTGGAGCATATAATAGTTAGTAACATCAACAAGCACCTAGCCTTTGAGAGCATTCTTGCTGACTGTCAACATGGTTTCCGAAGTCAAAGGTCTTGCGAAACTCAATTAGTTCAGTTTTACCATGACATTGTGAGCAATCTGGATGGGGCCACAAACCGTGGCCACAAACAGACTGACTTGATTATCATGGACTTCGCTAAGGCCTTTGACAAGGTACCTCACAGGAGGCTATTGTATAAATTTGATTACTATGGGATAAGAGGATCCACACACAGGTGGATTAGCTCATGGCTCTCAGGGCGCTCACAACAAGTTGTACTTGATGGCCAAGCGTCTGATCCAGTCCCTGTTTTATCTGGTGTCCCCCAAGGTTCGGTCCTTGGGCCGGTCCTTTTCTTGGTATTCATTAATGATCTCCCTGATAACATCAGGTCATCTGTCCGTTTGTTTGCTGATGATTGTGTCCTTTATAGGAATATATATTCTTCTTCTGACTGTCTTATTCTACAAGATGACCTGAATCAACTAGCACAGTGGGAGGCCGATTGGCAGATGAAGTTCAATGTGGCCAAATGTCATTCAATGAGGGTGTCGCGACACCCTCCTGACAAACAAATTAAGTTTGACTATAAACTACACCAGCAAATCTTGGAGCAGGTTCAATCCGCCAAATATCTTGGTATCACCATCACTGATGATCTTGATTGGGGTCAACACGTTTCAGAAATAACATCAAAAGCAACTAGGACTTTAGGATTCCTTAGACGAAACTTGGCTTTTGCACCTAGGCAGACAAAGGATGTTGCATAAAAAACATTGGTTCGCCCTCAGCTAGAATATGCATCACCCATTTGGCATCCCTATGTTAAAACTCAGATTCAGCAGGTGGAGAACGATGGCGCAATAGAAGCAGCGTCGGTGACATGCTTAACGAGCTAGAATGGCCGTCCCTAGAGGCCCGTCGTGAGCAGTCCTCTTTAACCTTCTTCTATAAGATACATTCAGGTACAGTGGCCGTTAATAAAGATAAATACTTGACCCCTGTGACAGTTTCAACTCGAACAAGGGCATCAAAAGTAAACAACTCACAGTATCATAGGTACCAGTCCTACAGTGATGCCCTGAAAAATTCCTTCTTCCCTAGGACTATTCCCCAGTGGAATAGTCTTCCCTCTTCTGTGGTGAATGCTAAGACTGCAGAGGAGTTCAAAGCCCATACAGTGTAAGATTGAGACTCAGAGGTATGCGTTTTAGTATACCTCTGTTATTCAGATTGTAAATAGTTTTAAGGACTCATCCAGTGACTTCTCTTTTTTTTATGCTAAATTCTAAATTTAGCTACGCACCCAACTGAGGTAATGGCCAAATATGACCGACTCAGTATAAGAAGATAGATAGGCAGATAAATGCCAGTCACTGAAAAGCGACGTTATGTGAGGACGGCGGCTTTCCGAGAGTATATCGCAGATTCTAATGCACTTACAACAACGCAAACGGCAAGTTAGCACTAGGCCTTCTCTCAGACGCACTTTTGATGTTGTTTGAGACGAATATCAAATACGTGCCGAAAGCTTTGTAGCACCGTTTTGAACTCTCCATCACGTGCTTCTGAACTGGTATTTGAGATGATTGACAACCGTCTTTGAACGTTAAAAGCGTGGGCGGGACAATAGCGCTGTCACTTTATGTTACAATCGATTTTCAATACTGCTGAAAAGGAGATCGTGGATACTCTTAAAACATCGAAGCGGTTCTAACTAGCAGTACCCACAATCTATAGTCTGCTCAAAACAGAGATTGCGGATACTCGTTAAAACCTCGATGTGGCGACAGGGCTTGAGATGTCATTTCATCACAATGTCGGGTAAAAGTCCCACAAAATCGGAAGCAACGTCTCCAAAATGACCTATACGTACAGTTGTGTGTATTTCTGCTCAAAATATTGATTGTGGATGCTCGTATCGCCTCATCGAATCTTTCTTATTTCTGCTCAAAATATAGATTGTGGATACTCGTTAGTATCGCCTAATCGAGGCGGTTCTAACGAGTACCCACAATCTCTATTATGAGCAGAAATAAGAAAAGTAAGATGTACCTCTGTAAACCCCGGTTATTCTATATAAAAGTGGGGTTCCAGGGGGTCAAAATTATATAGGCATGTTTTCGTGAAGTGGCCAAGCAGGCACTCGACAGTGAATCAAGCTAGGTAGCGCAATGGTTAGTGCACTTACCTGTGATGCTAGAGGCCCCCGGTTTGATTTCCGGCAGCGGTAATAAAACTGCGGTGTCCGAACATGCTCCGGATGAATGCAACAAAGTACACCGTCCTCCGCATCGGGACCTTAACTTCGGATCCCCTACACGTGCAAACATGGAGCGTAAAAAGTGACCTTGAAACGCTCCAATATTCATTTGACCGATCACAGAAATAATTTTTGTGTTATTTGGATTGAGGTTTAACGTCCCGTCAACACTGTTTAGGTTTGTTTTGTTTGTTTGATATCAGGTTTAACGTCCCCGTCAGCACTTTATAGGTCATTTTAGAGACGTTGCTTCCAATTTTGTGGGACTTTTACCAGACATTGAGATGAAAAGGCATCACAAGCCCTGTCGCCCAATGAAACCAATAGGGTTTATAAGCGTGGACGGTCTGACTCGCACCGCTTTGCCTGGAAAGGCTTAGATCCTCTTAAGCGGTTTACCAGTACTCGTGTGCAGTCGGTTTCAGCTCTGCGTAGAAGCATCATGCAGCCCACATATTTCTTCAAGCCCCGATGGGCGGGGGCCGCAACACTGTATAGGTCATTTTGGAGACGTCGCTCCTAATTTCGTGGGACTTTTACCAGACATAGAGATCAAATGACATCTCAAGCCCTGTCGCCCAATGAAACCTATAGGGTTTATATACAGTGCAACCTGTATTAAGCAAGCACCTATGGGATAATCAAAAAGTTCTTGCTTAAGACAGATGCTTGCTTAACACAGGTG
Organism: Lucinisca nassula; assembly: GCA_963580285.1. Lineage (NCBI taxonomy): Eukaryota > Metazoa > Mollusca > Bivalvia > Lucinida > Lucinidae > Lucinisca > Lucinisca nassula. Next base: position 11,755,489 of record OY757018.1, read on the forward strand.
AATTCTAATACATTTTCCTTTTTCGGGAACTGAAAGCCTGCTTGCTTAAGACAGGTTGCTTGCTTAATAGAGGTGGCCACTAAGACAGGTTTTACTGTACATGGACGGTTCTTTATTACGCCAGTATTTTTCTCCTGTCGCGATTAGTTTGTAAATGACAGCGAGGTGCTCAGTTGATGTCTCGGGTCTTTAGGCTGGTGTGTATTGCTAATCGCGACTGCGAAAAAAATTGACAGGTCAACTCTTGCGACACTCGGTGTCATAGCTGATTAACACTTATTCAATGTTTTGCGTCCCGGATTTTTGTACACGCACTTGGATTATCGGTAATTTGATTGTTGCATAATTAAAGAAAGCGATCACTATACCTATATTATGATAAAAGAACAGAATCGTCGATATTGCGATTCCCTATCTAACACCATTATCCATACCATCAACAAATAACAAAATGCGTTAAACTGGCAAATAAAATCTATTTTTGGCTATTAAACTTTAAAAATAGAATAACCAAACTAATCATAACTGAAGTTAATTTTGTCAGATGTATCATTGCGACTGACCGGAGAAATGACCCGAATTACATATGGTTCAAGCCCCAAAGTCTTTCGGATCCTTACGAGACACATGTTCATGGTGCTGCCTAACACAACAGCCTATAATACTGGCACATCATACAACGCTTCAGATGTCTGTTAACTTTAGCCATAAAGTCCCTAAGCCTGCCCTGGCGAGCTGGACCATCCGAGCATATAAACCATTTCACAGGGATTGAAATGTCATTTTATCTTACTGTTGGGTAAAATCTCACACAAAACTAGAAGTAATGTCTCAAAAATGACCTAAATAGTGTTAATGGGGATGTTAAACCTCAAATCAAGTAAAGAAATATTCTAACAGAAACGCAGAAATATTGGTCAATTAAAGTCTGTTATTGGTGACATGAAATCTGAGGGGAATGACTTGGCAGATTTTCCACCATATTTCAAAAGGGGACAACTTTCGGAACTTTTCTATAATCATTGTCCCACGAAATAGTGATATACTCTAAAAGGAAAGAATTTGCTCCTCAGGAGCCAATTCTTTCCTTTAAGAGTTGACCCTTATTGACATGGGAGACTAAAATACGCTTGAAGGAGTTGCCTACCCTGAAGGTGTATGCATTCCACTTAAAGTCTCAAAAAATATTTGCCACTTAATTGCTCGACTCGACGGTTAGTAAAATATTTGGGCCGATTTTTGCGTGCTCCCAGGAGACCTTATGGGTCCAGCCTTTTAAATTTTGAAACCTTCCTCACAACTGGACAAAAATGGGCGGTAAAAAAGAGAAGAAAAACAGAAAAACCAACAAGTCTTAACCCTTATCCTACTGAATAAATAAATTTAGCCACAGCCATTGCTGACTGCCAAACATTAAAATTTCTTAACATTATTCACAAGATGCATGACAAACAGTGTAGGACCTCATCTCTGTTTGCAAAAGTAGGGGTTGTTATGGATTAAATACAGTAGAACTTCGATGGCTCGAACACCGATGGCTCGTTTACCATGGCTGAGTCGAACACATTCCCAAGTCCCTAGGGAATTTCTGTACATAAGAAATAGGGAGAGTAAAAATTAGGATATTTTCGTCTTTTGCCTTGCAAATGTATGCTGTGTTTGCTCATTAGAATCGCCTCGATGAGGCGATTCTTATGAATACACACAGCATACATTTTTCATTATAGAACACAGAAACAGATGTCCTAAAGTATGTCGTTAAGCCTCCTGGCATTTGCCCTCAGTGGGTCGAACTACCCCTGTGTCGAACAGATTTTCATGGTCCCAAAGGTGTTCGAGCCATTGAAGTCCGACTGAACTAAAGCCACTTTTTAACTGAGTTTCCTGTTGTGCCCATTTCTGTTTGTTTGTTTGATTTGAGGTTTAACGTCCCCTTCAACACTGTATAGGTCATTTTGGAGACGTTGCTTCCAATTTTGTGGGACTTTTACCCGTCATTGAGATGAAATGACATCTCAAGCCCTGTCACCCAATGAAACCAATAGGGTTTATAAGTATGGGCGGGCTGCCTCGCATCGCTTTGCATGGGCAGGCTTAAATCCTCTAAGCGCTTTACCAGTACTTGTGTAGTCTGCGTGGAAGCCTCATGCAGTCCATCTATTTCTTCAAGCCCCGATGGGCGGGGGCCGACAATTTCTGTATGTATTGGAATTGCACAAGGAGGATAAATTACAAGGATCCGTGTAAAAAATACAATCTTTTATTCACTCTGATTACAAATAAATGTAATAACAAGAGGAGCGATACAAATATGCAACGTTCGGCGGCAAAGTATAAGTAAAAAAAAAATAAATAAAATAAAACACATACAAAACAAAACAACCAGAGGGCAACATTAAATTTTACGAGATGAAATCAGTACTCTCTCTCTCTCTCTCTCTCTCTCTCTCTCTCTCTCTCTCTCTCTCTCTCTCTCTCTCTCTCTCAGTGTGGGTGTGTGTTTTGAGCACGCAACGCTGAAACAGCACCGAATCTATGGCATTGTGTGCTTCGAATTAGTCAATCAACAAAAATCAAATCAAATTTATTTCTCTCAGCATCGCGAAAACACGCCTATACAAATACACTGCAAACCCTATCGCCGAAGAAAAGAAATTGGTGACAATTTTCCAATCTCTGCCCAAAACACAGACCGCGGGTGCCCGCACGAACCGCCTTATCGATGCGGCTCTAACGAGCACCCACAATCCAGCCCCAGAGCAGAAACAAGAAAAATAAGGTTTACCCTCTGTAAACTCCAGTTTTACTGTGTAAAAGTGGGGTTCAAGGAGGTCAAACCCATACAGGCGCGTTTTCTTGATGAGTTATACAATATGATAACGAGGAGCAAAACGTTGTGCAAACATACTGTTTCCTGTAACAAACTTATTATTTCATCATTTATTAGTATTATTTATTTTATTTATCCGACCACACCCGTTCCTGACTTTGAAACCAATCAGATAGCTGATGTAATTTCAAACAGTGCAGATCCCGATCAGACTCAGAAGCCGTCTGGTCTGGATCTGCACTATGTTCAAAAAAGTTTTTTTTAATCAAGAACGGCAACTTTTGCTCAGACTGGTCCGTATGCAGTAAACTATGATGGTATTCGACTGGAGACATTTCGTGGAGCACGACTGAGCTCCGCCCATGATGCGCAGTGGAAAATTGTGCTCCACGTTTTTGTACCAGTCAAATGTGATCCGTGCTTCCAGTTTGATGCCTAAAGCAAGAAAATGAAAAACTAATGTGACTGTTTTATATTTTAGCATTCTTGTATGTCCCTCGGTTGTACAGAAAGCAATTAACCTATACAGTGTTGACGGGGACGTTAAACCTCGAATGAAACAAACAAACAAACAGAAAACAAATTATCAAATATATTCGTATATATGCTCTATATTGCTTGAATTCAATGGTCTATATCGACGAATCTCGTGGCGCAGTGGATAAACTACTGGACTATGGTCAAAAAGTTCAATTTTGCACCGCAAGAGGGGCGTGAGTTCAAATCACAGTGGATGTTTATTTCTTTTTTTCTTTTCTTTAAACATATTTACTGCTATTATCACTTGCACGTTTGTAGATTTTTTGTCAAAAACTGAAAAGAAAAAAAATGTGTTTTAAAATGATATTTAATTCATTCTGATTAGTTCGCCGTCCTTTTTGCTCTTCTTTGGGACATCAACAGCAAACTTAAATTTTATTGTTTTGTGAAACAGAAGCACTAAAATGAGATTTCTTGTTTAGTGGTTCATAGGGACACTTTCTGGTTGTCTTTTAATTGTTGTAATCTGTTGGGCTCTTTTGAAAAGAAATCGACATTTTGGGTCAAATAGTGTGTTATTAAAATTTCACTTGCCTTCATTCAACTTAGGACACCATAGGCGAGCTACGTTGTCTTCTGACAACCCTATTTTATCCCCGTTGCAACAACGTTGCGACGGGGATATAGCATCAGTACCTTACGTCCATGTGTGTGTTTGTGTGTGTGTGTGTTAGTGTGTGTGTCCGTCCGGAACCTTGTGAACACGATAGCAGACACAGTTTTCATCGTAGAAGCTTCCAGCCTTTCACAAATGTTTCCCATGGAAAGACGACGACCCCTATAGGAGCTTTTTTCGTGACGCACTTCCGCTTCTAAAAAATAGAACGGGAAAAGCCCTGGCCGTCAACGTCGTATATGCTTCAAGGCAGTGGGACAGATAAAGTGTTAATTACAGCGTAAATTTAATTTTGACGAATTCTAATGTAAGATAATGGGACAAACACCGATATGCTACCAGGTGTGAAATTTCGCATTACGAAAACATGCCTATACAAATATATTATCAATTTTTCGGGGGAAAAAATGGAAATTTTAAGATGAAAAATTGTGATATTTTTTTTTATTTCTGCTCGAAACATAGATTGCGGGGACTCGATAGAACCGCCACTACGAGATAAAGATTTTTATTAATTTGTCCGTTTTTGTTTTTAGCTCACCTGTCACGTAGTGACAAGGTGAGCTTTTGGGATCACTTTTTGTCCGTCGTCCGTCGTGCGTCCGTGCGTGCGTGCGTGCGTGCGTGCGTGCGTGAGTGCGTCCGTAAACTTTTTCTTCAAACGACATCTCCTCCTAAACCACTGAACGGATTTTGACCAAACTTCACAGGAATGATCCTTAGGTGGTCCCCTTTCAAAGTTGTTCAAATGGTTCCGGTCCATTGCACATATAGGTCACAGTAGCCAAAAATAGATTTTTTTCACCGAAAACTTAAAAAATCTTCTTCTCTGAAACCGCAAGGCCCAGGTCTTTGATATTTGGTATGAAGCTTCATCTAGTGGACCCCTACCAAGATTGTTCAAATTATAGTGCTGGGGCCAAAAATGCCCCCGCACGGGGGCCCTTTGGTTTTACATGGGCTTATATAGGGAAAATCTTGAAATATCTTCTTCTCTGAAACAGCAAGGCCCAGGTCTTTGATATTTGGTATGAAGCTTTATCTAGTGGACCCCTACCAAGATTGTTCAAATTATAGTGCTGGAGCTCAAAATGCCCCCGCACGGGGGCCCTTTGGTTTTACATGTGCTTATATAGGGAAAATCTTGAAAAATCTTCTTCTCTGAAACCGCAAGGCCCAGGTCTTTAATATGTGGTATGAAGCTTCATCTAGTGGACCCCTACCAAGATTGTTCAAATTATAGTGCTGGGGCCAAAAATGCCCCCGCACGGGGGCCCTTTGGTTTTACATGGGCTTTTATAGGGAAAATCTCGAAAAATCTTCTTCTCTGAAACCGCAAGGCCCAGGTCTTTGACATTTGGTATGAAGCTTTATCTAGTGGACCCCTACCAAGATTGTTCAAATTATAGTGCTGGAGCTAAAAATGCCCCCCACACGGGGGCCCTTTGGTTTTACATGGGCTTATATAGGGAAAATCTTGAAAAATCTTCTTCTCTGAAATCGCAAGGCCCAGGTCTTTGATATTTGGTATGAAGCTTCATCTAGTGGACCCCTACCAAGATTGTTCAAATTAAAGTGCTGGGGCCAAAAATGCCCCCGCACCAGGGCCCTTTTGTTTTACATAGGCTTATATAGGGAAAATTTTTAAAAATCTTCTTCTCTGAAACCGCAAGGCCCAGGTCTTTGATATTTGGTATGAAGCTTCATCTAGTGGACCCCTACCAAGATTGTTCAAATTATAGTGCTGGAGCTAAAAATGCCCCCGCACGGGGGCCCTTTTGTTTTACATGGGCTTATATAGGGAAAATCTTGAAAAATCTTCTTCTCTGAAATCGCAAGGCCCAGGTCTTTGATATTTGGTATGAAGCTTCATCTAGTGGACCCCTACCAAGATTGTTCAAATTATAGTGCTGGGGCCAAAAATGCCCCCGCACCAGGGCCCTTTTGTTTTACATAGGCTTATATAGGGAAAATCTTGAAAAATCTTCTTCTCTGAAACTGCAAGGTCCAGGTCTTTGATATTTGGTATGAAGCTTCATCTTGTGGACCTCTACCAAGATTGTTCAAATTATAGCCCTGGGGCCAAAAATGCGCCCGCTCCGGGGCCCTTTGGTTTTAGATAAACTTATATAGGGAAAATCTTGTTTTACATAGTCTATATGCAGGCTAAACCTTTAAAATCTTCTTCTCTGAAACCAGAAAGCCCAGGTCTTTCATATTCGTTATGAAGCTTCATCTTGTGGACCTCTACGAAGATTGTTCAAATTATAGCCCGGGTCCCACTTGTTATACATTGGATCAGGTGAGCGAACCAGGGCCCTCTGGGCCCTCTTGTTTTAACATTTAATCGTTTTGTGCATTAAGTACAGGCGGTTCTATCGAGTACCAACAATCTATGTTTTGAGGCGGTTCTATCGAGTACCCACAAACAGGAATAAGAAAAATAATGTTTACCCCTGTAAACCCCAGTTTTACTATATAAAAGTGGGGTTTGAGGGGGTCAAAATCGCATAGGCGTGTTTTTCATGATGGCAAATCCCTAGTCTTATGTTTCAATTGACTGCTCTTCAAGATATATTGTACAAACGATCCAACAGGGTCCTCTCTCTCTCTCTCTCTCTCTCTCTCTCTCTCTCTCTCTCTCTCTCTCTCTCTCTCTCTCTCTCTCTGAATGTGCCTTGGCCTACATGTGCTCTCTCTCTCTCTCTCTTCTCTCTCTCTCTCTCTCTCTCTCTCTCTCTCTCTCTCTCTCTCTCTCTCTCTCTCTCTCTCTCTCTCTCTCTCTCTCTCTTAGCGTACCAACACTTAGCGAGCGTAGGTAAATGTAAATTACAGTTCACGTCAACCGACATGTAACGTGTCAACAACGTCGTGTCTATATCAAACAACATCAAAGCGATGCACTGAATTTGACTTTGCAACGTCGATGAAACGTCAGAACGTTGCGTTGGCGATAAACGGCGTTGCTTAATGAGATGTCATTTGCCTAGTGCTCGGACCCATCAATACTCAAGAGGATTGGAACATTAAATTCAAAACAAACATAGAACACCATTTCAGTGCATGAGAATGAAACACTCCTTCGCAAGTGCAAGATTTTACAGTAAAATCAGGTAGATCAACCTGCCCAGCCCTTACATTACCAGGAACCCCAAAACGGGTGCCCTGGCAAACAGTGCAGGCCCAGATCAGACGCCGTAGAACGCGGCGTCTGATCACGGCCTACACTATTTGCAAAAGTCAAGCCAATTTCCAAACAAATTTTGAAGAAAACACAACCTGACACGCCTAAATTTTGAAATGGACTCCTGCTATATATAAGGAGAGAAGATGATTTTTTGGTACAAAAAGGGTTAATGGCTTAGTAGCTAAGCTCCACAATATCTTCTTGGATACACGGATCAGTCAAACCTCTCTAATCTCAACGGTCACGTGACAATGAATTGAGTTGGAGTGGGTGTCGACGGCATGACGTCGAGTCAACGTTGACTCGACGACCGTCTTTCAGTCCACTCATTAGCCTTTTTTTCGACTGTCAGTATGTTTATTTTTCTGTCTGTTCGTCCGTACGTCTGTCAGTCATTCATTCATTCAGTCGGTCGGTCTGTAGTCTGTCAGTTTGTCAGTCAAACCTCCCTCTCTCTCTCTCTCTCTCTCTCTCTCTCTCTCTCTCTCTCTCTCTCAACGGTCATGTGACGTTGAAGTGAGTTGGAGTTGGTGTCGACGGCATGACGTCGAACCAACGTTGACTCGACGCCCGTCTGTCAGTCCACTCATTAGTTGTTTTCTACTATCAGTATCAGTTTATTTTTCTGTCTAACTGTCCGTCCGTTCATCTGTTAGTCAGTCATTCGGTCAGTCGGTCTGTCTGTCGTCTGTCTGTCTACTGTCAGTTTCTCAGTCAAACCTCTCTCTCTCTCTCTTTCTCTCTCTCTCTCTCTCTTTCTCTCTCTCTCTCTCTCTCTCTCTCTCTCTCTCTCTATCTCTCTCTCTGTACATGGTGTTTGCTAGAAATAAAATATTGTTTAAACAAAAAAAAACGTTATCTGTCCACAAGAATCTTCAATTTATTAAAACTGCACTTCTAGACAGATCGTTGGACATTTTTATAATTGCACATGTAGACAAATCGTTGGACAGTTTTCTCAATAGATAGATAGATAGTTAGATAGATAGATAAGATAGATAGATAGATATATATATAGAGATAGATAGATAGATAGATAGATAGATAGATAGATAGATAGATAGATAGATAGATAGATAGATAGATAGATAGATAGATAGATAGATAGAAGTTCTGTCCGTATGTGATAGCTATACTTGGATAGCGAATAACGAAAAGTTACGTAAAACCCTATTTTGTAAGTAAGCTTTCGTAAGCCATTGACATGGGTCATTCAAGTAAGCTTTCGTAAGCCATTGACATGGGTCATTCACGAAGAGATTTTCGTGAATAACAAACGGATCCAGGATAAATGAATTTCAGTAATAAAAGCAAAATACCATTCTTTTCTTCTCGAGGCATTATTTCAATGTAACGGGTACATTTTCTCTCAAAATGTCTGAATATTGTTAGCATTTTAAATTCCGCCAACACATTTGAATAGCGATGGCCGTTTCAATTGACGGCCAGTGCTTTGCGCATGCGCAAGAATGACGTCATAAACGGAACCTCTTAAACCTCCTATTGATTTTTAAGGTCAAGGGTAAAAGGTAAAGGCTACAATGGCCTTGACATTAAAAACCTTGTGAACAGATTAGAAGACAAACAGATCATCCTAGAATCTTCAAACCTTCCACAAATGTTCCGTATTGAAAGACAATGAACCCTATTTCTTTTCAAGGTCAAAGGTCAAGGTCACAATGATTAAACATATTTTATTGCATAAACATACAAAGGGATTGGACACAAGTTATGACAACATTAGATAGACCTTAAAAACCTCGTGAACACGATTTAAGACACATTTATCATCATAGAAGCTTCAAACCCTCCATAAATATTCTCCATGGAAAGACGATGAACGCTTTTGATTTTCAAGGTCAATGTTCAAAGGTCAAGGTCAATATGAACTTGACCTTAAAAACCTTAATAACAGGATAGAAGACACAGTTATCAGCGTAGAAGCTTCAAATCTTCCACAAAATTTCCCCATGGAAAGACGATGAACCTTATTGATTTTCAAGGCCAATGGTCGGAGATCAAGGTCAGAATGGACTTGACCTTAAAACCTTATGAACAGGATAGAATGTACAGTTATCATCGTAGAAGCTTCAAACCTTCTACAAATGTTCCCCATGAAGAGACGATGAACCGTATTGACTTTCAAGGCCAGTGGTCAGAGGTCAAGGTCACAATGGACTTGACCTTAAAAATCTTATGAATAGGACAGAATATACAGCTATCATCTTAGCAGCTTCAAACCTTCATGTCGATGAATGGTATGCTGTTGCGAGGGGATGCTACGCTTGCGTTGCCTTGTTCAAGTTGTTCTGTCGAGATTATTTCACTTATATCTAACCGATCGTTAATCACAGGTTGGCGAAAATCGAAGCCGGCATCCCCGGAGAAAAACCACCCGACCTCCGGTTGGCGTCTCACATGTGACCCTAGCCAGTTTCGAAACACAGCCGTGAGAGAGCTATGATTAACAGTCATAAGGCAAAGAGGCACCTCCAAGCGAATCATTTATAATCAGATAGATCCGAGCTGTGTCTTAACTCCATATTAACTAGAAATGACAAGCACAATAAATAGCTTAAGTTTATAAAACTTGTATTATGGTTACTTTCTAAAATTGCCACGAGGCCTCGGGCAATGCAGCAGACCTCGGACCTGTACCTGGGTCAATGCGAAATTACTTGATCAATGACATTATAAGCCAGTTACTTATATTTTTATCTCTTTACAAACCAAAGTATGTCTTGTTACAATGACTTCCAATGTTTATTATAGATACATTTAATTTGATTTATAGATATCTATTATAAAATTATAAATATCTCGTAGAATTATATATATCTCGAAATTGTATTAAATAGTAAAACGGCACGCCATATACTTTTCTATGTTCAGCCATATTAATTCAGTCACGTGACTGATTTCACGCTCTTTTTGAAACGTGGCCGTTGTGCTCCACGAAATTGTTCGAAATTTCACGAATCTCCCAGTCGAACAAAAAACGTGCTCCACGCTTCAGTTCGTGGACCACGAAATCACCAGTCGAATACCGCCTATGTTCCATTCAAAAAATCATAGAGCATGAAACGTGTGAAAAATAAATGGGCCGTTACAAAGCATGTTCTGCACGAGCATGTGTAGTTTGGTAACTGTTCAGACGTGTGGCCAACACGCTAAAGAAAAATATGAATGGGATATTATGTTCACTCCAGAGTGGTAAGTGTAATAAAATATTATAGATGCGTCTCTCTCTCTCTCTCTCTCTCTCTCTCTCTCTCTCTCTCTCTCTCTCTCTCTTAACCAGCCAATACACAGGTGTAAACAGATATATTCATTACGAGTACACGCCAATACAAATATCTATCTATCTATCTATCTATCTTCTGATACTGCGTCGGTCACATTTGACCATTACCGCAGGTGTATATTTCATACACTCCAGGTTTTGCGGGATGAAAGCCTACACAGTAATCATGTAATTACGGTAGGGATCTTTAACCTGCACAGGGGATGGTTCTCCCTGCACAGGGGGCCTCCAGTTTACGTCCCGGTGCACTTTATGACATTCATCCCTGCAAATGATGCCAATGGAGCGGGTTCGGACACCGAAATTTTATCGCCGCTGCCGGGGATCGAACCCGGGACCTCTAGCATTAGAGGCAGGTGCACTAACCACTGAGCTATCACGCTCCTGAGCTATCACGCAAACCCTACCGCCTAAAAGAACGAATATTTTCCGATGAAAAACTGATATCCGACACAGATCGTACCATTGTATACAAAGTTGTTTTGTGAAAGCAGGGTTAATTTAAAATATTAGGTAATAGTAATTTTCTCTAGTATGATAAGCGCTAGGAAGTAGCAACACTAAATCAAGATTATAGATAAAGGTATGCACATGTATGTAATCAGACCCGACAGTCGTCGGCAGTCGCGAGCGGACGACAAAGACGAACAGCGCAAAGGGGAAGCGTCCCCGACTGTCACCGGGTGAAGGTTGGGAAAATAGTTCAAGCCCTAAATTCCACTTTTTATGTAAACAGTGTAGACCCCGATCAGACGCCGTTAGAATGACAGAGTAGCCTATGTCATTAAAAATCCGCGCTATTTGGTTGTACTTTGACGCCGCGTTCTGTGGCGCCTGATCTGAGTCTCCATTGCTTGCCAAGCCCCTCACAGCGAATATATTGATTTTTTTTACATGACCCGTGGCGTCCAGACAATATTAAATATGCAGCGCGAATCTGAAGGCGGAATGAGTAGATTTTGACAATCGCTTAGCTCCGCCCTCTCCTGTGGGTTAACCGGTATTGGATGGTGATGTTATGTATTGATTACTGTTAGTTTGATAAACTTGTCTCTTGTAACGGCAATTTTGGTGTAGCGTGTCAGTGTTTTTTGACATATCCGCTCTTTAATGAACCGACGGGGTATGGCCTATTGCTAACTTGCCGTTTGCGCTGTTGTACGTATGTAACGCGACGTCTGATTGGATGACGTCGGTTTTTCGGTCGCAAATTACGTTTTACGGCTCCGCTCACGCGTCGCCGTAAAGAAAATTTCCGACCGTAAAGCCTCCGAATTACATACTCACATGACTATTTTGAACACAGTTATCCCCTAAATATGCTATCGCAAATTTTTGACGTTCGCGTTACATACGCATGTGCATTAGAATAGCTATTTAAGTATAGAAACCAGCAGGGGAATGGTTTCAAAATTGGAGTAAAGGTCATGACCAGGAATCGATACAATCAACCCACAGCTACCACCAGAGACACCAACGGGAAAGAAACATAAACATGAAACAACAGACCCTGCTGGAAACATCAATAGCGGAAAGCCAAAAGGACAGTTACTTTCCAACAAAATGGCCAATTGGCTGTCCAAAAACAAAATAATATAAGCGATACAAACACTCAAAGACAAACCATAACAAAAATAAACCGCGGCAGAAGAACCGCCTTGGAACGGTCAGTGAAACGAATTCCACTTGGGGGCTTAAATCTATTTTTTTGTGGCCACAATCCTCGCCCTTACTTCCGTCACGATCAATCAGTCAAACTTAATAGTTTTCATTCGTGTTTCCAATTTCTCTATACAGCCACCGATTAACCCTAGCGTTTCATAAAAAATGCCGTTGGCAGGTCAAGAATTTAAAGAAGATTTGCGCATCTAATCACGGACTATACTGTTTGCTTAATTTCGGCGTTTGCCAAAGGTGCTGATCGGACTGCATGGACGCGTAGGCTTATCTCTACCTTTATTTGCATACGCCGTAATAGTTTTTCTAAGGATCTGAGCTTTTATCCCTTTTACATACTGTTGCCTTTGATATAATGCGTCTTCTTGAACAATATAAGAGCTTGAGGCATTCTCGACAAACTTTAAAATCACGTTCACTTTCATTTGAGATGTAGTTACGTTGTATGGTAAGGATGCATATACTGTACCTACAATGTACCAACTACGAAGGTTACATTGCTGAGAGAGAATGTTGTTTATAACATTCTTAAGTGTTATTGCTTGTCATTTCAGTCTGAGTATTGAGGACAGCGCTAATTGGATTTCGATTTAGATTGGAAAATCAGTTAACCAGCGAAACGCTTGGTAAAAGTTTCCTTTATAACCATGGCACTTTGATCTTTTAGAATGATTGCCCGAGAGTCATTCTATTTCTTGAAATAAGATCAAGCTGCATTCTGTAGCACTCTGTTCAACTTTTAACCATTTCTTTTGAAACTCTTTTTTATCATATGACGTTGCGTCTGAGAGTGTAATAACGCCATATAATATTTTCGATAATCCACTAGTGGATTTAATACGCAAATTAGCTAGATACGTCCCGTAACGTTACATGTACAACGTCCTTAACGACGACGCGTTTACTTATGGCGGAAAATTGACATTTTTGTAAAATAATCGTGAATAAAATGCTTTTAAAATGTCATATGATAAATAAAATCTTGCATTTGTGCTCATGTATTTTTAAATTTATTAAACTCGTTGAGGAAAAGCAATAAAATGCTCGGCAAAGCCTAGCATTTTATCCCTTTTCGTCAACTCGTTTAATAAATTCAATAATACATGAGTACTCATGTAATATCCTCTATTTATTCAATGCTATCACGGTAACAAGAGCATGAAATATATCACCACTTTATTTTGTAAAAAGGTGCCGGCCTCGGTAGCTCAGTCGGATGCGCGTCTGACTGGTGACCAGGAGGACGCGGATTCGATACATGTCGAGGTCGGCAATAAGATAGACAGTTGTCAGATTCTGGCTGTACTGGTTAACCGCTTACGTTTAATATGTTCTATAAAAGGGTTATCCTTTGGAAGCAAGGAATACACCACAGAAGTGAAAATATGGAGTGCACATGCCCTCCGGGCCAGACCAGCCAGCCTCGGCCAACCAGGCCCCATCAGTGACCCTCAGACACCCCCAAAATTCCACAATGGAATCAATGATCCCAAAGGACAAGAAAATATAATCTACACTATGATGTAGGGCAGGGAGACGTTTTACCGCCGCCACACATTCCCACACACCAGCTGCCCAGGAAGGAAAAGTGTAGATTAGTAAAGTGACCGGCTAAAAGATGGCATAAATAGGTTTAACCGGGCAGTTAAAACTCAAAAACAAACAAACAAACACATTTGTAAAAAGTGATAGTATCAAAATGATATATTAATAAATCTGTAAAACTCTGCTTATTATAGATCACAGCATATTCCGTTTAAAGAGTTCAACAGCCCGGTCAAAACAAAGGAGGTATGTGGGTTTTCAAGTTTCGCCTTCCATTTAATTGCAGAATCATACATGCGTTAACATGATGAAATATCTAAACCTGCGACACTGAAATTATGTACTTCATTCTTATTTCTAAAATCTTCTTTATTTTTTTCCGGAACGTTTTGTCTAATCTTTATAAATCGTGCTCATTATTGTCATGTTATCGGATTTGTTTCGCCTTATCTGCTTGTGATGTGCAAAGCAACGTACGGTTCATAAACTAACCATTATTCGTACTAGTTTCAGCATAATGATTGATGTCATATCCTGAATATAGGCTATTGGTAACGCGCAGTTCAAAACAGAAGGTACAATATTGTTACTCATAAATATCCCACAGCTATCCAAAGCAACCGAAAGACTTTGCGTCGTCATTGCATGTCACTGCATTTAAGTCGTAGTGTTATAGTTTTTTTGACAGCCATTTGGCATTTTTGAAAAACAAAAGTGTCCTTTCCGGTTGTTAGTTTTTAATTAAATTGTCGTTGCTCTGGACTCCGTTGCCTAATGGATAAGAGCGCTGACTCTTAATCATTAGGTCTCTCACCGCTGTGGTTCGTGCCTGGATCGGACCATATGTGAGTCGCCATGTTCTGCAAGGGAAGGTCAGGTGGTTAGAATTGTGATTTCTCTGATTACCGACTAGATTCAATGATAAGTTATAAAACCTTCACGCGGATCAAACAAATACTTGGTTTAACCACAGTGAAAGTAAGGGTGAGGGTTGGGATCCCGTAAAGTTAACTAAACCCACAAGTACCAGTTTAAGTCGGTGCTTTTGTTGTAGTTCCTTCATATTTTCTGTTGGTTGTTCTGATATTTTCCCTAATCATAAAAATGTTGTTACTTTGATAATTCTGATTCTTCCCCCTTTTTGGTTGTTCATTTTTAGTCACGTTTGTTCTTCCAGTTTGATGTTTGTCATGTTGGTGATTCTGATTCTTTCCCCCGTGATGTGTATTGCTCCTTTTTAGTTAGGTTTGGTCATTTAAGAGCATGTTTGTTCATTTGGCCTATTGGCCATTTTGTGGGAAAGTAACTGTCCTTTTGGCTTTCCGCTATTGATGTTTCCATAAGGGTCTGTTGTTTCATGTTTGTGTTTCTTTCCCTTTGGTGTCTCTGATGGGAGCTGTGGGTTAATTGTATCGATTCCTGATCATTACCTCCACTTCTACTTTGGATGTTCTGAGTTATCACTTTTTTTGGGAAAGAGCTGCTGACACGGTTTACCTGTTGCCCATTTTGTTTGCTGTCGTCACTCCATGGTTAGTGATATTGTTGGAAGAATTTGGGATCTTACTGTATCAATTCCTGATAGCTTCTTTTTTTCAATTTTCTCCGGTTACTCCAGTTTTTGACCACCTCTGATTAACTATCGGACCGAAATAAGTAAAATAAAAAAATACAATGTCTTTTCTTTTTGTGCATCTTTTTTTCTCTTTGGTGTCTTTTATTACGAAAACACACCTATACAAATACATTGTAACCTCCATCGCCGAAAAAAAAAAAGAAAATTTTGAGATTAAAAATTGTGATATTTTTCTTATTTCTGCTCAAAATATAGATTGAGGGTACGTGTTAGAACCGATTCTAACGAGTTCCGAAAAACCTATATTTTAGAGCAGAAATAAGAAAATAAGGTTTACAAAATGTTATAAAACAGACTGCGTGCATGGTGGTTAACCCAATCACGGCTGGCAACTTTGCTTCCCTCTTTGATTGCACACCGGTGGGTCGGGCCTAAAATTATATGATGGTTCCAGCGTAAAAACATAAATGGAATTTTATTTTATTTTAGCATTCTTTATGTTGGTTGGCGCCTGATGCTCCGTCTTTGGTCGGGCCCCTCGGAGTCTAACTGTTGGTTTTCTTTTGCTCCAGCAATTCTGATGCTGTATGCTGTAGAGTCCTCAACCTTGTTTCATCTCTGTAGCTTTTTGATTTGTATGTTCTCGGAGATGTTACACTGATGAGTTAGGAAGCCTTCATGCGGACTAAACAAAATTAGTGTATACCGCGACAGAGGTAAGGACGAGGATTATGGCCATGTAAAATCGATTTAAGCCCCCCCCCCCCCCCCCCCCCCTACGCCCCCAGTAGAATTCTTTCCACTGACCGTTCCAAGGCGGTTCTTCTGTGGCGGCTTATTTATGTTGTTGTTTGTTACTTACTGTGTGTATCACTTGTGTCTTTTTATTTTGGATGGCCATTTGGCGATTTTGTGGGAAAGTAACTGTCCTTATGGCATTACTTTGTTTAGGTTTCCATTATGGTCTGGTCGCTTCATGTTTGTGTTTCGTTCCCTTTGGTGTCTTTGATGGGTGGAGAAAGTTAATTGTATCGATTCCTGGTCTTTGTTTTACTTCTACTTTACACCTGTAAACCCATTTTGCTATTTGAAACTGGGCTTAAAAGGGGTCAAAATTATATAGGCGTGTTTTCTTCATGGGCGGTGTGGGTAAGGTAATTATATTGATTCCGGATCATTTTTTGTCTTCTCTTTCATTTTTAAAGACATGAAAACAGTTACAGACTATCAAACCAATAAAAGCATCAACAGCATATACAGAAAGGAAGGCAATGGTCTGGAACCGATACACTTACCTAAACACCAAAAGGAAGGAGGGGTGCACTTAAGGATATGCATTACTATAATCTGTCATTTTATGAAAATTATGATTGTAACCATCCCGGTTTTACACAGAAAGTTTGGCAGTGCAGTGTTATCAGTGAGTGAGACATTTGAAGACAGTAAATGATAGAATATGTTTTACGATCCATTTAAGCAAGACGCTTAAAGGGTATAAAATTTTCACAGTCGAAAATGTTCTTCTCAGCACCACATTTCTCGTCTGTGTCTGTAGTTTTCTAAGAGAATAATTATCACTGATCCTTCTTATTTCTTCAGGTTTGATGGTTCACCGCTTACGCAAGACCATTAAACTACCAGGGTTATAACTGAATAACAGATCTAAAAGGGTTTATTGGTTGGAATGCATACTTAACTTAATTTGTTTTTCAACATCATTTACAGTAAATAGAAGTGAAGGCAATGATCAGAAATCGATACAATTACACCACACGTCCCATCACGGACACCAAAGGGAAAACTAGAAGCCTCAGTAGTGTAGTTGTTATGCTACTCGCCTTGTAAACCAGGGGTCGCAGGATCGATCCCCGGCTTCCCCAGACTTTCGGATGAGTCTTTAAACCGAGGTCTCCGTATGACCTTGAGACGTAAAACTCAAACACTAACCAAAGGGAAAACACAAACATAGAATAGCTTCACTATATTGAAAACTGAAGAATCGGGAAGCCAAACTGACATTTATTCCGCACAAAATGGTCAAATGGCTATCCAAAATTGAAAATATATTGGCAATGCATACATTGAAAGACGAACTATAACAATAATATACAACAACAGAAGAATCGCTTTGGAACGTAACTTTTTTTACTTGGGGCTTAAATCGATTTTACGTGGCCACAATCCTCGCTCTTAGTTCTGTTGTGGTTTAGACAAATAATTTGTTGAGTCCGCATAGAGGATTTCTAGTCTCATCAGTGCAATATCTCTGAGAGCATAAAATAAAGCGAATACAGAGATGAAACAACAATGAGGATTCAATAGCATGAAATAACTGAAATGCAGGAGAAAAGAAAACCAAAAGTTGGTCTCCGGTGCGCCCGGGCAAAACCAGAGCATCTAACACAAACTGACATTACTTAAAGAAACTTTTAAGGTTCCGCCACAGAGTGAGACCTGATTGGTCGGCATGCAATTTAAGAGGGAACCACAGTTATCAACCATGATTGGGTCATTTTCCATGCATGCAGTCTGTCGTATAACATTTATGTCGTAACAAATCCTTTTATATCGAAATAAAAATTGCAAACGAATTAAGAATCCACATTGACCTATGGTCCTGAGTACAGACTAGGTAAGTAATTCCTGTCCTGAATGATAAAAAGCACGACGTTTATTTGAGCAGACCAATCTTCAGCCTTCCTGAAAAGTAGAAGGTGAAGTTAAACTGAAAACCGTGGAGTGTTATAAGAATTTTATATGGGCATGGATGGAAAAATCCGTCCCGAGGGTCACTGTCCGGCATCACGATGCTTGCCGAGTGATGCCGGACAGTGATCCCGAGGCACGAATTTTTCTATCAATCCCTCACACCCATATAGGATTCTTTATCTTGCATAACTTCCATTTTTAGCGCGGAGTTTTAATGTTGCTGTCACTTCGGTTACCGATGTCCGCCATATTGTGATGAGACTACAGGAATGTTTAGCGACGCCACGCAACGTGCTGTGAGGTCAACCTTAACAACGGCGCATACAAGGTCGTAATCAACCAGTGCATTTATCAAACACGCGATTATATTCGATTTTGGGTCCGAATACAAAGGTAAGAACATAAATTTCTATGATTTCCAGACACTTCGGCCCCACTACCACCTCGGCCCCTAGACAGGTCGGCCCAAAACCAAGTCGGCCCTAGACACCTCGGCCCTAGTCACCTCGGCCCTAGACACCTCGGCCCAACTGTCACCTCGGCCCCTAGACATCTCGGCCCCAAAGACACCTCGGCCCCACTTTTGATATCTGTTAGGGTATGAGCATTTATATCATGTTAAAATCGGCCCCGCCCATCGGGACTTCAAGAAACCGACAGCCTGTGGCATCAGTACTGGTAAATCGCTTAGAGGTTCTAAGCCTGGCCAGGAAAAGCGGTGCGAGTCGGACGGTTCATACTTATAAACCCTATTGGTTTCAATGGGCTGCAGGGCTTGAGAAGTCATTTGATCTCAATGCCGGGTAAAATTCCCACAAAATTGGAGGCAACGTCTCCAAAATGACCGATTCAGTGTTGATTGGAGCGTTAAGCGTCAAATCTAACAAACAAAACATCATGTTAACCCCGCTAAACTCCAGTTTATATGGGGAAAACTGGGGTTCATAGGGGCATACATTATTTACATCACGAAGACACGCATTTATAATTTTGACTCCCTTGAACCCCACATTTATACAGAAAAATTGGGGTTTACAGGGGTAAACCTTATTTTTCTTATTTGAGCAGAAATAATAAAAATACCACAATTCTTCCTCTTATAATGAAGTTTTTACGGCGGAAAAGTTTACAATGCATTTGTACAGGCATGTTTTCGTAATTCTTATTTCTGCTTCAAGATACAGGTTATGTGTTATATAATTTTTGTTTTACGGAATCTTCTATTAAGTTGTTAGGAAACAAGATCAAATTAATGTATTGCTTTTTTATTTCATATAAAAATAACAAATAACCAATGAGACGTTTATAATAAATATAACAACGAATACACGACATTTTCAGGTTAACTTGGACTACACTCTTAAGGACAGCTAATCCCCCGCCGCCTTCAGCCGTGTCGTTGACCTTGGGTCAGCATCACGAAAAGTGGGGTGTAGCGGGTTGTTCGAATTGTGAATATTTGATACTGATAGTCAAGGAGCTTTTTCTACAAGAATATATAGGGCCATGAAGACTTTGCACTCAGTGCACATCCAGATCCATCTGATCTGGATCTACACTATCATTCAGTTTGCGAAATTTAAATGAATACAATATTCATGTATAAAGTAATTTGAGGGTCTGATAGTCAGAAATGTGACTAATAAATGAATAACTAAATGAATAAATAAATAAATAAATAAATAAACAAATAAATAAAGTATACAATATACTCGTTACTGTCTTTAATAAGAGCGAGAATGACAATCAAGTGTGTGAAAACTGATAACAATGATCTGTTTATCATCAAGGATCTCTATATTGGGGTAAAGGGATTAGTAACGCCTGGTTGTTTATTGAGCTTCAGACTTTACTAATTTAAGTGTTTAATTGTTCTTGTAAAACTTTTTGCTTGATAGTGTAATAACCTGAAATTAATTATTCCTTAGCCCGCTGAACACGATAATCCTTATCTTTGCAAACAGTGTATAGATCCTGATCAGATTGCTTCTGCCCTCTGAACCGGATCTGCACCGTTTTTCATGCAGTTTTTGAATTGCATGCATACATTATATTAATTGGTTTACTTACGAGGATAATTCTACTTCGGCGAACCTGAACACTGATGATTGCCTAATAAATAAATAAATAAATAAATAAATAAATAAATAAATAAATAAATAAATAAATACATTGTTTGTTTGTATTGGAGTTTAGCGGCCCAGTCGACACTATTTTAGTTCATTTTCGAGCCGGTCAGTTTACCTATCCACACTTTACCTGGGCAGGCTTATACGAAAGCGGTTAACCATTACATTGCTCTTTTTTTTTTCGCCGGAAAGTGACAACTGCCCTTCTTGAATCAGCAGAAGGAAGAGAATGACCAAAGAAAAGATTTCATAATCAATCTCCACGAAATAAAGTTGCCGACCCCGGTAGGTATCGAACCCGCGTCCTCGTGATAACCAGTCATACGCGCATGCGACTTAGCTACCGAGGCCGGATAAATAAATAAATTAATAAATAAATATATTAATATGTTAACAAATATAAGATTATCCCTCATCATCACCATGGTTGTGGAAACCGAGGAATGTTTTTTTTTTTTTTTTTTGGGGGGGGGGGGGGGGGGTGTTACGGCCCCATCCATCGACCGATCCATCCAGATTTCCATCCAATTAGTAAGGATAACTTATTGAAATTTATTTAAAAAAGTATTTAAGCGGTGTGGAATTATTTCGGTTAATAAAAAAGCCTATAGATGATCAAAAGAGCAGAAAAGTAGAAAAAAGAGCCTGCTCTAAAGCATGCCGGAATGCAATTAGAATTATACATTGAAATAAAAGAGGGGGGTTTTCAAATGTATCTTCCATTCTCCTTAAATTAACATAAAGATATTCTATTTAGTAACGTTATAATATATAATAAATATATCTATTATAGGTTCAAATATTCGAGGCTCCCTATCAAAATAATCAAATCAGCATATATATAAAAAAAAAAAAGCTCATCGGGCATCCAACCCGATCTCTTATTTAAGTGGAAGCCCCGTGAAAAGCAAAGTGGGGCCGAAGTGTCTAGGTATATGGGGCCGAGGTGTCTAGGGGCCGAGGTGTCCAGGGGCCGACCCGTCTAGGGTTTCAATTTTATGTGGGGCCGAGGTGGTTTTGGGGCCGAGGTGTCTAGGGGCCGAAGTGTCTAGGGGCCGAGGTGGTTTCCATTTCTATCCGAGGGTAAAATCACGGATTTCCTTGTCTGGTGTGCAAGACAATTTATTTTTCTTGGCCAGGCTAGCTAGTTTTGGAGAGAATTCGGCCTCTACGTGACTCATAAAACATTTTAAAAATTCCTCTGTGGAATCAATGAGCCCAAAGGATTAGATCATAAATAGGAGACTGAACCTAAAAATGTTTCACAGATTTTAGTATCTCGTACGGTTTCTATTTAAATAAAAATTTTTATGTTCAGTGAGGAACGAAGACGTTGCTGAATCCGTCCATTTGTAGTTTTGTATTTGTTAATTGATTTTCTGTTGTCTGTGCTTTGTTTTTGTCTGTGCCTTCGTGTCACTAAGTTTTTCTGTTGTTTTCGATTTGTGACTGTTTCCTTTCTAAAACATGGATTTATTATCATTACAAACCTCATCGTTAAAGGGTGTAGTCTTCGCGTGATTGTAAAAGCAATATGACAAACCAACAGCGATCCACTTTCCACAGAAGTACAAAATGTCACCAGGGTAAACTTATTAATATCAGCTGAAGAAATGAAGAATGTTTTATGTCCATTATAACGGATGCAAAACAGACAGACATCACATGACAAACCAAGTAAAATTATATTAAACCATATTGAATAATCACTGGTGAAAGCTGCGTAGCAAACACCAAGACACTTTTAGTAAGAGCTGAAGAAAACCATTAGTGGAATTACAGAGGACCATTTAACTTCGCATATTTTAACAAATTAACATATGTACTGTATATTATTACGTCATCGATCTTAACAGTGGAAGCAAGTCCTGACTGCTAACATTCTTAAACACGTAAAGCCTTTTCTAAGTTTTATAGACCTCATTCTGATTTGGTTTCAAAATTCAATGTTGGACTTAAAACATTTCTGCTACAAGGCCTATCGGAACCCGAATTCTATGGTGACTTAATATATATAAATTTAGAAAAATACATGCCTGTAATGACTTTAGTACCCAATTTCGTAAAATCGTTCGTCGATAAATAAAGATTGGGTACAAAATCAATTTTATAAAACAGACTGCATGCATGGTGGTTAACCCAATCACGGTAGGCAACTTTGCTTCCCTCTTTGATTGCACACCGGTGTGTTGGGCTAAAGATTATATGACGGTTCCAGCGTAAAAACATAAATGGAATTTTATTTTATTTTAGTATTCTTTATGTTGGTTGGCGTCTGATGCTCCGTCTTTGGTCGGGCCCCTCGGAGTCTAACTGTTGGTTTTCTTTTGCTCCAGCAATTCTGTTGTTGTATGCTGTCGAGTCCTCAACCCTGTTTCATCTCTGTAGTTTTTCTATTTGTATGTTCTCGAAGATGTTACACTGATGAGTTAGGAAGCCTTCATGCGGACTAAACAAAATAAGTGTATACCGCGACAGAGGTAAGGGCTAGAATAATGGCCATATAAAATCGATTTAAGCCCCCCAGTGGAATTCTTTCCACTGACCGTTCCAAGGCGGTTCTTCTGTGGCGGTTTATTTATGTTGTTGTTTGTTACTACTAACTGTGTGTATCACATGTGTCTTTTTATTTTGGATGGCCATTTGGCCATTTTGTGGGAAAGTAGCTGTCCTTATGGCAATCCTTGGTAGAGGTTTCCATTATGGTCTGGTCGCTTCATGTTTGTGTTTCTTTCCCTTTGGTGTCTTTGATGGGTGGAGTAAGTTAATTTTATCGATCCCTGATCTTTGTTTTACTTCTACTTTCCTAACGTACCAGTGAAACATCTCGGAGAACATACAAATAAAAAAACTACAGAGATGAACTAAGGTTGAGGACTCGACAACATACAACAACGAAATTGCTGGAGCAAAAGAAAACCAACAGTTGGACTCCGAGGGGCCCGACCGTAGACGGAGCATCAGGCGCCAACCAACATAAAGAATACTAAAATAAAATCAAATTCCATTTACGCTTTTACGCTGGAACCGTCATATAATCTTAAGCCCGGCCCACCGGTGTGCAATCAAAGAGGGAAGCAAAGTTTCCAACCGTGATTGGGTTAACCACCATGCATGCAGTCTGTTTTATAACATTTATGTTGTACCCAATCTTTATATATCGACGAACGATTTTACGAAATCGGGTAATATTTTTCTAAATTTATATACTGAGTCACCATAGAATTCGGGTTCCGATAGGCCATGTTGCAGAAGTGTTTTTTTAGCCCAACATTGAATTTTGAAACCAAATCAGAAAGACGTCTATAAAACTTAGAAATGGCTTTACGTAGTTTATTAAACCGATACCCCTGATTAAGAAGTTTAGCGGTTAATAATTTATTACAAGTGTTGAAGTCGGATACATGACTAGACACTCTAGCGAATCGAATTAACTGCGAAATATATATACACCGTACAATGTCGCACGTGAAACATCATCGTTCAAAAAAGGAAAATTTACAATCTCGAAATCAAAATCATCACGTTTATCATAAATTTTGCAAGAAAAAAAATCCATCTACAATAGATAAATGTAAATTCAAAAAGGGGGCCTCGGTATCAGAGGAATTTGCCTTGTTTAACTGAAGTTTTAGGGGAATAATCTGACTGATCAAACCATCAAAGTAGAAGTAAAACAAAGATCAGGAATTGATACAATTAACTTACTCCACCCATAAAAGACACCAAAGGGAAAGAAATACAAACATTAAGCGACCAGACCAAAATGGAAACCTAAACAAAGGAAGGCCATAAGGACAGTTACTTTCCCACAAAATGGCCATATGGCCATCCAAAACCAAAAGACACAAGTGATACACACAGTAAGTAACAAACAACAACATAAATAAATCGCCACAGAAGTATTGTCAATATTTAATAAATCATCAAAATATCTAGAAGTAGAACTAAAAGCTTCAATAATTTCAGATTGGTTATCAATGGAAAGCGACAACATGACATCTCTTTCATAACAATACAAGAACAGATCAGCCACAAGAGGTGCGCAATTCGTACCCATCGGAATACCCACAATTTGTCTAAATAACTTAGTACCAAATCTAATATAAATATTGTCAAGTAGAAGGGTGAAGGCATCACACACTTTCTGACATGACCAAAGTGTTTAATTCTTATGCTCTTTAGAAGTGAAAAATGCATTCCTGACATTACATGCAAGATAGAGAGAATCTTCTCTGTGAAAAGCCCATTCAATTATCTCATTAAGCTTTTCTTTTATAAGATTATGGGGAAGTGTAGTGTAAAGAGTGGAAAAATCGTAAGTAGACAGACTTGAAGCACGAAAACGTCTGGATTTCAATTTATTTAAAACCTCATTCGATTTTTATAGACCAAAACAGATTTCTTCCTGATCTTTCAAAGATTTTATCAAAATATTTAATCACATGCGTTTTAATAAAGTCCAGGAAGAGCTAGTGCACCACCCCCCGGCGTTGGCGTCGGCGTCGGCGTTAGCGTTGGCGTTGGAGTCGGCATCCGCATTAATTACATGAACGTTTTTAAGAGCTCATGATACCCAAACCATACGATGGATTGTGTTCATGTTTGGTGTGATGATAGATAGAGGTCCAATCATTTATTCAGCAATACTCCAGCCAATGCCGATGACCCCAATGTCGAGGTCATGGGCTTAGAATGTTATAGTAAAGGTTTTGTTTTCCAAATTTTAGTATCAAAGGTTTAAATTGCTCATATTTTCTATGCCATACGATGAATTTGTTTGTTTTTGGGGGGTTTTTGGTTTTACGGCCCTTTCTAGATTATTTCACTCATATCGAGCCGATAGTTAACCAGAGGTGGGCAAAAACCGGAGTACCCGGAGAAAAACCACCAGACCTTCCGTTACAGAACTTGGCGCCTCACATATGACCCGACCGAGGCTCGAACCACAGCGGTGAGAGACCTAATGATCAAGAGTCAGCGCTCTTAACCACAAGGCCACGGAGGCCCGCCGATGAATTTGGTTTATATTTGGTATGATGATAGATATAGGTGCAAAGTTTCATACAGCAATACACCTAGCCCATGCCAATGATCTCAATCCCAAGGTCACAAACTTTGAAATTTTTAATAAAGTTTTTAACAGCTCATAATTTTGAATGGATTTGGTTCATATTTGATATTATGATAGATATAGGTCCAAAGTTTTATTCAGCTATACCACACACGAGCCCATGACCTTAAAGGTCAAGGTCACAGACTTAGAATGTTAGAATTTTTTTAACAAGATCATCCTTCCCCGTCCATTGGGCTTGGAGAAATAGATTGGGCTGCATGATGCTCCCACGCAGAGCTGATACTGAACGCACATGAGTACTGGTAATCCGCTTGGAACGTCTAAGGCTGCCCAGGAAAATTCCATGCTTATAAACCATATTGGCTTCCTTGGGCGACAGGTATTGAGATGTCATCTCATTTCAATGTCTGGTAAAAGTCCCACAAAATTGGAAGCAACGCCTCCAAAATGACCTTAATAGTGTTGACGGGGACGTTAACCCTCAAACCAAACAAAACAAAACAAGATCATATTTTGCAAACCATACTATGGATTTGTTTCATATCTGGAATGTTGATATATAACGGTCCAAACTTTTATTCAGCAATATCTTCACCCATTGACCTAAAAGTAAAGGTCTGATGGGAGCTGTGGATTAATTGTATCGATTTCTGATCATTGCCTCCACTTCTATTTTACAGACAATGTTGAAGTTTTTAAGAGCTCCACACCATATGATGGATTTGGTCCATATTTGATGTGATGATAAAATAAGGTCAAAAGTTTAATTAAGCAATTCCCGGCCCTTGTGCACGTCTTCAAGGTCAAGGTTGTGGACTGAATTTCTGTTAAACTTATTTTTTAGTTCATATTTTCCTAACTATGCGATGGGTTTCGTTGGTATTTGGAGTGGTCCGAATGTTCATTAGGCAATACCCCAACCTATACCCATGACCATAAATACACTTTCCCAGGTGAGCTATGCTGTCTGATGACAGCTCTTGTTTAGTATATTTCTCAATAATAATGTGTGCTTTCTGGACTTTCTTATCTAAGTATTGGTCTAAATGTATTTTTTCCTGTGATATTCTTAAAAGTTGAATGAATCTATTGGTAGTATGATTAGTAACTTACAGTTTCCTTGTGTGTTATTACTTATGATAATAGTAGACCAAGAGACCGGTAGGCATGCAGCAGAGGCCAGAAGTGGGAGCTGCCTTTTATTTCTTACTTTTCTATCCTTCTTTTCTACTGCCTGGTCTTTTGACCGTTGGGGGAATGGTTATAGATGGGCAGTTAATTCTGGACTCGGCCTCAACCCATCGGCTGTTTGCAGATCATCTGCCACTATTACTAAGTCCTGACTATCGATTTAGAGTGACTAACCCTTCACAGGAACAGTGCATGTAGGTATCTGACATTAGTCTAGTCGTTTACTAGACTTAAACGACAACCATTTAGATTAACAAATTGGGACAGAATACTGATTTCCGAGGAATCTTTATAAAACCTGATCACAAAGTCATGCTCTAAAGTCTAAAAAGTGAGTTGTTCAAAGTAGGCAATATGTCGTTTGCAATCACAGTTTATTACCATTGCTGTTGTTGTTGATTTCACAGTTTTTGGCCATCGCATATAATATTCGAAACAACCAGAAAACAAATTGTTTAACTTTTCCAGCACAGTAAACACGTTTCCATTTGCTAGATAGAGGTTGTTTGACTTCTCTATCTTATTCTATCTTTATACAATTATAAGTTGTGTGATTCTACTTTCATTATACTGTTTATTTGGTACTCACTCTGGGGAATTAAAGGTAGCAATAATGACCGTGGTGGAGCTATCTGTATCAAAACCAGGCAATATTAGATAAATTTATTTATTTGCGTTTCATTATTGCTTTCCAAGACAGTTATACGACTGATTTTATCTTTTTTTATAATCTACAATGACATCTGAAATATGTCTTTATCTTGGCGTTTTGAAAACATCATGTGAAAATATTTTGTCATTATCTTGTGAAATTATGTTTATCAGTTAGTTTGCATAGATGGGCAACCAAGTTACCATTCTCACATGAAATCTGACAAGGAAATATTTTCCTCTTCAATATCCTGTGTCCACTGCTTTTTCAGAGTGTCATGGCGTGTTGTTGTTTTTTTTTACACTCCTTATTTTTGGCAGAATTTATTTATTTGAATTTAAAGACTCTTGAAGTGCTTCTCATTTATATTTACAATGCATCAGTAAACATTAATACCTATGGTGCATTTGGGTTCAAATTCCTCTATCTGGCAAAATGATTATTGCAAAACGAACAAACACTTATCAAATACTTAACAAGAAATTGTTTCAGAAAACTTTGCAAAGCAGCATATGTGTTGCCAGAGAAACAAGAAACTTTTTAACCAATTGTTTATATATATTCATATGTATGGTGTTTATTATGGCGAATACAGCTCCTATAAAATAGTAGTTTGAAAATTAAAGAAAAATATAAATTATGTGATAGCTTTACAATAAATCCAAATGCCATCTACCCAAAACTATTTCCTGTATATTTCATTTCATTAAGAAAAAAATGTGATCCCTTATTTGGCATTAAGCTTGCAGTATGTCTTCATAAAAAAAATTTACCCAGGTTACCACCCAAGGATGAATCAACCGAAAGTCATGTGGCTATACATGCGTCGTAAGTTTAAAAATGTGCTCAAGTGAACCCGGATACACCAGGCTGTCTTCCATATCAAGTTCATCAAGATCCATCGTGGGCCGAAAAACGCTTAGAATGCAACTGTCCTTTACTTTTTTCGGCGGATACCAAACATATTTCATGTCGTGTGTTGAAAACATCCGAATTTTCACTCATGCTTCGCACTCGTGAAAATGTGGATGTTTTCAACAAACTCGCTGAAATATTTTGGTATCCACCTCAAAAAAGTAAATATCCTCTATATATTAGCAATACTTAAAGACAAAATATAACAATGATAAATAGCGACAGAAAAAAACGCCTGTAAAAAAGATTTTGTCAGTTCTGTTTTACTGTGGAGGGTAGGGGTTTAAACACTTTTACAGTCCTCGCCGTTGGTTCTGTCGTGGCACAACCAAGCGCGAGTATTGTCGCCAGGTAGAATCGATGTTAGCCCCCATTAAAATTTAATGACCGTTCCAAAGCAGTTGGAAAGAAACTATTATTTTGGCTTTCTGTTGTATTGGTCGGGCACTCCGGAGTCTGACTGTTGGTTTTCTTTTGATCCATCATTTCAGTTATTTCATGCTGTCGAGTCCTAATCGTTGTTTCATCTCTGTAGTTTTCGTTTGATTTTTATGTTCTCGGTGATGTAGCACTGATGAGTTAGAAATGTAGAATGAAGGGGTTATCCTTTGGAAGCAAGGAATATACCACAGAACCGAAAATATAGAGTGTACAAGTTTTTCTGTGCCTTCAGGTGGAATAAACATCTTATTTGTCTAAACCACCACAGAGCCAAGGCTGATGATTATGGCCACCCAGTGAAATACATTTTACTGATCGTTCCAAGGTGATTCCTCTGTCGTGGTTTATTATTGTCATAGTTTATCTTTTGATATGTATTGCTTATATCTTTTTATTTTTGATAGCCGTTTTGCCATTTTTCTGGGAACTTAACTGTCCTTTTGGCTTTCTGCTTGTGAAGTTTTTATTAGGGAATAATTATTTCATGTTCGTGTTTCTTTCCCTTTGGTGTCTCTGATGGGAGCTGTGGGCAGTTCTGTCGATTCCTAATCATCTCCTTCAATTCTATTCTACTTGGCTTTGGAATTTTAAATCACATCACGAAAACACAACTATATAAGTTCTAACCCATCAAACCCCACCTTTATACGGTATAACTGGGGTTTACAAGATATACTTTATTTTTCTTATTTCTGCATAAAAACACAGTCTATATTTAGAGCAGAGATAAGAAAAATATCGGATTTTTTTTTTTTTTCAGAAAATTTTCATTTTTGTAGTGGCAAAATTCTCAGGTGTGTTTTCCTAATCCGGTGCAGTGGCTTTACGATTGCGGTTGCAAGTTGAAAGGTAATTATACCAATGCCTAAAATAATATATAATTGCATAATTGCATCAATGTCTGAAGTAATATATTATTGCATAATTGTATCTATGCCTGAAATAATACATATAGAGGATCTTACATGAGTGTTTATGTATTATTGAATTTATTGAACGAGTTGAGGAAAAGGGATGAAATGCGAGGCTTTGCCGAGCATTTTATCCCTTTTCCCCAACGAGTTTAATAAATTCAATAATACATGGGCACGAATGCAAGATTCTATTTATCATATGACATTTAAAGCACATTTTATCCACGATTGTTAACAAAAATGTCAATATTCCGCCGTTAGTAAACGCGACGTCGTTAAGGACGTCGTACATGTAACGTTATGGGACGTATCTAGCTAATTTGCATATTTTATCCACTAGTGGATTATCGAAAATATTACATGGCGTTATTACACTCTCAGACGCGACGTCATGTGATAAAATTGCATATTGCAAATTGCAGATTGTATTGCTCCAGCATTTCAGTGGTTTCTTGCTGTCGAGTCCTCACCTTTGTTTCATCTCTGTGGTTGTTTGATTTTTGTGTTCTCGGAGATGATGCACTGATGAGTTAGGAGGCCTTCATGCGGACTGAACAAATTATTTGTCTAAATCGCGACGGAAGTAAGGGCGAGGATTGTGGCAGCGAAACATCTATTTAAGCCACCCCTCCACAGTGAAATTCTTTTCAATGAACGTTCCATGGCGGTTATTATGTCGTGAATTATTTTGGTTATGGTTTGTATTTGAGTGTGTGTATCGCTAATATTTTTTGTTTTGGATAGGCAATTGGTCATTTTCTGGGAAATTAACTGTCCTTTTGGCTTTTCGCTCTTGATGTTTCCATAAGGTCTAGTTATATCATGTTTGTGTTTCTTTCCCTTTGGTGTCTCTGGTGGGAGCTGGTGGTTGATTGTATCGATTGCTGGTCATTGCCTTCACTTTTATCTTACTTGAACAGAAAACGAAATCTATTTGCGACGATTGATAAACCTTCAGGAATAATGCGATTCCATCACATCTTTTAACTAAATGAACTCTCAAAAGCACTTACCTTTCAACACATAATGAGAGTAATGTCAAAACTGAAGCATAAAGCGACGTTACAAGAATATATCTGTTTATCCGGCACGTGAGGTGATCAAATGTCCATCCCTTGTTCATCATAAATTGAATGATTTCAGGCACTCCTAGAACCATAATAATTAAATCAGCAAATGCTAAATTCGTAATCAGCAGGTTTGTCATTGAGCCTCGCATTTTACGATTGCAGACGACAGCGAATACGACTAAAAGGTTGCCAGATATACCCACTACTCCTATAAAAAAGAAAACAATGCTGAGGTAGATAACTGTATTTTCGTCAGTAGCAACGACGGGAAAAATCCCTGGATGCTCTCCTGGTGTGCCATTTCTAAAATAAACTACTCCCTCTTCCTGTCTGAAACTTCTGTCAAATATGGAATGGTTGAAACTCATTTTGATGAGAAAGGTCCATCTAATTCCTGAAAGAAATGAATGGATATGCATTAGTAATACGCAACACAATCCAAAAATATATCAGTTTAGGTAGAAATTAGAGATATAAAGAAAATAATTCACATTGGTTAACGTTTGTTTTTTTTCTGCTCTGTTTGACCTATGCATAAATCAAAACTGTAAATTTGCCCGTCCATTACGTAAAACACGCCTATACAAATACATTGTAAACTTAACCGCAAAAAAAAAAAAAAAAAAGGGAAAATTTTAAGTTGAAAAATTGTTATATTTTTCTTATTTCTGCTCGACATATAAATTTGGGGTGCTCGTTGTAACCGCCTCGATTGCTCGAAATATAGATTGTTGGTGCTCGTAAGAAATGCCTCATCGTGGCGGTTCTAACGAGTACCCACAATCTATATTTTAGAGCAGAAATTAAAAAAAAAGGTTTACCCCTGTATACCCCAGTTTTATTACATGTTTATAAAAGTGGGGTTCAAGCGGGTCAAAATAGGTGTGTTTCGTGATGTATAATATGCGTATACACATTTATTTTTAATGAATTGTACTTTATATGACAACAATAATGATTCATTATTTAAAAGTGGGCCTTTATAATATATTCAGTTATTCTGAATTCCTTTCTTTTGCAGTGTAAAAATTACCAGGTAAAAATTAAATATTTTTCTTTCTTCTGATTCATGAACTTGCCTTTCTTTAACATTGTTTATCGACACTCAATGTATATTTTAATTGTGCTATCCATTTTTGTCGTAATTCCACTAGTTGATTTATACTATATAATATACTGCATGCTTCCCCTGTTATTAATGTCTTTGCTTATCAATATCAAACACAGTACTAATTAATTCCAAGGAAAAGAACTGACAAGATCTCTGCCTAGCTTTTTCGATATTTGCCTCTACCGTACGTTTCAATCGATTTTATAGATGCCTTATGACATAATTTATGCCAATAGCCATGTTAAACTTTCTTGTCCTGTGATGGGGTGGGGACAATATCTCTTTGGGTGTTATTTTCGATTTTGTTGACGTTATATAACCACTTAGTTTTAGATATTTTCAACTCGTTTTCATCAAAGTAGAATTGAAGGCAATATTGTGCATTTTAATTGGGTCCGACCAGAAACAGAGCTTCAGACCCCAAGCGACTTACTTAAAAGCCTTTGAAGTAAATATTTAGATTTCACTAATGAGGCCTAATTGGCCGAAAGTAGTTAGTCTGAACAAAAGAAACTAATTATTAACGGCTAAACTCCTTAATCAGGGTTATCGGTACCATAAACTACGCAAAGCCTTTTCAAAATTTTATAGACGCCATTCTGATTTAATTTCAAAATTCAATATTGGACTTAAATCTCTTCTGCAACAAGGTCTATCGGAACCCGAATTTTATGGTGACTTAGTATATAAATTCAGAAAAATATATAACCGCAATGACTTCAGCGCCCAATTTCGTAAAATCATTCTTCCATATGGCCATTTTGTGGGAAAGTAACTGTCCTTATGGCCTTCCTTTGTTTAGGTTTCCATTATGGTCTGGTCGCTTAATGTTTGTATTTCTTTCCCTTTGGTGTCTTTTATGGGTGGAGTAAGTTAATTGTATCAATTCCTGATCTTTGTTTTACTTCTACTTCGATATAAAAAGTTTGGGTACAACATGGATATTATACGACAGACTGCATGCATGGTAGTTAACCCAATCACGGTTGGCAGCTTTGCTTCCCTCTTTGGTTGCGCGCCGGTGGGTCGGGCCTCAGATTATATGACGGCTCCGGCGTGGGGGCTTGTTGGGAGTTAGAGAGATAATGCTGGTTGGTGCCTGATGCTCTGTCTCTGGTCGGGCTTATCGGAGTCTGACTGTTGGTTTTCTTTTGCTCCAGCATTTCACTGGTTTCTTGCTGTCGAGTCCTCACGGTTGTCTCACCTCTGTGGTTCTTTGATTTTTGTGTTCACGGGGGTGTTGCACTGATGAGTGTGTGTGTGTGTGGGGGGGGGGGGGGGAGGCCTTCATGCGGACTGAACAAATTGTTTGTCTGAATCGCGGCGGGGGTGAGGGCGGGGATTGTGGCCACGTAAAATCGATTTAAGCCCCCAGTGGAAATCTTCCATATGGCCATTTTGTGGGAAAGTAACTGTCCTTATGGCCTTCCTTTGTTTAGGTTTCCATTATGGTCTGGTCGCTTAATGTTTGTATTTCTTTCCCTTTGGTGTCTTTAATGGGTGGAGTAAGTTAATTGTATCAATTCCTGATCTT
The DNA here is from genome assembly GCA_963580285.1 of Lucinisca nassula. Classification (NCBI taxonomy): domain Eukaryota; kingdom Metazoa; phylum Mollusca; class Bivalvia; order Lucinida; family Lucinidae; genus Lucinisca; species Lucinisca nassula. The sequence goes on from OY757018.1 coordinate 11,788,507, forward strand.
TGTTTTACTTCTTCTTTGTATACTCTACGGTTTCCAGTTCTGTGATGTTATCCTTGCTCAAAAACGATAATCTTTTTACAGACCGTTTAACTTCAATACAGCTTGTGTTAAGTGAATGTGTGGTGGCCGTAAGACGTATTCCTAACCTTCATCATGGTGTAGGTTACATTACGTTAACACACCCGTGCGACATAGTGCATATTATTTGTCTCCAAAATGGCTACTTTTATAATGAAAATCCGTGATATTTTTTCTTGTTTATACTGCAAACATAGGTTGTGGGTGCTCGTTAGAACCAGCCCATTGAGGCGGTTCTAACGAGTACCCACAACCTATGTATTTGAGTGGAAATAAGAAAAATAATGTATGCCCCAGTTTTCTCTATACAAAGTCGCACGGCGCCAGAAAAAATGGTAATTATAAACGTAAACCAGTGCTTCAGCTGAAGTGCACGACCCGCCGGATGCTTTTAGCTTTATGAGTGTTACCATATGTGGGTATGGCGGCCATTTTGGTCATGTTACCTGGACCTAAAACGGTTCCCCCAATAAATGCGCCTTATCGTAAGGAGCAAAAAGTATATCTTATACCTGAATCGTTTGCAGGATAAAATGCATTCTCACTTTTCCAATACTAAAGCATATATGTCAAAGTTTGACCTAGGCACAAAGAAGGTCAAGGTCAACCCAGGGTCACCATTTTAGCAATTTATGATGGGCCTACGTCCCAAATGCTATTTATCAAGTTTCGTGGAAATCTGCCCAGTGGTTCTGGAGAAGACTATTTTTGAATGGTTTTTACCTATATGGCTTGGTGGCCATTTTGGTCATGTGACCTGGACACCATAAGCAAATTTTGGTTTCCCCCATCCCATAGAGGCTCCACATGAAATTTGACTTCAAGCGGCCCATTGTTTCCGAGGAGAAGCAGTTCGAAAATTTTCACATTTTTCGCCTCGGCGAGGCTATACTAAATGGAATGTAATATTTCTCAAGTTCATTGGTTAGATCTCATTGATATCTATCAGTATGCCAAAAATTGTTTAAATATTCCAAGCGGTTAAGTCACTATCACCAATTTTCACAAACGGGTTACGGACGGACAGACAGACAAACCATATATGGCTTGGCGGCCATTTTGGTCATGTGAGCTGGACCCCATGAGCAAATTTTGGTTTCCCCTATCCCATATAGGTTCCATATGAAATTTGACTTCAATCGGCCCAAAGGTTTCCGAGGAGAAGCAGTTCGAAAATTTTCACATTTTTCGCCTCGGCGAGGCTATACTAAATGGAATGTAATATTTCGCAAGTTCATTGGTTAGATCTCATTGATATCTATCAGTATGCCAAAAATTGTTTAAATATTCCTAGCGGTTTAGTCACAATCACCAATTTTCACAAACGGGTTACGGACGGACAGACAGACTGACAGACTGACAGAATGACCGATTGACCGAATGACAGAATGACACGTTGATTTTAGGACACTCTTAGAAAATCAACCGACTTCAGTCGGTCGCTTTTTCTGCGGGTCGTGCAATTACGTGCTTTTAAAAGAAACTGAAGTGACTGTCCATAATATTATTGAATCATGGACGCCACTCTAGGCTTGCTTTTCTAAGTTCTTTACCCATTTCCGTACTACGGATTCTGGATACCGAGGCGAATAAATTCTACAATAGTTCTAATCGGTTATACCGTGCTGCTCTTTTAACTAGAGATTATACTCAGCATGCTCTTCGTCGATTCTGAAATTAATCACAAACGTCATTACATCAAAATATCCTTCATTAATAAGGGTTTGGATTCCATAGATTTACCTAGTATCTTCCGAGACAGTTCGGTTATTTAATGCATTCCCGCTTATATTCAAAATACTGAAACACCCATTATTTGCTAGAAATACAATAAACCTGTTAGATATATCATTTTTAATTTCAATAAACTTGTTTCTGATCTTGATATTGACACTAAAACTCCTGATACATGTGATTGTAAAAATTCAGTGTATCCGGCTGCTTGTCATATTATTACTGGCAATTTTAAAATTATTCCTGATTCTAGGATACGCAATATAGTATCTAAAGAACCGAAATATCGATTTCCTTCTAAAATTGATTTCAATAAATGTAGAGATGAAATCGCTGCTGCCTTGAATGAATTTGGTAATCGATGGTGTAAACGAGAGTATGTTGAGCATAAAGCTCTTAAGGAATGGAAACTTAGCATTCTGAAATTAGTGAACAAACGCATTTCTTTTTATTCGCAAAATACGAACCTATTACCTCATAAACCTAACACGTCTTTACGTCACCTTAAACTAGGTATTCAAGAATTTCATAGGAAGTTTGTGTTGGCTCCAGCTGATAAGGCCGCTAATAATGTGGTCGTTGTTTGACGGCTTCATTATGTTAACACTCTTCAACAAGAACGTGGTGGTACTAAAGCCTACGAACTTCAGCCTTTAGCTGTCGAGAGGGCTTAAGTTGATGACAAAATTTGTCATTCAGCAATCAAGTTTGCTGTCTGTGTTACAGAAGGCCCAGACAAGCTTCCCGCGTTATATTGGATACCTAAACTTCATAAAAAACAATCCAAAGCACGGTTTATTGCAAATTCAAGCTCTTGTACCACCACTGAACTCTCCAAATTATTAACTTCATGTTTGACTGCCATCAAAAAGCATGTGATAAAATATTGCGACTAAGTCTTCGGAAGATCAGGTAGAAATCTGTTTTGGTCTTTAAAAAATTCTAATGAAGTTTTAAATAAATTGAAATCCAGGCGTTTTCGTGCTTCAAGTCTGTCTACTTATGATTTTTCCACCCTTTACACTACACTTCCTCATAATCTTATAAAAGAAAAACTTAATGATTTAATTAAATGGATATTTCATAGGGAAGACTCCCTCTATCTTGCATGCAATGTAAGAAATGCATTTTTCACTTCTGAAGAGCATAAAAATTATACTTTATGGTCATGTCAGAAAGTGTGTGAAGCTCTCACCTTTCTACTTGACAATATTTATATACGATTCGGTACTAAGTTATTTAGACAAGTTGTGGGTATTCCGATGGGTACTTATTGTGGCTGATTTGTTTTTGTTTTGTAATGAGAGAGACTTCATGATGTCCCTTTCTGCTGAAAATCAGTCTGAAATCATTGAAGCTTTCAGCTCTACTTCTAGATACTTGGATGATTTATTAGGCCCCCCACTAAAAGTGTGGGTGCCCTATAGTAATCACTCTGTCTAGCCGTCTGTCCGTCTGTCCGTCCACAAATTTCTGATAGCGCTGCCGGGGCCCTAGTCAGTTTCACTGACAGCTCTAGTTAAATATTGATAATACCTATTTCGATGGTTTGATCAGTCAAATTTATCCCTAAGAACTTCGGTTAAATAAAGCAAATTCTTCTGATACCGAGGCCCCGTTTTTGGATTTACATCTATCTATTTTAGATGGGTTTGTTTCGTGCAAAATTTATGATAAACGCGATGATTTTGATTTTGAGGTTGTAAATTTTCCTTTTTTGGATGGTGAGTGAGTGAGTTTTAGTTTTACGTCCCACCAACAGCTAAGGTCATACGGAGACGGGACCTCGGTTTAAAGACTCATCCGAAAGTCTGGTGAAGCCCGGGATCGATCCTGCGATCCCTGGTTTACAAGGCGAGTAGCGTAACCACTGCACCACGGAGGCTTCTAAATGTTTTTTGGATGGTGATGTTCCTCGTGCGCCATCCTATGGCGTTTATATTTCGCAATTAATTCGATTTGCCAGAGTGTTTAGTCATGTAACTGACTTCAACACTCGTAATAAATTGTTAACGGCTAAACTTCTTAATCAGGGTTATCGGTACCATAAACTACGCAAAGCTTTTTCAAAATTTTATAGACGTCATTCTGATTTAATTTCAAAATTCAATATTGGACTTAAATCCCTCCTGCAACAAGGTCTATCGGAACCCGAATTTTATGCTGACTTAGTATACAAATTCAGAAAAATATATAACCGCAATGCCTTCAGCACCTAATTTCGTAAAATCAATCTTCGATAAAAAAAGCTTGGGTACAACATAAATGTTATACGACAGACTGCATGCATGGTAGTTAACCCAATCACGGTTGACAGCTTTGCATCCCTCTTTAATTGCACGCCGGTGGGTCAGGCCTCAGATTCTATGACTGTTCCAGTTTAAAGGCTTATTGAGAATTAGATCTAATTCAAGTTAATGTTGGCTGGTGTCTGATGCTCTATCTCTGGTCGGACCCATCGGAGTCTAACTGTTGGTTTTCTTTTGCTCCAGCATTTCAGTGGGTTCTTGCTGTTGAGTCCTCACCTTTTTTTCATCTCTGTGGTTTTTGATTATTTGTGTTCCCGAAGATGTTGCACTGATGAGTTAGGAGGCCTTCATGCGGACTGAACAAATTATTTGTCTAAATCGCGACAGAAGTAAGGACGAGGATTGTGGCCACGTAAAATCGATTTAAGCCCCCCAGTGGAATTCGTTTCCAATGACCGTTCCAAGGCGGTAGTTCTGTCGCGGTTTATTTTTGTTATGGTTTGTCTTTGGGTGTTTGTGATGCTTATATTATTCTATTTTGGATAGCCTTTAGGCCATTTTGTGGGAAAGTAACTGTCCTTTTGGTTTTCCGCTATTGGTGTTTCCATTAGGTCTGTTGTTTCATGTTTGTGCTTCTTTCCCTTTGGTGTCTCTGATGGGAGCTGTGGGTTGATTGTATCGATTCCTGACAATTGCTTTCACTTTTATTTAGGGGGGCGGGGGTCTTCGTTTCACGGACTTGTTATCGTGATGATATCTTCTATTACTTTGGGACCATTGATTCCACTGCGGAAGACCATTAAGCCGTCACAGAGTTTGAGGCCCTGCCTGTCCAGTCGGCGTGCAATCAAAGAGGTGAGCAAAGGTTTTAACCGTGACTGAGCTAGGCACCAGTGCACACACGGTCGCATTACATTTATTTTCCGACCACCTTTTTATATTGAAGATTTTTTTAAAAAAAAGAAGTAGAGGCAATGATCAGGAATCGATACAATTAACCCACAGCTCCCATCAGAGATACCAAAGGGAAAGAATCACAAACATGAAGGAACATACTCCAACGGAAACACCAACAGCGGAAAGCCAAAAGGACAGTTACTTTCCCACACAATGGCCAATAGACTATCCAAAATAAAATACTGTAAGCGACACAAACACCCGAAGACAAACCATAAAAAATATAAACTGCGACAGAAGAACCGCCTTGGAACGGTCAGCGGAAACGAATTTCACTGTGGGTTGTTGGTGATGTTGCTTCACTCATTTTGGCGGGCGACGGCGCCATGACGTTTGATGTTACGCTCCCCTCAATGTATCTTCAAAAAGCTACATGACGTCGTCCCTGGCTTCGGTTTACAGACCATACGGTATATTCTACGATATACTGTAAGAAACCCGACGTCATCGTGTAACGTCATTTTTCATTCGTTGATATTTGGTTTTACGCAGCTCACTGTTCTTGCTGGTTTAGGCAAAAACAACATTTTTAAAACAAAACAAGTGCATGAGTGCATTAGAATGGGGTTTACTGTATTGAAAATTGTCATTTGGGGAGGTAAATCGTCGGTTTTAAGATTGCGTCGCCGTAAAACGAAATTTCCGACCGTGAAACCTCCGAATTACCTCCCCAACTGACAATTTTAAATATTGAATACAGTTATCCCCTAACTAGAACTAGCATTCTATTATTTTTCGATTTGTTTCCACAGAGAAGCTTAATACCACAGCAATTTGCGCGTCTACCGTCCTACTGTAAATCAGATTATATAGTATAAAAGTCTATGAAATTAACTAAAAACACTCTAGGACAACTTGCTTAATCTTTATATTCTTTCCAGTTCCCCATATCGTTTATTCTTGAATAGAACTATAATGTCATAACGGAATTTAAAATCACCCTAGTACAGTGCGCGCGTGATCTTAACAATTCGGTACGTTTCCTCAACTGTTCTATGCAACCAATGCACATACAACTATTTTGCACGAATCCAGTTCTGGTTTTGCTGTATGTATTAAACGTTAATATGTATAGAATTAGAATAAAACTATTCGATAATGGAACTGGTCTGAATCTAAGGAATGACAAATTTTCGACGTGTGTTAAATGGCTGTACAAAAAAAACGCTTTTAACCAAAATCATGAGGGCATAGGGCTAAATGTATGTTTTTCAAAAAAGGAAGCAGATATTACTAGAGACGATGTAGAAACCCAGTTCCCCATTAAATGTGTGCGTACAGGCGTGGTTGTGTGAATAATATGCTTCATAGCTATTTACCTAAAATGTTATTTATAAGCTGTTTAATTTAAATAAATAAAACTGAAAAAAAAAAAAAAAAAAAAAAAAAAAACAACCAGAACGGCCAGAATAGAGCTTTATATGGACAAGTACTATGACAGAAATTTGTTGCTGAGGGCACTATCTCCGTGATTAGCGCACTAGCTCTGTGTCGTAAATACTAGCTCGGATAGAAATTTCGTCATTAGTCGCAAGTTAAGTATTTTCGGCCATTTTTTTGGTTGCTTATTTCAAACTGTCCATGTTTCATTTCACTAAGGATGTTGCTTCTAGGGGTGTCAAGGGTGTAGATTTGACAGAAAAAGAAAAATCGTCGGCCCAATTCTCCGTATTGACAGAAATTGACAAATTTTCTGTTCCATAGTAAAAACATTAGGTTTAATTATACTCAAGCCCTGCATATTTCTAAGCAAATTCTAGCGGGGAACAAAGCATTGCTACAGCAAATTCTAGCGGGGAACAAAGTATTTCTACAGCAAATTCTAGCGGGGAACAAAGTATTTCTACAGCAAATTCTAGCGGGGAACACAGAAGCCTCCGTGGTGTAGTGGTTACGCTACTCGCCTTGTAAACCAGGGATCGCAGGATAGATCCCGGGCTTCTCCAGACTTTCGGATGAGTCTTCAAACCGAGGTCCCGTCTCCGTATGACCTTAGCTGTTGGTGGGACGTAAAACTCAAACACTCACTCACTCACTAGCGGGGAACAAAGCTAAATCATTTCCAAGTGGAATAGCATTGCCGTATCTTTTAACCCATTCAGTACCAGAAACCCCTAAAGGGGATACCTAGGCAAACAGTGCAGGCCCATGACCAGACACCGCACAACGCGGCGTCTGATCAGGGCCTCCACTGTTTGCTAAAAGTTCAGTCATTTCTCAAATAAATTTTGAAGAAAACACAACCTGACAAACCGTAATTTTGAAATGGACTCTGCTACACATAAGGAGGAAGATTCCATTTGGTACAAAAAGGGTTAATAAATGGCTAACAAAGAAGAGTCCTCGAGACGCACCTTTGTTCACAGTTTTCCTGTCGATAGTGCTATTTCGAGAGTTCCCGGATGTGTCGAGGGGACGGATTTGCATTGACACATTTTCAAGACCGTTACCCTGATTACCTCCCATGTATTTGCTCTACAACCTTTTGTAATGCTCTGTATTCAGGACGTATTCCAGAAACTTCGCATTAGTGTCAATGACGGCCCCCGCCCATCGGGGCTTGAAGAAATAGATGGGCTGCATGATGCTTCCACGCCGAGCTGAAACTGACCGCACACGCGTACTGGTAAACTGCTTAGAGGATATAAGCCTGCCCAGGCAAAGCGGTGCGAGTCGGAATGTCCATGCTTATAAACCCTATTGGTGGCATTGGACGGCAGGGCTTGAGATGTCATTACATCTCAATGTCGGGTAAAAGTCCCACAAAATTAGAAGCAACGTCTCCAAAATGACATTTACAGTGTTGACGGGGACGTTAAACCCTAAATAATAATAATGATAATAAAAATAAAAAAAAACAACAAAAAAAAAAAACAACCTTTTGTAATGCTCTGTGTTCAGCACGTATACCAGAAACTTGGCATTATAGTGTCAATGAAGATTTAGCTGCACAAGTTGGCGATAGGACACAAAGAATACAATATTGAAGTATTTGCTTTACTAATTATTTGGTCTCATCTCTCCAGTGCTTCGGATTGTTGATATTTCATTACGAAAACACGCCTATTCAAATATACTGGTAAAATTTTACCACCAAAAAATGATTTTTTTTTTCAGATAAAAACTCTGATATTTTTCTTATTTCGACTCAAAACATAGATTGTGGGTACTCGTTAGAGCCGCCTCATCAAGGCGGTTCTAACGAGTATGCACAATCTATATTTTAGAGCAGAAATAAAACAATAAGGTTTACCCCTGTAAACCCCAGTTTTACTGTACAAAAGTTGGGTTCAAGGGGGTCAAAATTACATAGGCGTGTTTGCGTAATGAGGATAAAGAAGCTGACAACATACTAAAATACAAATTCTGTGATTGATATTTCTTACCTGATACCTTAAACTGTTATGATAATGCTCTAAGATGAGAGGTTTAACGTCCCCGTCAACACTGTATAGGTCATTTTGGAGACGTTGCTTCCAATTTTGTGGGACTTTTACCCGACATTGAGATGAAATCACATTTCAAGCCATGTCGCCCAATGAAACTAATAGGGTCTATAAGCATGGACGGGCCGACTCGCACCGCTTTGCCTGGGCAGGCTTAGATACGCTAAGCGGTTTACTAGTACTCGAGTGCGGGTCGGTTTCAGCTCTGCATGGAAGCACCATGCAGCCCATCTATTTCTTCAAGCCCCGATGGGCGGGGGGGGGGGGGGGAAAGGGGGCGTGAGTGTCTTTTGATATCAAGTTTATCAGGCTCGGCTTCGAGAACGCTTGAAGAATCGCAAGGCTTGCCAAGTTTATCAGGCTTGATATCAAATCTGATATTCTACAAGCGTTCTCGAAGCCGAGCCTGATAAACTTGATATAAAATCTGATATTCTATTTATCAGTTTATCCCCTTTTAGACTCTTAAGTTAGCAATTTACGATCAGTTATCGATGGTCCTCAGTGCGTCGCAACCTTCAGGCGGTCGATATATTTTGTATCAGCTGACATTATATTTCCCTAAAATTTATTTTTCATGTAATTTTTCCATTTTTTTCCAGTGATAATAACATTTTGCCATTTTTTCTAGTAGTCCGGTTCAATCATAAAAGTTTAATGTCATGTTGTCCTGATAAAGCTCACTTGTCCTGAGATAGCATATCTTTATCAGGTCAATGTGCTGCAATGCAATTAATATAGAGGGTAACTGAAAAAATACTTTTTCAGCATAAAGAAGCTGATAACATATGAATGTAGTGATTGATATTTCTTACCTGATACCTGAAGCTGCCATGGTTATGTTTTAACCCATTGTATACTAGTGGACTCTTCAATTGCACTATGTTGGACAAGTCCATTTGCCATATATGGGGTGTCAGACCTATTTGTTTCATTTTTATTCTAGTTTTGACGGAGAATTCTGTTAGAAAATAGTGCAGGCCCTGATCAGACGCCGCGTACTGCGGCGTCTGATCTGGGCATGCACTGTTTGCCAAGGTACCCTTTTAGGGGTTTCCCGCATACAGTGGGTAAATATGAGGTAGATGTTCTTGACACTGCTCAAAACATAGATTGTGGGTACTCGTTAGAACCACCTCGCAGATGCGGTTCATACAAGTACCCAAAATCTATGTTTAGAGCAGAAATATGAAAAGTATCAGTTGTTTTATCGGAAAATTTTCATATTTTGCTGGCAAGATTTTCAATATATTTCAATAAGCAGATTTCGTACGATGGACTACAATGGCTCGAATGAGTTTTCCGACATCTCAAAATAACCATTATGAGGGGATAATTTTGCAGTGTTTTGTTTTTTACTTCAGCAGATCAGTGCTTCATTGAGGCGATTATATCAAGTACACGAGACATATTATCTAAGAGAAGATCTAAAAGATGTTCCAAAATTATATCTATTACACCTGCATAACCATCACGAAACCATGCCTCTATAATTTTGACCCCCCATGAACCCCGCTTTTAAATAGTAAAATTGGGGTTTACAGGGGAAAACCTTATTTTTCTTATTTCTGCTCTAAAATATAGATTGTGGATACTCGTTAGAACCGCCTAGATGAGGCGGTTCTAACGAGTACCCACAATCTATATTTTGAGCAGAAATAAGAAAAATATCACTTTTGTCCTCTAAAAAATCGATTTTTCGGAGGTAAAGTTTTCAATGTATTTGTATAGGCGTGTTTTCAAAATGTGTGTCATTAGGTATCACATCTTTACCCGTTTCTCTGGGTCTTGTCGTTCCTGAAGCATTGATAGCTCGCCTGGACAAAGTCCAGTAAGAACTTTTGCACTACCCCTGGCGTCGGCATCGGCGTTGGCGTCGGTATCGGCGTTGGTGTTGGCGTTAGCGTTGGAATCTACATCGGCGTCCACATTTACGGTAAAGTTTTTCAGAGCTCATAATTTCCGAACCATACGATACATTTGTTTTATATTTCATTTGATGAAAGATGTAGGTCCAAAGTTTTATTTAGCGATACCCGCTCAATGCCCATGAGCTCAAGGTCAAGGTAAAGGTCACAGGCTGAGAAAAGTTTATGTCAAAGATTTTAAAGACTCATATTTTACGAGCCTAATGGCGGATTTGATTCATATTTGGTTAGGTGATAGATAAAGGTCCATAAATTTATTTAGTAATACCAGAGTTCATGCCGATGACCTTAAGGTCAAGGTCACAAACTTTGGAACTTTTGAAAAATTCATGTTAAAGTTTTTAAGAGCTCATATTTTTGAAGCCATATGATGGGTTTGTTTCTTATTTGGCATGATGATAAAATTAGGCCCAAGTTCTATTCATGAATACCCCCACCCATACCCATGACATAAAGTTCATGGTCCCAGGCTTGGGGATTTTATGTTAAAGTTTCTTTAGAGCTCATATTTTCCAAACCATATGACGATGAATTTGGTTCATATTTGATAGGATGCTAGATATAGTGCCAATGTTTTATGCAGCAAAACCCCCACCTAAGCCCATGACCTCAAGGCCACAGACTAAGAAATGTTATGTTAATGTCTTAAAGAGCTTATATTTTTCAGACCAAATGATGAATGTGGTTCTTATTTGATATAAGAATGGATATAGGTCCAAAGTTTTATTTAGCAATGCGTCTGTCCATGCCCATCAGCACAAGGCCTATGATATAGACTTAGACATTTTATGGTAAAGTATTTAAGACCTCATGCGCTTCCACCTATCGGGGCCTGGAGAAATAGATTGGGCTGCACGGTGCTTCCACGCAGAGCTGAAACCGACCGAACTTGAGTACTGGTAAACTGTTAAGCTCTAAGCCTGCACAGGAAAAGTGATGCGAGCTGGACCGCTCCTAAACCCTAGCGGTTTCTTTGAACGGTAGGGCTTGAAATGTCATTTCATCTCAATGTCGGGTAAAAGTCCCACAAAATCGGAAGCAACGTCTCCAAAATGACCTAATAGTGTTGACGGGGACGTAAAACCTCAACTCAAACAAACAAAACAAAATTTAAGACCTCATATTTTCCAACCATATCATGGACTTGGCTCATAGTTGGTATGATGATAGCTTACCATAGCTTTAATCAGCAATATTTACATTTTCAGTGTATATTCTAATGCAAACATATAGAAAACAATGTACATGTAGTTCATACTTCCATGAATGCAGCGACTCACATGTGTTATGCATCAGAATTTATTTTTCTGATTCCCACTTTCACCCCACTGGGTGACCTAAATATCTTGCGTATTCTTCTTAAAGACCTTTCTTGAAAGAAATGAATCACAGATTAATTTTATTTGAAAACATCTTGTTTACAAGGAAAGGTACTTTGGAAACTTCCAGAAAGTTCAGGTTTACATTATTTTTAGCAACTTACCTAATCTTATTCCACAGCCCTCTAGAACGTTCTAGAGAATTCTTAGGGTCTACAAAAGAGCTTGATTTTTCTCTTTGAGTCAGACTTTGGAGTTTGATGTTTGGGTTTTTAAGAAAAGTTATTTCTAAATTCTGTGTTGGATTGTTAAAGGATATTATTTTTCATTTCGGACTGTGAATTCTGGGGGATCAAGGAAAACAGATTCATTCAGGATATTTTATTCAGAGCTAAGTACATTTAATTTTCTTACTTCTACAGGTTAAAGTTAACTTGTAAATAAATTTTGTAAAATTTTTCCAAAAGGCTTGTTTGCTTTTTCTTTCTGCTACGCCTGGCTCGTTACACAATGATTTTCAGTGAGGTCAAATGACGTCTGTCTAAACCATGGTTCTCTACGGGCGTTGGTGACGTCAACGATCCTATGCTCTTTGTAGAAAAACAGCGTGTTTATGTTTTTCAGCTTTAAAAGTTTGCCCTATAAGCATTTTTCGCCCAGTGATGAGGGGTAAAGAATGTAAATATAAAAATAATCTTCTTTTTTTTCTAAAAATAAAATTCTTTTTTTTTTCTTCTTTTCATGAAAGTATGAACGACAGCGGATCGCTAGCAAAGTTGACTCATTTACTTTTCTCGCGACCCACTGCGTTCATACTTTCATGAACCGCAGGAAAATACAATACATTTCTTAAATATCTCCACCCATTCATATGACCTCAAGGACACTTCTAGGAGAGTTATGCTTTCTGATGATAGCTCTTGTGTATTTGAATTGTTTGAGAGAGTGCCTCTTTTTATCAGAAGTGACGACAATGACCAGGAATCGTTAGAGTTACCTCCCATTCAAGACACAAAGGTGAAAGAAACACCAAATTAAAACAACTGGCATCATAATTAAAACATTAGAAGCAGGAGTTAGTGAGTGGGTGTTTGAGTTTTACGTCCCACCAACAGCTAAGGTCATACGGAGACAGGACCTCGGTTTAAAGACTCATCCGAAAGTCTGGAGAAGCCCGGGATCGTTCCTGTGACCCCTGGTTTACAAGGCGAGTAGCGTAAACACTACACCACGGAGGCTTCTGTTAGAAGCAGGAAACCCTGGCAAACAGTGCAGGCACAGATCAGACGCCACAGAACGCGGCGTCTGCTCAGGGCCTGCACAGTTTGCTAACAGAATTTTACGTCAAAAATAGAATGACAACAACAAAAAAAAAAGGCCTGGCACCCCGTTATATAAGAAATGAACTTGTCCAACATGTAGCAATGGAAGAGTCCATTAGTATGCAATGGGTTATACATGTAACATTACAAGCGGAAAATCAAAAGGAAAACGCCTGTGGCAACGATGTTTATTTACGAAATGGAAATTTTTAACGTTCATTGGAGTGTGAACATTAGGGGTTCATCTGCTTTGCTCGTGGCACGAGTCTCATACTTCAATATTTACATTTCCAGTGTAAAGTCTCGTGTATAACTTTAGAAAACAATGTAGTTCATACTTCCCTTAACGAAACGAGTCACATGATTTTCAGTGACGTCAAGTGACATCAGTCTAAACCATGGTTCTCTGCGGGATGTCGGTGACTTCAACGCCGTTCCGCTCTTTTTTAGAACACACACACACACACACACACACACACACACACACACACACACACACACACACACACACACACACACACACACACAGAGTGTAAAGTGTAAATTATTTTCAGCTTTAAAAGTTTGTCCTTAAAGCATTTTTCGCCCAGTGATGAGGGGCAAAGAATGTAACTATAAAAATAAACTTCATTTTTCTGCTTTTTGTGAAAGTATGAACAGCGGGTATCCAGCAAAGTTTACATGAACCCCTTCGGGGTTCATTTAACTTACACGCGACCCACTGCTTCATACTTTCATGAACAGCAGAAAAATAAAATTCATTTCCGAAATGAACGCCAGGGTTTCATTTGCTTTGCTCGTGACACGAGTTTCATACTTCAATGAAATTAACTTAATTACTTATTTTTATATTATTTTTATCTAATATTTGTCGAACAAGTCCAATTTGTAGGTCTTAAATTTAATGAAACAAATGCAGTTTTCCTATTAACCGCGGAACAGCGTCAGTGACGTCATGACGTTGCCCTCGTCTAATCATACTGGAAAGAACCGTGGTTTATTTTGACTTCACGTTAAGATAATGTAGCGGCGCGAGAGTGAGTGTGAATAACGTAGGCGTAGACACTATAGGCTTAGGGTTTAACACGGAAGTACAGCCATTAATAGATGCGCACAATGCAGGTTGACCTTTTTAATTATAATGCAGCAACAAGTATAAGCTTTCACAAAAAGAAAAGAAGTAAGTTTTCACAGAAAGAAAAAAACAAAAAGAGCCAACGGGCAGAGCTCTGGCACACGCTTGCTATCACAAGAGGCCAATAACAAGTATAAGGTTTCACAAAAAGAGGCCAAGGGGCAGACCTCTGGCACAGAATCGCTATCACATTTTTACAAACCCATATTTGCTGTCATATTTGTATAGGCTATTACAAACTATACATCTGCAAACTTCGACCACGATGGGCCACTGTCTGTCCTATAAGCTCCACAGAAGCCTTCGGCTCTGGTGAGCTAAAAAAATTGCTCCCCCGTTAGCAACATTTTTTTATTGAGAACCATAGTCTATCCATATGTTAAGCATGTAAATTATTTTCTGTATCGTCGTGATGTTTGGACTTGGTATAAGCGCTTATACAGGATGGTTTCAATCAAATGGCTGCGAACTCAACATGTCACACTGGTTTGATGAGGTCCACAAGTATCAGACAAGGATGGAAACGCTCACTAAGCGCTAGACCGGTAATTAGACATTTGCCAAAGACAGTAAATTGTATAGAACATATTTCTGAGGAAAATTCCCGACGTTCACAATTAATATGTGCGAAGCTTTTTGTAAAAGCTGTACTTGTGGTTCTTAAACTTTGCTTAATTGTAAATGCTTCGTTATTCACACATGCTGTTTGGGCAATTAAACAGGAATACGCTCGTATTGTGGAGGATGTTTTTGTGTGGTGCAACACACTGGGTTATGGTATAGCTGCTTCTGCTCTCAAGCATTACTCTCGGTAAGACAATTGCAACAGACAGTCACAACATATATACTGAGTCAAAAAAGTTCCTATACATAAAATTGCTTCTGTAACCATAGTTACTACAAAAGAAAAACACACAAAATTTGTTTTGTTTTTGTTAGAGGAGTCATTTTACCATGTAAAAGTCCAAACTGTTTTTGTTCATGTAAACTCGCCAGCCTGGGCTATTGTTTTAAACACCCAGGGGGTCACTGACAATTTCGCAGAATAAATCATTACAAAAGGCCAAACTTTAACACCATAAAAAATTACACTAAGCGCAAGTTTTCTAAATTTTGATACATGTAACCTTTTATTAGATATCCTCTGTGTCTATTTACAAAAGGTTTGTAACTTTAGTTCCATTCGCTAAGAGAAACAGACGATCGCGTACAGGCCTCCCATTCTTTGAAGTTGTGTGCAAAATGCTGATTGCAATTGAAACGCCATAGAAAATTGCAATTGGTAGTGCTACAGGCTGCATGAATTTTCTATATTACTTTCCATCATGATTAACAGCAGTGGTGGCA
Source organism: Lucinisca nassula (assembly GCA_963580285.1). NCBI lineage: Eukaryota > Metazoa > Mollusca > Bivalvia > Lucinida > Lucinidae > Lucinisca > Lucinisca nassula. The sequence continues at coordinate 11,804,022 of OY757018.1, forward strand.
ACAAAGCGCTTTTTAAAGAACTTTAGCTGCAAAAATTGAATGACAGGTATAGAAATAGCAACACTTTGAAATTTGCTATATTTTTAATTGAAAGGGAGATAATCTGAGAATGTCACAAATTTAAGTTTTGATTGTAGGGCAAGATCATGAGATATTGGAAATGTAAAGTGAGCTTCGATGATCAGTGGTCATGATCTTTCATCTCTGACAAAAAATAATCATCTGCGCATGCGCAATGCCAAATGCCTTGCAAAACCTTTCTAGGCACATATTGCAAGACAACTCTTGAGCAGAATAGTATGGGCAAATGTAAATGTATGCATTATGTAACTAAACGTCCGATTCGCATGTTTACAACCACGCTTAGCTGAGTGGCTGCCGGATAGCTACTGGAATTTTACCCGGAGGTTGGTATAGTTACTTTTTTGACTGGGTATAGTTTACTGCAGTGTTTCAGCCGATATGATATCAAGGATATTTCCGCCGACACGAAATAAGATTGTTCGCAGATGACTGTGTTTGCTACCGGGAAATTAGAGATACAGGTGACTCACTGAAACTTCAGAATGATATAGATAGATTAGGATGTTGGGTGCGAAAATGGGGCATGAGAATTCAGCCCGTTAAATGCAATATTATGCAGATAACTAGGAAGCGAACTAATAAAATTGGGGCTTCTTAAACCTCAGAGGGAACGGTCCTCGAGAATGTGGATTCCATTAAATACCTGAGCGTGACAATCAATGACAATTTCAGATGGAATACACATATTAGCAGAATGTGTACTAAGGCAAATAGAACGCTTGGTTTCCTGAGGCCAAGTCTTCATCAGTGCCCTCAGGATGTAAAAGAGGCAGCATATAAAGGACTTGTTCGCCCAATCTTGGAATATGGTATTTGTGTCTGGAACCACAGTGGAGTTGTCCTGAATGAAGAAATTGAAAAAAGTTCAGAATAGAGCTGCTAGATTTATAACTTTGAAACTGGGAACATGACTGGAATACTAGGAAAATTAAGATGGGAGTCTCTCAAGAAAAGTAGAAAAGACTATAGGCTCATACTTTTATACAAAGGTCTAAAGAGTGCTGCCAGCATTCCAACAGATGACCTTGTTCCCCCAGCTATAGGCGCTGTATAAATCACCATTCATTGGCATTTCAGGCCCTTACTGCAAGAACTGCCATTCATAAAGAATCGTTCTTTCCCCCGAACCATTTGGGATTGGAATTCCCTTCCCGATTCGATTATTTCAACAGCTGAAGGTGCTAAGGATTGTACAAGGCTAAGGTTTCCTCTTTGGTTAGAGCTGTCATTTGACGTGTCACCAGTAACAATTCTGATTCTGATTCGGCTTTATGTCTCCATCACGAGAACACGCCTATATAATTTTAACCCCTCATACCCCACTTTTATATAGTAAAACTGGGGTTTCCGGGGGTATACTTTATTTTTCTTATTTCTGCTCAAAAATATAGATTGTGGGTACTCGTTAGAACCGCCTCGATGAGGCGGTTCTAACGAGTGCCCACAATCTATATTTTGAGCAGAAATAAGAAAAATATCACATTTTTTCATCACAAAATTTTCATTTTTTCGGCGATAAAGGTGACAATGTATTTGTATAGGCGTGTTTGCGTTATGCGTACCTTCGAGCTGACAGTGCACTACTGAAATGATTAGTCCGCCTACATATAATTACGTATTAATACATTTCATAGAAAAGCAAAATGACGGCAAACGTATCTGCTTACATTTGTTTACGCGTACATTAGCTATTATACACATTGCTGTTCTTGGAAACAAGCCGGGGCACAGCCTGTAGTAAACAGTCTAACGGCATGTTCTTTCATCAACTTGTTTATTTATACCACCTTCCTTAGCATAAACATCAATTTACAAACCCTTACAAAACCACAGAGTAGTGGGACGCATTGCGTTCGTTCCGCAACGTAGGACAGTTTACTTCCCGGAACGGTGCTAATATTTTCCAAACCCCGACTTGTCAATACCATTAGTGTTGTCTTACTACCAAATAACATATTAAATAATCTTATCAAATTATATCAGTTGACACACGAGAAAAGTGCTCTTTCATTCTCTTTTCATTTCCGTTCTTCAAATGCGCACATGTAAACAACTTAGTCACATGACTTAATGGCTAGTCACATGGCTTCTTGCAATAGCGTTTGATTGTTCGCATATTCGCCTGGGCCCAGTTGTTCAAAGCATCGTTACCTTAATGAACTCGGGTCAATGGTTGATGGTTAATTTTGGTTTATTTGTTTTTATTTGATTTGAGGTTTAACGTCCCCTGTCAACAATGTATTGGTCATTTTGGAGACGATGCTGTCAATTTTGTGGGACTTTTACCCGGCATTGAGATGAAATGACATCTCAAACCCTGCCGCCCAATGAAACCAATAGGGTTTATAAGCATGGACGGTCCGACCCGTACCCTTTTGCCTGGGCAGGCTTAGATCCTTTAAGCGGTTTACCAGTGCGGGTCGGTTTCAGCACTGCGTGGAAGCATCATGCAGCCAATCTATTTCTTCAAGCCCCGATGGGCGGGGGCTTAACAGCAGCAGGGATAAGAAAGGGTCAGTGTAGAAAGAGGAAAATGAATGGAAGTGTAGAAACAGAAGAAATAAGAACGCCCCCTACCCTTACATGCTGCAAGGATAGCTATAAGCCAATATCAGTTGGACGCTCCAGTGTGCCCCCACACACCCTCTCATTAGAGGTGAAATTGTTAACCGTCCTAAAAAGGACAATATCAAATATTATGGTACATGTATTATGCTGAAAAATGAGAGTAGCTTTTGCAAATGCAAAAGCAAAAGCTATTTACATTTTTCAGTAAAAATATCAGTTTTTTCTGTATACAAGTCAAATGATTAAAGTTTAAACGATACGTAAGCTGACGGCGTCGTTAGTTTTGGACAAATGGCTCCTTGTCGCTTGGTAACCCATCACGTGAACAAGTCCGTGAAATGAGTATCCCCTTACCCCACTTTGTATAAAGAAAACTGGGGTTTACGGGGGTTAACATTATTTTCCTTATTTCTGCTCCAAGTCTTAGGCTGTAGGTACTCGTTAGAACCGCCTCAATGAGGCGGTTCTAACGAACACCCACAACCTATGTTTGCAGTACAAATACATGTAAATGAAATATCACAAATTTCATCATAAAAATTGTCATTTTGGGGGTTGTGAAACAATGCACTATGGCGCACGGGTGTATTATCGTAATTCAATCTTTTTTTTATTTCTTCTGGGCCGGTTCAAATACTCTTAATTTAATTAATTATTTCTGATCAAATTCTATGAGTCTGAGCATAGTATGAGATAAAAGATGGCATATACAGCAGCTTAGACTAAGTTTTACCCGCATTGGAACTTCAATTACTCGAACGCAGATGGTTCATTTACATGTACCTTGGCTAGTTCGAACTCGCAACTGATTCCCTAGAGAATTGTTATCCAATAACTTGAGTTACTGCCCCGCCCATCGGGGCTTGAAGAAATGGATGGGCTGCATGATGCTACCACGCAGAGCTGAAACCGACCGCACACACGAGTACTGGTAAACCACTTAGAGGATCTAAGCCTGCCCATGCAAAGTCAAGTTTTTGTTTGTGGCAAATTTTACAAAAATGAATGTTCTTTCTGCAAACATTGTAGACCCAGATCAGACGCCGCATTCTGCGGCGTCTGATCTGTGATTGCACTGTTCGCCCATGTTCCGGACAAGACATTATCTTGTTCGCACAACTTATTTTCTTGTGTGCAAAAGATATTATCTTGTTCGCACAACTTAATATCTTGTGCGGACAAAATAATATCTTGTGCGCACAAGATATTATCTGGTGGGCACAAGATAATATCTTGTTCGCACAACTTCCCAAGATGATATGTTGTGCGAACAAGATATCTTGTACGCACAAGATATTAAGTTGTGCAAACAAGATACTATCTTGCGCGCACAAGATATGTTGTCCGCACAAGATGAATTGTGTTGTCCGCACAATATATTATCTTGTGCGCACAAAATTGTATCTTTTGTGCACAAGACAATATCTTGTTCGCGCAACATAGTAAAAATAAAATTGAATGTCCCTTCCCGGGTTCCGTAGATTTACATGTAGTCTAATACTGCTAACGTTTTGACACATGACTTAAACTGTCAAAAATTTCGTCCTTGATAATAGAAAGAGAATGAAAGAAATACAGACAAAATACGTTGAAAATCGATAATGTCGACATTTTATTTCTTTATTATACTTTCTCTGCAAATAAAGGAGTATTAACGTTATAATTTAAATGCAGTAAAAATCTTATTTTCAGATCACCTTTGAGACTGTTCCAGCACAGTGGTCTTAAATGCGGGTTTCCTCGTGACGGGGGTCTGTATATATCTGTGATGGCATAGTTACGAGTATATACATACGGCAAACAATTTCTAAATATCAAAATGGTAGCCATTACAATGAAATGAACTTCTAAATTCAGACCACCTATGGAACTGTCCAAAAGTACATCACGAAAACACGCCTATATAATTCTTATCCACTTGAACTCCACTTTTATATGGGCCCCGTCAAGCGATTTTGGTACCTATCGCCTATGCGAGCAGCGAAGGTTCAGGCGAGCCTGCGCATCCGCGCAGTCTCGCCAGGACATTCGCTGCTCGCTCATACAAGCAGTGAATCGAGAGGAACCTTCAGACAGAAAGCTATACCCCTGGCCCCTCTGAATGGCTGGGCATGCGCAGTTAAAATTTGTCATGACGGAATGCTCGAAGACACAAATTCGCTTGGCGGGGCTCATATAGTAAAACAGGGGTTTCATTACGAAAACACACCTATACAAATACATAGTAAACTTAACCGCCGAAAAAAATAAAAATTTAAGATGAAAAATTCTGTTATTTTTCTTATTCATTACGATAACACATCCGTGTGATATAGTGCATTTTTCAAACCTCAAAAAATGGTATTTTTTCTGATGTAAATTTGTGATATTTTTCTTATTTGTACTCCAAACATAGGTTTTGGGTGCTCGTTAGAACCGCCTCATTGAGGCGGTTCTAACGAGTACCCACAACCGATGACTTGGAGCAGAAATAAGGAAAGTAATGTTTACCCCCGTAAACCCAAGTTTTCTCTATTTAAAGTGGGGTTTAGGGGGGTCTTTATTTCACGGACATGTTGATGTGATGTCTGCTCTAAAATATAGATTGTGGGTACTCGTATGGAGGCGGTTCTAACGAGTACCCGCAATCTATATATTAGAGCAGAAATAAGAAAATAAGGTTTACCCCTATAAACCCCAGTTTTTCTATATAAAAGTGGGGTTCAAGGAGGTAAAAATTATATAGACATGTTTTTGTGATGATAGGGGTAAACCTTATTTTTCTTATTTCTGCTCTAAACTATAGATTGTGGGTATTCGTAAGAACTGTCTCGATGATTCGGTTATAACGAGTACCCACAATCTATATTAAGAAGCCTCCGTGGTGTAGTGGTTATGCTACTCGCCTTGTAAACCGGGGGTCTCAGGATCGATCCCAGGCTTCTCCAGACTTTCAGATGAGTCTTTAAACCGAGGTCCCGTCTCCGTATGACCATAGCTGTTGGTCAGACGTAAAACTCAAACATACACTCACAATGTATATTTTGAGCAGAAATAAGAAAAAATATCACAATTTTTCATCTTAAAATTTTCGTTTTTATGGCGGTAAAGTTTATAATGTATTTGTATAGGCGTTTTTTCGCAATGGCCTTATTACCCCTTTGAACAGTCTAAAATGTGGCCTTTATACTAGATGTAGAAAAACAGGCAATCGACCCACGGCTTCGGTTGTGTTTGTTTGATTTGAAGTTTTACGTCCCCGTCAACACTGTAAATGTCATTTTGGAGACGTTGCTTCCAATTTTGTGGGACTTTTACCCGACACTGACATGAAATGACATCTCAAGCCCTGCCGCCCAATGAAACCAATAGGGTTTATAAGCATGGACGGGTCGACTCGCACCGCATTGCGTGGGCAGGCTTAGATCCTCTAAGCGGTTTACCAGTACTCGTGTGCGGGTGGGTTTCAGCTCTGCATGGAAGCATCATGCAGCCCATATATTTCTTCAAGCCCCGATGGGCGGGGACTATCCCACGGCTTCGGCTTTATCTTACTAATACACGCAGAGGTTTGTTTTTTTTAGCCGTCACGAAAACACGTCTAAATAATTTTGACCCCTTGAACCCCACTTTTATATAGTAAAACTTGGGTTTACAGGGGTAAAGCTTTTAGTTTTCTTATTTCTGCTCTAAAATATAGATTGTGGGTACTCGTTAGAACCACCCCATTGAGGCAGTTCTAACGAGCACCCACAATCTATGTTGAGAGCAGAAATAAGAAATATGTTATATTTTTTACGTAATGCTTCTCATTTCTGACACCATGTTGCACGCCATTATTTCACTGTCACATGGACATGTTTTCCTAATGTCAGTGCTTCGGCCTACGCACCGGCGTGTGTGTGTGTGTGTGTGTGTGTGTGTTTGCATGCAGAAACTAGACAAAATCTGTCTCATAACGTCTATAGTTTGTCAACAATATCTTCCGGTCTTTTGTTCGTCACTTTTGTTTTTCATTTGACAAAATGCAAGTTTACTTGACTTGATAGATTTTGTAAGGTAACCGGGCGCTAAAAGCACATAGGGGCTACCCCAATGCAAGTTTATACAACAGCGTTCGTATAAATTTACACAGTATTTCAAGTAATGCGATCTGGACAGAAATAAAGGAAGGTTTGAAACGGTTTTTTATGTATTAAGTTACGTTACAAATAGGGAATAGTGAACTAGATGCCAACACCCCAATTTTTTAGAATGCCTTCTGTATATGTACGAAATATACCCTTATCCAAAATAGAAGACTACTTTTCAACGGTATTCAATATATATGCCTGTCCGGGAAGCTCTTGGTAAACTAGCTCGACATAACAAAAACGTGTTGAGTGGGCCAAACCAAACAGAGGCGTGTCCTAAGGTATCTAAACCATTATGTGGCCGGCCTCGGTAGCTTTGTGGGATGCGCGCGTCTGATAGCGGTCAGGAGGACGCAGGTTCGATACCTGCTTGAGTCGGCAACATTCTTTCGTGGGGATTGATCATGAAATCTTTTCTACGGTCATTCTCTCCCTTCCGATGATTCAAGATGGGCAGCTGTCAGTTTCTGGCGAAAGACTGTGCACTGTACTGGTAAACCGTTTATGTATAAGCATGCCCAGGAAAAATGTGGGTACGTAAAAATGACCTAAAATAGTGTTGTCTGGGCCGTTAAACTCCAATACAAAAAAACAAACAAACCATTGTTTTGATTTTGAACATTTATGAAAAAATACCTAGTCAAAAGATTTTAGGCCCATCATATGAAAGATAATTACAGGCAGTTGAACAAAGAATATTTAAGCATATGAACCGCAAAAGTCCTAAAAATTTGGACACCCTGAGGACTTGCTGTAATTTTCCTAAAATTCCAATTTTGTGGGACTTTTACCCCTAATGAGTAACCAAAACATAGGTTTGAATGGAGAAAAAAAGAAAAATTACTATTCAATTATCACAAAATACTAACCTTATCTGTTGCTATGATAAATCCTATTTGTATCATTGGGCGAAAGGGCTTGAGATATTATTTCATCTCAGGGCCGGGTAAAAGTCCCATAAAATTGAAGGGGCCAGTGCAACAAGGGACCTAAGGCCATTTTTCATTATTTCGAGAAAAATGCGAAAAACACATTTTTTTACGAAACTCAAAATAAGTTGATTTCTCTTTCATACAATGAATATGAGATTTGATAATTTCACTGCTTAAAATGGAAAAAAATATTGATATCCGCTGTTTTGTCTGTGCAACAAGAGGCTCAACTCCAAATTTCATAAATCTGAATATGGCATTTATCATATGACGTCGCGTATTTTTGTTTGATTTGAGGTTTAACGTCCCCGTCAACACAAAAAGGTCATTTTGGAGACGTTGCTTCCAATTTTGTGGGACTTTTACCCGACATTGAGATAAAATGACCTCTCAAGCCCTGTCGTCCAATGAAACCAATAGGGTTTATTAGCATGGACGGTCCGCCTCGCACCGCGGTTCCTGGAGAGGCTTAGATCCTCTAAGCGGTTTACCAGTACTAGTGTGCGGTCCGGATTCAGCTCTGCGTGGAAGCATCATGCAGCCCATATACTTCTTCCAGCGCCTACGGGTATGACGTCGCGTCTGAGAGTGTAATAACGCCATTTATCATATGACGTCGCGTCTGAGAGTGTAATAACGCCATGTTATATTTTCGATAATCCACTAGTGGATTAAATATGCAAATTAGCTAGATATGTCCCGTAACGTTACATGTACGGCGTCGTTAATGACGTCGCGTTTACTAATGGCGGAATATTGATATTTTTTGTAAAGAATCGAATATATAATGCGTTTTAAATGTCATATGATAAATAGAATCTTGCATTCTTGCTCATGTATTATTGAATTTATTAAACTCGTTGAGGAAAAGGGATAAAATGCTCGGCAAAGCCTCGCATTTTATCCCTTTTCCTCAACTTGTTTAATAAATTCAATAATACATGAACACTCATGTAAGATCCTCTATGTAATATTTTCGATAATCCACTTGTGGATTAAATATGCAAATTAGCTAGATACGTCCCCTAACGTTACATGTACGACGTCCTTAACGACGTCGCGTTTACTAACAGCGGAATATTGACATTTGTGGATTAAATATGCAAATTAGCTAGATACGTCCCCTAACGTTACATGTACGACGTCCTTAACGACGTCGCGTTTACTAACAGCGGAATATTGACATTTTTGTAAACAATCGTAAATAAAATGCGTTTTAAATGTCATATGATAAATAGAATCTTGCATTCGTGCTCATGTATTATTGAATTTATTAAACTCGTTGAGCGGAATATTGACATTTTTGTAAACAATCGTAAATAAAATGCGTTTTAAATGTCATATGATAAATAGAATCTTGCATTCGTGCTCATGTATTATTGAATTTATTAAACTCGTTGAGCATCGCATTTTCTCCCTTTTCATCAACTCGTTTAATAAATTCAATAATACATGAACAGTCATGTAAGATCCGCTATATAGAAAATTTATCACAGTACATCAGAGATAGCAAAGTAGATGATTACGTGCGCAAAGATTATACCTTGAGAGAAAAATAGCGAAAATGTGAATGTATCATACATTACATTACGCATTATTTTTTTTGCAGATTTGCATCGGTTTTAGTTACACAAAGGGCATAACTCCATCTTCAAAATTCAATTCATGTTAAATTTACTGAAATGAATGATTTCGTATAAAATATTGCTCATTTCAGCTTAAAGGACGAGAACTGATTTTGGTAGATAATGAAACTTTGGAATAATCTCGAATAAGGAATTCATGGTGTTGGGTCCTGTGTTGCATAAACCTCCAAAATGGAGTTAGGCCCTTTGTGTAATTCGTTTGAAGCTATTTATTTTTACTTACTGCAGCAATCCTGTGGTCAAAGGGAGCTATTACGACGAGGAATTCGGTTTTCTGCATGGTTTTATGGTTAACTCGATTTTGCCCAAAAGTGGACTTAGGCCCCTTGTTGCACTGGCCCCTTCAATTGGATGCAACGTCTCCAAATTGATCCAAATAGTGTTGACGGGGACGTTAAATCTCAAATCAAACAAACAAATTAGCAGCTAGGGTTGAAATGTCAATGAGTGAGGAGTTCTACAGCGCCTAACTGGGAAGGGGATGCTGGCGGCACCCTTTAGACCTCTGCATCTACTGTCTTTTCTCCTTTTCTTGAGAGACGCCCATCTAAATATATCTAGAAACTGCGAATTTTATAATGGAAAGTTTATGGATCTGAGTATCACAACGTACTGTATCTGTTTATTTGATAGAAAATTGACGAGAAATTCACTGCCATCACTCACACTGTAACCATTATCCTGCTGAATAAATTAATTTAGCCACATCCATTTCTGGATATCATCCAATGAAATAACTTATTATAATGTATTCTTTCAATTCATAAACAGAATGACAGTGTAGATCCTGATCAGATGACTTACACAGGACCGGGTCTAAACTCTTTGCAAAGGCATGGGCTATCGTGTTCAGCGGGATAAATTAATAGAGAATACCAGGTTCGTGTCTTTTGATATCAAGTTTATCAGGCAAGGCTTCGAGAACGCTTGTAGAATTGCGAGGCTTGCCGTGCGATTCTACATGCGTTCTCGAAGCCGAGCCTGATAAACTTGATATCAAATGACATGAATCTGGTATATCAAATGACATGAATCTGTTATTCTATTTATCAGTTTATCACCTTGTATACTCTTGAATTAACAATTTACGATCAGTTATCGATGGTCCGTTACAATGAAGTAATGTAGTAATTTCTTCATTTTGATTTTTTTTATTTCATTATGCGTTGGCGTAATCGACGCGAAATGAAGTAAAAAAAATATTTCATTTCGCGTTGATATGCACCATATCGACGCAAAATGAAGTAATGATGGAAGAACATAGCTGTCTACGAAAGGAGGCCAAAGACTTAGGAAGCAATACAGGTATATTCCAACATAAAGACCACATTTGAGACAGTTCAAAAGTGGTCTTCCACAAGAGCACACTGAATGTCGCAATCACAAAGAAAATGTAACTTTAACCTTCAAAGTATGCTTTAAAAACAAAATTTGTCTTAATTTTAGGTGGTCTTAATAGCGGAATTTCACTGTATTTGATTATGTTAGTAGAGTTAAAACTGAACGCCTTAACGGTATTTTGGTCTCATGTCTGATGTTTTTCCCTCATTTGTGTTTTAAGGCTCAACACATGATCATGCAGTGCACACAATAGTTGGGGTGGGGGACCATATTGGCTTGGACCAGTCCATAGCCCAGTTGTTTGTCCATCTGTGCATCTTAAAAGGAGTGCGAGTGTGTTATCAGTTTCCGTCCCACCAACAGCTAAGGTCATACAAAGTAGCGAACTTGGTTTCAAGACTCATTCATACGGAAACGGGATCTCGGTTTCAAGACTTGGATCGATCCTGCTACCCCGGTTTATCAGGCGGGTAGCTATAGCATAACTACTACACCACATAGGCTTATGTGTCTTATATGGAACTAGATACAAACTGTCGACGCATAATGAAGTAAAATTAAGAATGCCACCTATCACCGCAAATAAAATAATTCTTTCATTTTGCGCAAACCTCTTAGTATCGACGCATAATGAAGTAAAAACTACATTTTATGTCATTTCGCATCGACTATGCCAACGCATAATGAAGTAAAAAATTCAAAATGAAGAAATAACTACATTACTTCATTATGCTTTGTAACAATGGTCCTCAGTGCGTCCCAACATTCCGGCGGTCGATATATTTTGTATCAGTTGACAGTTGTTTTCATATAATATTTGTTTCAAGTGATTTTTTCCATTTTTTTCCCCAGTAATAATAACTGCCATTTTTCTAGTAGACCGGTTCATTCATAAAAGCGCAATGTCACGTTGACGTGATAAAGCTCACTTGTCCTGAGATAGCATATATTTATCAGGTCAATGTGCTACAATGCAATTAATATAGAGGGTAATTGACAAAGGTCAATACTTACTTTGCCTCCTCAGCTATGCATCATGTAAACAGATCCGTAAAATGAACACCCCTCTAAACCCCACTTTATATAGAGAAAACTGGGGTTTGCGGGGAGTAAATATTATTTTTCTTATTTCTGCTCCAATACATAGGTCGTGGGTACTCTTTAGAACCGCCTCACTGAGGCGGTTCTAACGAGCACCCACAACCTATGTTTTAAGTAGCAAACAAGAAAAATACCATACATTTTCATCAGTTAATTAAACCTTTTGGAGATATGAAAGAGAAGCCTCCGTGGTGCAGTGGTTACGCTACTCGCCTTGTAAACCAGGGGTCGCATGATCGATCTCGGGCTTCTCCAGTCTTTCGAATGAGTCTTTAAACAGAGGTCCCGTCTCCATATGACCTTAGATGTTGATGTGACGTAAAGCTCAAACACTCACACTCAGTCAGATATGAAAGAATGCACTATGTTACATGGATATGTTATCGTAATGAAGTAACCCTCAATAACTCGAACTATCTCCAAATACCATTGTGCCGAACATGTCAACTCCATTCAGGTTCAACTGTAATAAAATGGCGGCGTTAAGATTTTCAGTAATTCGCTGCCATGTTCGTTGCTTATTTACCCCGAGCGTAAAGGTCCGACAAATGTAGCAAGATGTAAAATCTAATGCGCCGCAATTTCGGCGATGCCACAAGGTTATTTGCAAGGGAACTTTTCTTCTCTCTATCCTTTTTTCTTTTTCTGATGCCCGTCTCCATCTTTTTGGAGACGGTTTGAGATGGACGGTTGCTGAAGGACCCGGTCATTGCCCACCGGTTGTTGTCATTTACTGTCGCGGAGCGATCTCATTAAGTACTGGTACACCGCTTAGAGGGTCTAAGCCGGTCCAGGAAAAGTGAAGGCCCGATGTGACCTTAGCTGTTGACTGGGCCGTTCACCCACAACATATATAATTACAATGTTTGATAGAGGAGAAACGGTTTCTTAACCCATTTTATACTCGACAGAATATTCCACCTTATTCCATTTCAAACTTTAGGGGTGTCAGGTTGTGTTTTCTTCAAAATGTATTTGGAAAATGGCTGAACCTTTTGCAAGCGATGTAGGCCCTGATTAGACACCGCATCTGCGGCGTCTGATCAGGGCTTACACTGTTTGCCATTTACCCGTAACGGGGTTTCTGGTACTAAATCGGTTGATAACTTGGCCACGCGTATGCGGCAATGCATCGACGCTAAATCGACGTTGCTAAAACCGGACGGATGGATTAGGAAGCATTTACAACTAATGGGTTCGTTGAGGACCTATCAGCCTGCGAGTTTTAAAACTGATTGGAGACTTCGCTAGCTGCACGCACCATTTAGTATCTTTGGTGTTCCATTTTGTAGTGTCGTTTAACTTCCTGGGGTTTTCTCCGGGTATTCCGGTTTTCGCCCACCTCTGATTAACCATCGGTTCGAAATAAGTGAAATAATGTTAAAAGGGCCCTAAAACCAAACGTGAAATGAAAACCGTATAAAACACGTTCTTGTATGTACTTTAATGTGTACAAAGATACTCGAAAGTCATATCAATTAGTGTTAGTTTGTTCACATAAGAGTACACGTCATTGGTAGTAACATGCAGCTGATGATAGTGAATGATTTGATTGATTGATTTGAGATTTAACGTCCCCGTCAACACAGAAAAGGTCATCTTGGAGACGTTGCTTCCAATTTTGTGGGACTTTTACCCGACATTGAGATGAAATGACCTCTCAAGCCCTGTCGCCCAATGAAACCGATACGGTTTATGAGCATGGACGGTCCGCCTCGCACCGCGGTTCCTGGACGGGCTTAGATCCTCTAAGCGGTTTACCAGTACTAGTGTGCAGGCCGGATTCAGCTCTGCGTGGAAGCATCATGCAGCCCATATATTTCTTCAAGCCCCTATGGGCTGGGGCGAACTAGTGAATGAACTCGACTATTTTTTCAGGTCGATCATCGGTTTATAGAAGCATTGAAAAATCGATTAAATATCGATGAATGGCATTCAAGAAATATTCATAGCACTTTTCTTGGATGTATTAAAAATGGGAGGCCGGTCTCAGTAGCCCAGTCGGGTGCGCGTCTGACTGGTGATCAGGAGGACGCGTGTTCGATACCTGCCGGGATGGCAACATTCTTTCGTGAAGATTGATAATGAAATATTTTCTATTGCCATTCTCTCCCTTCGCTGATTCAAGAAGGGCAGATGCCTTTTGTTAGTTTGTTTGATTTGAGGTTTAACGACCCCGTCAACATTTGGAGACGTTGCTTCCAATTTTGTGGGACTTTTACCAGAGATGAAATGACATCTCAAGCCCTGTCGCCCAATGAAACCAATACGGTTTATTAGCATGGACGGTCCGCCTCGCACCGCGGTTCCTGGACGGGCTTAGATCCTCTAAGCGGTTTACCAGTACTAGTGTGCAGGCCGGATTCAGCTCTGCGTGGAAGCATCATGCAGCCCATATATTTCTTCAAGCCCCTATGGGCGGGGGCGAACTAGTGATTGAACTCGACTATTTTTTCTGGTCGATCATCGGTTTATAGAAGCATTGAAAAATCGATTATTTATCGATGAAGGGCATTCAAGAAATATTCATAGCACTTTTCTTGGATGTATTAAAAATGGAAGGCCGGCCTCAGTAGCTCAGTCGGGTGCGCGTCTGACTGGTGATCAGGAGGACGCGTGTTCGACACCTGCCGGGGTGGCAACATTCTTTCGTGAAGATTGATCATGAAATATTTTCTATTGCCATTCCCTCCCTTCGCTGATTCAAGAAGGGCAGATGTCAGTTTTGGGCGAAAGAATGTGGACTGTACTGGTTAACCGCTTACGTACAAGCCTGCCTAGGAAAAGCATGGATAGGTAAACTGACCAGCTAAAAATGACCTAAACAGCGTTGACGTACCGTTAAACTCCAATACAAACAAACAATTAACATCATGTGAACAAGTCCATGATATGAATACCCCACTAAACCCCACTTTATATAGAGACAACTTGGGTTTAATTGGGCATTCATTAGCTTCCTTATTTCTGCGTCAAGATATAGGTTGTGGGTACTCGTTAGAACCGCCTCAATGAGGCGGTTCTAACGAGCACCCTTAACCTATGTTTGCCGTATAAATAAGAGAAATTTCACGGAAGAGTAGCCATTTTGGAGATGTGCAAAATGCACTATGTCGCAATGAAATGGAAGCATATTAGACAAATGTAAAGATTGTATAGAAAAAATGACTATGACCAGTCATTTTTCTATATAATCTTTACATTTTAAAATAGGTTTTTTTTGAAGTTGTGATATCCCTGGATTGCGATGACGTAATGATAAAAACTTCTACTGAACAAAGAGACAAAATCATGATCGTTTATGCTCGAATCTGCCTGAAACGATTAATCATTGAGTCAATCGATTATACATTAATTAATCGAGACACCGCTTGCTGACGATGTCAATCTGATAATCGAAAGAGCCGGTCTATGAGAATTTCCACAAGTCGCCCTAGTTTTCATTCCTATAACACATCCGTGTGACATAGTGCATACTTTCATATTCCGTAAAGGCTTATTTTTCTTATGAATTTTTGACGTTTTTTTTTAAAAACTTTATCCCCCAGTATCTAAAATTCTGGTATTTTTGCTGAAAAAATAGGGAGTAGCTTTTGCATCTGCAAAAGCTTCTCACATTTTACAGCAAAAATAAAAGGATGTTTGCCGTGTAAAAAATATCAACGTTTTAACGATATCTTAACTAAAGAAATCTAAAGGGAATGGATACACCTTCAGGGGAGGCAACTCCTGCAAACGTATTTTTGTCTCCAATGTCAATAGGAGTCAACTCTTAATGGAAAGAATTTGCTCCTGAGGAGCAAATTCTTTCCTTTAAGAGTAGACCCCTTTTTCAGTGGGGCAGGGCTTATAGAAAAACGACCAGGAAGTCCCAAAAGTTGTCTCGCTTTGAAAAATGGCTGAAAAAATGTGCTAGGTATTCCCCTTACGTTTTGAACAAATGACCCCATATTTTTAACTTTTATTACAGGTACAATATCTAAAATTCTGTTTTTTTTTTTTTTTGCTGAAAACCGTGAGTAGCTACTTAAACCTTTCCAGCAAAACATCAGTAAATTACGCCTATTAAAATACACTGTAAATTTTACCGCCAAAAAAATGAAAATTTTCAGGCGAAAAATTGTGATATTTTTCTTATTTCTGCTCAAAATATAGATTGATGGTACACGTTAGAACCACCTCGTCGAGGTTCTAACGTATACCACCAATCTATATTTTGAGCAGAAATAAATTTCTGCTCAAAATATAGATCGCGGGTACACGCTAGAACCGCCTCGAAATATAGATTGAGGGTACATGTTAGAACCGCCTCGATGAGGCGGTTCTAACGTATACCATCAATCTATATTTTGAGCAGAAATAAGAAAAATAAGGTTATTCCTGTAAATCCCAGTTTTACAAAAAAGGTGGTGCAAGGGGGTCAAAATTATATAGGCGTGTTTTCGTGATGTAAGGATGTCGTTAGCTCCTGGTAATTTATCATCAGTTACCCATCCCTATCCACTCTGGAGGGTAATATTCCTCTCTTATAAACACTGAAGACCGATCAAGTTCTGACCCAGGTCGCGGAAAATCTTTTAGATAAACAACGGTACCTCCCGTTAGCCACCCACCCCACCAGCTAAAACTGCCCACTGTTATTATAGCGTGGTCACACAGGCTCATGATGGCTAAGTCGACTATAGCATTATTAAAATAACTAAACACAAAATCGTCCCCGAACATATTCTCCCAGCACCAGTCTTTATCTTCTGTAACTATGATGAAATATACATCCTTGTACATTTCTCTAAAATAATTCATGGAGTTATTTATATATTCTCTACTTGCTACTAGTCGGCCTGCTTCTCGACTGCCTTTGGTCATGAAATCACCCCGCCTTATATGGACACATACTCTTATCTTAATTCCTGGAACACTATTCCGCAGAAACGTTCGTGCCCGGTCCAGATAATATTCCTTTATGGCAAAGCTTTTCCAGATTTTATCTGTTATATTGTTGAAATATGTCCAAGCTTGAAAGAAGCCGTTTAGAGTCAAATTATGTGATAAATACGCCTTTTTCGTTCTCCAGTGTTTGTTCCTCCATTGCCCTTCGCCAACAGTCAACAAATTGGTAAGTTTGATTGCAGGAGTTTTCTGAATATTGAAGTATTTCAACAATGGAAAGGCGGGGTCGAGTAAGAATTGGTAATTAATGGCAGTGGCTATTCCCAAACATCCCGCATACTCAAACATTTTATTTCCAAGCCGTGCATACGGCATGTTAGGACATACAACGTAGTGGTCAGCCCTTTGATTTTCGTATCCCATAATCAAACCTCTGTCACTGAAATTATTCTGTTTTCTGAAATGAAAAAGTCATAGAGGATCTTACATGAGTGCTCATGTATTATTGAATTTATTAAACGAGTTGATGAAAAGGGATAAAATGCTCGCTCATGTATTATTGAATTTATTAAACGAGTTGAGGAAAAGGGATAAAATGCGAGGCTTCGCCGAGCATTTTATCCCTTTTCCTCAACTCGTTTAAGAAGCCTCGCATTTTATCCCTTTTCCTTAACTCGTTTAATAAATTCAATATTATACACGAGCACGAATGCAAGATTCTATTTATCATATGACATTTGAAACACATTTTATTCACGATTGTTTACAGAAAATGTAAATGTTTCGCCGTTAGTAAACGCGACGCCGTTACGGACATCGTACATGTAACGTTACGGAGCGTATCTAGCTAACTTGCATATTTAATCCACTAGTGGATTATCGAATTTATTACATGGCGTTATTACATTCTCAGACGCGACGTCATATGATAAAAGTCGTCAAGGCGAAAGACGTAAAAAATAATCCTTAAAATTGGGACACCTTGAGGACTTGCATTAATTGGCCTACTCCGGAAATCAATTTCCAGTAGCAACCACCCAGCAGGCACACAACGTGTAGCCAACGTCATATCAACTGACGTTGATGTGACGCTGCTTAGACGTCATGTGCTCGCTGGGAAGTGTGTTTACTCACGTGACCCAGGTACAAGATATAATAAATGTTTGCTTTATACCACATGTAGTCAGTTTTCTTTTTTTTATTTTCTTTCTTTCTTTGGTTTGAAGCAAACATATTGGTTTTTGTTTGTTTGATTTGAGGACACTATATAGGTCATTTTGGAGACGTCGCTTCCAATTTTGTGGGACTTTTACCCGACAATAAGATGAAACGACATCTCAAGCCCTGCCGCCCAATGAAACCAATAGGGTTTATAAGCATGGACGGCCCGACGGTTTACCAGTACACGTCTTCGGACAGTTTCAGCTCTGCGTGGAAGCATCATGCAGCCCATCTATTTCTTTAAGCCCCGATGGGCGGGGGCCGACAAACATATTGGAACCGCACTGACCTAGAAATGGCCTCAGATTATAGTCCGTGTATATACATGTATTGAACAAGCTTATTTCATCATTATCGGATTTTTTTGTCAATTATGCTAAAAAGTAGCTTGAAGCAAACAGTGTAGATCCTATGAAAGCGTATGTCTTATCAAGCAAGGCTTACGCTGTTTGCACGCGGGATGCTAGCCATAAATGGGCCAAGAATGGTCATTTAATAGAACTTCTGATTGGCTTATTTGCATAACCCTTTAAACGCCGAGAAAATCTACATCGGAAAATGTCGTCTGCTTATGCCGTCTGCTGAATCTTCTTGCAAACTTTTTAAAAATATTTTTTCATACAGGCAAATAGTGTGGACCAAGATCAGACTGCGCCTTCAGGAGCAGTCTGATCTGGTTCCACACTGTTTGCAAGAATGACTTTTGAAGTAACCGGCAGACGACAAAGCAGACGACAATTGTCGTGATTGACATCTTATGGGTTAAGTATCAGATCGGTTGACTTTTAATGTACTATCTAATGTTTGATATAGTGTTGACTGGGCTGTTAAACCCCAATACAAACAAACAATCTAATGTTTGACTACAACATAAAATTCAATGAATGTATTTTAGTATCAACTAACATTTGTAATATTACAACTCGGTAACAATATACGTGTACATATAATCGATGGGATCTGGCTTGAGTCTAGCCCGCACAGGAGAATCTCTGAGATTTTTGGTCGCCTGTGTGTGTGTGAATTCGGGTTTAACGTCGCTTTCAACAATTTTTCAGTCATATCACGACGGTGTCTGGTTGCGACAGGGAGCTCAATGCTCACTTTTATTGTGCTGCCTCACTGAAGTATCATGTTCCAGACACATTACATGATACCACACCCAGTCACATTATCCTGACACTGGGTCGACCAGTCCTAGCTCTACCCCGTAAATCTGAGTGCCAAGCGAAGAGCAGCTAGTACCATTTTTAACGACTTTGGTATGTCGCGGTCCGGGATCGAACCCGTGACCTCCCGTTCCCCGGAGCGGACACTCTACCAACTGAGCTATCGGGGCCGGTTTTTGGTCGTCTGTAAGTCATGCTGAAGACTGTACTGAGATGTGATGGACCAGTGTTTATCGACGATGCCTCTGACTTTAGGAAAATCTGGGTGATAAGTCATGACGAATGGCAAACACCCTTTGTTTGCTGTCCGTTTTGACTGATATGACAAAAGACTTTGACTATCCAAATGTCTAGAAGCCTCCGTGATGTAGTGGTTACGCTACTCGCCTTGTAAACCAGGGGTCGTAGGATCGATCCCGGGCTTCTCCAGACTTTCGGATGAGTCTTTTAACCGAGGTCCCGTCTCCGTATGACCTTAGTTGTTGGTGGGACGTAAAACTCGAACAGACAGTCTATCCAAATGTCTAACATTTTCTATTCACCTTATTTACATTATCTGCTGGTTCCTAGTCTGAACGTTATCAGTGTTGGAAAAACAGGTAACCAGACCCCCTGACCTTGAAAGGTCAGGGGGGTCTGGTTACCTGTTTTTCCAATATTGACAATGTGCTAGCTGGGAGCCAGCAAATAATGCAAATATGGTGAATGGCTCGAGCAGTGACCTGCTTTTGATAACCACGTCTTTTGAGCTGTTCAGACAGTTCTTTTGCCCTTTTCTCAAAAGTATCAGTCTGAGTAGATAAGCCTGGTGCGAAGTGCAAAACTGTATGGCATATTTTCTGCAGCTTGGTGTAGGTTTCACGTCGCCGTCAATATTTTATAGGTCATTTTGGAGACGTTGCTTCCAATTTTGTGGTACTTTTATAGTAGTCGCAGATAAGATTGACTAGGCGGAGCTATCGATTGTGCCTGCCTTAGGAATATTCCATTAACAAAAAGGTAAACCAAGTGTTCCGACTACATGTGACTTCAACTGTAACACAAGCATAGCTGTGGCGTATATGACCATTTCGTCCGCTTGTAGAAAGCGTGCGGAAGGAACTCTACCGAATCTTCTGGTGGACTCAGCGAATTTGACATATATTGACAACACCTGAATAGCTCCGCCTAGTCAATCTTATCTGCGACGACTTTACCCGACATTGAGATGAAATGACATCCCAAGCCCTGTCGTCTAATTAAACCAATGGGGTTTATATGCATAGACGGTCCAACCCGCATCACTCCTCGGCATGGTTAGAGCCTCTATGCGGTTTACCAGTACTCGTGTGCGGTTTGTTTCAGCTCTGAGTGGAAGCATCGTGCAGCCCAGTCTTATTTCTTCTAGCCCCGATGGCGGGGGCCTGAGGTGGGTGGCAACTTGTTGGTAAGGAGTGCTGGTGAGAGTCTGTAGGTTTAGTGTAAAGGTCTATAACAACCCTGTCTTTGAAACGATGTGACTTAGTGTCTAAAATGACTTGGTTGTTGTTTTTGACCCAGGCAGTAAACCTTATAGAGTGATGCAAATTGTTTGCTTCTTCTAAGAAAACTTCTAGATTCTCTCTACCATGTACCCATTTCATGTCCATGCCATCAATAAACCAGAGCCAAGAGAATGACTCCAGCCGACCCATTAATATTTTGGCTTAAGATGGGACCATTTGTGTTCATATGGCCGTCCCTTGTGTTTGTGAGTAGTGCTTCCCATTGAACTCAAAGTTGTTATACTTTAGGACAAGTGTAAGACGTTTTACAAGCGTTTTTGGTAGGGGAATCTTTCCCAGACTTCCTCACATGCTTGGATACCATCTTGGTTAGGTATATTTGTATAGATGGGAGTGACGTCCATGCAGACTAGTAGTGTCTCAGGGGGTAAGGGACGGATTGCCTCATGTTATCAACAAGTTGCCACCCACCTCACTGGCGGCTTACCAAGGACTCGTTTGCGTGACTGCCACCCACCTCACTGGCGGCTTACCAAGGACTCTTTTGGGTGACTATCTGTCGATCGGTCACATTTGACCATGACTTGCAAGTGTACATACACTTCAAATTTGCAGGACGAAAACCTGCACGATAATCCTGTAACTATGGTAGGAATCTTTAACCAGCATAGGGGATGATTCTCCCTGAACAGGGGCCTCCCGTTAACGTAGGCTACTGATCCGAAGGACGGTGCACTATGGCATTCATCAAATAGAACACCCAAGTTTTATTACCGCTGCCGGCAATCGAACCTATCAGAAAAGTACTATAGCAAAATTCATCGCTTTCAACTACCTAATTCCCCGCAGGCACACGTTGTTAGGGCCACGTCAAATCAACGTCGGTACCGATGTAGATGTGACGTTGCATAAATGTCATGAAGTTGTACCGACGTTGATGTGACGTCACAATTACGTCATGTGCCTGCTGGGATTATTATATTATTTTACCTGAACTTTCTGAACTGTATTCTATTCCAGATCTGTTGCGATTTCCCGGTACTGTCATTCCGCCTGTTTTGGTTCAGGTCCAATGCATCATGTGCAATATTTCCGTTGTTTCCCGAAAACTCTTTTGATTTCACCTTGCTGTAGAAAACTATGTACAACAGAATATGTATTCCAATGAAACACGACAAGCTTAACACCAGCCGAATGTGGACGCGCGTGTTGTACATTCCAGTTTCAACGGACACTCAATCACGTCCATTTTATCAATTCAATTCAATTCAATTCAAATTTTATTCAGATTGCCAAATTCATTTTAGTGCATCTCACATAAAACACTCACCTTATTTGCATTATCTGCTGGGTCCTAGTCTGAAGGTTATCAGTGTTGGAAAAACAGGTAACCAGACCCCCTTAAAAGGTCAGGGGGTCTGGTTACCTGTTTTTCCAATATTGACAATGTGCAAGCTGGGAGCCAGCAAATAAATGCAAATATGGTGAATATACAAACACCACAATAGTCTTACAAATACAGGAGTAATTAAATGTTTTAAGCAAACGTCGGTATGACTATTAGTAAGTTATCATGCATCATACATATATACATATGCATACATATGGTGGACGGATTGCCTCTTGTTACCATGTATGAATGTCATTTGACGTGTCACCAGTAACAATTCTGATACACATAAATAAAATTTATCCGTTATACCCAATATGACATTTGATAACGTTAAAGAAATCAATATTGGGTTAAAAATAGATAACCCGTAATTATCGTAAGTATGGGGGACAGATAGCCCAAAGCATACAGTGTAGATCCAGATCAGACTGCTGGAGCAGTTTGATCAGGGTCTACAATGTTTGCCATTCCGTCTGCACCGTTTGGTCTACTTGCCCGATCGTGAAACATTTTTTTTTAATTTTAGAAGAATCATCAGGAAAATACGCCTTTAAAAATCCGACCCTTTTGAACCCCACTTTTACATAGTAAACTGGGGTTTACAGGGGTACACCTTGTTTTTCTTATATCTGCTCTAAAATATAGATTGTGGATACTCGTTAGAACCGCCTCGATGAGGCGGTTCTAACGTGTACCCACAATCTATATTTTGAGAAGAAAAAAATATCACAATTTTTCATCACAAAATTTTCATTTGTTTTCGGCGGTAAAATTTACAATGTATTTGTAAAAGCATGTTTTCGTAACATACATCAAATCCCCCGCCCATCGAGGCTTGAAGAAATATATGGGCTGCATGATGCTTTCACGCAGAGCTGAAACCGACCCGCACACGAGTACTGGCAAACCAGTTAGAGGATCTAAGCCTGCTCAGGCAAAGCGGTGCGAGTCGGCCCGTCCATGCTTATAAACCCTATTGGTTTCACTGGGCAGTAGGGCTTGAGATGTCATTTCATCTCAATGTCAGGTAAAAGTCCCACAAAATTGGAAGCAACGTCTCCAAAATGACCTTTACAGTGTTGACGGGGACGTTAAACCTCAAATCAAACAAAGTCATAAAGTTGTCCAAATTGTTATATCATTACGAAAACATGCCTATCTAAACATATTGAAAATTTTACCCCTCAAAAATGAAAATTTGCTGATGAAATATTGCGATTTTTTTTCTTATTTCTGCTCCAAACATAGATTGTGGGCACTCGTTAGAACCGCCTCGGCGAGGCGGTTCTAACGAGTACCCACAACCTATGTCTTAGAGCAGGAATAAGGAAAATAATCTATACCCCTGCAAACCCCAGTTTTACTATACAAAAGTCGGGTTTCAGGGGGTCAAAATTATATAGGCGTGTTTTTGTGATGTTTACGGTAGATATCATCTTACACACGGTGTGTTTCAATCCGGAAGACAGGTATAGATAGTCCTATGCAGTGAGGGTCCAGATAAGACCACCCACAAGTCCTCTTATCAGGATCAAACACTTCGTCATCATGTTACATGTACTGATGTAGTAGGAGGACAAATAGTTTAAAGAAAACTTCAATCTAGAGCCTCGGCAGGGGATTGAGCCACGACTCTTGGACTACAAAGTGAGTGACATAACCACAAGGCTAAAACGTTCGGACCAGTTAGACTGGTAAGTAAGACACTCTTTGATGGCCGTCCTAAACTGATTTCGACTATTATCTCCTATTTGGAAGAAATGAAGTGTCCGATTTTCAAGATGCAAAAACAAAAAAGAAAAACTAACAAAAAGGGTTAAGCTTCGTTATTATCATTATATTCCTCGAAGGTGAAAAAAGTTATAAAAAACAACAGGGCCACGATGACCCTGGATCGTTCACCTGAGTAGCTTGACCAAAATAGCAATGCAAGATCAAACCTTAATTGATTGATTGATTATTTTGGTTTAACCCTTATTGATCATTTTGTGTCATCTCCCAGAGAAAGGGAGAAAAGAGATGAAAGTGAGGGACAAAGGAGAAAGAGGAAAAATAATGGCAGTTTAGAAACAGAAGAAATACGGAGCTTGGAGAAATAGATGGAGATGGGCTGCATGGTGTTTCCACGCAGAGCAGAAACTGACCACACATGCAAAACAGGGGCGTAGCCAGGCAAATGCTGAAGTTGAAGCCCACGGCGAAGGCGTGGGTCGAGTGCCGAAGGCACGAGTGGGGGGAGAGAACGAGAGGGGGTTTCCCCCTCTCGTTGGTGGGGGTCCGGGGGGCCTCCCCCGGGAAAATTTGGAAATTTTAATACGATTTGGTGGCCACTGGTGTCATCTGGAGGGGTATTTTTACTTATCTCTTACCCGACTTTTTCGCCAATTTGTTTGAATTTTTCGGTTACTTTTACGTTTGTATAGAAGTCACACTTCAATAATGCCAACACTCTGATTAAGGACTTTTTGTGGTTTAAGGGGCTCTTTCACTGTCACGACTTTGACCACGATTGTCCACGACCAATGGGGACCATGAAAATCGTGGCAAATCGGGGCATACACGGTTCCGATTTCACTACCCTACGAATACTCACGACATTGCTACGACACTTCTACGAACAATCACGATTGCTGTACGATAATGGAGCCGATTTACAACAATCCTCCACGATCGACCACGATGTCTTACGATCCTCTAGGATTCTTCTACGACTGCACCACGATTGCTTCAAGATATCAGACGATCATACACGATTTCTCACGATCCCTGCAAGACTTCTCTACGACCAAAGCCGAATTGGCACGATGCTCAAAGACTCAGTACGATCATGGAGGATTCGATACGATTTACTCACGATTAACCAAGACTTCTCCCGATTCGTTAGGATTTATAACGATCTGGGTATATAAACGTGTTCGTCGGGATAAATCGTGCTAGCGTCGTCATCAATCGTAGTGCATTCCTGGTGAATCTTGCATTATCGTGAGCAGTCGTCGTGATATCGTTGTAGATTGTACGGCAGTCGCATGGAATCGTAGACGCGTCGTATATGATCTTGTCTCGTCGTAGCTCAATTGTGGTAGAATTCAGTCACGATTATTCACGATTGGCCACGATTACCACGACGACGGCTCACGATTTCTCTACGACCGCTCTACGATTTGAAAAATGATGCCGACTCGTCACGATTTGTTTGTTTGATTTGAGGTTTAACGTCCCCGTCAACACTGTAAAAGGTCATTTTGGAGACATTGCTTCCAATTTTGTGGGACTTTTACCCAACATTGACATGAAATGACATCTCAAGCCCTGTCGCCCAATGAAACCAATAGGGTTTATTAGCATGGACGGTCTGCCTCGCACCGCGGTTCCTGGACAGGCTTAGATCCTCTAAGCGGTTTACCAGTACTAGTGTGCGGGCCGGATTCAGCTCTGCGTGGAAGCATCATGCAGCCCATATATTTCTTCAAGCCCCTATGGGCGGGGGCCACGACTCGTCACGAATGTTTTGAACATGTCCAAAACAGTCGCGGTCACTCCCGAACTATCACGATCAACCACGATTCCTCAAGATCACTGCCGACTTCTCTACGACGTTGTTCACGATTTACCACGATTTAAAAAATCGTGGTGAGTCGTGGCCAAAATCGTGACAGTGTAAGAGCCCCTTTACTTTTGTGGTTTCGTGCATCTGAGTTGTTGAAGTAGTTGGTTGTCGCAATATGATCCCCTGTTACGGGGAAGGAGTTGGTTGAGGAGTTGCTGTTAAGTTTTGGGGTCTTAATTGTTCATTTATGAAGAAGGGCGCCACGATACGGACCGAACATTTGCTAGTTAGATGAGCTGCATCAGAACCACAACGAGGGTCAGGTACTAAGATCTTTTAAGGCAGCCCTCAAACGATTTTGTTGCTCACCCTTCCAATGTGTGTTCTCCCATCCCGTTGTTGGCTTGGATGGTTTGTGTTCCTTGATTGTGGCATGTCCTGGGTATCTTCATTTTTTAATTTTAAGTGTTAATTTCGTATTCAGTCTTCCTCCTGATACATGAGATGATAAGCTGTGTTCTTTTTTAGACTTTCTAATTATCATTGACAGACTGTTTGAGATTTCCACTCAAGGCTTTGCACGCTTTGCAAAAAAAAGTAATTTTAACTGTATGCATGAAGTGCATTTATTTCATTAACATGCTCGTTGAGATGCGATGACACAATGAGCTTGTTCATGAGATAAATGGACTGTATATAAAGCAGACTAAGGACCTGCTGGACTGAGGGCTAATGACAAAAAATACACTTTGAGGAATTTACTTCATGTGGCTATTCTAAAGGCCATTTCATTAAAATGTTGCTGTAATCATGCAGTGCAGACAAATATTGTACACTAAAGATTCCCGAAACTTCAAGATAAACTGCAAACTCGAAACACCTTAGAATCGTCTCTGACAATAGCCATTTTCGATATGAGGATTGATGTGCCACCTAAACCCAAGGGCAAGCTCACTCCCAGACTAAAAATTTGGAAGCTGAAAGAATCTCAGACAAGAAATCATTTCCAGGAGGTTTTCAGCCAGCATGTTAGTGCCTCAGCAGGTGTAGCTGATGCTAACACTGAAAATAAATGGAACAGCATCAAGACCGGTCTGCTCAAGACAACTGAAAACTCGGTCCCACCGCTGGCGTCAGGAAACCTTGTTTTCGAATGAGCATGTTAATAAGCTCATTGCAGCCAAGCGGCAAGCAGACTGGTAAGGGCACTCGTGCATCATATCTTGCGACCAGACACATAGCCAGACGTGCGGAGCACCATGCTCGCCAAGAAGCCGAGAAGGAGATCTACAAGAATATTGACCCTAAGTCCTCAGAAGTATACCGCCTTGCTAACCAGATGAGAAGAGAGAATGCCGATGTTGTAGGTGACAAGCAAGTAAGGAATTGTGCCGGGGAGATGTCAATGAGTGAAGACTCAAAGCAGAGGGCCTTGTTAGAACACTACCAAAGGCTACTCAATGTTGAGTTTGACTGGGACCCAGACAACCTGTCTGATGAACCACCAGTGGAAGGGCCGCCCATCCCAATGACTATTGATATGTTTAAGAAAGCTATCTCTCAGATGAAGCACCAGACTCTTCTTACATAGTGGTGGAGATGATCAGAGCTGCAGGTGATGCGGGTGCCTCAATGATCCGCGACCTTGCAGCTGCAATCATCCGTGATGGAAAGGTTCCCTCTGACTGGGAACAGAGTTTCATTGTCTGTCTCTACAAGGGCAAGGGCGATGCATTGGAACGGGGCAACTACCGTGGTCTCAAGCTGACACAATAGGTCATGAAAGTCCTGTGGATGGTCTCTTTAGGCAGTAGGTGTCCATCGACGATTCCCAGTTTGGCTTCGTCCCAGGAAGAGGCGCAACAGATGCATTTTTTGTTGTACGGCAGCTGCAAGACGGCAGCTGCAAGAGAAGTATCTGGCGGCCAACAGGAGACTACATGGCTTTTGTAGACCTGGAGAAGGCATTTGATCGAGTGCCTCGGAAAGTCGTCTGGTGGGCACTAAGAAAACTTGGAGTGGACGAGTGGATTGTGCGACTGTTCAAAGGTGTGTATGCTAATGTTCGGAGCCGTGTCCGTGCTTGTGATGGTTACAATGAAGAATTCGAAGTGAAGGTGGGTGTTCATCAAGGCTCTGATCTCAGTCAACTGCTTTTCATCATTTTGCTTGAAGCCTTGTCATGCGAGTTCCGCTCTGGAGTCCTCTGGACCTGTATGCTGATGACCTTGTCATCATAGCTGAGGAATGTGTCAGGAGGCTCTTAACGTGGAAAGACGTAATGGAGGCGAAAGGGCTGAGAGTGAATACAGGAAAGACAAAAGATCATGATCTGTGGTTCAGGTCTGGACCCCCTGCAGAGTACAGTATGTGGACGTTGCCTCTGTACCTGCACGTTAATAAAAATCTGTTGTTGATGATGATGATGATGATGATGATGATGATGATGAGTCGCAGGTGCCTCTGAAAATGTGACATATTTTTGTAAGTTCTTATGTAAAGGCATACTCAGCAAAATATTGTTGAAGCCCGGGCTTCCGGGCTTCCGCCTGGCTACGCGCCTGCAAAAGCTGCTAACATTTTTTTTCATAAAAAATACCAGAGTATTAGATATTTTACTTAAGAACAGTAAACATTTTCACCACGCAACAGCCCGTTAAACTAATGATACTTTAAAGAACAGGGTCCAGTTGTTCAAAGCAGTTAGCTTAAGGAGCTTGTTAGTTGTCAAATAGTTAACAGTTCTAGCAGGTAGTGTTATTTTTGCTGAACATCATGAAAACAAGTCCGTGAAATGAACACCCCTCTAAACCCCACGTTATATAGAGAAAACTAGGGTTTACGGGGGTATACATTATTATTCTTATTTCTGCTCCATGACATATATTGTGGGTACTCTTTAGGCGGTTCTAACGAGTACTTACAACCTATGTTTGCTGTGTAAATAAGAAAAATATTACGGAATTTCATCAGAAAAGTAGCCATTTGGGAGATGTGAAAAAATGCACTATGTCCCACGGGTGTGTTATTGTAAAGAAAAATGAAAGCGGCTCACATTTTTTTCAGCTAAAATACATGTATATTTGCCATAGTTTCAATGGTGTGTGTGTGTGAATTCGGGTTTAACGTCGCTTTCAACAATTTTTCAGTCATATCACGACGGTGTCTGGTTGTGACAGGGAGCTCAATGCTCACGTTTATAGTGCTGCCTCACTGAAGTATCATGTCCCAGACACATTACATGATACAACACCCAGCCACATTATCCTGACACTGGGTCGACCAGTCCTAGCTCTTCCCCGTAAATCTGAGTGCCAAGAGAGGAGCAGCTAGTACCATTTTTAACGACTTTGGTATGTCGCGGCCCGGGATCGAACCCCAGACCTCCCGTTCCCCGGAGCGGACACTCTACCAACTGAGCTATCGGGGCCGGTTGGTTTCAATGGTACATTGACTAAAGATGTTTTTGGCCCCTGGGACCAGTTGTTCAAAACTAACGCTGTTGTTACTTAACATATCGTTAACAATCTGATCATTTGATATGGCAAATTTGTTAATAATTTTGCTGAAAAAAATGATAGCCAATGCAAAATGCTGGCAAAATGCTGGCACAGTCATTACGTAAACACGCCTATACAAATACATTGCCACCTTTATCGCCGAAAAAAGGAAACTTTTATGGTGAAAAATTATGATATTTTTCTTATTTCTGCTCAAAATATAGATTGTGGGCACTCGTTAGAACCGCCTCATCGAGGCGGTTCTAACGAGTACCCACAATCTATATTTTAGAGCAGAAATAGAAAAATAAGGTATACCCTCGGAAACCCCAGTTTTAGTAAATAAAAGTGGGGTTAAAGGGGGGTGAAAATTATATAGGTGTGTTTTCGTGATGTAACAATATGACCACTAACGAGCTCATTAAGCTAATGATGCTTTGAACAACTAGACACTTGTTTCTGATCTTTATTGTGGGTGTATTATTTTATGCCCCCGGAATCAAAGATTCGGGGCATATAGGTTTTGGTCTGCCTGTCTGTCCGTCTGTTTGTCTGTTTCTCTGTCCTAAAAAACCTTAACATTGGGCATAACTTTTGAATGGTAACTGATGGGGCTTTCATATTTCACATGTGCATATGGTTTTGGTCTGTCTGTCCGTCCGTCTGTTCCTGTTTGCCTGTCCTCAAAATCCTTAACATTGGGCACAACTTTTGAATTGGAACTGATGGGGCTTTCATATTTCACATGTGCATTCCTTGTCACAAGAGGCATATAGTTGTTGGTCTGTCTGTCTGTCCGTCTGTTTCTCTGTTTGTCTGTCTTCAAAAACCTTAACATTGGGCATAACTTTTGAATGGTAACTGGTGAGACTTTCATATTTCACATGTGCATTCCTTGTCACAAGAGGCATATAGTTTTTGGTCTGTCTGTCCGTCTGTTTGTCTGTCCTCCAAAAACCTTAACATTGGGCATAACTTTTGAATGGTAACCGATGGGGCTTTCATATTTCACATGTGCATTCCTTGTCACAAGAGGCATATAGTTTTTGGTCTGTCTGTCCGTCTGTTTGTCTGTTTCTCTGTCCTCCAAAAACCTTAACATTGGGCATAACTTTTGAATGGTAACTGATGGGGCTTTCATATTTCATATGTACATTCCTTGTCACAAGAGGCATATAGTTTTTGGTCTGTCTGTCTGACTGTCTGTCTGTCTGTCCATCTGTTAGTCTGTTTCTCTGTCCTCAAAAACCTTAACATTGGGCATAACTTTGGAATGGTAACTGATAGGGCTTTCATATTTCACATGTGCATTCCTTGTCACAAGACCTTTCAAGAGGTACCATAAATTTTGACCTCGTGACCTTGACCTTGGACTTTCTTTAGACCTCCTTTAAAAAACTTTAACATTGGTCATACCGTTTGATTGGTTAGTGATTGGACTTTCATATTTCACATGTCTATTCCATGTAACAAGACCTTTCCAGTAATACCAAAATTTTAACCTCGTGACCTTGACATTTGACCTACTTCTTTTTTAAAAACTTTAGGCATAACTTTTGATTGGTAAGTGATATGGCTTTCATATTTCACACGTGCTTTCCTTGTCACAAGACCTTTCCAGGGGGACCATTTTTTCTGACCTCGTGACCTTGGCCTTTCACCAACTTTTGAAATATTTTAACATTGGCAATAACTTTCGATTGGTAAGTGATAGGGCTTTCATATTTCACATGCGCATTGTTGTCA
Organism: Lucinisca nassula; assembly: GCA_963580285.1. Taxonomy (NCBI): domain Eukaryota; kingdom Metazoa; phylum Mollusca; class Bivalvia; order Lucinida; family Lucinidae; genus Lucinisca; species Lucinisca nassula. Next base: position 11,834,756 of record OY757018.1, read on the forward strand.
CAAGACCTTTCTAGCGGTACCATAATGTTTGACCTCGTGACCTTGACCTTGGACCTACTTTTTAAAAACTTTAACATTGGCCATCTCTATCGATTGGTAAGTGATCAGGCTTTCATATTTCATGTGTGCATTCCTTATCACAAGGTCTTTCTAGTGGTACCATAATTTTTTACACTGTGACCCTGACCTTGACGTTTGACCTCCTTTTTAAAAACTTTAACATAGTCCATAACATTCGATTGGTAAGTGATTGGGCTTTCATATTTCACATGTGCATTCTTTTTCTCAAGACCTTTCGAGTGGTAACATAATTTTTGACCTCATGACCTTAACCTTGGACCTACTTTTTAGAAACTTTAACATTGGCCATAACTTTCGATTGGTAAGTGATAGGGCTTTCATATTTCACATGTGCATTCTATGTCACAAGACCTTACCAACGATCCCATAATTTTTGACCTTGTGACCGTGACCTACTTTTTAAGGCCTGAACATTGGCCATACCTTTCGATTGATTAGTGATACTGCTTCCATATTTAACAAGCGCTGTCCGGGGGCATCAGTGTTTCACAAACACATCTTGTTCAGTCATCGGATTAAACTACGTTTCTCCTGGGCAGGCTGATACCTAAATGATCTGTTCACTTTAAACCTACAGCCCTCCATCACGAAAACACGCCTATATCATTTTGACCCCCTTGTACCCCACTTTTATATAGTAACATTGAGGTTTCCGGGGGTATACATTATTTTTCTTATTACTGCTCTAAAATATAGATTGTGGGTACTCTTTAGAACCGCCTCGATGAGGCGGTTCTAACGAGTGCCTACAATCTATATTAATATTTGTAGCAGAAATAAGAAAAATATCACAATTTTTCATCTTAAAATTTTCCTTTTTTTTCGGCGATAAAGAAGGCAATGTATTTGTATAGGCGTGTTTGCGTAATGCTCACCCATTGGGGCTTAAAGAAATGGATGGGCTGCATGATGCTTCAATGCAGAGCTGAAACCGACCGCAAACGAGTACTGGTAAACCGTTCTAAGCCTGCCCAGGCAAAGCAGTGTGAGTCGGCCCATCCATGCTTATAAACCCTAATGGTTTCATTGGGCGGCAGGGCTTGAGATGTCATTTCATCTCGTTGTCGTGTACAAGTCCCACAAAATTGGAAGCAACGTCTCCAAAATGACCTATACAGTGTTGATGGGGACGTTAAACCTCGAATCAAACAAACAAACAAACACTTTAAACCTAACTTTGCAAACTTATTATGAATGTAAATCCATATCAGATGGCTTCTGAAGTAGACATCTGATCAGGATCTATACTGTTTGTCGTGTAGTTTGTGAAATGAACACATACATTATATTAACTAATTTGATTGGTTGATAATTAGAAATGGGTGTGGCTAATTTAAACAAGAGCTCCGCAAACGGGGCATTATACGCCCGTGGCAATTAGTAAGATGGAGCATATATATACTGACTGTTGTACAAGGTTTGGTTTGTGGAATGTAACCAAGGAACAATATGTGCTCCACATATTCTTACCTGGCACTAATGGCTCAAACTACCTGTCTCCAACAAAAGTTCATGGTCGGTAATATTTGGTGGACCATAACCTTAAAATAGTATAGGCATAACTCTGGCAATAAGTGGTGGACTGTAACCTTGAAACAATATGCGGTGCTCCACATCATAGTTTAACTACATGTAAAATGTTTCAGCTTCATCAGATGTAAAATGTGGGAGGCATTATCCGGAAACAAAATATGTTTAGAAAAACAGTTGAAAGGGGAATAACTCTGGTAATATCTGGCGGACTGTAACCTAAAAATAATATGCATTGTTTCACCTCATTGTCTTACTATATGTAAAGTTTCAGCTTCATCAGATGTAAAATGTAAGATGCGTTATCCGGAAACAGAATGTTTAGAAAAAGGGTTATAACTCTGGTAATATTTGGGAGACCGTAAGCTCAAAATAATATGCACTGTTCCATATCATGGTCTTACTGTATGTAAAGTTTCAACACCATCGGATCTAAAATGTAGGAGTTATCCGGAAACAAAATGTTTACAGAATTTTTCAAAGTGGCATAACCCTGTTATTAGTTGGTGGACCATAACATCAAAACAATATGCGCTGCCCCACAGCATGGTCGCATTATATGTGAAGTTTCAGCTAAATCGGATGTAAAATGTAGGAGAAGTCATCCGGAAACGAAAAGTTTACAAAAAAATCAAAGGGGGATAACTCTATTATTATTTGGTGGACCATAACCTCGAAACAACATGTGCTGCCCCACATCATGGTCTAACTATGGATAAAGTTTCAGCTTGATCAGATGTAAACTGTAGGAGGAGTTATCCTGAAACAATTAGTTTAAATAAAATTCAAAGGGAAATAACTCTATTATTATTTGGTGAACGGTAACCTCGAAACAATATGCCCTGCCCCACATCATGGTCTAACTAGGTATGAAGTTTCAGCTTGATCGGATGTAAACTGTAGGAGGTGTTATTTGGAAATGAAAAGTTTATAAAATATTTCAAAGGGGCATAACTCTATTATTATTTGGTGTACCATACTCTCGAAACAATATGCGCTGCCCCACATCATGGTCTGACAATGTATGAAGTTTCAGCTTGATCGGATGTAAACTGTAGGAGGAGTTATCCAGAAATGAAAGTTTACAAAAAATTTCAAAGGGACATAACTGTATTTGGTGGACCATAACCGCGAAACAACATGGGATGCCCTACATCATGGTCTAACAATGTATGGAGTTTCAGCTTGCTCGGGTGTAAACTGTAGGAGGAGTTATCCGGAAACGAAAAGTTGCTGGTCCGGCAGGTATCAACTTGTGACCTTCTGTTCTCCAGTCAGATACACATCGGGCTGAGCTGCCGAGGTTGGCCCATCACAATAACAAGTCTGTGAAACAAAGACCCCTCTAAACCTCACTTTATATAGAGAAAAACGGGGTTTCCGGAGGTATACATTACTGCCTTATTTTTGCTCAAAAACATAGATTGTGGGTACTCGTTAGAACCGCCTCAATCTATGTTTAGAGAAAAACTAAGAAAGATATTACAATTTGTACTCAATATTTGTCAATTCTGACACCATGTTGGACGCCATTATTTCACATGGACATATTTTTCTAATGAGATTGTATGTTTCACGAGAACTGCCTCATTGATGCAGATGAGTGGCCACAGTCTAGGTTTGCAGCAAAAATTAAAAAAAAATTAGAAGAACATCATTTTGTGTCGTGATAGAATATAATATATCACATATGTGTGTTTGGCCCCCGCCATCGGGGCTTGAAGAAAACGATGGGCGGCATGATTTTTCGATGCAGAGCTGAAACCGACCCTCACATGAGTCCTAGAAAATCGCTTTGAGGATCTAAGCCTGCCTAGGCATAGCAGTGCGAGTTGGACGGTCCATGCATATAAACCCTATTGGTTTCATTGGGCGGCAGGTCTTGAGATGTCATTTCATCTCAATGTCGGGTAAAAGTCCCACAAAATTGGAAGCGTCTCCAAACTGACCTTTACAGTGTTGACGGTGACGTTAAACCTATAATCAAACAAAAAATAAAACAAACAAATAGGTGGGTTGTCTTAATGGTTCCCAGCAAAAGATACAGTGGGTATACATTGACGGTTTAGCGTTTTTGGTTTTGCGGCCATTTCAAGATAAGTTTACTCATATCGAGCCGATTGTTAATCAGAGCAAGGCGAAAACTGGAGTACCCGGAGAAAAACCTCCTAACCTACCGTTGCAGAACTTGGCGTCTCATGTGTTCCGAGCTAGGCTCGAACCCACAGCGAAAAGGGTATTTGCTGATAACTGAAGGCTAATTTTCCTTATTTCTCACAATAAACTATGTTGGGGTATTCATTAGAACCGCCTCAGTGACGCTGTTCTAATGAATACCCACAACATAGGTTTCTATGAAGAATGAACAAAAATTATCCTTGAATTATTACAAATACCCACCTTAGCAGTTTCTATCATTCTCAGAGAAACTTCTATGACTTGAATACTGTTGTCTTATATCATTATGATGACAAATTCTTTCATATCCTCAATCTGATTGATTTGTGATATTTTTCGTTTTTAGTCTCAAAACATACATTGTGGGTGCTCGTAGAAATGCCTCAATGAAGTGGTTCTAATGAGTACCCACAGCCTATGTCCTGGAGCAGAAATAAGAAAAATAATGCGTTCCCCTGTAAATCCCAGTTTTCTCCACATGAAGTGGGATTTATAGGGGTGTTCATTACAGACTTGTTAACATGATGTGAACTGGTTCTGGAGACTCCATGAGTGTTTTATTGAATCTATTAAACTAGTTGAGATGAGGAAAGCCACACATTTTATCCCTTTTCCTCAACATGTTTGTACATGCTCACTGGGAAGACTGTGATCTAACTGGGTAGGAGAACAGGCTGATCTGAGTTTCTGTTGAGCACACACACTCAAAGACATACAACCAAACTTCAATTGCTCAAAACCTCTAAGACCATGAAACTTTGTTCTTGTATAAAAACCTAAGTGCATGGCTATCTGAAGCCATTGTCAAATCCATCGAAAGCCATCAGGAAAACCCACCTATATAAATAACCCCCTTGAACCCCACTTTTATATAGTAAAACAGGGGTTTAGAGGGGTAAACCTTATTTTTCTTATTTCTGCTCAAAAATATAGATTGTACTCGTTAGAACCGCCTCAGTCTATATTTTGAGCAGAAGTAAGAAAAATATCAAAATTTTTCTGCATAAAACTCTTGTATTTTCGGCGGTAAAATTGGCATTGTATTTGTATAGGCGTGTTTTCGCAATGCTGTGCTCAAACAACAAAACCCATGTTCGAAACATGAACTTCATGTGCTGTTTGAACATGAATTTTGAGCTTTTGATATGACAAGATGGGCCTTGCTGTGTTAACGTTATGCTGAGCAATGTAACATTATCACCCTGAGTTTTAGAGTTCTATGGTGATGACTGAGGGTTTCTGAGTAACAACGTCATTGTAAACAACTTTTTGAATTAGCCGCCATATTTGTTTGCCGGTCACAGTTGAGGGGTTTACAGTATACAGAGTTTATATTGTGCGTTTGGGCGTTTTCGTCAAAATTTGCTGTTTGGATCGTAAGTTATGCAAGAAGAATGATCGTCCATGTTTATTTTATTGCATTAACATTTGTCGGATCCCTCGGAAGATATTTGAACATTCCGCCCAGTGGCCTCATGTTCAAACAGCTTCCTCGGGATCCGGCAAATGTTAATGCATAAAAAACCATGGTTGATCCCTATATTTGAGACAGTTAGTTTGACTGAGCCCTTGATGGTTGATCATAAAGCCAGGTCAGTAGGGATACCCTATTTACCGTAATGATCTTAAATATTGGGACAGATAGGCCTAAGCAAACAGTGCAGACCCAGATCAGACTGCTCCTCAAGGAGCAGTCTGATCAGGGTCTACACTTTTTGCTATTCCCTCTGCACTTTTTGGACACCTTTATACTGGATCAAAAAACAAAATTGTTAAAATTTATTTTTAGGAGAATTACAGCAAGTCCTCAAGGTGTCCTAATTTTTAAGATTTTTACTGTACGCTATGTATTCAGGCAGACAAGCCTGAGCATACAGTGTACACCCTGATGTGACACCAATGCAGCGTTGAATCAGGGTCTACACTGCTTGCCATTCATCCAGCTATTTTCAGACACAACATCGGGTAGTAAATTGTACTTATTCAAATTTTAGAACGAGTATGGTAAGGTGTTGCGGTAACTCTCTATTTAGGGTTAAGACGGTAATAAGAATATTTTTTTAAATTTCTTTGTTTTTAACAAAAAGCTATGACTTGTGTATACATACTCATTGGAATCTCCTCTTGGAGGTCATTCTAATGAGTGCAAACAACATATTTTTTCAAGACAAAATACGGAAATTGTACCATTTATTTGAATTAAAGGAAATGGGAACACCTGGCCAAATTTTCCCGCCAATTTTCAGGGAAGACAACTTTCTGGACTTCCTGTTCGTTTTTCTATAAGCCCTGTCCGACTGAAAAAAGGGTCTACTCTTAAAGGAAAGAATTTGCTCCTCAGGAGCAAATTCTTTCCTTTAAGAATTGACCCCTATTGACATGGGATACAATATACTTTTATAGGAGTTGCCTCCCCTGAAGGTGTATCCATTCTCCATAATATGTGCAGTTACGGGAAAATTTTCCCAGTGACTTAAGAATGAGTTCGTAACAGCAATTTTCCCAGTGACTCGAGAATGAGTTTGTAAAAGCTTTAGTTAACGAGCCATTAGTATTTGGCCTACTGATGTTTCACTGTTTTTACTTGTAACGGCTCTTTAATTTTTGTGTCCATGAGTAACCATGTGAGTCTTTAGGTTGTGTTTGAGAGCAAAGCGCTTCCCACAAATATTGCAAGGGTGAGCCCTCTCTCCTGAGTGAATGAGATTATGGCGTTCCAGATGCCATCTCGTCTGAAATGTCTTATTACAGATGGCGCATACAGATGCCACGCATAGTCTCTGTTTGTCCCCAGTCTGTCTTTCTCCAGACTCGAAGTACATACCTGGAAGTAAATTACACAAATGTTACTCTTCGTGGATTACCATTAAAACCCTAAAAATCTGGACACCTCAACGACTTGCCATAATACTAAAATCATTTTGACAAATTTGTTTCACAATCCAGCGGGGAGTCCAATAGGTGCAGGCGGAATGACAGAGTAGACCCTGATCAGACTGCAGTCTGATCTGGGTCTTCACTGTCTGCTTAGGCCTATCTGTCCCAATACTTCGGATCATTACGATCTTATAACCAATTTTGTACTGGTAAGAGATATTGTGGGTATTTGTTAGAAACACTTCGATGAGGCAATTCTAGCAAGAACCCAGAACATTTTTTATGCAGAAACAAGAATATAAGAATCTGATATGGGGTTCTGTTGTAGATGAGCGTTTCCAACCCGAGGGATGACCGTGCTGAGCGGAACCGAGGCTACGCCGAGGTTTCGCTCAGCACGGTCTTCCCGAGGGTTGGAAACGCCCATCTACAACAGAACCCCATATTGGATTCTTTTTCTTGCACAACACCTCCGGTTAGTTTTGACAGCTCGCACATGCATATTGTTTACAAAATAAAAGTAGTGCGGAAGTAGTTCCGGCAGTTGAATAGAATTGAAGCGCATTTATGTTAGTTGCCTGGGTCGGAACACCAGGGTCAGAACATAAATTTCTATCCCAGGGTAAAATCACGGATTTCCTTGTCTGGTGTGCAAGAACAACAAATTCTGCTGGAAGCTATGTCATGGCTGTGATTATAATTCTTGGGAAATGGACTGGAACATTTCAGTTAATGCTAGGGCTAATGGACAGACAAATGAACAACTGGATGAATGAACAAATGAACAGATAGAAAATCAGCCCATACAAGTACATGTATATCTCACCATGCGCAATACAGGCGTGACAAAAAGTATCCCTTATTTATCCTTGTTAAGTCTGAAGCTATGGATGTATTTTCTATTAACCCTTATCCTGTTGAACACACCAACCCCCTTGTTTGTTTGTATTGGAGTTTAACGGCCCAGTCAACACTATTTATGTCATTTTTGTGGCGGTCAGTTTACCTATCCACACTTTTCCTGGGCAGGCTAGAATCAGCGGAAGAGAAAGAATGACGGTAGAAAAGATTTCATGATCAATCTCCAAGAAGGAATATGGCCGACCCCGGCAGGTATTGAACCTGCATCCTCCTGATCACAAGTCAGACGTGCATCCGACTGAGCTACCGAGACAGGCACAACAACCCCTACTACACTGTTTGGCATGCAGATTTTGAACTGAATAAATACATTAAATTGAGTGATTTGATTGGTTAATAGTCCGAATGGGTGTGGCTAAATTAATTTATTCAGCAGGATAAGGGTTGAGCAGCTTACCGTAAGTTGGATCAAGCGGATCATCTGCCATATCCCCCTCAGAGTTGCTTCCTGACAATGACGCTCCCAGTGTAGTGTTAGTTTCCTCTTGCTTCCAGTCTCTATCCATTGGTGTCATATACATGTATCCCGGTTCCACACTTGTGATTTCAAGTTTGAAATCCGCATCTGTAACAGGTTCAGTTTTAATACCTATGTCTGTATCAGCCCCAGAATCAGCTCCAGTTGACTCAGGTTGGGCTAAAGTTGCTATAGGTAGGACATATTCAATGCCTGATTTAGTTTCGGGTATTAGTTGATCAGATATTGCACCAGTTGCTCTGGCTATATCCTCATCAGTCACAGATTCATCAGGCTGTTCCTCATCAGAACTATCAGTGTCATCATCATCTGATTCCTCATTATTTTCATTTGTATCCATACAAGTATCAGCTTCTGCAGTTTCATGCAAATTATCTTCCTCAGGCTGTTCATCTTCAGTCCCACCAGCCTCAACCACAGGTTTTTCTAGACTGTCATCATCCACTTCAGTTTTGACTATGCTGCTAGGCATATCATCCACTTCCGTTTTGACTATGCTGCTAGGCATATTGTCGTCAGTAAGTTTCGGTTCTATTTTTACAGAACTTGCTTGATTTTTAACGGACATTCTCAGATTATTGTTGCTAGGATATGGACTATGTCTAACACTACTGGTCACTCCTTTTGGAGAACCGCTAGACAAGGTTGAAGAAGGGTGACTATGCTTTGTTTGAATGTTTTTTCCATTATCTGATGGATAATGATGAACAACATGTGTCTGTGGTTGCGGCGACTGTGATGGTGTTCTAGAGGAACTATACCGTGCTACTTCTGGATTTCTAAATCTTGACCCTGTGTCAGAGAATGCGCGTGATTGTTTTTCTTTTTCCAGTAGCTTCTGCCGATGATATCCTGAAGAAAAGACGTATAGTAAAACTTACCATAATTATCCCAAGAAATGGTACAGAAAAACCAATGCAACCATTGCAGACCCAGAAGCAGCCTGATCAGGGTCTACACTGTTTGCAATTCCATCTGTACCGTTTGAACACCTAACTGGATCATGAAACAAATTTGTTAAAATTTAACGAGAATTACATCAAGTCCTCAAGGTCTTCAAAATTTTTAGAATTTTTTTATGGTACTTGGTAAAGATCCTAAAAATTTGGATGCCTTGACGACTTGCTGTAATTCACCAAAAATTTTAACAAATTTGTTTCCTGATCCAGCAAGGAGTCCAAAAGATGCAGACGTAATCGCAAACAGTGCAGACCCTGATCAGGAGCAGTCTGATCTAGGTCTGCACAGTTTGCTTAGGCCTCTGTCCCAATACTTAGGATCCTTACAGTATGCTGGACAAGTCAATTTGTCATTTAAGGAGTGTAAGGTCTGTTTCTTTTAAAAAATTTTATTCTATTTTTGATGAAATATTTCGTTTGCAAATGGTGTAGACCCTGAGGCACACTATGCTGTATCTGATCTGGGTCTGCACTGTTTGCCTATGTTTCTTTTTACCGGTTTCCAGGTAAGCATGGGTTAATGTGTGTGTGTGAATTCGGGTTTAACGCCCCTTTCAACAATTTTTCAGTCATATCACGACAGTGTCGGGTTGCGACAGGGAGCTCAATGCTCACTTTTATAGTGCTGCCTCGCTGAAGTATCATGTCCCAGACACATTAAATGATACCACACCCAGTCACATTATCCTGACACTGGGTCGACCAGTCCTAGCTCTACCCCGTAAATATGAGAATGGGTTAATGTGTGTGTGTGTGAATTTCGGGTTTAACGCCGCTTTCAACAATTTTTCAGTCATATCACGACGGTGTCTGGTTGCGACAGGGAGCTCAATGCTCACTTTTATAGTGCTGCCTCACTGAAGTATGATGTCCCAGACACATTACATGATACCACACCCAGTCACATTATCCTGACACTGGGTCGACCAGTCCTAGCTCTACCCCGTAAATCTGAGTGCCAAGCGAGGAGCAGCTAGTACCATTGTTAACGACTTTGGTATGTCGCAGCCCGGGATCGAACCCGTGACCTCCCGTTCCCCGGAGCCGACACTCTACCAACTGAGCTATCGGGGCCGGTACAACCATATACATGTAAAAAGTTGATGATTCCATTTGATACAAAAAGGGTTAAAGATTAATTTAAACACCAATGCCTTGTTCACTTATTTCAAATATCAGTCATCATACATTTGTATATAATACAAAAATGCATATGTATGTGACTCAGATTGGGGGTATGCATGACCATCAGGTTAACAAGTCCGTGAAAAAAATACTCCAGTAAACCCCATAGAGAAAAGTGGGGTTTACTGGAGTATTTTTTATTTTCCTATTTTTGCTCAAAAACATAAGAGTGTGGGTACTCATTCTAACAAGCACTCACAATCTCTATTTGGATTAGAAATAAGAAAAATAACAAACATTTTCATCTGAAAAATTTTAGTTCTACAGACAAGATACACACCATTTCAGTACAAGGGTGTGTTATTGTATGTAATATTTGCCTTTTCTGTAATGTTGACAGTTCATCATGCGTGTTTTAAACTAGTTTTTGAGTCCCATAGATCCAGAAAATGCCCCCCACTCACATCAAGGTTTGGAGAAATAGATTGGACTGAATGGTACTTCCAGGCAGAGCTGAAACTGACAGAGTACATCTGAGCACGGTATACACCTTTTTCCCATGCCAATATCTGGAATTTAGATACATAAGCCATGTTTAATATGTGGGGCAATCGAAGGGAATGTAAGATGCGTATCAGTTCTGGGGCTCTTTGCAGCAGTTTGTTCCCCTTGATAATATATATATTGATTATTGTGTAAGATGGTTAACTGAAATGTTCTGGCTGGTAAACAGAAATCAGTGGAGATCCCATTTTGCGGTCAAGCATGAAAGAACAGAAGACAAAGCTGGTCCCTTTGACAGTTGGTGCATGGAATGTGCACACCTTGATGAATAGTACCGGTTCAGACAAACCATAACAGCTCTAGTCGGTAGAAACTTTACTGGAACAAAGTCAGATTGCAGCTCTAAGGTGCAACTCACCTTGCAGAGGAGGGGCTACTAAAAGAAATTGTGGTGGCTATACTGTTTTCTGGATTGGACACAAGAAAGAAGAGTTGCATGAATCAGGAATAGGATCGTTAGCAAGCTCTCAGGATTTTCAAAATACATAAATGACCGCCTGAGACTTCCCTTGTCTGGTAAGAGGCATACAACTATTGAATGTGCCTATGCACCCACAATAACAAACCCAGATGGCTGTGCCCTCGAAAATAAGGCCAAGGTCATCAAAACCTAACAGGTGTTTTCCCCTACCTTAGTGATGAAACTATGCAAGTTTAGTCAGAATCTATCAATAGGTTCAGGAGATATAGTGCTTTAAACAGACAACATGAAAGAAATGGCTATGTTCAATGTTTAAGGGCAATAACTCCAAATGTAGGAAAATCAAAGTGACTGCTCATATGTTGTGCAGGACGTCTCATAGTACTCTACATATCTGTGAAAGTTTGTTAAATATCTCAAAAGGTATCTGAGTTATGGCCAAGACATGAAACTATGAAACATTCAAAGGGCAGTAACTACCAAAGTAGGAAAATCAGAGTTACAATTCATATGTTCTACATGTCATCACATGGTGTTCTACATATCTATGAAGTTTCTTGAAAATATCTCAAATGGTATCAGAGTTAGGGAGCAGACATGAAACTATGACTGAATTGGCTATGTTTGATATTCAAAGAGCAATAGCTCCAAAAGTAGGAAAATCAGAGTTACGGTTTATATGTTCTGCACATCGTCTCATGGTGCTGTAAATATCTATGAAGTTTCATGGAAATACCTCAAATGGTATCAGAGTTAGGGAGCGGACATGAAACTATAATAGAAATGGCTATTTTCAATGTTCAAAGAGCAAAAACTCCAAAAGTAGGAAAATCAGAGTTACGGTTCATATGTTCTGCACGTCGTCTAAAGGTGCTCTACATATCTGTGAAATTTTGTGAAAATATCTCAAATGGTATCCAAGTTATGGAGCGGACACGAAACTATGAGGCGCTGATGGACAGACATACAGACTTAAAGATGGACACTCAAAATGTCGAAGGGTATAACATAATACACGTACATCAGGCGTAAAGAAGACATTCATTTTTCATCAGAAAAATATAAGCTTTGGAGATAAGAAAAAAATGCATTATGTAACACTAATGTTCTATCCTCATTTATCATATGACTTCGCGTCTAAGAGCGTAATAACGCCATGTAATATTTTCGATAATCCACTAGTGGATTAAATATGCAAATTACCTAGATACATCCCGTAACGTTACGTGTACGACGTCCTTAACGACGTCGCGTTTACTAATGGCGGAAAACGGACATTTCTGTAAACAATCGTGAATAAAATACGTTTTAAATGTCATATGATAAAAAGAATCTTGCATTCGTGCTCATGTATTATTGAACTTATTAAACTCGTTGAAAAAAAGGGATAAAATGCTCGGCAAAGCCTCGCATTTTATCCCTTTTCCTCAACTCGTTTAATAAACTCAATAATACATGAGCACTCATGTAAGATCCTCTATGACCTTTGTTGATAATATGTATTTATTTTATGTACACCACAAGCTCTTTATAACGCTATTAATGAGGTCCAAAGCAGAAACTGTGTTAGTTAAACAACCATGTTACATCCAAACAAAAATGTATAGATTATATAGAAAAATGACCATTTATGGTCATTTTTCTATATAATCGATACATGTGTTGGATCCATCTTAAATCTGTGTTATATCCAAACCGTGTTATAACAAACCATGTTATAATGAAGTTTTGGTGTATTGGGACAGACAGGTCAGAGCAAACACAGTAACCCCAGATGAGACATCAAAAAATGCGACATTTCATCAGGATCTACCCTGTTTTCCACTCATCCAGATATTTATAGACAACATCGGGTAGTAAATTGTGCCTGTTCAAATTTAAGAAAAACTATACTAGTACTGTATTTACCCTAAATAATCGGACACCTCAACTCCTTACCATACTTGTTCTAAAATTTGAACAGGTACAATTAACTACCCGATGTTGTGCCTAAAGATAGCCGAATGAGTGGCAAAAAGTGTAGACCCTGACCTCATCTGAGTTTACACTGTTTGCTCAGGCCTGTTTGTCTGAATACATACTGTAAATAAGGTACAGTCAACCCTCTTTATACCTACATTCGTTATAAGGGCAAAACTCGTTATAACAGAACTCGTTATAACGGCAATTTTAATGGAATGACTACTTACATGTAGCTAATGGCTTAGCCTTGGTTGTGAGCAGTGTGGGCTTCCCTCGGGTTGGAAATGCACAAATTGAGTCCACAGTCATGAAAGTGTCTTGTAATCTACATGTAATACTCCAAGAAATAAATGTTATAGATATTTGTTAGAATCAGTGAGGTGAGATTCTAACAAATGTCTATAACATTTGTTTCTTGGCGTGATAATGGGAAAAAGGCCTTTAATTACCCATCTTACTGCTAACTGGGATTCTTTATAACGGCAAATTCTTTATAACCGCACACTAATAGGAAACAAATACTGTCATTATAATGATGGTCCTCTGTAGTAAGGATTTAAAGTGTCTGAATATTTATGGTTAATACAGAATTTACAATTTTTTTTTTGGATTTTTTTTGGAAGGGCTGCTTGAGTTCTTAAGGTGTATTCATTACCCTTAATGTTTACTTACGTTTTAAACAAAACCCCAAGAACTGTGATTTTATATCCTCATGTCCCTCTAAGAAGACTTTGCCCGACTCTGAACCCAGATGACTGAGGGTACCATCTGTGACACTGGCAGTGAGGAGTACAGATTCCTCTCCTGTATGTTCTGCTAACTGCTGCACCTGAAAAAACAAGATGACATGATGTTAACAAGTCCATGTTATCAATATCCTTGCAAACCCCAATTTATAGAGAAACTGGGGTTACAGGGGTATATCTTACTTCTCTTCTTTCTGCTTCAAGACTTAGGTTAAGGGTACTCATTGTGAGACATAGGGCATTTTTTCATATTTCAAAACAGGACATTTTTCTTCTGACAATTTGTGATTTTTTTCTTACTTTCGCTCCAAACATAGGTTGAGGGTGCTTGTTAGAACCGCCTCATTGAGGCGGTTCTAACAAGTACCCACAACCTATGTCTACGAATAGAAATAAGCAAAATAATGTATACCGCTCTAAACCCCAGTTTTCTCTTATTAAAGTGGATTTAGACGGGTGTTCATAACACTGAATTGTTAAAACTGCCTCATTGAGGGGGTTCTAGCAATCATCCACAACCTGTGTTTGGTGCATTAATGAGTAAAACATTGCATATTTTCATTAGAAAAGTAAGCATTTTTAGATATGGAAGTGTGAACTATGCTATGTCACATGGATGTGTTCGATAAGGTTGGTATGTTGTGATAACTGAAGGATAGTTTTTGTCAATTCTCCATAGAAACCTGTGTTGTGGGTATTCGTAAGAAGCTAATGAATACCCACAGCATGGGTTTCTACGGAGAAATAAGGAAAACTATCCTTCAATTATTACAACAAGAGGGCCCAGAGGGCCCTAATTCGCTCACCTGTGTATCTCTGTCTCTAGTACATTCTATAGGACTATGGACTATGTATGTATAAAATTTCTTGAAAAAAAAAAAATGTTTTGGGATGACATACTGAAGGTTTAAGAACTGTGTTATACAGGCCTTGGGAAGAATGTGATGGTGCTTGGCAGATTTGGGGCCTTTCAACCAATTAGGATTATGTCAGTTGGGGTCAGCTAACCTAACCACACTATTCCTGGGCAGGCTTAGACCTAAGTGGTTAACCAGTAATAAGTACACATACTTTTGCCAGTAACTGACAACTGCCTTTCTTGAATCGGCAGAAAGGGGAGAGTGACTGTAGAAAATATTCCATGATTAATTTCCATGAAAGTACATGTATGTAGCTGGTTTGGGTCTAAAATCTGCAGCCTCTAGTTTCTCAGTCGGATGTGCTTCCAACAGTTACTTACAACAGCCCAGCTCCCAACCTATATGCCATAGGACACAGAAATGAATGTTGTGAGCTGCTAAATTTTGAGAAACTAGACAAAGCTGTGTACCAAATATCAGGGGGCGCTTTTTGGACTGAGGGCTTTAATTTGAACAGTCTTGGCACAGGTCCACTAGTTTAAGTTGTGAACCAAATATCAAAGGCCTAGACTTTCTGGTTTCAGTCAATTTTTTAAAGGTATAAGTCTAAACAAGTGGGCCCCAGGGCTGCAAGATGAACAATACTGGCAGAGGTCCACTAGACGAAGCTTTGTACAAAATATCAAAGGCCTGGGTCTTCTGGTTTCAGACAACAAGCATATTGCGAAGGTGATGTGTATCCAGTGTCACTTGGGCATCCAACTGAAAATGGCTTATAGTTGGGCAAGGCCTGCTGTCCTCACAGGAGGTAAGGGTGGGAGTTTCGTCTGTTTCTAGATTTCCATTCATTTTCCTCTTTCTCCTCTGTCCCTCACTTCCATCTGCTCTACTATCTCTTCGATCTCTTTTCTCCCTTTCTCTGGGAGATGACACAACATGACCAATTAAGGTTGACATTCAACCCCAAACAATCAAACAATTCTCGCCCAAAATCTCTGCTGTTTCTGCAAAATAACTAAACCTCTCATCTAAGCAATTCTGCTTCCATGATATGTCTATAGAACAGAACAGAAAACAATACAATAAATATGCCTATTCTATGGGCCTCCGTGGCCTAGTGGTTAAGAGCGCCGACTCTTAATCATTACGTCTCTCACCGCTGTGGTTCATGCATGGCTAGGGTCACATGTGAGACGCCAAGTTCTGCAAAGGAAGGTCAGGTGGTTTTTCTCCGGATACTCCTGTTTTTGCCCACCTCTGATTATCGATCAGCTCGATTTGAGTGAAATAATCTTGAAAGGGCCGTAAAACCCAAACCAAACCAAATATGCCTATTCTTAAAGGAACGAATTTGCTCCTAAGGAGCAATTCTTTCCTCGAACAATAGACCCATCTTAAAGGGAATGGGAACACCTTCAGGGGAGGCAACCTGCAAAAGTACTTTTGTCTCCTATGTCAATAGGGGACAACTCTTAAAGAAAGGAATTTGCTCCTGGCGAGCAAATTCTTTCCTTTAAGAGTAAACCCCTTTTTCAGTGGGACTGAGCCTATAGAAAAGTGTACAGGAAGTCCCGAAAACTGTCTCCCTTTGAAAAATGGCGGAAAAATCTGCCAGGTGTTCCCACTCCCCTTAATTAGGAAGATAAGATATTTTGGCAACTTTTGTCAAACTAGTTGAATGAACCCTATGGAATCATATTCACGAGTTTGGTTTTATTTGGAGATTAAGGGCCGGTCAATATTATTGAGGTCATGCTGAGACAGTCAGTTTATCTAAGCACATTTTTCCTGGACAAGCTTATACATGTACATAAGAGGTTAACCAGTAGAGTTCACATATACGTATGACAACTGTCCTTCTTGTATCAGCAGAAGGGATAGAATGACTATTTTAGGGGAGGGTGTTCGACAGCCCTTTCAGGATTATTTCATTTATCTTCACAATCAAAGGTGGGCAAAAACTGATGTACCCGGAGAAAATGTTATAGAATTTGGTATCTCACATATGACTCCAGGGAGGCTCCAACCACAGTGGTGCGAGACCTAATAATTAAGAGTCAGTGCTCTTATCCACTAGGCCACGAAGGACATCACAATCTGTGGTTGAAAACTCATGTGCCTGCGCCCCCATTGGTTGAACCCAATGTTACGATTGCTGATACTACATTTTTACATTCACAATATGATAACACACCCATGTAACATAGTAAAATGCACATCTCCAAAATGGCTACTTTTATGAAGAAAATCTGTATTAATTTTCTTATTTACGGCATATTGCAAACATGTTGCAGGTGCTCGTAAGAACCATCTCTTTGAGGCGGTTCTAACGAGTACCCACAACCTATGCCTTGGAGCATAAATAAGAAAAACATCACGAAAACATGCCTATATAATACTGACCCCCTTGAACCCCACTTTTAGATAGTATATATTTGCATGGGTAAATATTATTTTTCTTATTTCTGCTCTAAAATATAGATTGTGGGTACTCGTTAGAACCGCCTCGATGAGGCGGTTCTAACGAGTACCCACAATCTATATTTTGAGCAGATATAAGAAAAATGTCACAATTTTTCATCTAAAAAATTTCATTTTTTCGGCGATAAAGGTTTCAATGTATTTGTATAGGCGTGTTTTCGTAATGTAATGTATATCCCCATAAACCCCAGTTTTCTCTATACAAAGTCACAAAGTAGGGTCTCTCGGGGGAGGGGTAGCTCATTTCACGGACTTGTTCATGTGATGACAAGATACTCACAAGTGAGTGTATCTGTGTTCTAAGAACAGTTTTTAGGATGACTCTGAAGCCCGGTATTCCCTTGATCATCTCCATGTCAGCTGGCTGCATAATGGCTGTTCTAGTCTTCTCTAGCTGTCAATTAATAACTCTGTGTCTTTTTCTTTTGATAGACTTTGCAGGATTGCAGGTTAGTAGAAACTAGAGATTCTATTGTTAACTCTGAAAAATATAAAAACTGTATAATTATAAAATAAACTAGAATTGCGCAGTCGATGGCATGTCATCGCATATCCCCACGCTTCCCTGTGGGCCCCACCCCTAGGGATGTGATCAAAATTCCGAAAGTGTCATGCACTCGCCAGACCAAAGATCTATCAGTTCCCAAAGTTTCAAGTTTCTATCTATAACTGTCTTGGAGGAGTTATCCGGTAAGATGGATGGACGTAAGGGTGTACGGAGGGATGGACGATGAAGCTCATTACAATATCCCCACTTTTTCTTCGAAAAGCGTGGAGATAATCACTCAAAACATCTTTTCAGTCTCTAGCCTTGGAGATCAGGGGACTGGAACCAGACCTCTAGCCACTTCCTAATAATAAAACACAATTATTTAATACAATTTTTGTCACGGATTGGCACTACAATATGCCTAAAGACGTAACATTTCATTTTTGCCCTTGGTATGCAGGATTTCCCCTTTCAAGATTGCGGCTAAGTAGCGGTAGACTAATCAAAGTATAAATCTTTTTTTAATGTATTTCATCAGAACCGTCAAGAACCACTTGGCATAACTTGGATCTCATGCATTGGAAGCTACCTACCTGTAGTTAGCAAAAATTGCTGGACCAATGTTGGGTCGATGGTGACACGACATGGCAACGTCATAATTATCGCTGTCGGCCTGATGTCTTATGTAGGCTGACAGTGACGATACAGGACGTGGCTATGTATCACTGTTGACCCGTTGTTGGCCCGCTGTTTTGTGTTGGCTTGGTGTGTCCTCCAAACCACATACAAATGCTACAAACCCTAGCATATAGAGCCATTTGACTACATATGGGTGGAGTTATTTTAGATATTTAACTTCTTGGAACTTCAATCGCCTGTGACAGAATTGAAAAACATAATAATCAGAGTTTAATTTTTCTTCAGTATGTACTCTTAGAAGCCTCCGTGGTGTAGCCGATAAGCTACTGGCCTCATAAACCAGGGGTCGTGGTTCGATCCCTGGCTTCTCCAGACTTTACAGTGAGTCTTGAAACGGAGGTTCCGTCTTCGTATGACCTTTGCTGTTGGTAGGATGTAAAACTCAAACTCACTCACTCAGTATGTACTCATCCTTCTGGTTTCTCTCCAGTATGCATTAAGCTGGTTTCTCTCCAATATGCATTAAGCTGGTTTCTCTTCAGTATACGTTAAGCTGGTTTTTCTTCATTATAATTAAGTTAACCTGGTTTCTCTCCAGTATATGTTAAGCTGGTTTTTCTCCAGTTTGCATTAAGCTGGTTTCTCTCCAGTATGCATTGAGCTGGTTTCTCTCCAGTATATGATAAGCTGGTTTCTCTCCAGTATGCATTAAGCTGGTTTCTCTCCAGTATGCATTAAGCTGGTTTCTCTTCAGCATGCATTAAGCTGGTTTCTCTCCAGTATGCCTTAAGCTATGTTTGTTGCGGTCTGTGTTTATACACCACAACCTCTTTATAACACTTTTAATGGGGTTCAAAGCAGAAACCGTGTTAGTTAAACAACCGTGTTATATTCAAACAAAAATGTGTAGATTATATAGAAAAATGACCATTACCATTAATGGTCATTTTTCTATATAATCTACACATTTTTGTGATCCATCTTGAAACCGTGTTATATCTAAACGGTGTTATAAAGAACCGTGTTACAACGAGGCTGTGGTGTTTTTATGTTGTTTTTTGGGGTATTGGACCATGTGGACAGAAGGTATGAAATAAAAACATTAATTTGTATGCCGATAATCTTTCAGCAGTGCATAAAGAATAAAATATGGAAGGAAGAATGACCATAGTACAGAAAAGCGGGTCTGTGGTATTTGTTGTGTGGTACATTGACATAACATTGTTAGTGCGGTAAACATTGCAAATAATTATTGCATACTTGTCATCTATACAAATATATCAAAGTTATCAAATTTGATTATTTGTTTGTCCTGATGGATATATTTTATCATATATACATTAAAAACAACTTAAATGACTTTAAATAGGTCAGATATATGTGGATTTGGGTAAATATTCGGTGGATTTGGGTAGGTTTTTTGATCAACACGATTCCTTAGACAATATCCAGGATATGTTTTCCCACTTTCTGAAAGGCTTTCACATGAAGGGATACATCTGGGCCGCTGCATCCCTCTCGCCTCAGACACAATGCAATAATGACAAAAGTGGGCTGTAAGTTATAGTAATTTTGAAAAACACAAAAAACGATTGGTTATCAATCTTGGCTATGGAACATGGTCAATTTCAAATTATGTTCCATTCACCATATTTGCATTATTTGCTGGCTCCCAGCTTGCACACTGTCAATATTGGGAAAACAGGTAACCAGACCCCCCTGACCTTTTAAGGTCAGGGGGGTCTGGTCACCTGTTTTTCCAACACTGATAACCTTCAGACTAGGAACCAGCAGATAATGCAAATAAGGTGAATAGCCAGTTCCCGTCAGAATGTCTGACCGAGGTACCCTTTGGACATGTCCATATTGTAATACATGTAGGTCAACATGTAGAGCATTAGCCCTCTAGGACTGACATCTACTAATGTAGCTTCATCCCTAGGACAATCTCAGAGCTGCCGTCTTCTCTCTTGATGTCTGCAGAAAGTGCAGATGAGTCCATCTCTAGATTCACCACACTTGTGAGGTATAGGGACTAGTTCAGTCGGTCGAAGGTCCTGGTGAAGGATTGTCTAAGAACGGGTCACCAGTAAACAATTCTGATTCTGAAGGACATGGTATTGCCACAGATGCTTGGGGTCAGGTCACTTGCTAATGTTTTTTCAAAGTTATTTTTGCATTTTGCTATAATTGGAACACTTACCATCATCATAAAACATGTTTAGGAACTTCTAGACAAAGTTTTAAAAACCTTCCTTTTTACTATCAAGGCTCAAGTAAGTATTTGAGCCTTGATAGTAAAAAGGACGTTTTTTAAAACTTTGTCTAGAAGTTCCTAAACATGTTTTATGATGATGGTAAGTGTTCCAATTATAGCAAAATGCAAAAATAACTTTGAAAAAACATTAGCAAGTGACCTGACCCCAAGCATCTGTGGGTATTGCAGGTCACTACCAATTATTGCGTGCGTTTATCATGTTTATTCGATCCCCTTCATTACCTTACAGAATGGCTAATTGCGGAATAATAACACATGCGTCGGCTTGATCTATTATCTACTTACGAATGAGAACGAAAACGAACGAATCGGTATATTAATGCGAGAACTGATTGATTCCATTTATCGAGCGTTTTAATTGGCAAGAAATGGAACTCCAGGCACTGTACAACCAGATGGATACCTGCAACTGCAATATCTTCATAATAATAATAATAACAACTGTAACTGCAGAATAAGAATTCATTGGGATTATGGTACTGACAAGGCCTAATTGGCCAAAACTAGCCAGTCTAGCCAAGAAAACCATGATGTACACGCCATTGTTTTCAGTTTTGTGGTGTATTCCTTGGTTCCATAGGATAATGCCTTTATAGAGTGAGTGAGTGTTTTGAGTTTTACGTCTCATCAACAGCTAAGGTCAAACGGAGACCTCGGAGTGGGCTCCAGTTTTGTCTGGAGTCCCGCAAGGGACCGTTCTTGGTCCACTTTTGTTCTCCCTGTACGTCAATGATATTTCCACTGACATTGACTCAGAAATAAGACTGTTCGCAGATGACTGTGTTTGTTACCGGGAAATTAGAGATTCAGATGACTCATTGAAACTTCAGGCTGACATAGATAGATTAGGATGTTGGGCACGTAAATGGGGCATGAGATTTCAGCCAGTTAAATGCAATATTATGCAGATAACTAGGAAGAGATCTAATAAAGTTGAGGCTTCTTACACCTTAGAGGGAACGGTCCTCGAGAATGTGGACTCCATTAAATACCTTGTAGTGACAGTCTCACACAACTTGAGATGGAATACTCATATTAGCAACATGTGTACTAAGGCAAATAGAACGCTTGGTTTCCTGAGGCGTAATCTTCATCAGTGCCCTCAGGATGTAAAAGAGGCAGCATATAGAGGTCTTGTTCGCCCAATCTTGGAATATGGTAGTTGTATCTGGGACCCCAGTGGAGTGGTCCTTAACGATGAAATTGAGAAAGTTCAGAATAAAGCTGCTATCTATCTATCTATCTATGTTCTGATACTGCGTCGGTCACATTTGACCATTACCGCAGGTGTATATTATATACACTCCAGTTTTGCAGGATGAAAGCCTACACAGTAATCATGTAATTACGGTAGGGATCTTTAACCTGCACAGGGGATGGTTCTCCCTGCACAGGGGGCCTCCAGTTAACGTCCCGATCCGAAGGACGGTGCACTTAATGACATTCATCCCTGCAAATGATGCCAATGGAGCGTGTTCGGACACCGAAATTTTATCGCCGCTGCCGGGGATCGAACCCGGGACCTCTAGCATCAGAGGCAAGTGCACTAACCACTGAGCTATCACGCTCCACTAGATTTGTAACAGGCAATTACTGCTTTGAAACTGGGAGCATGACTGGAATACTTGGAAAATTAAAATGGGAGTCTCTCAAGAAAAGGAGAAAAGACAGTAGGCTAATCCTTTTATACAAAGGTCTAAAGGGTGCTGCCAGCATTCCAACAGATGACCTTGTTCCCCCAGCTAGACACTGTAGAAATCACCATTCGTTGGCGTTTCAGACCCTTAGCGCAAGAACTGACATTTATAAAGAGTCGTTCTTCCCCAGAACCATTAGAGATTGGAATGCCCTTCCCGATTCGATTATTTCGACAGCTGAAGGTGCTGATGATTGTGTAGCTATATTTACCTTTTTGGTTAGAGCTAGGGACTAACTTCCCACATCACAGGTCCTGGTGTATGAATGTCATTTGACGTGTCACCAGTAACAATTCTGATTCTGATTCTGATTCTGAGACGGGACCTCGGTCTAAACACTCATCCGAAAGTCTGGAGAAGCCCGGGAACGGTCATGCGACCCCTGCTTTGCAAGGCGAGTAGCATCCCAGCAGGCACACATCGCTAGGGCCACCTCAAATCAACTTCGATGTGAAGTTGTATAAACGTCATGACGTTGCACCGACGCTGATGTGACGTCACAATTACGTCATGTCCCTGCTGAGATAACCACTACACCACGGAGGCTTCTAACCTCTTTATAGAACACATTTGTATATCTAGCTTTCTACTAATACTGCAGTACCCACCACCACCCCCCCCCCACCCCCACCCCCACACCCCGCGGGGATTATGTGCAGGTTTGTTACTGTGAAGGTAACGTCAAATGACATTAATTCACTGCAATATATGCAACTTTAGCCTCTGAATTGATACTGGTTTTGTTTGTGTTGAGGTTTTACGTCCCCGTCAACACTATTTAGGTAATTTTGGAAGCGTTGCTTCGGAGTTGGTGGAACTTTTACCCGACATTGAGACGACATCTCAAGCCCTACCACACAAAGAAACCGCTAGGGTATGTATAAGGAACGGTCAAACTCGTATCATTTTTCCTGAGTTTACAACACAAGTTCGGTTGGTTTCAGCTCTTCGCGGAAGGTCATGTAGCCCAATCTAAATCTCCAAGGCCCAATGGGCGGGGGCGTGATACGTCCAATGACACCTGTGGCATGGAATAATAGTCCCCCGCTAGGAAACACATCCGTCGTTTGACATCCGTTGTCTTTCATGGCTCCAAAACTCACATTTTTGCTGATGAAAAATGACATTTACCAAAGCTTATTTCTGTTGCCATTACGAAAACACACGCACATAATTTTGATCCCTCCCCCGCCTCCACCGCCGCAAAAAACAAAAATAACAACAACAAAAAAATAATACCAACAACACTTTTCTGCAGTAAAACTGGGGTTTACATTTGTCCCCCTACCCCCACCCCGGTGGAATTCGTTTCGCTGACCGTTCCAAGGCGGTTCTTCTGTCGCGGTTTATTTTAGTTGTGGGTTGTCTTTGGGTGTTTGTGTCGCTTATATTATTTTGTTTTGGAAAGCCTATTGGCCATTTTGTGGGAAAGTGACTGTCCTTTTAGCTTTCCGCTATTGATGTTTCCATTAGGGTCTGTTGTTTCATGTTTGTGTTTCTCTCTTATGGGAGCTGTGGGTTAATTGTATCGATTCCTGGTCATTGCATTCACTTCTATTTTACAGGGATATGCACTATTATGTTTTTATTTCTGCTCTTAACTCTGCTCAAAAACATATATTGTGGGTACTCGTTAGAACCGCCTCGCCTTAGTATTGAGAATTGATTTGAAATAGAAGTACAGTGAAAGAAGATTAAGATCATTATGAAAACACGCCTAGGCCTATACAAATACATTGTAAACTTACCGCCGAAAAAAAAAAAAAAATGAAAAATTGTGAGATTTTTCTTATTTCTGCTCAAAATATGGATTGCGGGTACTCGTTAGAACCGCCTCATCGAGGCGGTTCCAACGATTACCTACAATCTATATTTTATAATAGAAATAAGAAAAATATGGTATACCCCTTGAAACCTCAGTTTTACAATATAAAAGTGGGATTCAAAGGGGTCAAAAGTATATAGTCGTGTTTTCGTTATGAAAACAGGTACCTCGGCGAGGCGGTTTAACGAGTTGCCACAATCTATGTTTTGTGCAGAAACATAAAATAATATCAAAACTTTTATCTGAAAATTTTCATTACTTTGGTTGTGATTTTTTCAATATATTTTGAATAGGCGAGCCCTGTGGGACACCTGAAGACACTGGAATGTTATCCGAGTTGGAACCATTGAGTAAAACTGATTGAGTCCTGTTATCAAGAAAATCTTTTATCCGTGTCAGTCCGATACTGGAGGACTTCAGAAGGGATTCCCGTTAAACCAGTCAGAATCGGAATCATATTGTCTTTTCTCCTTTGCTTGAGAGACCCACATCTTCATTTGTCTAGTATTCCAGTCATAGACCAAGTTTCCAAGCAGTGATTGTTAGTACAGTGTCTTCTTGAAGGACTGCTGCAGAGAGGTATAGACAGACACATGTTCACTATTCCATGAGTGTGTAATCGCGAACAAGTCCTTTATATGCTGCCTCCGGAAACCAAGTGTTCTATTTGCTTCAGTATTGAAAATTGACGGGGCGAGTTGAAGTAGATCGTGCCAAGCAGATGAAATGAGTCTGTACAGTGAAATAAAACAAATAACGGTTCTCTGGGCAAATTCAGCAGACTACAAATTGTTGATATTTTTCTTAATTTTCCCAGTAAACAGGACCTGATAATCCAAGCAAATTGTCTCGAATTTACTTGAAATGTCAAATCATGTTTTCTGGGAAAATAAGAAAAACATTTCAAATTGCCGTCTGCTGAAACAAAAATACCCAGCATGCACAGCCTTAAGGTACTTACCAGTGTAGGCATTGGTAGATTCCAATAAGGGCTCAGTCGGATAAGGTGGCTCAGTCGGATGCGCGTCTGACTGGTGATCAGGACGCGGGGTCGACTCCCGCAGGGATCGGCAACATTCTTTCGTGGAGATTGATCATGAAATCTTTTCTACGGTCATTCTCTCCCTTCCGCTGATTCAAGAAGGGCAGTTGTCAGTTTCTGGCGAAAGAATGTGCACCGAACTGGTTAACCGCTTACGTATAAGCCTGCCCAGGAAAGTGTTGATAGGTAAACTGACCGGCTCAAAAATGACCTAAATAGTGTTGACTGGGCTGTAAAACTCCAATACAACCAACCAATAAGGGCAAAATTGTCATTTGGGGAGGAAAATCGGCTGTTTTACTGTCGGGAACTTCGTTTTTAAGCGACGCGTCAGCGGAGCCGTTAACCGGAATTTGTGATAGTAAATCGACGCCAATTCTAATGCACTTATTCGGTTGTTTTGTTAAAAGCTGTAGTATTTTGCACAAAACGACAAGCGCTGTCCAAATACAAGCCAATGAAAAGCGACGTTACGTGATGACGTGGGTTTCGACAGTATATCGCAGAATATACTGGTGCAAATTTTTGACGTTATCCAATCAGACGTCTAGTTACATACGCAAGTGCATTAGAATGAAGTGTAGTTCTTAGAATATTAGTCTTTGAGAGTCGGGGTCTGTTTATATGCTAGAGGATCGTCTGAGGTTACGTGTGTGTAAGATAGTCTTCAGCTGGGATTGGGACAAGGTCATATGCGTAGAACCGCCTCAATCATTTTATGGTTAAAGCAAAACTAGCGAAAACAGTGTTAGCAAATGTAAATCCCAATTTTTTTTTCTGTGTTAAATGGGGCTTATACGGGTTTTTGTTACATTGCCTTGTCAACGTGATGAGTCCACCTAAGAGGAAAACTTAGCTACACTTAGCGGAGAAAATGATGGAACATAAACGGTTTTTGGGTCGATTGTTGATCATTCGACCCAAAATTATAAGGTAAAAACCTCTGTCACGTGACTATTATTGATTTGTAGGAAATTCATGTAACTTATTCATAGAAACAGCGTGTTGTGTAAAAGGGCTACCTGTAGAATTTGTGCTGGAATTATGGGTTGGGCTTGGAAAACAGTAAAGACTCAGATCAGACGCGGCAGAACCTGATCAGTGTCTACACTTTTTGCTTACAGTACAGGAATTTAAGGGTCAGACGCCGAAAAGCACAGCGTCTGATCAGGTTCTACACGGTTTGCTTACCGTACAGAAATTTAAGGGTTAAATGAAACAGTCCAAATCCCCGATCAGGCCCATTTTCCCAATCTACATTCAGTGACAATCGACTCACAAGTACCCTGAGTGCTTTGATGCTAATCTCTAATCGCTGGAAAGAACCCATTTTGAATATCAGTTATTGCTGCAGTGGGTTTTGTTTGTTTGATTTGAGCTGGCCCATCCTGGAGCACGAACTGGTCAGACGCGAGTTTTGTTTGTTTGTTTGATTTGAAGTTTAACGTCCCCGTCAATACTGTAAAGGTCATTTTGAAGACGTTGCTTCCAATTTTGTGGAACTGTTACGCGACATTGAGATGAAATGACATCTCAAGCCGTGTCGCCCAATGAAACCAATAAGGTTTATAAGCATGGACGGTCCGACTTGCACCGCTTTGCCTGGGTAGGCTTAAATCCTCAAAGTGGTTTACCAGTACTCGTGTGCGGTCGTTTTCAGCTCTGCGTGGAAGCATAATGCAGCCCATATATTTCTTCAAGCCCCAATGGGCGTGGGCTAAATGCTGCAGTGGGAGTCTAAAAAGTCAATGAGTGACGATTTCTGCATCGCCTATTTTTTGGCGGCGGTGGTGGTGCTTGTGGGTTAATTGTGGTTTTTGTGTATGTATGTATGTATGTATGTATGTATGTATGTATGTATGTATGTATGTATGTATGTATGTATGTATGTATGTATGTATGTATGTATGTATGTATGTATGTATGTATGTATGTATGTATGTATGTATGTATGTATGTATGTATGTATGTATGTATGTATGTATGTATGTATGTATGTATGTATGTATGTGTGTGGTGTGGGGTTGGGGTTGTGGTTGGGGAAGGCTTTAGCGGGGTTGAGTGGGAAAGAGATCATCCACAACCCTTTAAACATACATCACGAAAACACGCTTATATAATTTTGACCCCTTTGAATCCCACTTTTATATAGTAAAACTGGGGTTTGCAGGGGTAAACCTTATTTTTCTTATTTCTGCTCTAAAACCTTATTTTTCTTATTGCCGCTCTAAAATAAAGATTGTGGATACTCTTTAGAGTCGTCTCGATGAGGCGGTTCTAACGTGTATCCACAATCTATATTTTGAGCAAAAATAAGGAAAATATCACAATTTTTCATCTAAAATTTTCCTTTTTCCGGCGATGAAATTTACAATGGATTTGTATAGATGTGTTTTCGTAATGTTGAGTTTAACATCTTTCTTCCTTTTCTTGAGGGACTCCTGATCTTATTTTTCCAGCCGCTGATTCTGGTCATGGTTAACTAAACTGCCAAACACGTCTTATCTTTCACCTTTTATAGTAAATTTAAACGCATTTATTCATAGTTATACATACACAATAACACATTAAACACATATCATATAGATAAGGATTTGAAAAGGAAGCTTATGCATGCTGTAGTTACGTTTACCTGTCACAGTGGGAAAACTGCAATGGTGCGAGATACTTGATCCCCCCCAAAAGCTAGTGGGCGGATCGAGCAGCTACTTTTAAAGAAGGAAACCAAGCAATTGCCCGGGGGAAGTAAGCATACCCAGCTTTCAACCGACATACTTCCCACCGAAATAGATAGTACACCCCGGGTACACCCCTCTACCGCTTATTTATATCTGCCATGCCCACAGATTGTTGGATATTGTATATCCTAAAGCTTACCCAGCTTTCTGTCGACACTACCCCAATTTCCATAAATGTGGATAGGATACCCGGCTGTCGGCTGACGCAAGGAGCATACCCAACTTTCTGCCGATTTAGCATACCCTGATTCCCACCAGCGTTGATAGGTTACCCAACTTTCCACAGAGAGTATATAAAACACCCAGCTTTCACTGGCACATATAGCATACCCAGCTCCCCAAGGAACAGATAGCATACCCAGCTTTTGAATGACATAGATAGCATACCCAGCTTTCCACGGACAAAGATAGCATGCCCAGCTTTCCAAAGACACAGATAGCATACTCAGCTTTCCACGGACACAGATAGCATATTCAGCTTTCCACGGACACAGATACCGGCCCCGATAGCTCAGTTGGTAGAGTGTCCGCTCCGGGGAACGGGAGGTTACGGGTTCGATCCCGGGCCGCGACATACCAAAGTCGTTAAAATGGTACTAGCTGCGCCTCGCTTGGCACTCAGATTTACGGGGTAGAGCTAGGACTGGTCGACCAGTGTCAGGATAATGTGACTGGGTGTGGTATCATGCAATGTTTCTGGGACATGATACTTCAGTGAGGCAGCACTATAAAAGTGAGCATTGAGCTCCCTGTCGCAACCAGACACCGTCGTGATATGACTGAAAAATTGTTGAAAGCGACATTAAACCCAAATTCACATACACACACGGACACAAATAGCATATCCAGCTTTCCACGGACACAGATAGCATACCCAGCTTTCCACGGACACAGATAGCATACTCAGCTTTCCACGGACACAGATAGCATACCCAGCTTTCTACGGACACAGCATACCCAGCTTTCCACGGACACAGCTAGCATACCCAGCTTTCCACAGACACAGGTAGCATACCCAGCTTTCCACAGACACAGATAGCATACCCAGTTTTCCAATGACGCAGATAGCATACCCAGCGTTCCACGGACACAGATAGCATACCGAGCTTTCCATGGACACAGCTAGCATACCCAGCTTTCCATAGACACAGATAGCATTCCCAGCTTTCTAAGGATACAGATAGCATACCCACTACCGAGCTTTCCACGGACACAGATAACATACCCAGCTTTCCACGGACACAGATAACATACCCAGCTTTCCACGGACACAGCTAGCATACACAGCTTTCCACGGACACAGCTAGCATGCTTAGCTTTCCACGGACACAGATAGCGTACCAAGCTTTCCAAGGATACAGATAGTATACCCAGTTTCCACGGACACAGCCCATTCAGCTTTCCACGGACACAGATAGCATACCCAGCTTTCCACGGACACATATAGCATACCCAGCTTTCCACGGACACAGCTAGCATACCCAGCTTTCCACGGACACAGATAGCATACTCAGCTTTTCACGGACACATATAGCATACCCAGCTTTCCACGGCCACAGCTAGCATACCAAGCTTTCCACGGATACAGCTAGCATACCCAGCTTTCCACGGACACAGGCATCATACCCAGCTTTCCACAGACACAGATAGCATACCCAGCTTTCCACGAACACAGATGGCATACCCAGCTTTCCTAGGACACAAATGGTATACCGAGCTTTCAACGGTCACAGCTAGCATACCCAGCTTTCCATAGACACAGATTGCATACCCAGCTTTCCAAGGATACAGATAGCATACCCAGCTTTCAACGGACACAGATAGCATACCCAGCTTTCCACGGACACAGCTAGCATACCCAGCTTTCCACGGACACAGATAGCATACCCAGCTTTCCAAAGATACAGATAGCATACCCAGCTTTCCACGTACACAGATAACATTCCCAGCTTTCCACGGACACAGATAGCATACCCAGCTTTCAACAGACACAGCTAGCATACCCAGCTTTCCACGGACACAGCTAGCATACCCAGCTTTCCAAGGATACAGATAGCATACCCAGCTTGCCAAGGATACAGATAGAATACCCAGCTTTCCAAGGATACAGATAGCATAGCATACCCAGCTTTCCAAGGATACAGATAGCATACCAAGCTTTCCAAGGATACAGATAGCATGCCCAGTTTTCCACGGATACTGATAGCATACCAAGCTTTACGAGGATACAGATAGCATACCCAGCTTTCCACGGACACAGATAGCATACCCGGCTTTCCAAGGATACAGATAGCATACCCAGCTTTTCACGGATACAGATAGCATACCTACCTTTCCACTGACATAGATAGCACACAAAAGGGAAAGAAACACAAACATGAAGCGACCAGACCATAATGGAAACCTAAACAAAGGATGGCCATAAGGACAGTTACTTTCCCACACAATGGCCAAATGGCTATCCAAAATAAAAAGACACAAGTAATACACACAGTGGGTAGTAACAAACAACAACATAAATAAACCGCCACAGAAGAACCGCCTTGGAACGGTCAGTGGAAAGAATTCCACTGGGGGGCCTTAAATCGATTTAACGTGGCCACAATCCTCGCCCTTACTTCCGTCGCGATTTAGACAAATAATTTGTTCAGTCCGTTTTAGACAAATAATTTGTTCAGTCCGTTTGTGAAGGCCTCCTAACTCATCAGTGCAACATCGCCGTGAACACAAATAATCAAAGAACCACATAGGTGAGACAACGGTGAGGACTCGACAGCTAAAAAACACTGAAATGCTGGAGCAAAAGAAAACCAACAGTTAGACTTTTATATAGTAAAACTGGGGTTTGAAAACTGGGGTGTAAACCTTATTTTTCTTTTTTCTGTTCTGAACTATAGATTGTGGGTACTCGTTAGAACCGCCTCGACAAGGCGGTTCTAACGAGTACCAACAATCTGTATTTTTAGCAGAAATAAGAAAAATATCACAATTTTTCATAAAAAAAAAAAAAAAAAAAATCGATTTTTCGGAGGTAAAGTTTACAATGTATTTGTATAGACGCGTTTTCGTAATGCCAGGGACAAAGATGACATACACAACTTTTCGCCAACATAAAGGTAGGAAACCCATCTTTCCAGAGACGAAGCATACACAGCTTTCCTCAGAAATAGGTAGTTAACCATCCTTTCCACGGACAGATAGCATGCCTAATTTTCACCGACATAGGTAGTACACACAGCTTTCCACGGATAAAGATATAGCATACACAGCTTGCTGGCGACATAGGTAGTACACACAGCTTTTCATGGATAAAGATATAGTATACACAGCTTGCTGGCGACATAGGTAATACACACAAGCTTTCCACGGATAACGATATAGCATACACAGCTTGCTGGCGACATAGGTAGTACACACAACTTTCCACGGATAAATATATAGTATACACGGCTTGCTGGCGACATAGGTAGTACACACAGCTTTCCACGGATAAAGATATAGCATACACAGCTTGCTGGCGACATAGGTAGTACACACAGCTTTCCACGGATAAAGATATAGCTTACATGGCTTGCTGGCGACATAGGTAGTACACACAGCTTTCCACGGATAAAGATATAGTATACACAGCTTGCTGGCGACATAGGTAGTACACAAAGATTTCCACGGATAAAGATATAGCATACACAGCTTGCTGGCGACATAAGTAGCAAACACACTTTTCAGCGGATATACAGATACCATGCACAGCTTTCCTATAATATAGGTAGTAAACCCACCATTCCACTGACATGAATATCATTATCTGCTTTATTTTGACAAGGTAGTAAACCAAGCTCTCCACGGACATAGATATCATACTCCAGTTTCCATTCCGCGCACACAGGAAGTAAGCCAAGCCTTCCACGGACATTGATGGCATACCAACTTTCTGTCGAAATATTTAGTTAACAGAGCTTTCCAGGGTCATACTAAACATTTACAGCTTTCCGCCAACGTAAGTCGAAAGCCAAGCTTTCCATGAACATAGACAGCAAACATCTTTTCGCCGACATAGGCGGTAAACCAAGCTTTCACGGGCATAGACAGGATGACAGAGTTTCCGAATACGTAGCTACGAGGGCTGATTGTTATGTTGTGAGCCTTATAGTGAAGGATTTGAATGTTATCGGACATATTGTATTATTTTTCAACATAATCGTCGTCAGTATCTATACACTTTTGCCAGCTGTGTTTAAGGGCCTCAATGCCACTTTTATAGAACTCCTTTTCTTTGCTGTCCAGAAAGTCATCCAGTGCATACTGCATATATGACGTCATCATCGAACTGGAAGTGGGTGCCTGAAATAGCCGTTTTCAGTTTTGGAAATAAATGAAAGTCTGATGGAGCGAGATTAGGTGAATAAGGCGGATGCTCAATCAATTTCAAAATAGAAGTGGAGGCAATAATCAGGAATCGTTACGATCAACCCACAGCTCCCATCAGAAACACCAAAGGGAAAGACATACAAACATGAAACAACAGACACTAATGGAAACACCTACAGCGGAAAGCCAAAAGGACAGTTACTTTCCCACAAAATGTCCAATAGGCTATCCAAAATAAAATAACATAAGCGACACAAACACCCAAAGACAAACCGCGACAGGAGAACCGCCTTGGAACGGTCAACATAAACGAATTCCACGTGGGGGGGGGGGGGAGGGGGGGGGCTTAAATCGATTTTACATGACCACAATCCTCGCCCTTACTTCCGTCGCGATTTAGACAAATGATTTGTTCAGTGCCTCCTAACTTATCAGTGCAACATCTCCGTGAACACAAATAATCAAACAACCACAGGGGTGAGACAACGGTGACGACTCGACAGCAAGAAACCACTGAAATGCTGGAGCAAAAGAAAACCAACAGTTAGACTCCGATGGGCCAGCCTAGAGACAGAGCATCAGGTACCAACCAACATTACCTTGAATAAGATCTCTCTAATTCTCAATAAGCCTTTACGTTGGAACCGTCATAGAATCTGAGGCCTGACCCACCGGCGTGCAATTAAAGAGGGAAGCAAAGTTGTCAACCGTGATTGGGTTAACTACCATGCATGCAGTCTGTCGTATAACATTTATGTTGTACCCAATTTTTAATATCGAAGAATGATTTTATGAAATTGGGTGCTGAAGTCGTTGCGGTTATACCAGGACTGTTCAAATATGAATGCAACTAAGCACATAAAAATGATTCCGTGATAGATTTCGATGAAAAATTTATTTTGTCCCCTCAAAGTATTCCCCTTTACAACAACGCAATCGGCAAGTTAGCAATCGGTCCTCATCCAGACGTACTTTTGATGTTGTTTGAGACGAATATCAAATACGTGCCGAAAGCTTTATTGCACCGTTTTGAACTTTCCATCACGTGCTTCTGGACCGGTATTTGAGATGATTGACAACCGTCTTTGGACGTTTTAAGCGTGGGCGGGACAATAGCGCTGTCAGTTAATGTTACAATCGATTTTAATACTGCTCAAAAGAAGATTGTAGATACTCGTTATAACCTCGAAGCGGTTCTTACCAGCAGTACCCACAATCTATAGTCTGCTCAAAACAAAGATTGTGGATACTCGTTAAAACCTCTAGAAGGCGACAGGGCTTGAGATGTCATTTCATCTCAATGTTGGGTAAAAGTCCCATAAAATTGGAAGCAACGTCTCCAAAATGACCTATACAGTATTGACGGGGACGTTAAACCTCAAATCAAACAAAACAAACAAAACCTCGAGGCGGTTCTAACCAGCAGTACCCACAAGCGAATATATATTCTCCTCAAATTGTGGCCCCCGCCCATAGGGGCTTGAAGAAATATATGAGCTGCATGATGCTGGCACGCAGAGCTGAATTCGGCCCGCACACTAGTACTGGTAAACAGCTTAGAGGATCTAAGCCTGTCCAGGAACCGCGGTGACAGGCAGACCGTCCATGCTAATAAACCCTATTGGTTTCATTGGGCGACAGGGCTTGAGATGTCATTTCATCTCAATGTCGGGTAAAAGTCCCACAAAATTGGAAGCAACGTCTCCAAAATGACCTTTACAGTGTTGACGGGGACGTTAAACCTCAAATCAAATCAAATATTCTCCTCAAAACAGACTGTGGATACTCGTTAAAACCTCGAGGCTGTAGCAGAAACAAAAAAGAACAATGGATGAACCCCTGTATATACATGTATGAAAGTGGCCGAGCCGGCACTCGACATTGAATCAA
This sequence comes from Lucinisca nassula, assembly GCA_963580285.1. NCBI lineage: Eukaryota > Metazoa > Mollusca > Bivalvia > Lucinida > Lucinidae > Lucinisca > Lucinisca nassula. The sequence goes on from OY757018.1 coordinate 11,868,906, forward strand.
GCGTGGTATCTCAATGGTATAGTGCACCTGCCTGTGATGCTAGAGGCCCCCAGTTTGATTCCCGGCAGCGGTAATAAAACTGCGGTGTCCGAACATGCTCCAGGTGAATGCCGCAAAGTGCATCGTCCTCCGCATCGGGACGTTAACTGGGGACCCCCTGCACGTGCAGAGAGGCCCATTCTGTGCAGGTTAAAGATCTATTCGTTATTACATTTTTTTTTGTTTGGGTTTTACGGCCCTTTCAAGATTATTTCACTCATATCGAGCCGATCGTTAATCATAGGTGGGCGAAAACCGGAGTACCCGGAGAAAAACCACCTGACCTTCCGTTGCAGAACTTGGCATCTCACACGTGACCCGAGCGAGGCTCGAACCCACGGCGGTGAGAGACCTGATGACTAAGAGTCAGCGCTCTTATCCATTAGGCCACGGAGGCCCGTTCGTTATTACATGATTACTGTGTATGTTTTCATCCTGCAAACCTGGATCGGCAATGACCGATCACACTAGAATTGAAAACGCTCCAATGTTGATTCGACCGATATACATTTTAGATAGAAATAGTAGAAAAAATGAATTGGAGAGGAGCAAATACTTTCCTTTAAGAAAAGAAAATAAATAAATGAAAAAAATCAGAAAATAAATAAATAAAAAAAATATTTGTCACTTAATTGCCCGACTCGATGGTTACTGATTTTTGCGTGCCCCCCCCCCCCCCCCCCCCCCCCCCCGGAGACCTGTTTGGTCCACACTTTTAAAATTTGAAATCGTCCTGCACAACTTCAATTTCATATCTGTCTAGTGGTTACTGAGAACTTATCGGGACAAAAATTGGGCGGAAAAAAGAGAAGAAACCCATAAAAACTAATGTCTCGTTTTGGAGACTTAACCCTTATCCTGCTGAATAAATTAATTTAGCCACACCCATTGCTGACTATCAAAGCATCATGCAGCCCATGTTTTTCTTCAAGCCCCGATTGGCGGGGGCCGCAACACTGTACAGGTCATTTTGGAGACGTCACTTCCAATTTCGTGGGACTTTCACCAGACATTGAGATGAAATGACATCTCAAGCCCTGTCGCCCAATGAAACCTATAGGGTTTATATAGATGAACGGTCTGACTTGCAACACATTTCCTAGGCAGGCTCAGAACCTCTAAGCTGTTTACCAGTACTCGTGTTCGGTCAGCTCTGCGTGGAAACATCATGCAGCTCAGTCTATTTCTGCAAGCCATGATGGGCGGGGCTATTCACAGAAACAGTAGGAAGTTCCAACGTTGAGTGGTAGGGGTTAAAATTAAAAAGGTTTGTTTTATGGTTCGTATCAACTTCGAGACTATGAAGATGTGCAGGCTTACTTATAATCACAGTGTTGGGAACAGAACTTTATTGAGCATCAATGATGGGAAATGCCGAATCCGGCGTATTTTTACGCCAGATTTTGCGTAAAGTTTCCAGTCGTGGCCAGTATTTTTTCTCCTGTCGCGTTCGTCTTTGTAAATGACAGCGAGTGCTCAATTGATCAAAGGTCTGTAGGCTGGTGTGTATTGCCAATCGCGACTGCGGAAAAAAAATGACAGGTCCATCTTGGGACACTCGGGTGTGCTGTGACAAATCAAGCATGTGGCTGATTAACACTTACTGAATGTTTTGCTTCCCGGATTTTTGTACACACACTTGGATTATCGGTAATTTGATTGTTGAGAAAATGTCGGGGCATAATTAAAGAAAGCGATCATTACCTATATTATGATAAAAAAACAAAAACAAACAAAAAAAAAAAAACAACAACAAAAAAAAAAAAAAAAACAGAATCGTCGATATTGCGATTCCCTATCTAACACCATTATCCATACCATCAACAAATAACAAAATGCGTTAAACTGGCAAAATAAAATCAATTTTTGGCTATTAAACTTTAAAAAAAGAATAACCAAACTAATCATAACTGAAGTTTATTTTATCAGATGCATTAGTTTGAACTTTAAAAATTGATTCGAAAATAAACAATTTTTATGTGGAAGTTCGCCATTGCGACTGACCGGAGAAATGACCCGAATTACATATGATTCAAGCCCCAAAGTCTTTCGGATCCTTACGAGACACATGTTCATGGTGCTGCCTGACACAACAGCCTATAATACTGGCACAGCATGCAACGCTTCAGATGTCTGTAAACTTTAGCCATAAACTCCCAAAGCCTGCCCCGGCGAGTCGGACATGCAACGCTTCAGATGTCTGTTAACTTTAGCCATAAACTCCCAAAGCCTGCCCTGGCGAGTCGGACCATCCGAGCATATAAACCATATCGGTTTAACTGGGCGGCAAGGATTGAAATGTCATTTTATCTAAATGTCGGGTAAAATTTCACACAAAACTGGAAGTAATGTCTCCAAAATGACCTAAATAATGTTAATGGGGATGTTAAACCTCAAATCAAGTAAACAAACAATCTTACAGAAAAGCAGAAATATTGGCCAATTAAAGGCTGTTATTGGTCACATGAAATCTGACGGGAATGACTTGGCAGATTTTTCACATTTTTCAAAAGGGGACAACTTTCGGAACTTCCTGTTTGCTTTTCTATAAGCTTTGTCCCACGAAAAAGGGGTCTACTCTTAAAGGAAAGAATTTGCTCCTTAGGAGCAAATTCTTTCCTTTAAGAGTTGACCCTTATTGACATGGGAGACTAAAATACGCTTGAAATAGTTGCCTCCCCTGAAGGTGTATGCATTCCACTGAAAGTCTGAAAAAATATATTTGTTCGACTCGACGGTTAGTAAAATATTTGGGTGGATTTTTGCGTGTTTTTTGTGATTTTATGGGCCCACCCTTTTAATTTTTGAAACCTTCCTCACAACTGAACAAAAAATAGGCGGGAAAAAAGAGAAGAAACCCAGAAAAACAAATAAGTCTTAACCCTTATCCTGCTGAATATATACATTTAGCCACAGCCATTGCCGTGTGTCAAACATTAAAATTTCACAAGCTGCATGGCAAACAGTGTAGGACCTCTTCTCTGTTTGCAAAAGTAGGGGTTGTTATGGGTTAAATATACACTAAGTAGAAGTAAAACAAAGATCAGGAATTGCCACTTTATAACTGAGCCTCCTGTTGTGCCCATTTCTGTTTGTTTGCTTGATTTGAGGTTTAACGTCCCCTTCAACACTGTATTTTGGAGACGTTGCTTCCAACTTTGTGGGATTTTAACCCGTCATTGAGATGAAATGACATCTCAAGCCCTGTCACCCAATGAAACCAATAGGGTTTATAAGTATGGGCGGGCTGCCTCGCATCGCTTTGTATGGGCAGGCTTAGATCCTCTAAGCGCTTTACCAGTACTCGTGTTGTCTGCTTGGTAGCCTCATGAAGCCCATCTATTTCTTCAAGCCCCGATGGGCGGGGGCCGACCATTTCTGTATGCATTGGAATTGCACAAGGAGGATAAATTACAAGGATTTGTGTCAAAAATACATTGTGTATAAAGAAGTTGTTTTGTTAAAGCAAAATGTAGAACAAAGGGTTAATTCTTTCATGGAGGTTTAAAATATTAGGCAATAGTAATTATATATCAGTTCTCAACAAGCTGTTGTATGATAAGCGCTAGGACGTAGCAACACTAAATCAAGACGAGATGCAAAGGACTAAACTCAACCATTATAGATAAAGGTATGCACATGTATGTCATCAGACCGGACAGTCGTCGGCAGTCGCGAGCGGACGACAAAGGCGACCAGCGGAAAGGGGAAGCGTCCCCGACTGCCACCGAGTGTAGGCTGGGAAAATAGTCCCGGACTGAGATCCAAACTTTCGTTAAAGCCCTAAATTCCACTTTCTATGTAAACAGTGTAGACCCCGATTAGACGCCGCGTTCCGTGGCGCCTGATCTGGGTCTCCATTGCTTGCCAAGCCTCTCACAGCGAACATTCTCTACTGAAATCATATACGCTAATTGGTGATTGATTTTTTACATGACCTGTGGCGTCATGCAGTAGATTTTTGACAATCGCTTAGCTCCGCCCTCTCCTGTGGGTTAACCGGTATTGGATGGTGATGTTAAGTATTGATTACGGTCAGTTTGACATTATTGTCACTTGATACACCTATTCTGGTGTAGCGTGTCAGTGTTTTTTGACGTATCTGCTCTTTAATGAACCGACGGGATATGGCGTATTGCTAACTTGCTGGGTGCGCGGTTGTAACAGATATACAAACTTTCAGTCTTCTGATCCAATCATTGAATGCATTTTGGTAGTCTTTTTGAGGTATACTATGAAAGCACTGGAATATTGCAGAACCGAGGTGTTTGCGCTGTACAAATTTTCGACCAGAAAGGTATTTTTTCAGCCGCGGGAACAAAAAAAAAAAAAGTCACACGGGGCAAGGTCAGGGGAATACGGGGGGTGAGCGAGTTCGACAACCTTTTCCTGCTTCAGATTGTCTTGCACAATGAACGCCTTGTGCGATGACGCATTGTCATGTAGCAATCTGACATTGGCCAAACCAGTTGCGGGTCTTCGTTCTTTGAACTATTTCTTCAATTTTCGAAGAACTTTATTCTTGTAAAACTTCGCATTTACAGATTTGCCTTTAGGCACAGCAACCTGAATAGCAGGGCTCTGATTTGAAAAGAATATGGCATACATCACCTTCTTGACGCTCATGGTCCGCTGTGCAATGCATGGTCTTTTGCCATACTTTGTTGCCCATATTTTGTTCTGAATCTTTCGTTTTGGCTCAAAAAAGTGTCTCGTCACCTGTGACGACATTAGCGAAAGACCGTGCATTGTAATTTGGAAACTTTTTAAGCAACTTCTTAGCGCACTGACCGCGTGTCTTTTTCTGCTCATCTGTCAACAGAGGCGGAATCCATCTAGCACAGATCTTTCTCATTTTCAAATCCCGTTTCAGAATTGTATGAGCTGCTCCTAATGAGATGCCAACCATACTAGCTATTTGCCTAGTGGTGTATCGTGCATCGGTAGCAACTATTTCTTTCACTCTAGCAACCATCTTGGCAGATGTTGTTAATCTTTATCTAAGGGATGTAATTCATTTTATATAAGGGATGTAATACAGTGCAGTAATAATTATCTACCTTTGAACTACTGTGACGTCATTAACGTCATGACAACGGCGTAACGTCTTGATAACCTACTGTTTTTATGTCAGCCATTGTAAACATTAAACATGTAATTCCCTGTGTCTTTAGCATGATTTGACATTAACAAATGGTAGCACAGCGAGAACAAGAATCTTTCAGCGTTGGATAGAACATGTAGAGAATACAGAGGCAAGAATCGGCAAATTTTTGTTGAAAAACCATAAGCGACTGGAACTTGGGGGAAAAGGTGAAGTATAAATTGGCGAGTAATGGTGGAATTGAATAAAAACAAATAAAAGATAGTACCAGGCAGAGTTAAAATCTTTGTAGACCAGGTGTGGAAAAAATTCCTGGAGAACAGAAGGATACAAAACTGGATTTTTATGAGAAATTGGTGGACACATTTTCAAAGAGGAGAAGTTTTAGCGGAGATATTAAGTGGCATTAATCAAAATGACAACAAGGATAAACCCTCCATCACTGGGCAAAGGTAAGACTTATGAGCGTTTTAAACAAGAGGTTCTAGCATGGAGAGAAATTACAGATTTGTCAAAGACAAAACAGGGCATAGCAATAGCTTTGTCTCTACCAGAGGATGATGATTGTAAAATAAAGGATAAAGTATTTGATCAAATCTCACTGGAGGACCTTAAAAGCGAAGATGGGCTGGATAGACTTATTAAATTTTTAAATAAACATTTGGGAAAGGATGATTTGGCTGACAGTTTAGAAAAGTTTGATGATTTTGATGATTTTGGAAGGAAAGAAGGGCAAAGCATTCAAGAATATATAGCTCTGTTTGATTTCAAATACAGAAAAATTGAGAAGAAAAATATGACACTTCCATCAGAAATTTTGGCCTTTAAATTACTGAAGAGAGCTAACATTACAAAAGAAGAAAAGCTGCTAGTTCTCACTTGGATGAATTTTGAGAATAAAACAAGTTTATATGAGGAAGCAAAAGCGTCACTGAAGAAATTTAAAGGCGATGAAAAAATTGGAAGTGAACATTTAGCTATAAAATTTGAGTCATCTTATGTAGCGGAAAATGCGGAGGCGCTTCTGACTGCTGGATATGTAAGAGCTAGACCCAGCAACCAAGGAAACAACAGAGGAAGAGACGTATTGGATAGGGAAGTATATAGAAATCAATACGCTAACTTTACCAGAAATACAAATGCTAAAAGAAAGAAAGTAAATCCAAAGGGACCAGATGGTCGACCTCTCACCTGTAACTGTTGTGGATCTTTTCGCCATTTGCTGGTTGACTGTCCAGACAGTTGGGAGAACATGGAGAAAGGTAGTGAAAAGGAAGATGAATATGATGTTCTGTTTGTAAGTAACAGACAAACTGATGCTACAGAGTGGAAAACATGCAATTACGCTATTCTTGACAGTGCTTGCAGTCGCACAATATGCGGAAAGAAATGGTTGACATCTTACATGAACTGTATGAACAGAAAAGAAAGAGGAAAAATACGTAAGATTGACAGTAATAGGGTTTTTAAATTTGGGAATAGCTTGAAATTTAAGTCAGAAGGGGAATACAGAATTCCAGCCATCATTGCTGGTAGGAGGGTGATGATAAGAACAGATGTTGTGGCTTCCGAGATTCCATTGCTACTTTCAAGATCTGCGATGAAAAATGCACAAATGAAATCACCGTTGTCTCACCTCTGTGGTTCTTTGATTTTTGTGTTCACGGAGATGTTGCACTGATGAGTTAGGAGGCCTTCACGCGGACTGAACAAATTATTTGTCTAAATCGCGACGGAAGTAAGGGCGAGGATTGTGGCCACGTAAAATCGATTTAAGCCCCCCAGTGGAAATCTTCCACTGACCGTTCCAAGGCGGCTCTTCTGTGGCGATTTATTTATGTTGTTGTTTGTTACTTACTGTATGTATCACTTGTGTCTTTTGGTTTTGGATGGCCATATGGCCATTTTGTGGGAAAGTAACTGTCCTTATGGCCTTCCTTTGTTTGGGTTTCCATTATGGTCTGGTCGCTTAATGTTTGTATTTCTTTCCCTTTGGTGTCTTTTATGGGTGGAGTAAGTTAATTGTATCAATTCCTGATCTTTGTTTTACTTCTACTTTACAGGACGATAAAGCCACTATTTTTGGTCAAGATGTTGATCTGGAAATAACAGCTTCTGGACATTGCTGTATAAAGTTAGAATGTGAAAATAAGACAGAGGATGGAGATAAAGTATCAAAGATAAACAGTGTAAATAAGAGGTTTGGAAGATTGAAGATGGACAGACAGAAAAACCATCTTCACAGCGAAACACTTAAAAGGGAAAGGAAAAATCAGGTAATTAGACATGGAAAAATGGTGCCTGGATATGGTGAAAGATCAGAATATGAAAACTTAGGAACCAGTCAAAGTATGCAGAAAGATACAGTGACAATAGGCAGCATCAGAAAGAGGATAAAGAGCAGTTTTGATGATGTTGAAAAGGGTGTTGAGAAACAAAGTGAGTCTGTGAGGAAACCCATCAGGAGCATAAAAGACAGTATATATAGCCATGGAAACAGTACTGTCAGTGATAGAAAAAGTGTCTGCAGGGAGTTCATCAGCAAAAGAGAACTTTCACTATTTTGCAAGGAAATGAATAGAAAAAGCAGCAAAACTGAAGTAAATACAACAAATAAGATGCAACAAGACGGATGGAGAAATGTCAACAGCAGAAACGAAATGCTTCAAAGGGACAAGGATAATATCCAGAAAAATAGGGGACAGGTTGTATGGGCTCGCACAAAAGGAAATAATTACTATCAGGCTCAAGGAACCAGATCACATAATGTTTATGACTTAGAGTGATAAGCTTGTTCAAGTCAAATGGTAACTTATGATTTTCCAACAAGAAGAAACAGCACTTGAAATTGTAAAAATGCATGTATATTTTTGTCATTTGACCATGATCAAACTTAAAACTATTTTCAGAACATTTCCAATCTACCTGATATCCTACCAACAAAAAAAGAAAGTATAATTAATGTTAATCTTTATCTAAGGGATGTAATTCATTTTATATAAGGGATGTAATACAGTACAGTAATAATTATCTACCTTTGAACTACTGTGACGTCATTAACGTCATGACAACGGCGTAACGTCTTGATAACCTACTGTTTTTATGTCAGCCATTGTAAACATTAAACATGTAATTCCCTGTGTCTTTAGCATGATTTGACATTAACAGATGTTGCTCTTTTCGGCCGACGATCATGTGGTGCATCTTCTGTTGAGCCTAGCCCACAGCTGAATTTCTTACACCAACGAAAAACTGTCGGAAAAGACATTTCATTATGCCCATAAACCGAACATATTTCATCAAAAATGTCTTTACACCGTATACCAAGAATACAACGATTCTTAATATAGGACCGTATTTCAACGGCGTACTCTGACCTTCTTCCAACCATGTTTTGTATTAGTATACAAGAGTAGACTGTGTTTATCGAACGATATACATGGCTAAAGTGAACGGATTTTAACAGGTTAAGTATCAATGTATAGGTAAAATGTTTTTTACGCTGTGATATTAATTTCCAGGTGATTTTCGCATTAGTGCAAGAGAAAACGTTCTACTTGCATTCATATTTGAACAGTCCTCGTATATTTTTCTGAATTTAAATACTAAGTCACAATAGAATTCGGGTTCCGATAGACCTTGTTGCAGAAGAGATTTAAGTCCAATATTGAATTTTAAAATTAAACCAGAATCCAGAATGGCGTCTATACAATTTTGAAAAGGCTTTGCGTAGTTTATGGTACCGATAGCTCTGATTAAGAAGTTTAGCCGTTAATAATGTATTACGAGTGTTGAAGTCAGTTACATGACTACACACTCTGGCACATCGAATAAATTGCGAAATATAAACGCCATAGGATGGCGCACGAGGAACATTACCATCCAAAAAAGATAAATTTACAATATCAAACTCAAAATCATTGCGTTTATCATAAATTTTGCACGAAACAAACCCATCTACAATAGAAAGATGTAAATCCCAAAACGAGGCCACAATGGTGAATGGCAGCCATAGCAATGGCAGACTTGTGAACAGGCGGAACAACACACGTTCGGCAGTTTAATATTTTCCCATAACTGCATCAGAAGTGACGCATGGCATGTGCCATTGATTGTTTGTTAATTTCGTGGATAATCTATCAGTAGAATACTGCCTGCATCTGCGTTCCTGAGAACCGAGGCCATAAACTTCCCTGCTGATGGAACAGTCTTTGCCTTCTTTGGCGGGGGCGGGCCAGGGTGCTTCCATTGTCGCGATTGTTGTTTGGCCTCTGAGACCCGTGTTTCAACCATAGTGACAAACCTCTGATGAAAGCTGGGAGGATCTTCCTCAAAAAAGGTTAAGATTTAGCACAAGATAATGTGCACCTGGCGTGCTGATCAATTGTCAGAAGTCTTCGTACCCATTGGGCCGAAAGCTTTCTCATTGTAAGAGCCTCTGTCAGAATGGAATGTACCCTTTCCTCTGAAATGCCAATTCTACTGTCTATATATCTTTCTGTGACTCGTCTGTCAGTCATAACAATATCATGGACTTTATTGACCATTTTTGGGGTTGCAACATTGACAGGCCTTCCAGGACGGGGGTCATCCAAAAGGCTCTGTCTGCCGCGCTTAAATTCCGCCACACACCTCTTTACTGTAGCATATGAAGAACCATCTTTCCTTAGTGTTGCTATCATATCATTATGGATATCCTTAGGTGTTAAACCTTTTTATGCAAATATTGAATCACTGCTCTTTCACCGACTTTGTCCATTTTGCAAAAGCTGCTTGTCTTGTTTACTTTAGAGCGCTATATGGATATCCTTAGGTGTTAAACCTTTTTAAGCAACTATCGAATCACTGCTCTTTCACCGACTTTGTCCATTTTGCAAAAGCTGCTTGTCTTGTTTACTATAGAGCGCTACCTCGTCGATATAAACTGACCAAATGAGACCAGTCCTTGGGTACACGGCCCTATATACGAGGGTAGGCTGAAAAGTTCTGAGCCTAACCAAGATCCAATGATTTGTCCATGCTGAAAGTGCCTTATTTTTCAACATAGTCTCCCTTCCTGTCCAAACACTTCCCCCAGTGATGCTGGAGTCCTTGGATCCCAGTGGTATAGAAGGTCTCATCTTTGTCCCTGAAAAACTCCTCCACAGCAGCTATTACCTCGTCGTCTGACCGATAATGCTGCCCAGCCAAGTGCTTTTTCATGTTTGGAAACAGGAAATAATCTAATGGAGCTAGATCAGGCGAATATGGAGGGTGATCGACAAGTGTGAAGCCACAGTCATGCACAGCAGCCATTGCGACAACCGATTTATAAGCAGGCGCATTGTCCTGATGGAACAAGACCCCTTTTGTAAAATTTCCGGGTCGTTTAGCCTTTATTGCTTTTCGCAATTGTTTTAGCAGATCTGCATAATACTCCCCATTAATTGTTCTGCCCTTTTGAAGGTAATCTATGCATATTATACCCTTGGCATCCCAGAACACTGATGCCATCACCTTCCCTGCAGAGGAGACGACCTTTGCCTTCTTTGGAGGGGGTGAGCCAGGGCGCTTCCATTGCATGGATTGTCTTTTGGTCTCTGGCTCAAAGTGATGAACCCAACAATCATCCTGAGTGACAAAACAGTCAAGAAAACCATCTTGGTCTGCTTCAAAAATAGCAAAGTTGGCTTGTGAAAGGTTCAGTCTGGTAAACTTTTGGTCAGGCGTCAAAAGCCGTGGCACCTATCTGGCGGAAACCTTCGACATTCATAATTCACTGTGTAGAATGTTCTCTACTCGTTCACGGGAGATGCCACAGTGTTAGCTAACTGATTCACAGTTAAACGCCTGTCATCCATCACGGCCCTGTGCACTTGGCTGATGGTTTCCTCAGTTGTTGCAGTTGTGGGTGGTCCACACCGGTCATCATCTTCAAGGCTGTCCTTGCTCATCTTAAAATTTGCTGCCCACCTTTTCACGGTTGCATACGAGGAAACATCATCCCCTAATGTAGCAACCATATCGGCACGAATGTCCTTAGGAGCTAACCCCTTTTTATGGAGGTACTTGATGACACCAAGATGCCAGATTTTGTCCATTTTCTCAAAAACGTGCTAGGATCAATTTTCAAAGTCTAGAATTTCTACGTTATTGCAGGTAAACTTGAACTCATTTGAGTAAAATCAAGTAATAAAGGTTTGGATTTAATGAATACAAAATTTCATGGCTGTTCTATGCCTGCTTCTTGGTCAGGCTCAGAACTTTTCAGCCTACCCTCGTACTTAGAGAATAGTAGGACTTAAAAAGAACATCCCTGCATACCTCCTTCAATACGAGGCTCACAATATATCAATCAGGCCTCGTAGTCACTTGAAACGCAGCATTTAAATTTCAAAAATATCAGACCCTAATTTTCGTCGACAGACGAAGGAATAGTGTCTATGCGTTTGAATTTTTACGCCCCACCAAAAGCTAAAGTTATATGGAGACTGAATCTCGATTTAAAAGACTCACCCGAAAGTCTAAAAAAACCCTGAATCAACCGCAGGATATCTGGATTGATGAGGCGAGTAGTTTAACCACATCACCTCGGAGGCTACTGATGTAGAAATGAATATTATACTAAACTTTCCGACGACAGAGGTAGTAAACCCAGCTTCCCACGAACAAAATATCATACCCAAATTTCTGTCGACATAAGAAATAAACCCTGCTTTCCATGAACAAAATATCATACCCTATTTTACGCCACCATAGGCAGTAAACCCAGCTCTCCACGGACAAAAGTATCATATTCAAATATCCGCCGACAAAGGTGCAAGTAGTAAACCCAGCTCTCCACGGACAAAATATCATATCCTAACGTTCTTCGACAAAGGCAGTAAACCCAACTCTCCACGGACAAACATATCTTTCCCAAATATCCGCCGACAAAGGCAGTATACCAGCTCTCCATGGATAGAAATATCATACCCAAATATCCGCCGACTAGGAAGTGAGTGAGTGTTTGTGTTTTACGTCCCACCAACAGCTAAGGTCATACGGAGACGGGACCTCGGTTTAAAGACTCATCCGAAAGGTTGGAGAAGCCCGGGATCGATCCTGCGATCCCTGGTTTACAAGGCGAGTAGCGTAACCATTACACCACGGAGGCTTCTCCGACATAGGAAGTAAATTCAACTCTCCAAGGACAAAAATATCATACCCAAACATCCGCCGACATAGGTAGTAAACCCAGATCTCCGCGGACAGCAATATCATACGCAAGTATCCGCCGACATAGGTAGTAAACCCAAATCTCCGCGGACAGCAATATCATACGAAAGTATTCGCCGACATAGGTAGTAAACCCAGATCTCCGCGGACAGCAATATCATACGCAAGTATCCGCCGACATAGGTAGTAAACCAAGCTCACGGACAGAAATCCACGTACAAAAATATCATACCCAAATATCCGCCGATATAGACAGTATACCCAGATCTCTGCGGACAAAAAATATCATACCCAAATATCCGCAGACATAGGTAGTAAACCAAGATCTCCGCGGACAACAATATCATACCCAAATATCCACCGACATAGGTGGTAAACCCGGATCTCCGCGGACAACAATATCATACCCAAATATCCGCCGACATAGGTAGTAAACCCAGCTGTACACGAACAAAAATCCACGTACAAATATATCATACCCAAATATCCGCCGACATATGCTCCATGGACAAGATATCATACCCAAATTACCACCGACATAGGCTCCACGGACAAGAATATCATAGACTGATTACCGACGACATAGGCTCCAAGGACAAGACTATCATACCCTAATTACCGCCGACATAGGCTCCACGGACAAGAATATCATACCCTAATTCTCGCCGACATAGGCTCCATGGACAAGATTATCATACCCTAATTACCGCCGACACAGGCTCCATGGACAAGAATATTATACCCTAATTGCCGCCGACATAGGCTCCATGGTCAAGAATATCATACCTTAATTACCGCCGACAAAGGCTCCACGGACAAGAATATCATACCCGAACTACCGACGACATAGGTTCCACGGACAAGAATATCATACCCTAATTTTCGCCGATATAGGCTCCACGGAGAAGAATATCATACACGAATTACCACCGACATAGGCTCCACGGACAAGAATATCATACCCTAGTTACCACCGGCATAAGTTCCACGGACAATAATATCATACACTAATAACCGCCGGCATAGGCTCCACGGACAAGAATATCATATCCTAATTACCACCGACATAAGCTCCACGGACAAGAGAATCATACCCTAATTCTCGCCGACATAGGCTCCACGGACAAGAATATCATACCCTAATTACCACCGACATAGGTTCCACGGACAAGAATGTCATACACTAATTACCGCCGACATAGGCTCCACGGACAAGAATATCATACACTTATTACCGCCGACATAGGTTCCACGGACAAGAATATCATACACTAATTACCACCGACATAGGCTCCACGGACAAGAATACCATACCCTAATTACCGCCGACATAGGCTCCACGGACAAGAATATCATACCCTAATTACCGCCGACATAGGTTCCACGGACAAGAATATCATACCCTAATTGCCACCAAAATAGGCTCCACGGACAAGAATATCACACACTCATTACCACCGACATAGGTTCCACGGACAAGAATATCATACACTAATTACCGCCGACATAGGCTCCTCGGACAAGAATATCATACCCTAATTACCGCCGACATAGGTTCCACGGACAAGAATATCATACACTAATAACCGCCGACATTGGTTCCACGGACAAGAATATCATACCCTAATTCCCGCCGACATAGGCTCTACGGACAAGAATGTCATACTCTAATTACCACCGACATAGGCTCCACGGAAAAGAATATCATACACTAATTACCGCCGACATAGGTTCCACGAACAAGAATATCATACACTAATTACCTACGACATAGGTTCCACGGACAAGAATATCATACCCTAATTCCCGCCGACATAGGCTCACGGACAAAAATATCATACCCTAATTTTCGCCGACAAAGGTAGTAAACTTAGCTCTCCACGGACAAAAATATCACACACAAATTTTCGCCGACATAAGTACATGTAGTCAGCGTTTTCCACGGACAAAAATATTATAACCAAATTTCCGCCGGCACAGGTGGTTTTTCACGGACAAAAATAGCATACGCAAATTTCAGCCGACATGGGGATTTGGGAGTAAACCAAGCTTTCCACTGACAAAAATATCATACGCAAATTTCCACGCTCTAGAAAGGGTTATCCTTTGGAAGCAAGGAATACACCACAGAACTGGTAAATATGGAGTGTACATGTTTTTTTTTTGCCAGACTTGCTAGTTTCGTCCAATTAGGCTTCATCAGTCACCCTCACATATCCTCAAACATTATCAAAATTCACAATGAGATCAATGATCCCAAAGGACAAGAATAATAAACTACACCGTGATGTAGGGCAGGGAGACTTTTTTCGGCCGCCACACATTCCCAGACACCAGCTGTATTGACGTTAGATATGTTCTAGAAAGGGTTATTATTTGGAAGCAAGGAATACATTATTATTATTATTATTATTATCAGAGACCCTCAAATATAATCAAAATTCACTATGGAATCAATGATCCCAAAGGACAAGAAAATATAAACTACACTATGTTGTAGCCGTGTATCCCGATTTCTACGCACAAGAATATCATAACCAAATATCCTCCGACAGACGTAGTAATAGATATCGTACTAAACTTCGACAAAGATGACCAAGCTTGCAACAGGCTAGGTTATCACATCCATTTTTTCTTTTCCGACGGGCAGTGAACCATGAATGTCATCGACATAAATGGCATGCAAAACTTCCGACCAACATGGGTATTAAACCCAGCTTTTTATATGACACAGATAGAATACATATATTTCCACCAATATACGAGTACATGTAGGTAGTAAACCCCAGATTTTCATGGACATAGATAAAGGTCTAAAAAATAGCTGTGTTTCCGCTAACCCGACCGACTCAGATTTTTTCTGCCGACCCTGCAATTTTTATTGCCATCCAGGAAAAAATAAAATACTTTCTTGCCTACCGACCTAAATATTTTATAGCACTTTTGATGAGAATTAAAAAAACTCAGAAAATAGCAAAATTAATAATTGAGCCCCGCCAAGCGAATTTGTGTCATCGAGCATTCCGGCATGACACATTTAAACTGCGCATGCCCAGCCATTCAGAGGGGCAAGGGATATGGCTTTCCGTCTGAATGTTCCTCTTAATTCACTTCTCATATGAGCGAGCAGCGAAGGTTCTGGCGAGACTGCGCTGATGCGCAGGTTCGCCTGAACCTTTGCTGCTCGCATAGGCGATAAGTACCAAAATCGCTTGACGGGGCCAAATTGAAACCCTGTTCTTTTGCTTCCTTGATGCTTTTAACCTTATTATTTGAATGTTTAAGGTAATATAGTTAGTATTTAGCCTTTTTAACAGTTATTTACTTTTTACATCAAATAAAAAGTTGACAAAAAGTAAAACGTTTTAGCGACCTACCGACTCATTCTCTTTGTCATGCCAACAAACCCGGAAACAGCGGAAACACAGCTATTTTTTTAGGCCTAGATAGATAGTATACACGGCTTATAACATTATTGCCGATAACATTGGTACATGTCTTGCCCATGCATTTAATGCTCTTATTTTTCCAATCCTCAGGGATTGCATTTACAATTCCTTAATTGACATCTTTTAGATTCCTGTTGAATATCGTAATTGGACCGATATTCGCACCTCGTTGTATAACAAGTGCTTGGTTGATATCTATGGGCTTTTTGTAGGCATGGCTATTTTGTGGGGTTTTGTTATACCCGCCTTCTATTTGAAGGATTTACCTTCAGTTCTTCCGTATACTGTATAACTTAATGACCAGTATGAATATCGCTTTAGTTTTGACGGTATCGCCCCTTTAGAAACACATGAGTATCACAAATAAATTTAAATTTTTAATCTATCCCCTTAGGTTACATTCTGCTTCTTGTGTACGGATTCCCTTTTCTATTAATAACTTTAGAGCTATGTTGCCGTCGGTATTGGCCAGACCTTTAAATTTGTTTTCTGCCACTTCCGTTAGTTTCAGTGGAGCAAGCAGAAAATAATCTAAGAGTTAGATTATCTCCGATCAAATCGCCCATTTTACGAAAATATACCAATCCTTTCAAAAGAAGTGGATTGTATACTAGTATTTCTAAGAGCAATGCTAAGAGGTGCAGGTGCTGTTCGTATTTATGTTCTTCGTTTACGGTTTCTTCATCTGTAAACGATAGACGCTTTTCTGTGGTTAACATGTCCGATTTGACGCGTAAGTCTACGGGCTGGGTATATGTGATAAGCGGACATACTGTAAATTGTAAAATGCAGTACGTCGGGCAAACTAATCGCATGTTAAAAACAATAGTTAACGAACACTATGGTAGAATGAGTAATATGTTCTCTAATCAATGATCCCTAAGGACAAGAAACTATAAACTACACTATGATGTAGGGCAGGGGGACTTTTACGGCCGCCACACATTCCCAGACAACAGCTGTAGTGACGTTAAATATGTTCCATGAAAGGTTTATCCTTTGGAAGCAAGGAATACGCCACAGAACTGAAAAAAAAAGTTGGGGGCATGTTTTGTGGGACAGACTAGCTATTTTCGGCCAATAATGCCTCATATGGGACCCTCAAGTATTTACAAAATTCCACAATGGGATCAATGATCCAAAAGGACAAGAACATATAAACTACACTATGATGTAGGGCAGGGAGACTTTTTTACGACCGCCACACATTCCCAGACACCAGCTGTAGTGACGTTAAATATGTTCTATAAAAGGGTTATCCTTTGGAAGCAAGGAATACACCACAGAACTGGAAAACAAGAGGTGTACATGTTGTCTGTGCCAGATAAGCTAGTTTCGGCCAATTAGGCCTCATCAGTAACCTACAAGTATTTTCAAAATTCCACAATGGAATCCATGATCCCAAAGGACAAGAAATATAAACTACACTATGATGTAGGGCAGGGAGACTTTTTTACGGCCGCCACACATTCCCAGACACCAGCTGTAGTGACGTTAAATATGTTCTATAAAAGGGTTATCCTTTGGAAGCAAGGAATACACCACAGAACTGGAAAACAAGAGGTGTGCATGTTGTTTGTGCCGGATTAGCTAGTTTCGGCCAATTAGGCCTTATCAGTAACCTTCAAGTATTTTCAAAATTCAACAATGGAATCAAAGATCCCAAAGGACAAGAAAATATAAACTACACTATGATGTAGGGCAGGGAGACATTTTACGGCCGCCACACATTCCCAGAACCAGCTGTAGTGACGTTAAATATGTTCTATAAAAGGGTTATCCTTTGGAAGCAAGGAATACACCACAGATATGGAAAACAAGATGTGTTCATGTTTTCTGGACCAGACTAGCTAGTTTCGGCCTCTTAGGCCTCATCAGTGACCCTCAAGTATTTTTACAATTCCACAATGGAATCAATGATCCCAAAGGACAAGAAAATAGTGACGTTAAATATGTTCTATAAAAGGGTTATCCTTTGGAAGCAATGTATACACCACAGAACTGGAAAACAAGAGGTGTGCATATTTACTGGGCCAGAGTAGCTACTTTCGGCCAATTAGGCCTCATCAGTGACCCTCAAGTATTTTAAAAATTCCACAATGGAATCAAGGATCCCAAAGGACAAGAAAATATAAACTACACTACGATGTATGACAGGGAGACATTTTACGGCCGCCACACATTCCCAGACACCAGCTGTAGGGACGTTAAATATGTTCTATAAAAGGGTTATCCTTTGGAAGCAAGGAATACACCACAGAACTGGAAAACAGGAGGTGTGCATGTTTTCTGGGCCTGACTAGCTAGTTTCGGCCAATTAGGCCTCATATGAGACCCTCAAGTATTTACAAAATTCCACAATGGAATCAATGACCCCAAAGGACAAGAAAATATAAACTACACTATGATGTAGAACAGGGAGACTTTTAACGGCCGCCACACATTCCCAGACACCAGCTGTAGTGACTTTAAATATGTTCTATAAAAGGGTTATCCTTTGGAATTAAGGCGTAACTATACCAAATTTAGCGACACAGTGACCTTTCTGATATTTAATCTTCATCAGTGTGTCTCAACCCCAAAGTTATGAAACCGAAACGGATGATTGGAAACACCCGGCAAACACAGCACATCCCCTTCCAAGCATACATCTACCGACGTAGCTCATGAGACAGGTCAACTGGAGGCATCAGGCAAGAGATGCCCACCCGCGATCTTATAGGCGTCCCCACCAAGCCAAATCAGCAAACATGGCACGGGAATCAGGAAGGATATGTCCATAGTAGCGAGACTTGCAAAATTTAAAATGTAACAAAAAGTGGCAACCAAATCCGCTAAGATACATGTCTCACCTGACAAGTCATGTCTCACCTGACAAGTAAGTCTTAGTTTTAGAAAAATTAGAATTTTATACTGCAAAAGTTAAAGATATAATATAGCTATTTAAATCAGTACTTGAGTACTGTGATGGAAGCAATGACAAGAAAATAGTGACGTTAAATATGTTCTATAAAAGGGTTATCCTTTGGAAGCAATGAATATACACCACAGAACTGGAAAACAAGAGGTGTGCATATTTATTGGGCCAAACTAGCTACTTTCGGCCAATTAGGCCTCATAAGTGACCCTCAAGTATTTTCAAAATTCCAAAATGGAATCAATGATCCCAAAGCACAAGAAAGTATTAACTACACTATGATGTAGGGGAGGGAGACTTTTTTACGGACGCCGCACAGTCCAAGACACTAGCTGTAATGACGTGAAATATGTTCTATAAAAGGGTTATCCTTTGGAAGCAATGCATACACCACAGAACTGGCAAACAAGAGGTGCGCATGTTTTCTGGACCAGACTAGCTAGTTTCGGCCAATTGGGCATCATCAGTGACCCTCAAGTATTTTTACAATTCCACAATGGAAACAATGATCCCAAAGGACAAGAAAATAGTGACGTTAAATATGTTCTATACAAGGGTTATCCTTTGGAAGCAATGAATACACCACAGAACTGGAAAACAAGAGGTGTGCATATTTAATGGGCCAGAGTAGCTACTTTCGGCCAATTAGGCCTCATCAGTGACCCTCAAGTTTTTTTTTAAAATTCCACAATGGAATCAAGGATCCCAAAGGACAAGAAAATATAAAGTACACTACGATGTATGACAGGGAGACATTTTACGGCCGCCACACATTCCCAGACACCAGCTGTAGGGACGTTAAATATGTTCTATAAAAGGGTTATCCTTTGGAAGCAAGGAATACACCACAGAACTGGAAAACAGGAGATGTGCATGTTTTCTGGGCCTGACTAGCTAGTTTCGGTCAATTAGGCCTCATATGAGACCCTCAAGTATTTACAAATTTCCACAATGGAATCAATGACCCCAAAGGACAAGAAAATATAAACTACACTATGATGTAGGACAGGAAGACTTTTTACGGCCGCGACACATTCCCAGACACCAGCTGTAGTGACTTTAATTATGTTCTATAAAAGGGTTATCATTTGGAATTAAGGCGTAACTATACCAAATTTAGTGACACAGTGGCCTTTCTGATATTTAATCTTCATCAGTGTGTCTCAACCCCAAAGTTATGAAACCGAAATGGATGATTGGAAACACCCGGCAAACACAGCACATCCCCTTCCAAGCATACATCTACCGACGTAGCTCATGAGACAGGTCAACTGGAGGCATCAGGCAAGAGATGCCCACCCGCGATCTTATAGGCGTCCCCACCAAGCCAAATCAGCAAACATGGCCCGGGAATCAGGAAGGATATGTCCATAGTAGCGAGACTTGCAAAATTTAAAATGTAACAAAAAGTGGCAACCAAATCCGCTAAGATACATGTCTCACCTGACAAGAAAGTCTTAGTTTTAGAAAAAATAGAATTTTATACTGCAAAAGTTAAAGATATAATATAGCTATTTAAATCAGTACTTGAGTACTGTGATGGAAGCAAGGACAAGAAAATAGTGACGTTAAATATGTTCTATAAAAGGGTTATCCTTTGGAAGCAATGAATATACACCACAGAACTGGAAAACAAGAGGTGGGCATATTTACTGGGCCGGACTAGCTACTTTCGGCCAATTAGGCCTCATCAGTGACCCTCAAGTATTTTCAAAATTCCAAAATGGAATCAATGATCCCAAAGCACAAGAAAGTATTAACTACACTATGATGTAGGGGAGGGAGACTTTTTTACGGCCGCCGCACAGTCCAAGACACTAGGTGTAATGACGTGAAATATGTTCTATAAAAGGGTTATCCTTTGGAAGCAATGAATACACCACAGAACTGGACACTAAGAGGTGCGCATGTTTTCTGGACCAGACTAGCTAGTTTCGGCCAATTGGGCCTCATCAGTGACCCTAAAGTATTTTCAAAATTCCACAATGGAAACAATGATCCCAAAGGACAAGAAATATAAACTTAACTATGATGTAGGACAGAGAGACTTTTTACGGCCGCCAAACATTCCCAGACACCAGCTGTAGTGACATTAAATATGTTCTATGAAAGGTTTATCCTTTGGAAGCAAGGAATACGCCACAGAACTGGAAAAAAGTTGGGTGCATGTTTTCTGGGACAGACTAGCTATTTTCGGCCAATTATGCCTCATATGAAACCCTCAAGTATTTACAAAATTCCACAATGGGATCAATGATCCCAAAGGACAAGAAAATATAAACTACACTATGATGTAGGGCAGGGAGACTTTTACGGCCGCCACACATTCCCAGAAACCAGCTGTAGTGACGTTAAATATGTTCTATAAAAGGGTTATCCTTTGGAAGCAAGGAATACACCACAGAACTGGAAAACAAGAGGTGTACATGTTGTCTGTGCCAGATTAGCTAGTTTCGGCCAATTAGGCCTCATCAGTAACCTTCAAGTATTTTCAAAATTCCACAATGGAATCAATGATCCCAAAGGACAAGAAAATATAAACTACACTATGATGTAGGGCAGGGAGACATTTTACGGCCGCCACACATTCCCAGACACAATCTGTAGTGACGTTAAATATTTTCTATAAAAGGGTTATCCTTTGGAAGCAAGGAATACACCACAGAACTGGAAACAAGAGGTGTGCGTGTTTTCTGGGCCAGACTAGCTAGTTTCGGCCAATTAGGCCTCATCAGTGACCCTAAAGTATTTTCAAAATTCCACAATGGAATCTATGATCCCAAAGGACAAGAAAATATAAATTACACTATGATGTAGGGATTGGTGACTTTTTACGGCCGCCACACATTCCCAGACACCAGCTGTAGTGACATTAAATATTTTCTATAAAAGGGTTATCCTTTGGAAGCAAGGAATACCCCACAAAACTCGAAAACAAGAGGTGTGCATGTTTTCTGGGTCAGACTAGCTAGTTTCGTCCAATTAGGCCTCATCAGTGACCCTCAAGTATTTTCAAAATTCCACAATGAAATCAATGATCCCAAAGGACAAGAAAATAAAAACTACACTATGATGAAGGACAGGGAGACTTTTTACGGCCGCCACACATTCTCAGACACCAGCTGTAGTGACGTTAAATATGTTCTATAAAAGGGTTATCCTATGGTAGCAAGGGATACACCACAAAACTGCGAAACAAGAGGTGTGCATGTTTTCTGGACCAGACTAGCTAGTTTCGGCCAATTAGCCCTCATCAGTGACCCTCAAATATTTTCAAAATTCCACAATGGAATCAATGATCCCAAAGGACAAGAAAATATAATCTACACTATGATGTATAGCAGGGAGACTTTTTACGGCCGCCACACATTCTCAGACACCAGTTTAAGTGACGTTTAAATTTGTTCTATAAAAGGGTTATCCTTTGGAAGCAAGGAATACACCGCAGAACTGGAAAACAAGAGGTGTGCATGTTTTTTGGGCCAGCCTAGCTAGTTTAGCTAAGCCTAAAAAAATTGACCCATTCTTGTACCGTCATTTCAGTCGTACAGGTCATTCTGTAAATGATGTTTCTATACAGACAGTTTGAAAAAAATACTATGATGTTAATTCTACAGCCCGGTTTAAAATTATTAAAAAACATGAAACTGAATTAATGGATTAAATTATTAGAGACACCCTTCCCGTTGTGCTTTTATGACAACATTTATCATGAGGGTAATATGTCTAAAATGCCCGATTTCGATATTTTCTCGCTTCTGGACTGTCGAAAGCGTAAAACTAGATCGCACGGCACCAGAAAAAACGACAATTAAAAACGTAAAATACGTGCTTTTAAAAGAAACAATACAAGGCTGAAATGAGTGTCCATAATATTATTGAATCATGGACGCCACTCATTGCTTGCATTTCTAAGTTCATTACCCATTTCTGTATTACGTATTCTGAACATCGAGGCGAACAAATTCTACGATAGTTCTTATCAGTTATACGATGCTGATCTTTTAACCAGAGGTTATGCTCAGCATGCTCTTCGTCCTTTCATCGATTCTGAAATCAATCACAAACGTCATTACATCAAAATATCCTTCATTCATAAGGGTTTGAATTTTATAGATTTACCTAGTATCTTTCGGGACAGTTCGATGGTATCATCCATTCCTTCTTATTTTCAAAATACTGAAACACCCATAATTTGCTAGGAATACAATAAACCTGTTAGACATATTATTTTTAATTTCAATAAACTTGTTTCTGATCTTGCTATTGACACTAACACTCCTGATACCTGTGATTGTAAAAAATAGTGCATTGCTATCCTGCTGCTGGTCAAATGATTACTGGCAATTTAAAATTTTTTCCTGATTCTAGAATACGAAATATAATTTCTAAATGAACGAAATATCGGTTTCCTTCTAAAATTGATTTCAATAAGTGTAGAAATGAAGTCGCTGCTGCCTTGAATGAATTTGGTAATCGATGGTGTAAACGAGAGTATGTTGAACATAAGGCTTTCAAAGACTTAACATTCTAAAACTAGTGAACAGACACATTTCTTTCTACTCTCAAAATGCGAACTTTTTACTTCCTAAACCTAAGACGTCTTTACGTCACCTTGAACTAGGTATTCAAGATTTTCATAGGAAGTTTGTTTGGGCTCCAGCAGATAAGGCTGCTAACAAGGTGGTCGTTGTTTGACGGCTCCACTATGTTAACACTCTTCAGCAAGAACTTTGTGGTACTAAGGCCTGTGGATTGCAGCCTTTTGCTGTAGAACGGGCTTTAATTGGTCACCACATTTTTTTATACAGCCACCAAGTATAAGTAAAACAAAGATCAGGAATCGATACAATTAACTTACTCCACCCATCAAAGACACCAAAGGGAAAGAAACACAAACATGAGGCGACCAGACCATTATGGAAACCTAAACAAAGGAAGGCCATAAGCACAGTTACTTTCCCACAAAATGGCCAAATGACCAGCCAAAATGAAAGGACACAAGTGAAACACCAAGTAAGTAACAAACAACAACATAAATAAACCGCCGCAGAAGAACCGCCTTGGAAAGGGCAGTGGAAAGAATTCCACTGGGGGGCTTAAATCGATTTTACATGGCCATAATCCTCGCCCTTACCTCTGTCGCGGTATACACTAATTTTGTTTTGTCCAAGTTTGCTGTATATGTAACAGAAGGCCAAGACAAACCGCCTACGTTATATTGGTTACCGAAACTTCATAAAAGACCATACAAAGCACGGTTTATTGCAAATGCAAGCTCTTGTACCACACTGAACTCCCCAAATTATTAACTTCATGTTTTACTGTCATAAAAAAACATGTGATTAAATATTGCGACACAGTCTATGAAAGATCAGGCAGGAATCTGTTTTGGTCTATAAAAAATTATGATGAAGTTTTCGTGCTTCACGCCTGTCTACTTATGATTTTCCACACTTTCCACTACACTTCCTCATAATCTTGTAAAAGAAAAACTTAATTATTTAATTGAATGGGCATTTCATAGGGAAATAAAAATCAAAAATGAGTTCCTTTAAGAGCAATAAAAACATTCATAAGAAAGAAGATGGGTCATACTACGTAGTTTCGGCTAATAAAGCCTCATCAGTGACCCTGTAATGATCCGGCAAAGAAAGCCTGAAGAAACATACTGCAATTTTGCGAATTTCGAATAGGCAGTCGATTCATAGACTGATATAAATCAAAATGGCTCCAAATAATTAAAAACCTGTCTAGAATACGAGTCTAAACCAATAATTTATTTCTGATTTCTCAGAATATTCGGACCAAAAGTAAAATATAAACTGCACTATGGTTGATGTACGGGGAGACGCTTTACGGCCGCCACACGGCACAACACCAGCTGCAGTGAAGGCAAATAAAAATGAAGACTTCTTCTATCTTGCATATAATGTAAGAAATGCTTTTTTCACTTCTGAAGAACATAAAAATTATACTTTATGGTCAATTCAGAGAGTGTGTGAAGCTCTCACCTTTCTTCTTGACAATATGTACATAAGATTTGGTACTAAGTTGTTTAGAGAAATTGTGCGGTATTCCGATGAGTACAAATTGCGCACCCCTTGTGGCTGATTTGTTCTTGTTTTGTTATGAAAGAGACTTAATGATGTCCCTTTCCGTTGAAAACCAACCTGAAATCATTGAAGCCTTTAGCCCGACTTCTAGATATTTGGATGATTTATTAAATATTGACAATACCTAGTTCGATTGTTTGATTAGTCAAATTTATACCCCCCACCTCCGTCATAACTTCAGTTAAATAAAGCAAATTCTTCTGATACCGAGGCCCCGTTTTTAGATTTACACCTGTCTATTGTAGATGCATTTGTTGCTTGCAAAATTTATGATAAACGCGATGATGTTGATTTTGAGATTGTAAAATTCCTTTCTTGGATGGTAATGTTCCTCGTGCGGCATCCTATGGCGTTTATATTTCGCAATCAATTCGATTTGTCAGAGTGTCTAGTCATGTAACTGACTTCAACACTCGTAATAAATTGTTAACTGCTAAACTTCTTAATCAGGATTATCCGTATCATAAACTACTTAAAGCTTTTTCAAAATTGTATGCACGTCGTTCCGATTTAGTTTCAAAATTCAACGTTGGACTTAAATCTCTTCTGCAACAAGGTCTATCGGAACCCGAATTTTATACAAATTCAGAAAAAATATTTAAATGCAATGACTTCGGCACCCACTTTCGAAAAATCATTCTTCGATATAAAAAGATAGGGTGCAACATAAATGTTATACGACAGACTGCATGCATGGTAGTTACATGTAACCCAATCACGGTTGACAACTTTGCTTCCCTCTTTAATTGCACGCCGGTATGTCAGGCCACAGATTCTATGACGGTTCCAGCGTAAAGACTTAGAGTCGAATTTTATGTAATGTTGGTGGTGCCTGATGCTCTGTCTCTGGTCGGGCCAATCGGGATCCTACTGTTGGTCTTCTTTTGCTCCAGCATTTCAGTTGTTTCTTGCTAACGTTGTTTCATCTCTGTTGATGTTTGTTTTTTTTTTCTCGGAGATGTGTCACCGATGAGTTAGGAGGCCGTCATGCGGACTGAACAAATTATTTGTCTTAATCGGGACGGAAATAAGGGTGGAGATTGTCGCCACGTAAAATCGATTTAAGCACCCAATGGAATTCGTTTCACTGACCGTTCCAAGGCGGTTCTTCTGTCGCGGTTTATTTATGTTATGGTTTGTCTTTGAGTGTGTGTATCGCTTATATTACATGTACTGGATAGCCAATTGGCCATTTGGGTGGAAAGTAATTGTCCTTTTGGCTTTCCGCTATTGATGTTTCCATTAGGGTCTAGTTGTTTCATGTTTATGATTTTTTTCCCTTTGGTGTCTCTGGTGGGAGCTGTGGGTTAATTGTACCGATTCCTGATCATTGCCTTTACTTCTATTGTTTTTAATCATATACCTTAAAAATCTTACCGCCGAAAAAAATGAAAATTTTCAGAAGAAAAATTGTGATACCTTATTTCTGCTCAAACTGTAGATCGAGCATGAACGTACTACAATTTTAGGTATATGATTTAAAAATAAAAAACAAAACAAAACAAAAAAAAACTTTTGTTTCCTATTTCTGCTCTAAAATATAGAGTAACGAGTAATCCACCCTCTATATTTTAGAACAGAAATAAGAAACAAAAGGTTTAACCCCTGTAAACCCTCGTTTTACTATATAATCGTTTGGTTTAGGGTCTCAGCATTATACGTATAGGCCTTTTTTGTGACGAAAAAATCTGAGTTCTTGCTGGTCGCACGTGTTTGAAGATCAACATTGCTTGGCGCAGTTTCTCCTTTTTGGTTCCGGTATTACGTCCCTTTCAAGATTATTTCACTTATATCGAGCGTACTCGTTAATAAGAGCACGGCGAAAAGCGGATCACCAGGCTAAAAACCATCTGGCCTCCCGTTGCAGAACTTGGCGTGAGTGAGGCTCGATCCCATTTAAGAAATGTATTTCATTTTTCTGCTGTCTATCTATCTATCTATATATCATGCAGCACCCTCTCGCGAGGATTATGTGCAGCTGCGCGCGCCAGAAAAAGAAAAGTGTGATAGAAGAAAAAGTATTAGATTTTAGGGGAATTGAAAGTAAAAACAGTGTTAGTAAAGTGTCCATGGAAGTATGAACGCAGTGGGTCGCGATGCTTATAGGGAAAAAGTTTAAACCTGAAAAACATTTACACACTGTTTTTCTACAAAGTGCGGATCAGCGTTGACGTCATCAACGCTCATAGAGAATCATGGTTTAGGCTGACGTCACTTGGCGTCACTCAAAATCATGTGACTCGATGCATTCATGGAAGTATGAACTACATGGCTTTCTTTCGGTTTACATTAGACATTACACTAGAAATGTAAATATACTTTCATGAAAAGCAGAAAAATTAAGTTTATTTTCTATATTTGAATTCTTTGCCCCTCATCACCTGGAGAAAAAAATGCTTATAGGGCAAACTTTTAAAGCTGAAAAACCTTTACACGCTGTTTTCTACAAAGAGCGGATCGGCGTTGACGTCACCAACGCCCGTAGAGAACCATGATTTAGACTGACGTCACTTGACGTCATTGAAAATCATGTGACTCGATGCGTTCATGGAAGTATGAACTACATTGTTTTCTATAGGTTTACATTCGACTTTACACCGGAAATGAAAATACTGAAGATGTCCTGTTTACATGTATATTTTTTTTGTGTATTGTCATCCTTCTTTCTGCTATCTTTTTGTACATTCTTTCGCCGATAACACAATCAATAAATAAATAATTTTAAAATTCTAAGGCTTAATAATGTTTGATTAACATGTGAAATATGAAGCGTTTTCTCTGGTCCTGTCATTCCATTGGCTACTTATAAGCAACAGGATACGCGCATAAGGATGTTTTGACTGACTGCAAACTTGGGGTGTGATCGACGTCACGAAGTATCTACAATGACCTACAGTGCAACTTCGATTTCTCCAGCACCGATGGCTCGTTTACCAGAATCGAACTCGCTCTTTTCCCGGACATTACGACACGAATCCGTGCGACATAGTGCATTCTTTCAAACAATCAAAACGGTTACTTTTCTGATAAAACTGTTTGATAACTTTATTTTTTATACTCTAAACATAGGTCCGCCCCCGCCCATCGGGATGGGTTGCATGATGCTTCCACTCAGGCTGAAACCGGCCGCACACGTGTACTGGTAACCGCTTAGAGAAGCCTGCCCACGCAAAGCGTTGCGAGTCGGACCATCCATGCTCATAAACCCTATTGGTTTCATTATGCGACAGGGCTTGAGATGTCATTTCATCTCAATCTCGGGTAAAAGTCCCTCAAAATTGGAAGCAACGTCTCCAAAAATGACCTGTACAATGTAGACGGGGACGTTAAACCTCAAATAAAAAACAAACAAACAAACAAACTCTAAACATAGGTTGTGGGTACTCGTTAGAACCGCCTCGCTGAGGCGGTTTTAACGAGTACCCACAGCATATGTCTTGGAGCAGAAATAAGGAAAATAATGAATATCCCCGTAAACCCCACGTTTCTCAATATAAAGTGGGGTTTATAGGGCTGCTCTTTGCACAGACCTGTTGACGTGACGGTTATCTTTCAGTAGTCCCAGATAGCCATATATTTAGGATATTTCGGGAGTTTATTCTTATGTTGTGTGTACTCCTTAGAACTGCCTCAATGAGGCAAATCTTATGAGTACGCACAATATATTGTGTACTTCTAAGAACTGCCTCCGTTGAAGGTGCAGATAACAGGATTCTGTGACGCTTCCGCCCATCGGGGCTTGGAGAAGTAGATTGGGCTGCATGTTGCTTCCATGCACAGCTGAAACTGACCAAACACGAATACTGGTAAACCACTTAGACGGACTAGCCTGCCCAGGCAAAGCCGTCCGGTGCATATAAGCCCTATTGGTTTCATTGGGCGACAGGGCTTGAGAAGTCATTTCATCTCAATGTCGTGAAGTACCACAAAAATGTAAGCAACGTCTCCAAAATGACCTAAATAGTGTTGATTGGGATGTTAAACCACAATCAATCAAACAAACAAACAAACAAAAACACTTAAGGCAAATTTGATTCGGGTTTTCGACATGGGCCTCCGTGGCCTAGTGGATAAGAGCGTTGTGTTAAGCTTCGACAAAGCCTGTGTTGTATTCGTGTTGCTTGCCTGATCGAAAGTTTGAAGCCCGGATGAAGAGGTTGGCATTCACAAAAATTAAAATAGCTTTCTAAAACCCAAATTTCGCAACACAATAAACTGGAAAATGACAACACAAATAAACGTCCACACGAAATTCACGAGATACCACGAAATGCCCAGCGCATGCTCAAACAAATTAATTTTAGCTCGTTTTTTTTTTTTTTTTTTCGAAGAAAAACCTTCGAACTATTGTCGTCGTTCCGGTGTCTGCGTTCTTTGTCGTCGTTGTTGTCGTTCCAAAAAAAAAAAAAAAAAAAACCTTAACATTCGCTATAACTTCCAGAAGTATTTGGCCTAGACTCATGATTGTTCATACGCATACTCACCATTACAAGAGCTACAGCATGACTAAGGGCCATAACTGTATTGTTGATTTTGGCTGAATTAACTCAGCTTTTTTCTGAAACACAAGTTTTTTCCCCCATTTATTTTGCTATTTATAACAGAACCATCAATCTTCACATGGGCCATCCTTGGGACGGACACGTCCTTTCCATTGTTAGCAACTTTTTGTTTTACCTGTGACCTTGACCTTTGACCATTGACCATTGTTTGACCATTTTTTTTTCGAAAAGTTAAACAAAAACTTTAACCATGGCCATATTTCCAAAAGTATTTTGCCTATTACCATGAATTAAACTTCACACACATAATTACCATCAAAGCGACATTCTGTCAAATTACATAACTATATCATGCAATTTGACTGAATTAGCTCCCCCTTTTCTCTACGTTAAAACACACACACACACACACACACACACACACACACACACACACACACACACACACACACACACACACACACACACACACACACACACACACACACACACAAACGCGCGCGCGAAAAAAAAAGTTTCTGTCACTCATTTTAATACCACAAATATTACAGCATGAAGCTTCACATGTTTGGGACAAGACTTTTCCATTTTGATAGTAACCCCCCCCCCCCTCCACACACACACACACAAGGATGGAACCCCAGTGTGTGGGGGTTGGGGGCGGGGTACTCTAAACTTTGCCTGCTACATAGGCTGGGAATATTTTGGGGTTCAAATTTTAAATTTTACTTTTTTTTATTGTGTGTGTGGGGGGGGGGGGGGGGGGGGGGGGGGGGGGGGTAGGGGTAGGAAAAGGCTGTCTGGCCATTAAACCTGAATATTTTTGGGGTCTATCAAATATCTTTGGTATTTATTTATTGGGGGTTTAAATGCTTAACCCATATATGCCTAGTGGCCCTTTTTTGGGACGTTGGCAAACAATGTAGACCCAGATCAGACGCCGCATAACGCGGCGTCTGATCTGGGTCTACACTGTTTGCTCAAAGAACATACATTTTTGTACAACTTACATTAAACAAAACAAATCTGACACCCCTATAATTGAAAATGGACAACTCCAAATTTATATGATGGAAGATTCCATTGTCATATATGGGTTAATGCGTATTGTTGACACGTTATATCACTGTTTTAATAATGTTATTTTTTATTTTCCTTCCTGAACAACAATTTAATGGCTGTACCGTTAGAAACTGTTAGAAACCTTTCAATCATGTTTGGCAGTCATTAGTTAAAACACAGAATAATTTGGGAATATTTTTTAAGGTTTGTATAATTTGCAGATATTTTTTTGGGCCTGATGATATACTGGATATTTTTGTTGGTATTTTTGGGGTAGAGGACTAGATGCTGGGTCCCAGCCTATGTAGCAGGCAAAATTCGGAGTATCCACCCCCCCCCCCCCCCCCCACACACATACAATACACACACCCAGCCACTGGGGACGGCACCACTTGCTTTGGTTGGTTGATTTGAGGTTTAACGTCCCCATCAACACTGTAAAGGTCATTTTGGAGACGTTGCTTCCAATTTTGTGGGACTTTTACCCGACATTGAGATGAAATGACATCTCAAGCCCTGTCGCCCAATGAAACCAATAGGGTTTATTAGCATGGACGGTACGCCTCCCACCGCGGTTCCTGGACAGGCTTAGATCCTCTAAGCGGTTTACCAGTGTGCGGGCCGGATTCAGCTCTGCGTGGAAGCATCATGCAGCCCATATATTTCTTCAAGCCCCGAGGCGGGGGCCTCGGCACCACTTGCGGTGCTCTTGTTAGGTGGCGTAAGGAAAATACAAACTGACCAGTGTAATACAGTGTCTAAATATCTGCTAGATACGCCCAGTCGGCACACATGCAGTATACATATTAATCAATTTTCATATACTGGGAAATTTACACCTTTTCGTAGTATCGAAGAACACAGTGAAAAGTACAAGTACA
This sequence comes from Lucinisca nassula, assembly GCA_963580285.1. Taxonomy (NCBI): domain Eukaryota; kingdom Metazoa; phylum Mollusca; class Bivalvia; order Lucinida; family Lucinidae; genus Lucinisca; species Lucinisca nassula. Next base: position 11,900,173 of record OY757018.1, read on the forward strand.
TGTTTTAGTGTTCATTGTCAGTTGAGATCTGGACGAAGACAAGCATGGCTCAAATGCCTCAACCGATAAAAGATCCTGAGATTAAATTTACCCAGGTAATTTTACTTTTTTTCAAGCGACTGTCATTTTAACCTTGAAGCGTGGCTTACACCGTTATTTTTAGCTTGATTTTGTCTGTTTGTTTTGCGATAGTGCAAATGGGTCGTAATAGATACAGATACAGTAAGACCACCTTTGGGACTGTTCAAAAGTGGTCTTTAAGACCACTTTTGAACAGTCCTAAAGGTGGTCTTTCACTAGAGGACAATGGGTGTAGAAAACACAAACAATGATTATAATAAATATGTTTAAAAAGCAGAATTTGTCTTCATTTTGGCTGTTTTCACTGTACATGCTAAATGTTTTGTAATTGTAATCTTTGAATATTTTTGTAGCTTTAGATGAGATGGTCAATGAATCCCATCAGGAAAACAGGCCAATAGAATTTTGACCCCTTGAAACCCACTTTTGTATAGAAAAATAGGAGTTTACAGGGGTATACGTTATTTTCTTATTTCTGCTCTAAAAATAGACTGGGTACTCGTAAGAACCACCTCGATGATGCGGTTCTAACGAATACCCACGATCGAGGCGGTTCTTACGAGTACCCACAATCTATTTTTAGAGCAGAAATAAGAAAAATATTACAATTTTCATCTAAAAATTCACGTGTATTTTTTGGCGGTAAAGTGTACAATTATAGGAGTGTTTTTGTAATGCTCTGTAGAAACCTAAGTTGTGGCTGTAAGAATCGCCTCGATGAGGTTTCTGACGGCAAAGGAAGCCGGTCCAACGCCGGGCCGGCGTATCGCTGTCGGCCCGACGATGACCCGCATTTTTGCGCGGGACAATAAGACACACAGCGGATATATCTATCAGTCTATGATCGATTTTTTTTTCACTGAATGAACACCAAAAGAACTTTTCATGAGTGGCGAATACTACGTTTTTGTTCACGAGTGAAATAAAAAAATGATCTTGCACTGAAAAAAATCGACTTTTCTGTTTCATGCTTTAAACTGTTACTGTAATGCATAAAGCGATTTCGGCCAGATTTAGTTGACAGGGTAAACTATTGGGTGTTGGCCCCGCCCATCGGGGCTTGAACGAATAGATGGGCTGAATGTTGCTTCCACGCAGAGCTGAAACCGACCCGCACACGAATACTAGTACCCTGTATAGGATCTAAGCTGCCCAGGCAAAGCGGTGTGAGTCGGCCTGTCCATACTTATAAATCCTATTGGTTTCATTGGGCGACAGGGCTTGAGATGTCATTACATCTCGAAGTCGGGTAAAAGACCCACGAAATTGGAAGTAACGTCTCAAACATGACCTATACAGTGTTAACGGGACGTTAAACCTCAAATCAAATAAACAAAAACAAACAAAAAATATGGCACGATGGTTAACATATATATAAACTGGGGATCCATTTGCAAATTATAAAACATCGATATTTTTAGTAAGGGCATTATTCACGGGCATTCATTTTTGGGCGACACTTGGCATTGCCCTCTAAATCTGCCCATTTTAACCCATTGCATGCGGGAAACCCCTAAATGGGTATCTTGACAAACAGTGCAGGCCCAGATCAGGACGCCGCAGAATGCGGCGTCTGATCAGGGCCTGCACTATTTGCTAACAGAATTTTGCATCGCAACAGAATGGAAACGAAAAATAGGCCTACCGCCAAATATAGGACAAATGGACTTGTCAAACATATAGCAATGGAAGAGTCCACTAGTGTACAATGGGTTAACTAATAATGCAGGTTGGTGCTACTGATGTTATTTTTCATTTCTTTTTACTATCGAAATTGATACAGGATTTATGATAGATTTTTGCCAATTCTCCAAACAAACCATGGGGCTATCCAGTGCTATAATTGAAAAAGATTATTTGTCATAAACGGGTGAAAAATGGGCCGATTAAATGCACGTAATATCTTTTGGTGTAATCTTGTTGTGTTGTAATTTTCTGGGAAGTTTCTATGAAATTCTCATATTCCGCGAACTCAATCAATTCCAAAGTATGTGTGCTCAGTTAGGGCGTAAATTTCTCATTTCGTAAATTTCTCGCCGTGAAGAATTGGTACCAATTCCTCACAGCGCGTGAAGAATTGGGTACCAATACGTCACGGATTTCATACCAATATTTCTCACATGTGAGAGAAATACACACGTAGGAATACATATTCCTCACGTCGATGAAATACCACCGAAAGCTGCTGCATAAAATTTTAAGATGAAAAATTGTGATATTTTTCTTATTTCTGCCTCAAAAAATAGATTGTGTGTACTGGTTAGAAACCGCCTCGCCGAGGCGGTTCTAACGAGTACCCCCAATCTTTATTTTAGAACAGAAATAAGAAAAATATGGTTTACCCCTGTAAACCCCCAGTTTTACTATATAAAATGTGTGTTCAAGTGGGGTCAAAATTATATAGATGTGTTTTCGTGATGAAAATTCTTTACACGTCAGTAATTATCAACGAATTATTCACATGTATGAGAAATTGGTATCAATTCTTCACACCCGAGAAAAAGTCAAAACAGTTCTTCACAGGTGTGACGAATACTTATCAATTCTTCATACGTCAGAAATTATCAACATGAGAAATCTGAGCACAAATTTTAGACCGCAAAGTTTGTCGAAATTGACCATACATAAATTTCACATTTGGCAAATGTGACGTATTGGTACCAATTCTTCTTATGGGGTGAAATTTACGAAATGAGAAATTTACTGTTCAACAGTGCCCAACGAAGAAACAAAATCCTGCCTGGTTACCCATGTGATCAACAAAGACATAAGATTGCGTGAAGGCGCAGACTGATCCCAGTCTTCGCTGGATGCTTATACTGGAAGACCCCTTAACGCTTGGCACGGCTAATTAAATCTCTCTCTCTCTCTCTCTCTCTCTCTCTCTCTCTCTCTCTCTCTCTCTCTCTCTCTATCTCTCTCTCTCTCCTCTCTCTCTCTCTCTCTCTCCATCACGAAAACACGCCTTATAATTTTGACCCCCTTGAACCCCACTTTTATATAATAAAACTGGGGTTTCCGGGGGTATACCTTATTTTTCTTATTTCTCTCTCTCTCTCTCTCTCTCTCTCTCTCTCTCTCTCTCTCTCTCCATCACGAAAAACACGCCTTATAATTTTGACCCCCTTGAACCCCACTTTATATAAAACAACTGGGGTTTCCGGGGGTATACCTTATTTTTCTTATTTCTGGTCTAAAATATAGATTGTGGTACTCGTTAGAACTGAGTGCCCAC